>OV725081.1:0-1200000 GCA_928085145.1 Nezara viridula
TCCCACTCTTACTAAGTCAAAAGGGTAAAAATTTATCTCGGAAAAAAAAATATTCTGATTGGTGTTCTAATAGCTGCTTGACGAGCACAACCGATAATTACTGGTGTATTTTAATCTAGGATTCAAAACGAAAATGTTTTGGATCATCAAATTATCGTAAAATATTTTTTTTTATTCCGAGTATTATATCTTTGGTTTGTTTAACTTTAGGTCAAAGGTTTAATATATTAATTTTTGTAACGCTTATCGGGGGCATAGGAAATCTTATTAGAAGTCCTGAAATCCATAAACAAATTTCTACCAAAATTTTTATCTTACTCTTATTTAGTTAAAAGGGTGAAAATTTATATCGGAAAAAAATTATTCAAATTGGTGTTCTAACAGCTCCTTGACGATTACAACCGATAATTACTGGTGTGTTTTAATCTAGGATGCGAAACGAATAAGTTTATTAGCATCAAAATATCGAAAATATTGTTTTTTTTATTGCGAGACTTATTTGTTTTGTTTGGTCAACTTTAAGGCAAAGGTTTATTATATTTATTTTTATAACTCCTTAGGGGGCCAAAGGAAAACTCATTAGAAGTCCTGAAATCCAAAAAAAAATTTTTACCAAAATTTTTATCGCACTCTTACTAAGTCAAACGGGTGAAAATATAGCTCGGAAAAAATTATTCTGATTCGTGTTCTAATAGCTCCATGACGAGCTCAGCCGATGATTACTGGTGTATTTTAATCTACGATGCAAAACGAAAATGTTTTGAAACATCAAAATATCGAAAATATTTTTTTTAAATATCGAGTCTTATATCTTTTGTTTGGTCAACATTAGGGCAAATGTTCAATATATTAAATTTTATAACTCTTAAGGGGGCTAAAGGAAAACTCATTAGAAGTCCTGAAATCCGTAAACAAATTTCTACCAAAATTTTTATCTTACTTTTATTTAGTTAAAAGGGTGAAAATTTATATCGGAAAAAAATTATTCTGATTGGTGTTCTAATAGCTCCATGACGAGCACAACCGATAATTACTGCTGTATTTTAATCTACGATGCAAAACGAAATTGTTTTGGAACATCAAAATATCGAAAATATTTTTTATAAATATCGAGTCTTATATCTTTTGTTTGGTCAACTTTAGGGCAAAGGTTCAATATATTAAATTTTATAACTCTTAAGGGGGCTAAAGGAAAACTCATTAGAAGTCCTGAAATCCGTAAAAAAATTTTGACCATAATTTTTATACTGTTCTTACTAAGAACAGTGTACTTTAGGTCAAAGGTTTATTATATTAATTTTTATAACTCTAATGGGGGGCAAAGGAAATCTCATTAGAAGTCCTGAAATCCATAAACAAATTTCGACCAAAATTTTTATTTTACTCTTATTTAGTCAAAATTGTGAAAATTTATATCGGAAAACAATTATTCTGATTGGTGTTCTAATAGCTGCTTGACGAGCACAACCGATAATTACTGGTGTATTTTAATCTAGGATTCAAAACGAAAATGTTTTGGATCATCAAAATATCGTAAAATATTTTTCTTTTATTCCGAGTATTATATCTTTGGTTTGTTCAACTTTAGGTCAAAGGTTTAATATATTAATTTTTATAACGCTTATCGGGGGCATAGGAAATCTTATTAGAAGTCCTGAAATCCATAAACGAATTTCTACCAAAATTTTTATTTTACTCTTATTTAGTCAAAAGTGTGAAAATTTATATCGGAAAATAATTATTCTTATTGGTGTTCTAATAGCTCCTTGACGAGTACAACCGATAATTACTGGTGTGTTTTAATCTAGGATACGAAACGAATAAGTTTAGGAGCATCAAAATATCGAAAATATTTTTTTTTTAATTGCGAGGCTTATATGTTTGGTTGGGTGTACTTTAGGTCAAAGGTTAAATATATTAAATTTTATAACTCTTAAGGGGGCTAAAGGAAAACTCATTAGAAGTCCTGAAATCCATAAACAAATTTCGACCAAAATTTTTATCTTACTCTTATTTAGTCAAAATTGTGAAAATTTATATCGGAAAAAAATTATTCTGATTGGTGTTCTAATAGCTTCATGACGAGCACAACCGATAATTACTGCTGTATTTTAATTTAGGATGCAAAACGAAAATATTTTGGAGCATCAAAATATCGAAAATATTTTTTCTAAATATCGAGTCTTATATCTTTTGTTTGGTCAACTTTAGGGCAAATGTTCAATATATTAAATTTTATAACTCTTAAGGGGGCTAAAGTAAAACTCATTAGAAGTCCTGAAATCCGTAAACAAATTTCGACCATAATTTTTATCCTGTTCTTACTAAGTCAAACGGGTGAAAATATAGCTCGGAAAAAAATTATTCTGATTGGTGTTCTTTTAGCTCCTTGACGAACTCAGCCGATAATTACTGGTGTGTTTTAATCTAGGATGCGAAACGAATAAGTTTATTAGCATCAAAATATCGAAAATATTTTTTATAAATATCGAGTCTTATATCTTTTGTTTGGTCAACTTTAGGGCAAAGGTTAAATATATTAAATTTTATAACTCTTAATTGGGTCAAAGGAAAACTCATTACCAAAATTTTCATCGCACTCTTACTAAGTCAAAAGGATGAAAATTTATCTCGGAAAAAAAAAATTCTGATTGGTGTTCTAATAGCTGCTTGACGAGCACAACCGATAATTACTGGTGTATTTTAATCTAGGATTCAAAACGAAAATGTTTTGGATCATCAAAATATCGTAAAATATTTTTTTTTTATTCCGAGTATTAAATCTTTGGTTTGTTCAACTTTAGGTCAAAGGTTTAATATATTAATTTTTGTAACGCTTATCGGGGGCATAGGAAATCTTATTAGAAGTCCTGAAATCCATAAACAAATTTCTACCAAAATTTATATCTTACTGTTATTTAGTTAAAAGGGTGAAAATTTATATCGGAAAAAAATTATTCAAATTGGTGTTCTAATAGCTCCTTGACGATTACAACCGATAATTACTGGTGTGTTTTAATCTAGGATGCGAAACGAATAAGTTTATTAGCATCAAAATATCGAAAATATTGTTTTTTTAATTGCGAGTCTTATTTGTTTTGTTTGGTCAACTTTAAAGGAAAGATTTATTATAGTTATTTTTATAACTCCTTAGTGGGCCAAAGGAAAACTCATTAGAAGTCCTGAAATCCAAAAAAAAATTTTTACCAAATTTTTTATCGCACTCTTACTAAGTCAAATGGGAGATAATATAGCTCGGAAAAAATTATTCTGATTGATGTTCTAAAAGCTCCATGACGAGCACAACCGATAATTACTGCTGTATTTTAATCTACGATGCAAAACGAAATTGTTTTGGAAAATCAAAATATCGAAAATATTTTTTATAAATATCGAGTCATATATCTTTTGTTTGGTCAACTTTAGGGCAAAGGTTCAATATATTAAATTTTATAACTCTTAATTGGGCCAAAGGAAAACTCATTAGAAGTCCTGAAATCCAAAAAAAAATGTTTACCAAAATTTTCATCCCACTCTTACTAAGTCAAAAGGGTAAAAATTTATCTCGGAAAAAAAAATATTCTGATTGGTGTTCTAATAGCTGCTTGACGAGCACAACCGATAATTACTGGTGTATTTTAATCTAGGATTCAAAACGAAAATGTTTTGGATCATCAAATTATCGTAAAATATTTTTTTTTATTCCGAGTATTATATCTTTGGTTTGTTTAACTTTAGGTCAAAGGTTTAATATATTAATTTTTGTAACGCTTATCGGGGGCATAGGAAATCTTATTAGAAGTCCTGAAATCCATAAACAAATTTCTACCAAAATTTTTATCTTACTCTTATTTAGTTAAAAGGGTGAAAATTTATATCGGGAAAAAATTATTCAAATTGGTGTTCTAATAGCTCCTTGACGATTACAACCGATAATTACTGGTGTGTTTTAATCTAGGATGCGAAACGAATAAGTTTATTAGCATCAAAATATCGAAAATATTGTTTTTTTAATTGCGAGGCTTATTTGTTTTGTTTGGTCAACTTTAAGGCAAAGGTTTATTATATTTATTTTTATAACTCCTTAGGGGGCCAAAGGAAAACTCATTAGAAGTCCTGAAATCCAAAAAAAAATTTTTACCAAAATTTTTATCGCACTCTTACTAAGTCAAACGGGTGAAAATATAGCTCGGAAAAAATTATTCTGATTCGTGTTCTAATAGCTCCATGACGAGCTCAGCCGATGATTACTGGTGTATTTTAATCTACGATGCAAAACGAAAATGTTTTGAAACATCAAAATATCGAAAATATTTTTTTTAAATATCGAGTCTTATATCTTTTGTTTGGTCAACATTAGGGCAAATGTTCAATATATTAAATTTTATAACTCTTAAGGGGGCTAAAGGAAAACTCATTAGAAGTCCTGAAATCCGTAAACAAATTTCTACCAAAATTTTTATCTTACTTTTATTTAGTTAAAAGGGTGAAAATTTATATCGGAAAAAAATTATTCTGATTGGTGTTCTAATAGCTCCATGACGAGCACAACCGATAATTACTGCTGTATTTTAATCTACGATGCAAAACGAAATTGTTTTGGAACATCAAAATATCGAAAATATTTTTTCTAAATATCGAGTCTTATATCTTTTGTTTGGTCAACTTTAGGGCAAAGGTTCAATATATTAAATTTTATAACTCTTAAGGGGGCTAAAGGAAAACTCATTAGAAGTCCTGAAATCCGTAAACAAATTTCGACCATAATTTTTATCCTGTTCTTACTAAGTCAAACGGGTGAAAATATAGCTCGGAAAAAATTATTCTGATTGGTGTTCTAATAGCTCCATGACGAGCTCAGCCGATAATTACTGGTGTATTTTAATCTACGATGCAAAACGAAAATGTTTTGGAACATCAAAATATCAAAAATATTTTTTTTAAATATCGAGTCCTATATCTTTTGTTTGGTCAACTTTAGGGCAAAGGTTCAATATATTAAATTTTATAACTCTTAAGGGGGCCAAAGGAAAACTCATTAGAAGTCCTGAAATCCAAAAAAAAATGTTTACCAAAATTTTCATCGCACTCTTACTAAGTCAAAAGGGTGAAAATTTATCTCGGAAAAAAAATATTCTGATTGGTGTTCTAATAGCTCCTTGACGAGCACAACCGATAATTACTGGTGTATTTTAATCTACGATGCAAAACGAAAATGTTTTGGAACATCAAAATATCGTAAAATATTTTTTTTTTATTCCGAGTATTATATCTTTGGTTTGGTCAACTTTAGGTCAAAGGTTAAATATATTTAATTTTATAACTCTTAAGGGGGCCAAAGGAAAAGTCATTAGAAAACCAGAAATCCGTAAAGAAATTTCGACCATAATTTTTATCTTACTCTTATTTAGTCAAAAGTGTGAAAATTTATATCGGAAAATAATTATTCTTATTGGTGTTCTAATAGCTCCTTGACGAGTACAACCGATAATTACTGGTGTGTTTTAATCTAGGATACGAAACGAATAAGTTTAGGAGCATCAAAATATCGAAAATATTTTTTTTTTAATTGCGAGTCTTATATCTTTTGTTTGGTCAACATTAGGGCAAAGGTTCAATATATTAAATTTTATAACTCTTAATTGGGCCAAAGGAAAACTCATTAGAAGTCCTGAAATCCGTAAACAAATTTCGACCATAATTTTTATCCTGTTCTTACTAAGTCAAACGGGAGAAAATATAGCTCGGAAAAAATTATTCTGATTGGTGTTCTAATAGCTCCATGACGAGCACAACCGATAATTACTGGTGTATTTTAATCTACGATGCAAAACGAAAATGTTTTGGAACATCAAAATATCGAAAATATTTTTTTTAAATATCGAGTCTTATATCTTTTGTTTGGTCAACATTAGGGCAAAGGTTCAATATATTAAATTTTATAACTCTTAAGGGGGCCAAAGGAAAACTCATTAGAAGTCCTGAAATCCGTAAACAAATTTCGACCATAATTTTTATCCTGTTCTTACTAAGTCAAACGGGTGAAAATATAGCTCGGAAAAAATTATTCTGATTGGTGTTCTAATAGCTCCATGACGAGCACAACCGATAATTACTGGTGTATTTTAATCTACGATGCAAAACGAAAATGTTTTGGAACATCAAAATATCGAAAATATTTTTTTAAAATATCGAGGCCTATATCTTTTGTTTGGTCAACTTTAGGTCAAAGGTTTAATATATTAATTTTTATAACTCTTATGGGGGCAAAGGAAATCTCATTAGAAGTCCTGAAATCCATAAACAAATTTCGACCAAAATTTTTATCTTACTCTTATTTAGTCAAAAGTGTGAAAATTTATATCGGAAAAAAATTATTCTGATTGGTGTTCTAATAGCTGCTTGACGAGCACAACCGATAATTACTGGTGTATTTTAATCTAGGATTCAAAACGAAAATGTTTTGGATCATCAAAATATCGTAAAATATTTTTCTTTTATTCCGAGTATTATATCTTTGGTTTGTTCAACTTTAGGTCAAAGGTTTAATATATTAATTTTTATAACGCTTATCGGGGGCATAGGAAATCTTATTAGAAGTCCTGAAATCCATAAACAAATTTCTACCAAAATTTTTATCTTACTCTTATTTAGTCAAAAGTGTGAAAATTTATATCGGAAAATAATTATTCTTATTGGTGTTCTAATAGCTCCTTGACGAGTACAACCGATAATTACTGGTGTGTTTTAATCTAGGATGCGAAACGAATAAGTTTAGGAGCATCAAAATATCGAAAATATTTTTTTTTTAATTGCGAGGCTTATATGTTTTGTTTGGTCAACTTTAGGTCAAAGGTTTATTATATTAATTTTTATAACTCTTATGGGGGGCAAAGGAAATCTCATTAGAAGTCCTGAAATCCATAAACAAATTTCGACCAAAATTTTTATCTTACTCTTATTTAGTCAAAAGTGTGAAAATTTATATCGGAAAAAAAATTATTCTGATTGGTGTTCTAATAGCTCCATGACGAGCACAACCGATAATTACTGCTGTATTTTAATTTAGGATGCAAAACGAAAATATTTTGGAGCATCAAAATATCGAAAATATTTTTTCTAAATATCGAGTCTTATATCTTTTGTTTGGTCAACTTTAGGGCAAATGTTCAATATATTAAATTTTATAACTCTTAAGGGGGCTAAAGTAAAACTCATTAGAAGTCCTGAAATCCGTAAACAAATTTCGACCATAATTTTTATCCTGTTCTTACTAAGTCAAACGGGTGAAAATATAGCTCGGAAAAAAATTATTCTGATTGGTGTTCTTATAGCTCCATGACGAACTCAGCCGATAATTACTGGTGTGTTTTAATCTAGGATGCGAAACGAATAAGTTTATTAGCATCAAAATATCGAAAATATTTTTTTTAAATATCGAGTCTTATATCTTTTGTTTGGTCAACTTTAGGGCAAAGGTTAAATATATTAAATTTTATAACTCTTAATTGGGCCAAAGGAAAACTCATTAGAAGTCCTGAAATCCAAAAAAAAATGTTTACCAAAATTTTCATCGCACTCTTACTAAGTCAAAAGGGTGAAAATTTATCTCGGAAAAAAAAATATTCTGATTGGTGTTCTAATAGCTGCTTGACGAGCACAACCGATAATTACTGGTGTATTTTAATCTAGGATTCAAAACGAAAATGTTTTGGATCATCAAAATATCGTAAAATATTTTTTTTTTATTCCGAGTATTATATCTTTGGTTTGTTCAACTTTAGGTCAAAGGTTTAATATATTAATTTTTGTAACGCTTATCGGGGGCATAGGAAATCTTATTAGAAGTCCTGAAATCCATAAACAAATTTCTACCAAAATTTATATCTTACTCTTATTTAGTTAAAAGGGTGAAAATTTATATCGGAAAAAAATTATTCATATTGGTGTTCTAATAGCTCCTTGACGATTACAACCGATAATTACTGGTGTGTTTTAATCTAGGATGCGAAACGAATAAGTTTATTAGCATCAAAATATCGAAAATATTGTTTTTTTAATTGCGAGTCTTATTTGTTTTGTTTGGTCAACTTTAAGGGAAAGGTTTATTATATTTATTTTTATAACTCCTTAGGGGGCCAAAGGAAAACTCATTAGAAGTCCTGAAATCCAAAAAAAAATTTTTACCAAATTTTTATCGCACTCTTACTAAGTCAAACGGGTGAAAATATAGCTCGGAAAAAATTATTCCGATTGGTGTTCTAATAGCTCCATGACGAGCACAGCCGATAATTACTGGTGTATTTTAATCTACGATGCAAAACGAAAATGTTTTGGAACATCAAAATATCGAAAATATTTTTTTTAAATATCGAGGCCTATATCTTTTGTTTGGTCAACTTTAGGGCAAAGGTTCAATATATTAAATTTTATAACTCTTAATTGGGCCAAAGGAAAACTCATTAGAAGTCCTGAAATCCAAAAAAAAATGTTTACCAAAATTTTCATCGCACTCTTACTAAGTCAAAAGGGTGAAAATTTATCTCGGAAAAAAAAATATTCTGATTGGTGTTCTAATAGCTGCTTGACGAGCACAACCGATAATTACTGGTGTATTTTAATCTAGGATTCAAAACGAAAATGTTTTGGATCATCAAAATATCGTAAAATATTTTTTTTTATTCCGAGTATTATATCTTTGGTTTGTTCAACTTTAGGTCAAAGGTTTAATATATTAATTTTTGTAACGCTTATCGGGGGCATAGGAAATCTTATTAGAAGTCCTGAAATCCATAAACAAATTTCTACCAAAATTTTTATCTTACTCTTATTTAGTTAAAAGGGTGAAAATTTATATCGGAAAAAAATTATTCAAATTGGTGTTCTAATAGCTCCTTGACGATTACAACCGATAATTACTGGTGTGTTTTAATCTAGGATGCGAAACGAATAAGTTTATTAGCATCAAAATATCGAAAATATTGTTTTTTTTAATTGCGAGTCTTATTTGTTTTGTTTGGTCAACTTTAAGGCAAAGGTTTATTATATTTATTTTTATAACTCCTTAGGGGGCCAAAGGAAAACTCATTAGAAGTCCTGAAATCCAAAAAAAAATTTTTACCAAAATTTTTATCGCACTCTTACTAAGTCAAACGGGTGAAAATATAGCTCGGAAAAAATTATTCTGATTGGTGTTCTAATAGCTCCATGACGAGCTCAGCCGATAATTACTGGTGTATTTTAATCTACGATGCAAAACGAAAATGTTTTGGAACATCAAAATATCGAAAATATTTTTTTTAAATATCGAGTCCTATATCTTTTGTTTGGTCAACTTTAGGGCAAAGGTTCAATATATTAAATTTTATAACTCTTAAGGGGGCCAAAGGAAAACTCATTAGAAGTCCTGAAATCCAAAAAAAAATTTTACCAAAATTTTTATCGCACTCTTAGTAAGTCAAAAGGGTGAAAATTTATCTCGGAAAGAATATATTCTGATTGGTGTTCTAATAGCTCCTTGACGAGCACAAGCGATAATTACTGGTGTATTTTAATCTAGGATGCAAAACGAAAATGTTTTGGAGCATCAAAATATCGAAAATATTTTTTTTAAATTGCGAGGCTTATATGTTTTGTTTGGTCAACATTAGGGCAAAGGTTCAATATATTAAATTTTATAACTCTTAAGGGGGCTAATGGAAAACTCATTAGAAGTCCTGAAATCCGTAAACAAATTTCGACCATAATTTTTATCCTGTTCTTACTAAGTCAAATGGGTGAAAATATAGTTCGGAAAAAATTATTCTGATTGGTGTTCTAATAGCTCCATGACGAGCTCAGCCGATAATTACTGGTGTATTTTAATCTACGATGCAAAACGAAAATGTTTTGGAACATCAAAATATCGAAAAAAATTTTTTTAAATATCGAGTCCTATATCTTTTGTTTGGTCAACTTTAGAGCAAAGGTTCAATATATTAAATTTTATAACTCTTAAGGGGGCCAAAGGAAAACTCATTAGAAGTCCTGAAATCCAAAAAAAAATGTTTACAAAAATTTTCATCGCACTCTTACTAAGTCAAAAGGGTGAAAATTTATCTCGAAAAAAAATATTCTGATTGGTGTTCTAATAGCTGCTTGACGAGCACAACCGATGATTACTGGTGTATTTTAATCTAGGATGCAAAACGAAAATGTTTTCGATCATCAAAATATCGTAAAATATTTTTTTTTTATTCCGAGTATTATATCTTTGGTTTGATCAACTTTAGGTCAAAGGTTAAATATATTTAATTTTATAACTCTTAAGGGGGCCAAAGGAAAAGTCATTAGAAAACCAGAAATCCGTAAAGAAATTTCGACCATAACTTTTATCTTACTCTTATTTAGTCAAAAGTGTGAAAATTTATATCGGAAAATAATTATTCTTATTGGTGTTCTAATAGCTCCTTGACGAGTACAACCGATAATTACTGGTGTGTTTTAATCTAGGATACGAAACGAATAAGTTCAGGAGCATCAAAATATCGAAAATATTTTTTTTTTAATTGCGAGTCTTATTTGTTTTGTTTGGTCAACTTTAGGGCAAAGGTTCAATATATTAAATTTTATAACTCTTAAGGGGGCCAAAGGAAAACTCATTAGAAGTCCTGAAATCCGTAAACAAATTTCGACCATAATTTTTATCTTGTTCTTACTAAGTCAAACGGGAGAAAATATAGCTCGGAAAAAATTATTCTGATTGGTGTTCTAATAGCTCCATGACGAGCTCAACCGATAATTACTGGTGTATTTTAATCTACGATGCAAAACGAAAATGTTTTGGAACATCAAAATATCGAAAATATTTTTTTTAAATATCGAGTCTTATATCTTTTGTTTGGTCAACATTAGGGCAAAGGTTCAATATATTAAATTTTATAACTCTTAATTGGGCCAAAGGAAAACTCATTAGAAGTCCTGAAATCCGTAAACAAATTTCGACCATAATTTTTATCTTGTTCTTACTAAGTCAAACGGGAATCAAACATGGTAAGGAGTTTTCTTCTTTTTCTCATTGTTTCTTCATTGTGCTTGTATATTTTATACATACCACAATGTAACTGATAGCCTTCATTTATTTATTTTATTTTATTAGACTAAATTTATTTATTTTTTAAAAATAATTTATTAGTTACCTGTTTATTTTAGACAATGTGTAACGGTCTTTAATTTGGAAAGGTCGTTTTCGCAACAAATTTGCCGGATGCTCAGTGGAGACGGCAGGGTTAGCAAAAAAAAAAAAAATCAAGAGTCCATTAATGAAGTGAATTAATTTCTTACTAAGTATCTAACAGGAGCCACGCTATTTAATTTGTTGAATTTGGAAAATAGCGAAAACCATTAAATAAAAAAAATTAAATGAAGTAAATTTAAAAAAAAAAAAAAGAGTAGGATGAGGAGTGAGCTACGAACTCGGAACCTTTGGGTTTAAAAACATATGTATAACCTCATAACCTATCGAACCTTCTTACTTGGTTAATAATGACTTTTCCTAATCCCTCGAATAGGGTTTTACAATTCTTTATTAAACCAAAGATAAATACAATATAATATATACCTAAAACATGAAAACAATCAGAAGAAGAAAATAAAACTGGCTATTATTAATACTAATGATGAATTTACTTGTTTCTATTAATTTAAAGAACTGTTAAAGGAAATGAAAATTATGAACAAGAAATTAGAATTATAAGAAAACAAAGAAAATACAATTAACTTTAATTATCAAAGGAAAGATTATAAAACTATTATAGAACTAAACATTAACTTACGACTATACAATTAACCAATTACAAACATTTGGGGAAAAAATAGGCCGGAAGCTTAAGCTAAGAAGGTGGAATATAATCGAATAAGACTTCTTATTTAACCTATGACTGCATCCCAAACCAACTTCTTTTTTATATTTATATATAAATAGCAATATTGCATGTTTTATCTTCTATTAACAATATTTTTATTCTAATATTTTAGGACAGTTTACATTTTATTACTGGAAAGCCCTTATGATAAGAGAGCAAAACTGTATTTGACTGCAAGTGCAGGCATGGCTAATGAAGCAGGCGTTACTTAGGCGTAGAAAAAAAAGAAGAAAAAAATTTTTTTATTACCGATATTGACACATCTTGCAATGATTTGGCCTCAATTGTTTCACCAAGCGCAAACAAAATTTGCACATCAACATTTAATGCTTGGTTTTTGAAGATAAATTTCGATGTAAGTTTATCTGAATTTATATCCCTCCTTTAATCAATTTTTTAGGTTATATTAAATATTTTATTTGTTCTGTTTACAGTTGAATTGTATGAATGCTTAGTAATAGTATTATATTATCTCTAAGGTTTTCTTTAAATATTACTAATTATTTTGCAGGTAAAGAATATAGATATGCAAGGTTTTGATACTAATAAAAGCTACACAATAACATTCAAGGAAAACAAATGTATTTATTCATTTATAGATTCTAAATTTACAACAGGCTCTGTTGCTCTCTTATTACATGGTAAGGAATTTTCTTCTTTTTCTCATTGTTTCTTCATTATGCTTGTATATTTTTAATTATTATTAAATAATAACAAGCAGAATTGTGAAGGATAAATTAAATGAATATTTATTATTGGGATCGAAAAATTCGAAAAGTGGTATCTTCAAACAACAACATTATAGAGAAAAAACAAAGAATATCAAGTATAGATTGCTAGTATTTTGACTTATCATGTTATGTGGATAGAGGGGATGAGAGCTCTTATTCTCTTATATTTTCAAACTAGTGGATGCTAGGTCTAAATAGGTATGAATCCTGATTGACCAATTACTTTGATAGTAAGTAATCACTTACAGATGATTGCAGACTTAATGGAAACTTTAAGATATGTGGAGTGGTATATGATAAAACTTTCTGCTTGTGTGGACAGGCTTTTGAGACTACTGTACCTTAAATACCACAATGTAACTGATAGGCTTTATTTATTTATTTTATTTCGTTAGACTAAATTTATTTATTTTTTTAAAAATAATTTATTAGTTACCTGTTTATTTTAGACAATGTGTAACGGTCTTTAATTTGGAAAGGTCGTTTTCGCAACAAATTTGCCGGATGCTCAGTGGAGACGGCAGGGTTAGCAAAAAAAAAAAAAAATCAAGAGTCCATTAATGAAGTGAATTAATTTCTTACTATGTATCTAACAGGCGCCACGCTATTTAATTTGTTGAATTCGGAAAATAGAGAAAACCATTAAATAAAAAAATTAAATTAATTAAATTAAAAAAAAAAAAGAATAGGACGAGGAGTGAGCTACGAACTCGGAACCTTTGGGTTTAAAAACATATGTATAACCTCATAACCTATCGAACCTTCTTACTTGGTTAATAATGACTTTTCCTAATCCCTCGAATAGGGTTTTACAATTCTTTATTAAACCAAAGATAAATACAATATAATATATACCTAAAACATGAAAACAATCAGAAGAAGAAAATAAAACTGGCTATTATTAATACTAATGATGAATTTACTTATTTCTATTAATTTAAAGAACTGTTAAAGGAAATGAAAATTATGAACAAGAAATTAGAATTATAAGAAAACAAAGAAAATACAATTAACTTTAATTATCAAAGGAAAGATTATAAAATTATTATAGAACTAAACATTAACTTACGACTATACAATTAACCAATTACAAACATTTGGGGAAAAAATAGGCCGGAAGCTTGAGCTAAGAAGTTGGAATATAATCGAATAAGACTTCTTATTTAACCTATGACTGCACCCCAAACCAACTTCTTTTTTATATTTATATATAAATAGCAATATTGCATGTTTTATCTTCTATTAACAATATTTTTATTCTAATTTTTTAGGGCAGTTTACATTTTATTACTGGAAAACCCTTATGATAAGAGAGCAAAACTGTATTTGACTGCAAGTGCAGGCATGGCTAATGAAGCAGGCGTTACTTAGGCATAGAAAAAAAAGAAAAAACAATTTTTTTTATTTCCGATATTGACTCATCGTGCAATGATTTGGCCTCAATTGTTTCACCAAGCGCAAACAAAATTTGCACATCAACATTTAATGCTTGGTTTTTGAAGATAAATTTCGATGTAAGTTTATCTGAATTTATATCCCTCCTTTAATCAATTTTTTAGATTATATTAAATATTATATTTGTTCTGTTTACAGTTGAATTGTATGAATGCTTAGTAATAGTATTATATTATCTCTAAGGTTTTCTTTAAATATTACTAATTATTTTGCAGGTAAAGAATATAGATGTGCAAGGTTTTGATACTAATAAAAGCTACACAATAACATTCAAGGGAAAGAAATGTATTTATTCATTTATAGATTCTAAATTTACAACAGGCTCTGTTGCTCTCTTATTACATGGTAAGGAGTTTTCTTCTTTTTCTCATTGTTTCTTCATTGTGCTTGTATATTTTTAATTATTATTAAATAATAACAAGCAGAATTGTGAAGGATAAATTAAATGAATATTTATTATTGGGATCGAAAAATTCGAAAAGTGGTATCTTTGCCGGATGCTCAGTGGAGACGGCAGGATTCGCAAAAAAAAAAAAAATCAAGAGTCCATTAATGAAAGATTATAAAATTATGATTATCCTGACGACATCATCTTTATTCGGAAATACGTAGACGACCTCCTCCTAATCATCAATCCAAACAAAATTCCTGATATTCTATCACATTTTAACTCTTACCACCCCGCCTCATTTTTACAGTACAACGCGAAACTCAATAATTCTCTCCCTTTTCTCGACCTTCTAATCATTAAAAATCCCAATAACACCATATCCACAGACTGGTACACTAAACCTACTTACACTGGCAGACTCCTAAATTTCCATTCTAAACATCCCTACCACCAAAAAATTAACGTTGCGAAAAATCTCATCCACCGTAGTCTCTCCCTCTCTGATCCCCAATTTCATGTTTACCAATACCAAACGCATAAAACAGATCCTGTCAAACAATAATTTTCCTCTCCATGTCATTAACAAACTTATAACGGACCACAATAATCGCTCTTCCTTAATCTCAACTTCCACTAATTCTCCACAACCCATTTCAGCCCTATATACAGATCTCTACCTTATATTCCTAACCTTTCAGACAACATCAACAAAGTTTTACGATCTACTAACCCTAACTTACGACTTGCATTCAAATCTCACAAACACTCTCTCAAAATTATACACATCCCTAAAAGATCCGGTTCCTCTCTCACACCGCTCTCATATCGTTTACCGTATTCCATGTTCTACCCCCAATTGTTTTTCATCCTATATTGGTGTGAAACCAAAAATCTCCTAAAACGACCGCATAACCCAACTTAAATATTCTGTATCCTCTCGTAATTTTCACCGCTTCCAAATTATCCGAACATTCTCTCTCCCTCAATCAATTCATTTGATTTCGACAAAACATCCATCCTTGCCACTGTTCTCAACCATGACAAAACGAACTCATTTCTGAAACCCTCCACATCCAGCTTCAACCAAAGACAGTGAATCTTAAATCTGACAAAATTAACTTTTCTTTAACCTATACCCAAATTCTGAATTTATTAAAACATCCATTAGTAATATTCCTTTTCCTTTTTGCTGACAACTCCCTTATATATATATATAATATAATAATATGAGAAGGAGTTAGTTGAGGGTGCGGTCAAATAATTAAAAAAAAATTAAAATATATAAATAATTTTAATTTTTGCCGACGTTTCGACCCACTTTGCAGGTCGTCTTCAGGGCGTTGGATGTGGCACTGCGGGAGGCAATAGTTATAGATATGGTAATAGTTTACATCATGCCCGCAGCTTTTTGGGATGGAGTGGGGGCGCTTATTCCAGAGGATTGTTTACATTTAGGTTACGGTTATGTTAGGCTATCTCTCTAGAGCCCTAACCCCCACCATATATATTATATTCTACAAAACAACGGCAGTAGCAGCACCAATCCATTTATATGGAATGATAGATTGCGTTCTTTAACTCTTCATCGAAATATATACATCCAACGAAAAAAATATATTAATGAACGCAGATGTATCTTAATTTTAATTTTTTTAATCTTATTTTTTAATCAATTTTTTTATATTTTATTTTAATGTTTACTTCATTTTATTTGATTGTTTTGGTATTTTTCATTATAGATATTTATGAAATTGCTCATGGTATATATTTATTATTTTTAAACTGTTAATTAATTGTATGTACATGATGAGTAATTTTATGATAAAGCAATTCACTATATATTAAGTTATAATTTAATAAATTTTGAATTTCTTGCTCTTCTATCACAGTTTTTGTTTTGTCTGATCTCTGTTTCAACCAATTTCCAGGAAATAATATAAAATCTATAAATTTGCTACTAACAAAGTTTAAAATAAAAATGTATGGTGAAATCGATTACATAGTATTAATATGTTATCAAAAATATTTGAGGCTATTATATTACATTATGGTTGCCATTCCTCATTCTAAATTAATTTGAGACCTACCCCTCACAGTTTTTAACTAAAAACATTATACACCAAGCAGATAATTCAATTTCCACAAAATATCAAATTTTGACCTATTATATAACAAATACTTTTACAAATTATCACCATTTTAAGTTGGAACAGGTTGGAACTTCAAAGGAAAATCAATACTTATTAATTTGTAGCCTTTTCAATGTGTTGAGAATCAAATTATACTTATCTATATAACTAACTATTGGCTTTATGGACTTTCATTTCTTTATCTTCTATCATTATTATCTTATCTGATTAAAATTGTATTCATTGTTTTAGGCATACATTAAACAAATATTTCAACAAGCTAAGGTTCAATCATATACAATTACACTTGATGCTGTCAGTTCCATATTTTCTCCCATGCCCCTCAGTCCGAAAATTTAAAACCCCATCAAAATTTGCCACTCTCGAAAATTCCAAAACCTGTCAAAATGTGCCTTCCTCAAAAATTTTGATGGTGCAACTTGTGCCATGAAACCCCCTTCTGAGCACCCTTGCATAATTCTGAGCATCACTAGCTGATCCAGGATTAAATTTTGGGAGGAAGGATTCACCCTGAAAGGTTTTTTTTTCATATATATAATGATAATTACTTTGGGAAAAAATAAAGATTCAAACTACCTATATGAAATGGTGTTTAAGTGATTCTTGAAGTCCTATTAAATGAAATTACAAGAACAATAATACTTTAAAAGGTAATATTTTAATATTTTTTACATAAAACATGGTTACATTTTACAATTTGGGGGCTTCAGCCCGAAACCCACCTCTTCTAGAAAAATAAATAAAACAAGGGAAAGCTTGTATTCTGCTTGTATTTTTTACATTAAACAAACTTTGGATCATTATTCTTTCTATAATCAATTCTTACACCACTGAAAGAACCTTTGCAGTAAATAATGATATTGCTTATGCAACCCTCATTTCTTAGCCTGCCTGTGTCCCTTAACAGGGGTGCCCAGTTTCATGGCACAAAATTTTTTGAGGGGGCACATGTTGACTGGGTTTTGAATTTTTGAGGGGGACACATTTCGATGGAGCTATGAATTTTCAGAGTGAAAAGTTTCAAAACAGAGAACTAGGAAGAAACATGGATCAGACCACACCAAGTATAGTTGTATATGATCTTCAAATTGTCTAATCTTACTTTCGCTTGCACTGTTTTTAAGAAGAGGAGTGAAATACTTTTTTTGGGAAAGGGGGGATTGGTTCATGCGCCATCGACCTTGGAGGGGATGTTAACCCCTGTCCCTTACGGCAGTAACTTGGGAACTAGCTTCCATTCTCTGGATGGATTATACACCTGATATTCCAACCTATCCTATCCCTGTGCTCAGTACATATGGACAAGATGAATGTTTGTTATCTATAAATAGCAACTCAACCATTGCATCCCAAACTCTGTAATACACATTATATTAATTGAAAAATGGTATCGAAGTAAAATTTCCTTTTTTTTTTTTTTTTATGGAGAGATAGTCCAACTAAAGCTTGCATAAATTTTTACCAGATTTTTAATTTTGTATACATGACCTAATTCTTTGTTATGTTCAAAACAAAAAGTAATGTTTGTTTCCATCATCTCATATACTTTATTCAATAAAACTTTCATAATCAAGGTGACCTCTCAACTTGGTAGATCATATAAACTGGATTCTTCTTCACAGAAATAAATAAATTATGTATGAAAGAACTCTGAAAAGTCGTTGTGGTTGAATATGAACTTTTAAAATGAAGAATTTAAATTATTTGTTGGTATAATAAATAGGCTACTTATGAATCCAAATATCTTTTTTTTTTTAAATATAAAGATTTTTAACAATCTATATCATCTAGATATATCAAAGTGTATTAAAAAAGAATTAATGGAACCTAAATTGCAATATGTGGTCCAGGTTTGAATAACAATAAACTCATAGAACATAAAAATTCACCAATATTATTTCATAATTGAAAAGAGAATTTCAATTCATACTCTTTTCAGTAATGCATGGTTGTTTTTGAGCATATAGAAATGTGGAATAGATGTACAGGAAAATGTTTGAACTAATTAATGTATTTTACTAATTGAACTAGCTTAATGGATGAGAAATTTGAAAAAAAAGTAATATGAGGAAAGGGCAAGGATAATTTTTCTAGAGGGAAGGAGCACACAGAAAAATCTTCAATTGAGCCTGTTATCCTAAAAAATTTGAAGAGATTTTAGATATAGATATTTTTTAGTTATGTATTTCAATTCTGAAATTATATTTACTTTTACATTAAAAAAAAAAAAGAAATATATATATATATATTAGGGAAATCTTAATGCAAATACTTATGCTATTATCCATTTCTGCAATGATTTTAGGACAAATGAATAAATTTTTAAGACTTTAGTTCAATAAATACTAATTTACTTAGAGAAGCCAAGATGGTAACATGCTAGTTCCAGCTCAATTTTTTTTTCAAATCTCTTAATTTCAAATCTGCAACTGCTTATTATAAAAAATAATATTTAACATTTTTTTCTGATGTGTTACCATGACTAACCCTGTATGATATGGAGTGGAATGGTCCATGGTCTTTAATTCATTTAATAAAGCCGAATTTCTATTTATTAAGGAGCAAAGTGCTAATTTTTAAATATTCTTTATAATTTTGTAGATTCAAGAGTTTGTCCTAAATTCATGTGTTCTTGGTGAATTATTGTAATATGGTAATTTCTAATTTACATATTTCTTAATTCTATTATATTTTCTGTGAAGATTTTATATGTGAATTAAGAATATGGCAATTATTATAAATTGAAACTGTCACATATGAAGCATTGTATGCAAAAATGGTGTGAATAATTTTTATAACAAATAATTAATTAAGTAGTAAATGCATTTTCTAACTGGATATGCTAGAGACTGATTATTTTTAACACAGCAATTGAATTTCTTTATTATTAATTTGTTGAATTTCTCTATAAGTGTTGATTAATTCAAAAATTCAGTTTTTTACTTACATCACTTTAGCATTCAATGGCTCATGGAGTGTACTAAAGGAACATCCTTGTATTTAAGGGAATTTTACTGATACATTTTTAAATAAATTAATTATGATGTTTTGTGTCTCAAACTCCTGCTGAGATAGGACTATTACATGTACAAGGTTAGATAAGAATGCCTAGCGGATCTACTGTAGTACCTCCAAGTGAGGATATAAGAAGATCCTAGGTGCTGGAATGGGATTTTCTGAGAGGATGCAGTTTCTAATGAATATAGTGGAACTTCTCCAAAAGAGGCAGCCTTGAGAAAGTACTTTCCCACTGTCGGATCGCGACTAGAAGCAGCTTGGGTCCTCCCGGACTGCTAGATCCCATGGGGCATAGGGGATTCCGTGCAAAGCAAGTTCAGTTTAGTGTAAACATTGATCTACTATTCCTAAGCTGTGGGACAACAGAGACTGCTAAGCATATTGTACAAACCTGTACCTCCTATGAGTCAGTCAGGGCAAGCTGTTGAGAGAGACGCCTCTACATCCTTACAGAAAGAGATCTTTCTCAACTAATGACCAAAGACAACTTCAAGTTTTTAAAACCTTCGTAAACAGGTGGAAAGAAATAGTTGCATCAACCCACTTCTCTTGGGAAAGAAGAGGAGGAGCTGCACCAGGGAGACTGCCAGAATGAGAAGGAGGAAAGAGAAGAAGGCTGAACTAAAAAGATGTGCAAAGCTAAAACAGAAAAAATTGTAAATATCTTAAAAAATGCAGCAGTGGGTTGTTCTGGACAGTACCATCCCACTGCTGCAGATACCCATATTTCCATAGAAACAGGACAGAGTGGAAAACAAAAGGTGTGCAAAGATCCATGATTTAAATTTACAAGTATTGAATTTAGAGGTGTGGTTGCCATCTTTTCCATTTCTTGCCAACCTCTATCCCTTTCTGAATATCACCATTTTAGACTTTTCCCAATTAAGTGTAAATTCCATATGCACAATAGTTTTATAAATCTATAATCATAAGTTGAGGTGTAAATGGAATGAAAACAATGAAGGCTAAAGTACCTACCACCCTAATGCTACTGGCATTCCCTTCCCCTTCAATAAAACCCTCTATATCATTAATGTGTGCACTGAAAAGAAATAAGACTAACATTAAATTGGTTATTTGTGAAACATCACATGTGATATTTTTTAGATGAAAATGTATGGATAAACCATCTATCTTATAAGTGGTATAAATTGCACACGTCATTTCTGAAATAACCTATTCAATTATCCCCTTATATTAACAATAGTCTTTTATTATGTGATATACAATTTCACTATTTACAATATAAACATTATCCCCTTACTATATCCCAAATAATATTTCAAGGAATTCTGTCAATCCTTATAGTCACTCCACTCCTTGTTCAAGATTTAGACTCATTTTATTTTAACCATTAACCTGATATTACAACCCATTCTATCCTAAACTGTATAGTACACATTATATCAATTGAAAAGTGTTGAAGTAAAATTGTATCTTTTTCCCCTTCACAATGATTATGACAATTAAAAAAAGTAAAATAGTCCAACTAAATATCTTGCATACATTTTCCCAGATTTTCAATTTTTTTTAAATGACCTAATTCTTTTACAGACTCGAAACAAAAATTTTTCTACAATACAACAAAAGAAACTAAATGTTTCTTTCCATCATCTCATCTACTTTGTTCAATAAAACTTCCACAGGTAACTTCTCAACTTGGTAGATCATACAAATTGGACTCTACATCACAAAAATAAAGAAATAATGTATGGAAGAATTCTGAAATGTCTTTGTAAATGAATATGAATTTTCAAAGGAAAAAATTATTATTTATTGGTACAATATAAGAAAACTTTTGTTGGACAATATATATTTTTAACTGAACACTTTCAATTATTAAGTATTTACAATAAATGAAACAATAGACAACAGATAAATCATAAGTAAAGAACAATTTTTATTATGTTGCTGATATCAACTGTTTAATTAAAGATAAAAATAATTCTTTAATAGAACTACACATGGACAGTAAAATTTACAATATATACAGATCATATCATCAATACAAATGCTAATTATCTAATCTGAAAATCATCAATCTAATATGATTATCAATTCAGCTCAAACGAGGATGTTATAATTTCCACACTAATATATGCTTTTATGAATATGAAGATTTTGTATTCGCTCTTCAAAAATAATTAACTACAAATACAATCGCTAGAGAGCAGGGTTGAAAATTATATTTGATAATTAGCATTTGTATTGGCGATATGTACAATTTAAATATCATAAATTATAACTCTAAGCTGAACCGCCCTCTTCATTCAGAAGAGTGAAAAAAAAACAAAAAAACAAACTGCTAAATATACAAACAATAGGATATTTTAATTACTATAAAATAATGTTACATTTTTAAATAGATATAATCTTAACTAAAATGTATTTATTATGATAAATTTATATTCATTATAAATATCTTGTTTAGATATTTTTGGGTACTTGAGAAATGTTATTGTTATTATAACAACTACATAAAAAGTTGTAAACTATGATATAAAATAAGGCTGTGTTTTTAATTCACCACATTTACTTCCATTTTTGTACCGGCTAGTAAGCCATTTTATTTAATCATGCTTCTTTCGAAAGAAGCGTGATTAAATAAAATAAAATGGCTTACTAGACGGTACAAAAATGTAAATAAATGTGGTGAAGTAAAAACACAGCATTACTATATATTATTATAAATTATTTCACTTGAAACAAATAAGCACTAATCATTGTAAACTATCGTTGTCAGTCATAGATATTTTTAATACTCAGTTATTATGTCATTTATTGCATTATGAAAAATAATTTTTTTCATATTTCATACTTCAAAATAAGTTTAAGCCAAGCAAAAATAAAGAACACAACACAAAAATTCTTTGTTGAATTAAAAAATATACATGGCTTTGTTATCTTTCATATTCAACTTAAGATTACAAAAATAATTTTGATATAACATTAAAATAATAACATTTTAGTTTTATAAATATAATCGTTTTTTTTTAAAACATATTCAACAAAAATATATATGAATTTAATAGATACATTGATTAAAAATTAAAATGAAAAGAAACTACACACCATTTGAATCCATCACAAGTTATTCTTGACCTCAGCTATGTATATCACCACTGTTACCATAATTAGAATTTAATTAATTGCTACTAAATAGAAGAACTTTACTTCTAGTGGGTGACATTACTCGAAAGTTAGAATATGTTCCCTGAAGATATTTGCTAAAAGTATTTAAGTGAAAACAATTGGAAATTGTTTTGCTAAGTGTAAGTCAATTCTTTATGTAAGTTATTTCGAGAAGTTGAAAACAAAAATGAGATTCTAGTTTTGGAGTGATGTTACCCACCGTGGTGTAAAGCTTTTCGGTACTTAAGTTTTACATATTGGGTTGTATAATATCATAATTAAACTATATAATTAACAATAATAGCTTTAACGAGAAAAGAACCAAATACAATATAAAACAATATTTATTGAATATTATTATTATTGTACGGAAAATAATGCAGGATTTTGGTTTAAAAATAAATATTTACAACTATTTTATTTAATGAAAAGTCTCCACTGCTATCAATGCAATTCTGTTTCATGTTGGCAACTTTCCCATTCCCTTAAAATAGAATTTCTCATCTTTAAAATTGATAAACTCCAAAAACACATTTTCTAATTCTCTTTTTCCATTAATTTTTTTGTTATTTAAGAAGTGGTCTAGATGTCTAAAAAAATTATAATCCGTAGGCAAGAGGTCTGGAGAATAAGCGGTTGTGGCAGTTTCATATCCAAGCTCGAACAGTGTTTGTGTGACATTACACGCGAGACATTTGGTGGGGCGTTGTCATACAACAAAATGGGCCCCTTCCGATTGATGGCAAAGATGGCTTCATTATTGCCAATTTCTGATGAATTGCATTAATTTGGTTACAATACGATTCGGCATTGATGGTTTCTCCAGGATTACAGAAGCTGTAGTGAATCAAACAAGCAAATAAAGCCCACCAAACAGTAAACATCACCTTCTGTTGATGAGTAGGGGGCTTGGAAAATGTACTGCTGCTTCTCCTGTGTCGAGCCACTGTCATCCTAAAGTATCCACTTTTCACAGAAAAGGATCGTTTTTGTTTTGGCAAAGAGTTGAAGCACAAACTGCATAATGCTGGTTATTTTGGTGGTCATTTAATGAGTGTGAAACTCAATTTTCAAGCTTTTATACCTTTCCAATCACCTTGTGGTGGTCATCGAAGTTCAATCAAAGGTAAAGTTTCCATGCAAGTTTTTGAACAGTTGTTCCGGAGTTTTCTTCCATTTCCTTCTCTGTCTTCAAGGCTGAAGTGTCCCTTCCGAAATTTTTTAAACCACTGTTGGACAGTGCATTCATTAAGAGGCTGCATTAGCTCCAGACTTAATTGATGTTTCTGGCCATCTTGGCCCCATTCCGACCAAGTTTAATCTCGTAAAACAAAATCATGTTAGTAAAGACTGAATTATTCTGAGCAGCAAAATGCTACAAAGGTAAACAAACATTATCGTTTGGAAGAGGATTAATAAGTGTCGACATTCATACAAATGAATAATCCAGTAAACATAATGAGTTTGTTCAAAACTCAAAATTCTGCATTATTTTCCGGACAACCCAGTAAGAATCTAAAATATTTTATATTATAGCTAATAATTTTAATATCTTCCTGCTATACATGAATTTAAAATTAGATGAAAGTTTAAAATCTAAATCATAACTTTTCTAGCTAAATACATAACTTACAATTTTTTAAATATATAACTTTACATTGTCATTGATCGTTAATATGTTTTTCCTTCAATATAAAATTTTTAAGTAAATAAGATAAACTTAATAATTATCATAAGCAAAACCTTTTTGTAATGTTTCTGAAGTTATTTACCAAGATAACTGCTTATGTTTATAGCCCTGATCAAGCCCTACAACACTGGCTATAAATAAAGATTATACCAACATAATGAGTGATTGTTGACTGCACCTTCTCCCTCCTTACTAACAATTCCTGTAGCGTAAATGATTTGTATTGATGTTTTCAGTCAAGAATCCATGAGTTTTTATGTCGGGATGCCCAATTTTTCTATGTTTCCATTCCTAAAAAAATAAATGAAGAAGTCAGTTAATAGTTAAGGAAAAGAAATCTTTACGTTATATCACCTTTATATAGTTAAGAATAAGCTAACCTATTTTATATTTAAGGAATAGTTGGCTGGATGAAAAGAGTACGATCAACAACCACAAACTATATTAGTGTAATATTTATTTATAGCCTGAGTTTTGTTACAAAATAATTTAAATAACATCAATTGATATTTTAGTTTGTTTGTACTTAGTAGTTATTAATATTATTTTTTTTTATAATTCTGTTCTTTATAGCCCTGCAACACTGGCTATAAATAAATATTACACCAACATAATGAGTATTGTTGACTGCACCTTCTCACTCCTTACAAACAATTCCTGTAGCGTAAATGACAACTACTATCAACCATTTCCATACCATCTTTCGATGCAATTTTCACTTAGATGAGGTAAAATACAGCTGGTTAGTTGAAAAATTATATGCAGTAAATATGGAATTATTTTAGCTATTAATTGTTAATAGTCACAGCAACACTCATATGACGACATAGGTTTCTATAATAATTCTTAATGATGTAATGTTTAAAGTTCTTACCAGTCTATCGTGGAGAAGTGTGGAATAGCCATTATTTTGTGGAAGATATCCTTTCATTGATATTTCCTATTACAACAGAATTCTGGGTACTTGTCTATTATACGGGCCCCTGTGATATAATTCCAAATATGATTGAAATTTTAAACAAGATTAACTAGTTGGCCTTTGTGATTAATTTGCAAATCAATTAGTTGCATGATGTTTAAAAATAACATCAAAACAGGAGTACAAATTATAATTAGCACTACCTTTACAAAATGTGCTCTTATTTGATAATATTTTTCATTATGTAAGAAATTAAGATTTTAAATCATAATGGGTATAATCAACCATTAAGTATATATTAGTTAGCCTGTGTAAATAATTTGCTATAGGAATTTGGTCAGTGATCAAAAGACAAAATACTATTGATATATAATAACGCAACATATCATAAGATAAGGCTTAGTGAATAGTTGTTTTAAGCTATATCTTTGTTAATATTTCATTAAATCCAATGATTGAGCCCTCACTATCATGACTTTCTTCTCCTTCAGGTTTGAAAGAGTAAGAAGAGAAACTTTTTTGTGAAAAACTCAAAAAGTATAAGTTTAATTGTTTTTTGCACCTATTAAAATTTAATAAATACCCTAAAAAACAAAAAATATCATTAAAATTGGACCATTAGGAAAGATACAGCTTATTGTAACTTTTAAACATGTAGGTGTAAATCATAAATGAAGTTTTAAAATCATTTTATTTTTATAGGTGGATTACAATCCCTGAGTAAATAAGAAATTATTCCTATATCTTATGATATGTTGCATTATTTTATAACCTTATTATTTTGTCTTTTGTCATATGCAAATTACTTACACGCACAGGCCAACTAGTGTATATACTATTACTATTACTAGTAGCGTATATACTAGTACTAGTAGCATATATACTAGTTGGCCGGTGCGTGTGATCAATTTTGCTTATGAATTTGGTCAGTGAACAAGAGACAAATTAATAAGTATATAAAATAACGCAACATATCATAAGATATGCGAATCATTTCTTATTTACCCTGGGATTGTAATCGACCAAGGAAAAGAAAACCTTTTTAAAACTTCATTTATGATTTAAAAATTACAATAATCTATATCTTTCCTAATGGTTCAATTTTAATGATTTTTTTTGTTTTGAAGGGAATTTATTAACCTTGTGGTTGGTCGAACGTCATTCCCGGCAAGCTGATATTATGTCTGAATTAAAAATGTCGTGCAGGACAGTTGTAGACTGGTCTACTTTTTGTCGGGAAATTTGCCTTGAAGCCCTGATGGTGAGAGATGATAATATACTTGGAGGTGTAGGAATAGAAGTGGAAATACGATGAAGCGAAGTTAGGAAGGAGAAAATATGTCGGTCAGTACATCGATGGCTCCTGGGTTTTTGGGGCTTTCGAAAGGGGTACTAAGAAATGTTTTTGTAAATGTCCCGGATAGGAAAGCAGATACCCTCATAGATATAATTCTTCAAAGAATTGAGTTGCTCCAGGCACTATCATCTTTTCGGATAGGTGGCCGAGGGTACGACCCCCTGCAAAAAACAATAAAATTGATGCTTTTTGAGTTTTTTTTTTGGAAATTAATGACCTATGACTACCCGTGTAATAAATTAGTACCAAATTGTGCTAGGTAACCTGCCATGTGATTTCTCCTTACAAATCTAGGTATGCGATGATTATCAGATGCAACAGGTCCACAATGGTTAATGTCAGGTCAACTCCTGTTGAAAACCACATGCAAATTTATTTGCATGCAGTTGGTCGCACATCATCCCCAACAACAGTTTATCATTTCGCAGTTGAATATGTTTTAAGAGTGCGGTTATTGAATGGTCAAACTTTTTCCAGGAGATTTTTATTGATGCGCTAATATAGAGGTTGAGATTGATGAAGCTAAGCCTGGGAAGTGAAAATATCAACCAACATGAAAATATGTTGGTAAATAGATTGATGGTTCATGGGTTTTTGCAGCTTTTAAAAGAATTAGGAGGTTCTTTTTTGATAACGTCCTTGATAGAAAGGCTGATAGGTGGCAAGGGTAGGAGCCCCTTATATTACAACACCTAGATTTGGAAAGAGAAAAATCATATGGCGGGTTATCCTGGGGGAATTCTGTTGAAAGAGAAAATAACAAAGTATCATTCATTCACTCTAAAACCTGTAACAACAATAAATGAAGTGATATAACTTTGAATTTGTTCTTAAAAAATTAAATATAGACACAACTGTTATCTGCCTCAGTGGCACTTATAACATCAAGAGTTTTTTAAAAATAATAATTGGTAATGAAGTGATGTTTCGAATTCTTACCTCCAAATACAGTGAATCTGAAATGAGACATCTTAAGATCGAAGACATGGGGTAAAAAGAAGCCATTGACGACAGGTCTGTAACAACAATAAATGATGTGATATAATATTGAATTTGAACTAAAACAATTGTTATCTGCCATAGCAGCACCCATATGAAAATGTCAATGTTATTAAAATTGTTAATGATGTAATAATGTTGAATTTCTTACCTCATACACAAAATATTAAAGGCCACGTGAGTTCAAATTGGCATCAGAGAAAGGTGTCTGTAATAACAATAAATTAATTGACAGATAATATTGAAATGGTGCTTAATCAATAGAAACTATTGTAATCTACCATAGTGACACTCATTTTGACCCTTAATTTTATTTATTATAATTAATAATGATGTAATGTAGATATTCTTACCTATCTATTACCATATGGGTCGTATTGCCTGGCAATTTCAATCAAAAATTCATGAAATCTTTCTTCTCTTATAAATTTTCGTTTCCAACAGAATTCTGCCAGGTATCCACCCATATGGTATTCTTTTCTGCCAAAAGATGGCACATTGTTCCTCATATCTCTCCACGTCCTTTCAATATTCTGGGTATGAGCCCCTGTGTCTGGGTCCACAAAGTTATATCGATGATTGACGGTCAGGTGTGTGTATTGGGGATGATTAATAAGGGGGTCGTACCCTCGCCACCTATCCGAAAAGATGGTAGTGCCTGGAGCAATTCTTTGAAGAATAATTCCTATTAGGGTATCTGCTTTTCTATCCGGAACATTAACAAAAAAACATTTCTTAGTACCCCTTTCGAAAGCCCCGAAAACCCAGGATCCATCGATGTACCTACCAACATGAAATTTTCTCCTTCCTAGCTTTGCTTCATCGATTTCTACTTCTAATCCTACACCGCCAATTATGTTATCACCTCTCGCTATCAGGGCTTGAAGGCAAATTTCCCGACAAAAATTGGACCAGTCTACAACTGTCCTGCACGACAAATTTAATTGAGACATTATTTCAGCTTGCCGGGGATGAAGGATAGGTCAACCAAATTTGAATAAATTTACATGTAGTCATTAATGTGAGCCTCGATCCCTGCAGCCAAGTGTTCCGTTTCATAGAAATTGAAAAATTACACCTGACTGTAATCCCATTAACTATTGTGGACTTAACGCACCTGAAAATCACAAAGAAATTAAGTCAATTAATTAAATGAATCAATTGATGAAAGACATAATAATAATTAATGAAGCTATGTAGTGGTTAGGAAATGTTGATATTTTTTGCTAAACCATAACAGGACAATCTTTGTTGCTAGAATTATTAATTAAGCACTGATTTGAACAAACTCAGGTATCCCAATTAAATTACTAATTTACACAGCATAAACGAAATAAGGCACTCTGTTATACAACATGGTGTCTGGATTTTTTTCAATTAAAGTTTTAGGCAACACCAGATTGTTTAAGGCTGTTTAAATGGGTCATCCATAGAATCTCTAGGAAATTAGTTTCAATCTTTAATAGCAATGTTTGTATTAAGATAACGATAGTGCCTATAGGTTAAAGCATTGTATCAAACTTACATTAGCATGGATAAAATTTTGTTAGATATCATGTTTTGAAAGATTTAACAACTATTTAATTACTCAAGACTAATGTCTGTATTACATACAGTGTGAGGAGAGATCTCGAATGGTCATCCCAAAAAGGCACTATAATAGAACTACTGTTAATCATTAAAATGCAATCGTTATTGGAAAAGTAGAAGGTTTGGAAAAGTAATATACCATTTTGAAAACAGTGAACATGTTTTAAAGATTAAAGATTCAATGAGTACAGGGAGGATGAGATATTTTAAAACATCATCTGAAAGTAAATTTATAAGAACATATAACGAATTATTTAAGAGCAAAACATTGAGAACTATAAAATGATAGTAATTAACTTTCACAAATCATGTAATATTTAATTACCTGAACACTAATTCCCCACAATGTGGACAGGTGTACATTCTTCTGATTACTCCATGTCTCCTCAATAATTCCAGATAATTGTTAGGGTCTAGCCCATATTCTACACAAAGCTGATTATGTGTCATAATACAATTTTGACAATTCATTATATAATTGCACAAAATGTAGTTAAATACAATGAAAACTGTATATGTCCTGAACCGAACCTCAAGGAAATGAACTAAATTCTGGAAAATCATAATGGTGGGGAAGTCGCGGTATTTTAAAAAAAATCTAAGTAGAGGGATTAGCGACGGCGGTTCTTGAAACTGCGAGTCGAACATTTGCCGGAAATGAAGGTAGGAGAGGAAGCGCAGGGTTATATGCGCAGGATTGTATGCGCAGGATGGGTAGTCGCGGGAATTTCAAAAAGTAGGGGTAAGGGGCAGAGTAGTGGGGGGAACGAAGTTCCCCGGCAGGAACCTAACCTGACCATAAACTATCATTGTGTATAAGCGCCCCCACCCCAACCCAAAAGGCTGCGGGCATGATGTAAACTATTACCTTTATTTATTTTTATTCTCATCACGTGGTATATCGTTATTTACTTCTATTATTTATTTATTTTTTTAATCAAAGGAGAGGAAGGTAGAATAACAAACATCCCAAAGTTAAAATTTCATTTTTCAAATGTTTTTGTTTGTTTTGTGTTGGTTTGTCTGTGTTTGGCAAACGTCTAAACGAGAAAAATATATATAAATTGTAACGACACAAATATATATATAAATTGTAACGAAAAAATATATATATATAAATAGTATCGAAGCGAATATAGATATAAATTGTAACAACCGTATAGGAATATATATTGCATAATCAATACAAGTAAATTAAGTTTAAAGAGAGTAGTAAGAATATAAATAATAATAGAAACACATATTATTTTTATTTATTTATATTCTCATCACGTGGTTTATCGATATTTACTATTATTATTTATTTATTTTTTTAATCAAAGGAAAGGAAGGTAGAATAACAAACATCCCAAAGTTAAAATTTCAAATGTTTTTGTTTGTTTTGTGTTGGTTTGTCTGTGTTTGGCAAACGTCTAAACGAGAAAAATATATATATAAATTGTAACGACAAAAATATATATATAAATAGTAACGACCCGAATATATATATAAATTGTAACGACAAAAATATATATATAAATTGTAATGACCCCAATATAGATATAAATTTTAACGACACGAATATGAATATAAATTATAACGACAAAGATATATATATATAAATAGTAACGACGCGAATATAGATATAAATTGTAACAACCGAATATGAATATAAATTGTAACGACAAAGATATATATATAAATAGTAACGACCCGAATATAGATATAAATCGTAACAATCGAATATGAATATAAATTGCAACGACATAAATATATATATAAATTGTAACGGCCCGAATATAGATATAAATTGTATAAACCGAATATGAATATATATTGCACAATCTATACAAGTAAATTAAGGATAAAGAAAGTAGTAAGAATATAAATAATAATAGAAACACATATTATTTTAATTTATTTATATTCTCATCACGTGGTTTATCGTTATTTACTTCTATTATTATTTATTTATTTTTTTAATCAAAGTAAATGAAGATAGAAAAACAAACATCCCAAAGTTAAAATTTCATTTTTCAACTGTTTATTTGAGTTGTAGTATATAAAACTTTTACACAAGTTTATTTAATGTTAATAATATTAATATTAATATATTATATATATAATATTAATAATATTATTAAGCCTCTATAGTTTTGTTGGATGGTGCTGGCCTCTTGCGGCAGTTTTAAAAACTACTTTTGTGTACCGTGTTCCCTATGGAGGATCCCTGGATAGTGCTGACCTCTTTTAACGGATTTTGGAACTACTATTCATTTTATACATTTATTGGATGGTGCTGCTCTCTTTTATAGGGTTTTAAAGTTGTTATTCAAACGTTCTGTTAGATAGTGCTGCTATCTTTATATAGTTATGTAAACTATTATTCAAAATTCGTTTAAATTTATAAATGAACATTAAATTTGTTGCTTTCGTCTTGTTATATTGATTAAATGTTTATTAATGTAATTGTTCACTTGATAAGGCCCCAGAATCTTCGGCCCCAGTGAGAAATTCTATAAAATGGTTCCTTCTTTAAATTTATTATCTTAACTGTTTTATAGTCTAAGATTGTGTCTGATTCTTTCATATCTTAGGTTAATTATTTATTGCTAGTTTCTCAAAAGCATTTATAGTGAGTGAAGTGAAGTATTGAATAAATCTAGAGGTATCAACAGTGAACTGTTTTTATAAATAGAGATATGAAATGGTTTGTTATGTATGTTTAAATATATGGTAAACCATAATAGACCAAAATAAATAAATACATTTCTCTAAAGTATTGGAAATGATTGGAATTTTGAATGCATCTAGTGACAGTGAACTTCATTTATAAATATTATGGATATGTATTCATTTATATATATGGCAAGACATAATAGAATAAAACAAATAAATGTGTTTCTGTGAAAAGTTGTTTTAAGTTTACCTCCATTCTCCCTTTATAATCAAATACTGATGCTGATTTCTGTATGTATTATTAACTAAAGATGTATATCTGATTCAAAGTTAAGCTGTTTGCTATTTTTCTTTTCAAATGTTAAAGGTAAGTTTTCACAATTTTATATTTATTAAATTGTTCATGTTCATAAGATATAATGCATTCTTTGTTTTCTCATTCAATGTGTTTCTTTTAAATTTTGACACTGGCTTTCATTTAAAATCATTTGGTAGTTGAAATCTTTACATTTTAAAGATATTTTTTGAAAATTATCTTGTGCTAATTGGAAATACAATAGAACATTTTGATTATAGTTGATCGACTGTGATTTATATAATGGAAAAAATTATCAGGATTCAATCATTATTTTATTGCAACTAAATAACAAATACAACTCTGAATTCAAACTGTTGGGTATTCGTCAATAATGAAATTAAATCAGTTATACAAGATATATATAAATGAATATAGTATAGATAAAAATAAATAGCAAAATGATAATCGATATAAGTAAATTAAGGATAAAGAGAGTAGTAAGAATATAAATAATAATAGAGATACATATTATTTTACTTAATTTACATCCTCATCACGTGATTTATCGTTACTTACTTCTATTATTTTTCTTTTTGAATCAAAGGAAAGGAAGGTAGAAAAATAAACAGTCCGAAATTCAGTGTTTATTTATAATATATTTTACAAAATTACAAACAGTCCCGACTTTGATGGATTGACTGGGTGGCTGAGGAGTTTCGAAGTCCACAACTGGATGGCAGCAGCGTAGGGCAGAAACTTCTAGACGTTGCTGGTTGCGGAGGCCTCAACGTATTAATGTGTTGTTGCACCAAACTAATAATAATACAAACAGCATTTAATAAGAGAAATAAAAATATCCACTTATAATATTACACAACATTTTTCTCATTTATAATATACATTCACAAAGTAACAAATACAAGTACATAAAGTTAAATTTATATACATAAAAACAAAATAATGACTTACAAATATGGAGTGTATTGTACTGTTAAGTAAATGTTTAGTTTATAGTTTAATTGTGTATTGGTCTTCTGTGTTTGTTGAATAAATAAAAAAGATACTTGCTCATCGTTTACATTATTCCTGATTATGATGAAAAGTTCCTTAATCATCCAACATACACAATCCATCTAAGAGATCTAGAATACTAAGAAAGTTGATTTGTCCAACTATGTTGAATATTCTACTTAAAAATTTGTAATGACTAGAAAATTAATTCGTAAAAATAAAGATAACTATGGATAACTAACTTTCTGGTAGTAATTGGAACTGGGTCATGTAAAATTGAAATCAAATTGTCAAAAATCATACTTAAACAATTTATTGAATAAAAATCCTATTTATTCATAACTACTTTATATGTGTTTGCTACCAATTCCATAAATATTAGATGAAGTTTAAAATTAATGTAAAAAAACAAAAAAACAAACAGCACTAATCTTGCTTTGATGTCTCTGCTGCCGATGTATGCTGTTGTTACATCAAAGGTTTGTTGGTTATCTTATAAATCATAGTTTGATTAAATTATAGATCTCTATTTTTATTTTAGTACACCTCAGATTGTGATTGTATCACTCAAATAAAACTTATTTCATAAGTTATGATAAATAATAACAATTAAATCAGAAATAATAATGGATAAATTGACAATCTTCAGCAATAATTATTTTGTTACTTACAAAATAAAATTAAAATGTTTTTTAAACTTGATTTAAAATCGTCTTCTTTTATTTACGAGTATCCATAGAGTATGGGATATTATGCATATAACGAGTATGCTGTGTATACAGCTACCAAATAGAATTGGGCAGCTATCTTTTATAGTTTATATAAAAATAAAGTGTTTCTCTCTCTCTAGTGGATAAGGGTAAACTTGTAAATTAGATAGTTAAACTCTCTTTTTTAAAAAACCAATGTATTCAGGTAAAAAATTTGAAAGATCACGCTATTAGAATTAATTACTTTTATTAATTCAACATAGTAGTTTATGTAAAATAAAATTTTATTACCACAAATCTTGATCTCAATGAAGTAAAAAGGCTCTGAGATAAAATTTATCCATAATGTGAGAATTACAACTAAAATCTAAGTTCTTCTTTGGTCTCATGAAAAGTTGCTGTATTCCCATTTGTTGCTTAAGCATAGTGGTCACAAAATAATTTATAATACTATAAGAGTCTATTTCACGTCATATATTTTAATTTTAATTTTAATTTGATTTAAAAAAAAACATACTACCATCTTCTCTTTCCGAAATATTAATTTAGGGCTGAGGGTTATATTTAGTTCCATTTTATTCAAGGAATACAACTTCCTCTCACTCATTTTGAATAAAAGACTTCCATTCCGTTTTTTTTTTTCTAATTTCATCAAAATAGGTCAAATAAAAACGAATATGCCAACATTAGATAGTACTTTCATTAAATAAATACTCCTGTCCACCCTATCCACAGTGGCCTACTAAATGTATCAAACATGAGCCAGTGTTCCTATTTCATTAGTTCCAATTTTAATTAGTTTTGTTCTGTTTCGTGCATATCAGTTGGTTATGTACATTGTCCCTTTTTTGGTTTTCCCTATTATTAAAAATTAATTTTCCTTATTTTTTTGTTCGTAAATTCATTATTTTTGTTGTATTGAATAATATAAATGGTGAACTTGTAGGTTTTGTTCAAATATCAAGATGATGTGTTGAAATGTTGAACCCGAAGAACACATGGATGTAATTGAAACTCAACCGGTAAGTAATACTAACTTTTTAGTTTTACAAAGAAAAGAAATTACCGACATGGCTCCTATATCACCCTCGGAAGAAATAGCATTTCCATCAATTTGAAAAGTGGCAACTGCTCAAACTAATATTGCCTCATACACACCAAAAAAAAAATTCATCAAAAAATAATTTGAAAAACTATCAAAGTTATCCCCACTATATTATCAGCCATTTAGTACAGTTAAGGATAAAGGTTTCGTGTCTTTTGTCAAAGCCTTAAATCCTGATTATCTGCTACCTTCCCATAAAAAAATATCTAAAACTATGATACCAGCTTCATATGAGCAATTTATTAGTTACGTAAGAAATATTTTGATTAATATACATAAAATATCCTTAACACGAGATTATTGGACCTCTCCATAAAATGAATCCTTTTTTATAATGATGTAGAGATGGTTGACCGTTGATATAATATGAGAAGGAGTTAGTCGAGGGTGCGGTCAAATAAATAAAAAAATTAAAATATATAATTTTTGCTGACCTTTTGACCCACTTTGCAGGTGTAAACATCGTGTAAACGTTACAAATAAATATAATATAATATTTTAATATAATATTTTATATATACTTATATTTATTTGTTATTTTATTTTTATTTTTTCAACATGTTTGTATCTTTTGTAGCCCTGAAGACGACCTGCAAAGTGGGTCGAAACGTCGGCAAAAATTAAAATAATTTATATATTTTAATTTTTTTATTTATTTGACCGCACCCTCGACTGAATCCTTTTTTGTTGCTACCACGCATTTTGTGGATAAAGACCTAATAAAAAGTATACAATTGTCCTGCTGTAATATTGTGCTGTTTAGATATTGAACATTTGCTTTAAATAAATTTATATTTACATAAATTATTTAATGTATATTCAATAAATATAAATTATTTAATATAAATTTAATAAATATAATATGTTCATTTTTTTTTTTGTAACTTGTGATTCAAAATCCCAACCAACTCCTCTTCAACATATCCGCAACAGTCAATTATTAAAAATTTAAATAATTCAAAATTTGATCAGGGATCAATAGAATTATTTCTGATCATCGATAATAAGATATTTTATTTTTTATGAAATGGTTTAGCTCTTACCGTAATTTCGATATTATATATTGCATCTGCAGTAGAAAAAAATTGTTCATTTTACTTTTAAGCCTGTTAAAGTTGATAGGAAAGTATTTGTTTCCAAATGGTAAAACTTAGTTTTTGAATAATTTTAAAATTTCTACTTACCAGTCGATATACCTGTTATCAATTAAGTTAATAAATAATCATAATATGATAAATTGAAATAATAGTCCTCACTCCTGAATTCCATTAGTCCATAATACAAGTTTCCAGTAAGATTCCCCTTATTTTATTTATTTTTCATTACTTTTTTGGGAAATCAGAGATTGTTGGTAATAACATATTTTCAATTTTATCACGGAGAATTAGTATATTCTAAAATACAACAGATTATCAATTGGTTGAAGAACAAACCAATTTAACTTAAAAAAAAAAACATATTTGATCAATTAAGGGATATAAAAAAACAAAAGATAAAACAGACAATATTTATTTAATTATAAAGGAAATTAAATTTATAAATGCTGCACATATACAATTACAGATTTACTGCTAATAACAGATTATAAGGGAATTTCATTTTACTAATTAAATTTATCTTAAGCCTGAATATAATAAACCTCTTAAGAATACTATCTTTAATTTTACAACAATTAATTATGTGTTCTTCATCAACAGAACTCATTTTTCTGTGAAAAATACTTTTAAATTACCTCATACTGAGTTGATTTGGCTCATATAGGTTTTTAAATGGCTTAAGACTTTAATTGGGTTAATTTTTTACTTTATTTAATTAATTTTCCTTTGTAATTCAGTGGTTATGAAATAAAAAGAAGGAAATCAAGTTTGAAACTCGTTGATATCAAGATAATTCCTATAATTTGAGGCTACTCATTTGAGCTAATAAAATTTTTATTTTGAAGTCAGTGGTTCCAACTATAAAATATATAGTTATCGATATATATATATATTATTCTCCCAAATTGCAATCAAAGATTCCTTTGATTAATTTATTTTAACCATTAGACAAATGTATCAGTAAAAATATTTTAATTTAATATTGCTTATTTTAAGTTATGTTACATTAGTCATTTATTATAATGGACCAACATTGCAGAAAAGAATTCCTATTCAAAGTAGAGCGGTAAATGAAAGTTGTGTGATGCGTGCACCAGATTTATTTAGACAGGAATCATAGAAATTAATATTTTTATTCATTAAGCACCAATATTAAAATTTCTCTTTTCTATTGATGCTTTTTGGTATTTGAAAACTTGAATATTCCTTTACAGATATCGTTTTTACTTTATTTCTAAATTGTTCCAATATCAAAACTGCAATATATAAAATTTCTTTTCTGGATACTATCTGTAACAACGATTACAAATACATCTTTGCTGCATTGTTTATGGAATTGAGGTAGAGAATGAATACGATAAGTACTCCAAACAGTTCCGCCAATTTATCGGGTTCCAGCAACATTCCAGCAATTGCTCCATAGCGGCCCAGTATTCATTTCCTCATACTTTTCTTGCATTTGTCTTATTAACCACATTCTATTATAATAAATTATTAATATGACATAATTTAAAATAAGTAATATTAAATTAAAATATTTTTACAGCGATACGTTTGCCTAATGGATAGAATAAATTAATCAAATGAGTGTTTGATTGCAATTTGTGAAAATAATATATTACTGAGGAGGGGGGCAAAGTTTCCCTTGAAACGTTCAATAAATTGCAATAAAAGACTAATTTGATTAATTTATTCTGGCCATTTGGCAAATGTATCATTATAAAAAGAACAAGGGTCAAATCTGCATAATGATAAAATATTTTAAGGTGCATTTAGATATGTCCAAACAGTGGACAAACAAATGTGTGAAATGGTTGTTTCCCTATACTTTTGTTTGTTTTTTTTCTTAAGAAACCATAGTTTGTGCCCGTTTGAATAGTTGCGTTAAGGCATTTCACAAACTAAAGTAATACAAATATTTATGATTATTTCCCTATCTAAAATGTTTGCCTCCTTGTTTTTTGTGTTTTCCATCTCCTTTGGAAAATGAGGAAAACAAGAGAAATCCAAAAGGGTAGTTTGGCTTTACCATTAGTGTCATTGTTAATTAGACAAATTATTTCTTTTCCTATTTCTATAGTTTGGTTGATGGACCTTGGATGTTAATTAAATTATTTGTAGGTTTAGGAGTCATTTTGTAAATGGGAGACTGGAGTAACCAGGACATTTTATTATTTCTTGAGTATTATAAAGGTGAGCCACAAACAAAAAAGACGCCTTGACCAGGCTGAGCTATTTATAAAATACAAGTGTTAAAGAATTAAAATATAAAAAAGGTATCCTGATGACATTCAGGAGACCCTTGAAAAGAAAGAATGATTCTATCTGTTCAGAAGCAAGTATCACTTTACTTTTGACTTCACCAACGTAGGTTCCCTAACCTGAGGTTTTAAAGATGATAATGTTTCACTTTTTCCCGACTCCTATTCCAAAACCAATCAATTAAATTTTGTTTCTTAATAAAAGTGTTGAATGAATTTGAAGTTTAATAGATTTATGATCTATTGGTAGCATTAGATAGGTAGATAGATAGATAGTTTATTTCATTTGTCTAAGGAAATTCCTGTACAAATAAATATAATGGTATAATTAACAATGTTAGATCTTGAGTCTAGTACTGCATTCAAACATAACATTAACAATGTCCACAGCATTAAGTATGACTAATATAATAACAGATTAGTAAACGATATATATATATGTATACACATAACAATTAGTAAAACATTTTTTTTTTTTTTAATATTCGAGAGGTATAAGACAAATGACAATATAAATAAGAATTAATATATGTTATAAGATTAACTTTACCACTTAACAGTTCAATGAAGAGTCCTGTATGAAATAATACAGTTGGTTTATTTTTTTCGTAGTGTCTATTTTCAGTATCTCCTCCACACTAGCATCTTCTCTGGAGTCAGTGATAAATGCCTTCAAGTACTTATTTCTCGGTTCGTTGAACTTGATACATTGGATCAGAAAATGAGTTACCGGGTCAGTTACAAGGCAGTTGCATGCACCACATACCTCACTGGATTTAATAGTCAAAGTAGCATCTTTTAAGTATATTTTCATAAAATCTTTATTTGCTACTCTGAGACGACTAACGGCTCTTAATTTGTTTAAATTCAGAGCCCTGAACTGAAGATAATCCTCTGGTTTGGTAACATTAAAGGAGCAGATTTTTCTATATCTTGGGTTTGATTTAGAGTTTAACACTCTGTCGATGTCCTTGGATACGTGATGGTTTCTAATTTTTTTCATGATTTCATCTTTGAACCTGATCAGACCTTGAGAGAAAACACAAGAAAACAGCCCCTGACATCCAAAGTCCGCCACAATCATCTTTACTTGGGTAATCCAGTTATAAGTTGGATCAGGTTTTCCAATGGATGAGTCTAGAGCTCTAAGCCTATTAAAGCATGTCTAGGTAGTCTTTCGTCACTCATTAAGCTTAGCTTTGTCCAATAGTTGATCACTTTTTTCAACACTTAATGGAGATCTCCCACTTTCAAGGCGAGCCACATAGTTCGGTGTATTTCTTGGCCAATGGAGCAATGATTTGATAAATCGAACTTGCGTCCTCTCCAAAACCTCCAGGTATCTCATCCCCCAGATTTCTGCAGCATAGAGCAGTGTTGACGAGACCATCGAGTCAAAGAGGCTGGTTTTTGTCTCCCAAGAGTCGCTTTTTCCATTTCTTTTTCCAGGATTGCCATCACTTTGGTCGCTGCAACAGATGATCTATGTAAGAAATGTATTGGTAGCATTATCAAACATCAAAATTCACTCAAAATGTAAGTTTAAAAAAATAATATAGTTAAAAGATTTTGGAATATGGGTTTCATTATGTGATGTCATTAAATCATCTATAATGGCTAGGGTGTTGATTTTAAATTTCACATTGCGGTAACTTCAATATACTTATCTATAGTTATTATGATGTAGAGATGGTTGACCGTGATATTATATGAGAAGGAGTTGGTTGGGAGGTGCGGTAAAAAAAATACTAAATTTTTAAAAAATAATATTTTTAATTGTTACGCCGACGTTTTGACCTACCTTGCAGATATTAAATAAGAAACAGTTGTCTGATAAAGAAATAATTAGATGACATCAGAGATATAGTGGGTGGCAGTGTAGTTAAAATATCAATTATTATATATAAAGAAGATACAAACAAAAATAGAAAATAAGTATGAATAAATATAGAAAACAAAGGAGAATATATTGTTTTCTATTTTTATTCATACTTATTTTCTATTTTTGTTTGTATCTTCTATATATATATATATATAATACTTGATATTTTAACTACACTGTCACCCACTATATCTCTGATTTGAGTTATTTTATTATTTCTTTATCAGACAACTGTTTCTTATTTAATATCTACTTACAATTCATTTATTTTATTTTCACCAGGTACCTTTTATATTTTGTATCTTTTGTAGCCCTGATGAAGACCTGGAAGGTGGGTAAAAATGTTGACGTTACAATTAAAAATACTATTTTTTAAAAATTTAATATTTATTTTACCGCGTCCTCAATTTCATCTCTGGTCCCCCCACAGCCAACTTCTGCTTGTCTTCATTTATAATTTAAAAATTGTACATAATTATCAATCCCTACTAATAATTAGAACCAGGTTAAACATATAATAAAAAAGAATCCTAATGTACATGGATTAATAAAACAATAAAGTTAAAACTACAAATGTTCAATATGATGTTAGTCTGTCTATATTTGTTTACTGTGTTTCTGGAAATTGTTATATATTTTTAGAGTTCCTGTTTTATTTTATATAATATAATGAAAGTTTTAAGTATTATCTTAATTTGCAGTTTAAATATTTACTTTTTATAATGTTATTTGTTAATCTTTCACGTTATTGTTCTTTTTTATTCTACCTTGTTCTTCATTTTATTTATTCTAATTATTGGTAGGATTTGAACAAATTTCTAAAATTATAAACGTAGACATTACTAGAAGTTAGTTGGGAGTGCAGTCAGAAATTGAATTACAAACAAATATGAAAGGTTTCATTTTACAGAGTGCTCACGTTTTAGCTCCAACGTTTCAACCGAAGTTTTAGGCCTTCAATAATGCTATAGGCTTCAGCATCCTAAGGCAACTGTCATTTAGCAAATATAGAATCTTTAACCATGATTTGACACCATAATACCAAAAAAATAGGTATATTAAGTTGTCACTATGTGAAAATTTCTGTTGTGAATTTCAAAATACATCCAGTACCCAAAATAGAGGATTATTTCTGAAATCTCATAATATGATCCATTTTCCAAAACTGACTAACTATATTGTTTTTCTTAAGAAAAGTTTTGAATCGATCTTAAAGTTTGATAATGCACCCTGGTATAGCCCTAAAACTTGGGCACAATAAAATGAGAGATCTTAGTTGTTTTTATATTGATTTAATCTCCTACCACACTCTAACCATCTTCTACTACTGTTAGATTTAAAGTCAACAATATTTAGACATTATAAATTTAGACAATTTTTAACAAAAGATTAAGAAAGATGTCTCTTATTGTGCACATAATTTCTGTTCTATATAATATTGTTCCCGACGATTTTAATTTTAATAATAAAGTTTAGAGACTGACAGAATAATTAGCATTAAATCCTGATATGGAAAATAATGAAATTAGAGGTAAAATGGAGGCAATGGCCTTACTCGATTTTGAAATAAATAATTAATCATTGTTAAAAAAAAACACTTTATTTTAAAAAATTCAACTTACAATTACACAATAAATTACAATTTTGAAGAACATTATTCTTTTCAGTAGGTAATGTTAAACCACGTATCAAATATATAACATATTAAAGATAAATATATATTTAAAATATAAATAAATAATAGAAAATAAAACTGAAATAATTATTTGAAACTTGGAAAAGTTAGGTGATTGTTGCTAATTCGAATTATAAAATAATGTCAAAAATTGTAGAATAATTATAGAATTGAAAAACAATTTAACAACATAAAGGTGTGTTTTGACATTTCACTAACAATGAGAAAAACAAATTTATAAATGTTTTTTCCCTTATTTTTTTGTTTCTTACTTTGAAGTTTCCCATCCTCTAATAAGATTCCAAATTGCTTAAAATTTCCAATCTTCTCTTCTGGCAGAATTTTTCAGAATGATATCTTGTTCTCATATTTAATTTACTGTGATCTAAAGCATTAAATCTATTTATGTTGGGAGATATATAACAACCAATATGCCTGAAAAAGCAATAGGGTACAATGTTAAATGTTAAAATAGAAGAACAAGTCAAATTAAAATTATTTTTCTTACCTCAATTAAAGATTAATAGCTATTATTAAAAGTCTTTCATTTTCATTCTTTAATTGCCATCATCTAAAAATAATGAGGTTTCACTTATGAATCTACAGCAGAAATATTTTACTGAAAAGCCGATAACTGTATACATTAGTTCTTAGTCTTACTTAACAGAAAATAATAAATACAAATTAACAGGTGCATGAAGAGTTACAATTTGCAGGACTTGAATGATTTTTGAAGGATAGAAGTGCAGCATCAACAGGTTAGTGGGGAGGTTGGGCTGTTTGTTAAAATAATTATTGTCTAACTACTATCTCCTCATGCACTAAGTGAACTACAGGATATTTGTAAATATAATATAGCACAGAAATTACTCTTAAGAAGTCTGTGTGAGGCTATGATGAACATTTCATATTAAATACCATAATTTAAAGCAGTTAAAAAAACTGTAAGATTTTTAAAAGTGATAAAACTCTACAACAGTGTAATTTAAAGGTGTTGCCAATGAGCCTACATGGTAGAGGCAACGAAACAACAAATAAATAAATAAATAAATAAAACTTATTATTACGTAAGATTTCAATTTCTATATATATATTCGCACTTTCAGTCATTGAAAAAACATAAATCAAATTTAATAAAAATTTTAAACTTAAAATAAAACAAATTGAACTTGGGATAACTGCTAAACTCTTATCTGATTCCAAAGAGGTCTCCTTAATTATTATAGTTTCACAGAGTATATATAATAATATGCTTTCGTTATCCATCCCCAGGCAAAAGATTAAAAAGTTTTATCATGAATAAAGAAAATTTTCCAGGGGACATGGTAAGACTCATGACCAATAGAAATGTAAGGGGGATATACTGGTATATCGCAAGTTGATCCGTATAGAGGATATCCTCAGTGAAAATTGACCGAAAGAAAAAAATAATAAGAAAGATAGACGGATAATCAGATCGGTATATCAGCTTTTGAAATATCGGTATTGGCTAAAATTTCTACATCAGTCGATCATGATCTTCCAACTTTCAGAAATAACATAATAGTTCTATAAGAAAACTTATCTGCAGCTTGAATATCCAAGACAGCCACTTTCATTGTATTTTGTTACATTAAAAAATTATTTTAGTTTTGGAGTAAAGTTCATCTAAAAGATTCAAGTTCATAAATAAATACATTTCTCAACTTAAATCATTGTAAAAAATAATTACAGAACCTTTCCAACCCCCTGAATCAATAATAATTGATTATAATCTATAATCCATAAGTAGAATAGAAATATATGATGTTTCAACCCTCTTGATTATAAAAGTACTATTGAAAAAGATAGGGGATTTATGAATGAAATATTGATAAATTGTTTAAAATCTTATAAATGAAGCTATATCGGATATAATTAAATGACTAAATAGCTATTTAACTCTTTCTCTGAGATTATAAATTAATAAATACATGAAAAAGGGGTAGAAAAAAATTGATATAAATGGTTACCTGGTAGGATTTTATTGAATTTTATTCATTCAAATTCTTCTTCGTCATGTTTTTTATTTAATTTTTAATTATTTATTTATTATTATGTCTTTATCCATTTCCTCTTGCAGTATTACGATTTATTTTATAATTATAATAAGTTACAGCATATGCAATAGTGGAAGAAGAATCAGCTTTCCGCCATGTCGAAAAGTTCATGGGTTTGTTTGTGTTTGTTTTGTGTTGGTTTGTTTGTTTTTGTTTGTGTTTTTTTGAGTTTGGCAAACGTCTAAACGAGAAAAATATATATATAAATTGTAACGATGCGAATATAGATATAAATTGTAACGACACGAATATATATATAAATTGTAACGACAAAAATATATATATAAATAGTAACGACCCGAATATAGATATAAATTGTAACAACCGAATAAGAATATATATTGCATAATCAATACAAGTAAATTAAGGATAAAGAGAGTAGTAAGAATATAAATAATAATAGAAACACATATTATTTTAATTTATTTATGTTCTCATCACGTGGTTTATCGATATTTACTTCTATTATTTACTTAATCAAAGAAAAGGAAGGTAGAAAACAAACATCCCAAACTTAAAATTTCATTTTTCAAATGTTTTTGTTTGTTTTGTGTTGGTTTGTCTGTGTTTGGCAAACGTCTAAACGAGAAAAATATATATATAAATTGTAACGATGCGAATATAGATATAAATTGTAACGACACGAATATATATATATATATCGGTATCATTACTTTGCAATTATTGATTATAATAAGTATTATACAATAGTTTAAGTTATTAGGTAATAGTCTCAGTCTAATCTTAACTACTAGACTCGGTGTCTCTACCGAAGATTATGTGACGATAACTGTTACTTCTATTTCTTTTGACCACTGGTTTAATATCGCGTGTTATTCATTACTGTGTTTTGCGATCATTGACTATTTTAAAATGCCCAACAACGACAATCCGCTCGGAAACGCTCTAAAAACGTTAGCTGAAGTTTCTGAATTTTCGATTTTAAGGAAAGACCTTAAAATAAATCTCCTCAAAGCGATAGACGATATACAAAATTACGTACATTACACTTCCTCTATCTTGAATCAACCTACAAGAAATGAAACCATTAATGAGACTACCAACCTTACACCATCTTATTCACAGGTAACAAAACCCAATCGAAAGTTGCCATCATTTAACCTCATTATCAAAAGTAAATTGAAAAAGGACGCAGAAGTACTAAAAAGGGAATTCAAAACGGTCATAAAGCCAAAGGATTTACAAATTGGAATCAATAAAATCTCTGCTAAAAAAGACTCCATTATAGTTGAAACCAATACACCACATGAAAGAGAAATAATTCAACAAAAACTACAAAACGCGCAAGATCTGGTTGTCCGGCAAGCCAACAGAAGAAAACCAAAATTAATCTTCAAAGACATTGACGAAGAAGTGACCATAGAGAATTTCACGGAACATCTCGTGAAACAGAACGCGGCGCTGGAAATTGATCCGAGCTCGATAAGGCCTGTCATCTTTCTGAAGAATCGACGGAACAATAGGATCCACGCGGTAATCGAAACCGATGCTGCCACAAGAACCAAATTAATATACAACAAGATAGGATTGGGACATAAGAAGCACTGGGCAGAAGACTATTGGAGGATTCGCCGGTGCACCAAGTGCTGCAAATTCCACCACTCCGAGGATCAGTGCCAAGGAACGACCACCTGCCCCAACTGCTGCGGCAGCCATCGGCTGAAGGACTGCTGCGAACCAACTCGTAAGTGTCCCAACTGCTCTAACTTTAACCGACATGTCCGACAAGACAAAAACAAAATAGACCATAACCATTCTGCACTAGACCGAAACTGTCCCTCATTCATAAGAGAAATTAACAAACTATCACAAAACACAGACTACTAACTTTACTTCAGTATGGACAGACTTCTAAAGATAATACAGTTAAATACACATCATTCGAAATCAGCGACAGACTACTTGAACCATTTTATACAAAGCGAACACATAGACATTACTCTTATTCAAGAACCGTACACACGAAATAACAAAGTAACAGGATATTCACAAAGATATCAAATTTACCAAACATATGACACCAAACCCAGAACTGCTATCATACTCAACAACAAACTTGCTGATGCAATATTACTATCCCAACATAGTGACTCCGACTTTTGCGCCATAGAAATTACTATCATAAAATTAAAACTCATTTTTATAAGCTCATATTTTGACGAACAGACAGACATTAACAAAGACTTCGCGAAGATTGATGCAATCATAAAACAATACAAAAATTACCAAATAATTTTATGTATCGATTCGAACTGCCGATCACCTTTTTGGCACGACTCTAAGGTTACCCCAAGAGGCCGAGCTTTAGAATCATACATTATGTCTAATCACCTAATATTAATTAATAGACCTTCTACGATGACTACTTTTGAAGGATCAAGGGGAGAAGCAATATAGACATAACTATATGCACACCCAACGCAACCAAATGCATACAGCAATGGAAAATACTTGACGACTGTAACTTTTCTGACCATAACTCAATTTATTTTGAAATAACGACAAAACGGAACCACGGAAAGTACACACACAATAAAAGTTGCTACTTGACTAAATCTGGTGACTGGAAAAAATTTGAAAACAATTTAACATTTCAATTACAAAAACACTTTAAAATCGACCAAACATACCCGATTTCTCAGATTGAACACAAAATTATGGAAAACATTTTAAATTACAACGTGAAGGATGCTGTTGACCTATTAAACTCCGCAATAAAAAAAGCGTGCAACGCGACGTTTAAAATATCCAATACGAACAGCTATAATAAAAACAAACAACATCGGACGGTACCTTGGTGGAATCACGAATTAACAAGTCTCAGAAAAACGACTAACAAACTTAGAAAATCATACCAGAAGACCAAAACAGATATCCTCATAAGAGAACAACGTAAACAAGAATATCTCACCTGCCGTCACAAATACCAAGCACTGATCAAACAATCGAAAATCACATCTTGGGAAAAATATTGCACCGAAGAAACAAATCCATGGAATTGGGCTTACAAGTACGCATCTAACACTATTAAAAGTCAAGAAGTCCTCAGAACTATATTAAATGATGAAAACAACCATACTTTAAACATGAAGCAAACACTAGAACATGTGCTTAACACCCTTGTTAAACAAGATACATCCACAAACGATACACTAGAACAAACAAACTTAAGAAGGAGACTCAAAATACCCCCAAATACTGACAATGACAGCTCTTTGGAAAAGGCTGAGGTTCTACACATCATAAATGATTTAAACAAGAATAAAACACCAGGACACGACAAAATAAATACTGAAATCTTACAGCACATGACAGAATCATATCCTAACTTAATCACATATATTTACCAACTTATATGGCAACAGTCAATCATACCGGCAACCTGGAAAAAAGGGTTACTACACATAATACCCAAACGAGATTCTGACAAATTACGACCTATAACGATCCTACCAATCATGAGCAAAGTCCTAGACAAATTAATCAATAATAGACTGACACACTACTTAACAGTTAACCAAATATTGCATACTAATCAGTATGGATTTAGACCACAAAAAAGTACAATAGATGCTCTGTACAATGCAAAAACTTACATCGAAAGTGCCCTGGAAACAAAATCTAATTGCATTATGCTCAAATTAGACATTGTTGGAGCTTTCGATAATGCATGGACACCAATTATATTAGAAAACCTGAGAAAATACAATTGCCCAAAAAATATCTTTTTATTGATTTCCAGTTTTTTCGATGACAGGACGATTGAAATCAGGACAAATAACTACATATTTAAAAAACACCTAACAACTGGTATACCACAAGGCTCATGTCTTTCTCCTACACTCTGGAACGTCCTTCTCAATACAATTTTCGATTTACAATTGCCTGGCGGAGCACACATCTTAGCTTATGCCGACGATATCCTTCTACTAGTAAAAGACAAGCTATTACCAAAATTACAAGTGCTGACCAACCAATCTCTTATCATCTTAGAAAAATGGGCTACAGCTAACAAACTAGAATTTAATACAGACAAGACAAAATACATGCTCTTTACACGAAAGCAGAAACTTCCAAAGTTGGACATAAGACTCTACTCCAAGACACTAGAACAGACGGACACAATGAATTATCTAGGATTGATATTCGACCGGAGACTGAATTGGAAAACCCACACAGATATGGTAGTTAATAGATCTCTGAAGACGATAAATGCCCTCACTATTGCAGCAAGATTAACTTGGGGACTAGGGACCCAGGTATTAAAGCTTATCTACGAAGGTGCTATAGTACCAAAAATCTTGTACGCTATACCAGTGTGGGAATCAGGTGCCAAGAAGCAGAATAACCTCACCAAACTGCAACGGGTACAGCGGCTTATGGCTATCAGGATAAGCAAAGCATTTAACACCGTATCATATGATGCAGCTTGTGTCTTAGCTGGTATACTTCCAATACGTTACAAAATCACAGAACTGTCTACAATATACAAAATTAAAAAACACACAATGGGATACAAAGACATAGTACGCGACAACATCGAACAAGAGCAACCCTTAGAACAACGGTTACACCCAGCAATACAAGCCAAACTAGTACAGTACTTGGAACAAACAATAGAACTACAAACAAACATTGTGGACATTTACACGGACGGAAGTAAACAAGAACACAAAACAGGCTGCGCATTTATTACAGAAGGAGACGGCGACTATTATGAAGAACTACACAGACTCGGACAGAATTGCTCCAATAATCAGGCAGAAAAACTGGCAGTTCTAAAGGCTACGGACTACATTTTACGACAAAAAGACAAAACTGAATCTATTTACAACATCTATACTGACAATAAAATAGCCATTTACTCAATAAAAAACAATAAAATACAAGACCCACTAACAGCTCAACTTAGAAACAATTTTATCGAACTGATGAACTTGGACATAAAAACACAACTGATTTGGGTAAAGGGACACAGCGGCGTCCGCGGAAACGAAAAAGCTGACGCAATGGCAAAAGTAGCTGCTTGTGATATTCAACTGCCTTATGAATATAATTTAGCCCCCTTCACTTACGTTAAAAAACTCTTATGGACTGATTTAACCGAAGAGTGGAATAGACATTGGCAACAATCTACCAAAGGACGACCATTACATAAATACATTCCAAACATCACCCTACAAAACTGCAACACAACAAAAAGCACCCATTATAAACTAACCCAATTCCTTACTGAACACGGCCCGACTAACCAATATCTAAACAGATTCCACTTAAAAGCGACAGACGCATGCAATTGTGACGGACTGACCCCACAAACTTTCATACACATTTTAAACGACTGCCAGTTATACGAACACAAAAGAGCCAACTTCCTGAAATCTTCTTTGACGCAAGGAGACACATGGCCTCTTCCCGAACCCATACTATACAAAAAATACAAGAAGGAGTTGAAGGAATTCATTAATAGCATAAAATTATAAGACATTCCAGCATAGCTCTTTTATTTAATATACTTCTAAAGTTAGACTTATGTCTTTTATTCTTTATTTTGTTGATACTCAATTGTAAATTTGTAACATTTGTTTATTCTCCGCATAATTTTTGTATTTGATTCTGCCTCTGTTTTAGAGTATTTTGTCTTAGTATATTCTGGTACTGTTCATTCATCTGATACTGTTATTTACTTTATTTAATCGTTTATTGTTATTTATTTTATTTAAACATCTATAAATATTCTCCTTGTAATACAAATTAAGTACCATTCTTTTTAAATATCTTTAGCCAACACATATTGTAATAAGTTATATTTATAGTTATATACTAAATAACACTGTAATGCATATAATATGCTTTTGCATGGTGTATGCACACTTCTAAAAAATATACGCCTCTTCTGTAGGGTTACTACAGCAGAGAAAAAAAAAAAAAAAAAAAAAAAAAAAATATAAATAATATAGTATATATGATAGAAATATATAAATATATAGCTAGTATATATAAATAAATATATATAAAAATATAATAATATACATATAATATATATATAAAGTAAATTGTTAACGACAAAAAAAAAAATCTATATATATATATATATATAAATATAAATATAAATAGTAACGACACGAATATATATATAAATTGTAACAACCGAATAAGAATATATATTGCATAATCAATACAAGTAAATTAAGGATAAAGAGAGTAGTAAGAATATAAATAATAATAGAAACACATATTATTTTAATTTATTTATATTCTCATCACGTGGTTTATCGTTATTTACTTCTATTATTTATTTATTTTTTTAATCAAAGGAAAGGAAGGTAGAATAACAAACATCCCAAAGTTAAAATTTCATTTTTCAAATGTTTTTGTTTGTTTTGTGTTGGTTTGTCTGTGTTTGGCAAACGTCTAAACGAGAAAAAAATATATATAAATTGTAACGACAAAAATATATATATAAATAGTAACGACGCGAATATAGATATAAATTGTAACGACAAAAAATATATATATAAATAGTAACGACCCAATATAGATATAAATCGTAACGACACGAATATGAATATAAATTTAACGACAAAAAAATATATATAAACAGTATCGACGCGAATATAGATATAAATTGTAACAACCGAATATGAATATAAATTGTAACGACAAAAATATATATATAAATAGTAACGACGCGAATATATATATAAATTGTAACAACCGAATATGAATATAAATTGTAACGACAAAAATATATATATATAAATTGTAACGGCCCGAATATAGATATAAATTGTAACAACCGAATATGAATATAAATTTAACGACAAAAAAATATATATAAACAGTATCGACGCGAATATAGATATAAATTGTAACAACCGAATATGAATATAAATTGTAACGACAAAAATATATATATAAATAGCCAAATGAATTTATAAATTGTAACAACCGAATATGAATATAAATTGTAACGACCAATATATATATATATATATATATATAAATTGTAACAACCAAATATGAATATAAATTGTAACGACAAAAATATATATAAAAATAGTAACGACCGGAATATAGATATAAATTGTAACAACCGAATATGAATATAAATTGTAACGACAAAAATATATATAAAAATAGTAACGACCGGAATATAGATATAAATTGTAACGACACGAATATGAATATAAATTGTAACGACAAAAATATATATATAAATAGTAACGACGCGAATATAGATATAAATTGTAACAACCGAATATGAATATAAATTGTAACGACAAAAATATATATATAAATAGCCAAATGAATTTATAAATTGTAACAACCGAATATGAATATAAATTGTAATGACAAAAATATATATATAAATAGTAACGATCTGAATATAGATATAAATTGTAACAACCGAATATGAATATAAATTGTAACGACAAAAAAAAAAAATATATATATATATATATATATATATATATATATATATATATATAATATATAAATAGTAACTACCCGAATATAGATATAAATCGTAACAATCGAATATGAATATAAATTGTAACGACAAAAATATACATATAAATTGTAACGGCCCGAATATAGATATAAATTGTAACAACCGAATATGAATATAAATTGTAACGACAAAAATATATATATAAATTGTAACGGCCCGAATATAGATATAAATTGTAACAACTGAATATGAATATAAATTGTAACGACAAAAAAAAAATATATATACATATATAAATAGTAACGACCCGAATATAGATATAAATCGTAACAATCGAATATGAATATATATTGCAACGACACAAATATATATATAAATTGTAACTACCCGAATATAGATATAAATTGTATAAACTGAATAAGAATATATATTGCATAATCAATACAAGTAAATTAAGGATAAAGAGAGTAGTAAGAATATAAATAATAATAGAAACACATATTATTTTAATTTATTTATATTCTCATCACGTGGTTTATCGTTATTTACTTCTATTATTATTTATTTATTTTTTTAATCAAAGTAAAGGAAGATAGAAAAACAAACATCCCAAAGTTAAAATTTCATTTGTCAATTGTTTATTTGAGTTGTAGTATATAAAACTTTTACACAAGTTTATTTAATATTAATAATACTAATATTAATATATTATATATATATAATATTAATAATATTATTAAGCCTCTATAGTTTTGTTGGATGGTGCTGGCCTCTTGCGGCAGTTTTAAAAACTACTTTGTGTGTACCGTGTTCCCTGTGGAGGTTCCCTGAATAGTGCTGACCTCTTTTAACGGATTTTGCAACTACTATTTCATTTTATACACTTATTGGATGGTGCTGCTCTCTTTTATAGGGTTTTAAAGTTGTTATTCAAACGTTCTGTTAGATAGTGCTGCTATCTTTATATAGTTATGTAAACTATTATTCAAAATTCGTTTAAATTTATAAATGAACATTAAAATTGTTGCTTTCGTCTTGTTATATTGATTAAATGTTTATTAATGTAATTGTTAACTTGATAAGGCCCCAGAATCTTCCCTAATATGTTAATAACTAAAAACTGCGCGTGAGAAATTCTATAAAAGGGTTCCTTCTTTAAATTTATTATCTTAACTGTTTTATAGTCTAAGATTGTGTCTGATTCTTTCATATCTTAGGTTAATTATTTATTGCTAGTTTCTCAAAAGCATTTATAGTGAGTGAAGTGAAGTATTGAATAAATCTAGAGCTATCAACAGTGAACTGTGTTTATAAATAGAGATATGAAATGGTTTGTTATGTATGTGTAAATATAAAGTAAACCATAATAGACCAAAATAAATAAATATATTTCTCTAAAGTGTTGGAAATGAGTGGAATGTTAAAGGTAAGTTTTCACAATTTTCTATTTATTAAGTTGTTCATGTTCATAAGATATAATGCATTCTTTGTTTTCTCATTCAATGTTGTTCTTTTAAATTTTGACACTGGCTTTCATTTAAAATCATTCGGTAGTTGAAATCTTTACATTTTAAAGATATTTTTTTAAAATTATCTTGTGCTAATTGGTAATACTATAGAACATTTTGATTATAGTTGATCGTCTGTGATTTATATCATGGAAAAAATTATCAGGATTCAATCATTATTTTATTGCAACTAAATAACAAATACAACTCTGAATTCAAACTGTTGTGTATTTATCATTAATGAAATTAAATCAGTTATACAAGATATATATATAAATGAATATAGTATAGATAAAAATAAATAATAAAATGATAATCGATATAAGTAAATTAAGGATAAAGAGAGTAGTAAGAATATAAATAATAATAGAGATACATATTATTTTACTTAATTTACATCCTCATCACGTGTTTTATCGTTACTTACTTGTATTATTTTTCTTTTTGAATCAAAGGAAAGGAAGGTAGAAAAACAAACAGTCCGAAGTTTAGGTTTTATTTATATTGTATATTTGGGTTATAATATATAAAACTTTTACATATGTTTATTTATAATATATTTTACAAAATTATAAACAGCCCCGACTTTCCACAACTGGATGGCAGCAGCGTAGGGCAGAAACTTCTAGAGGTTGCTGGTTGCGGAGGCTTGAATGTGTCAATGTGTTGTTGCACCAAACTAATAATACAAACAGTATTTAATAAGAGAAATAAAAATATCCACTTATAATATTACGCTACTTTTTTCTCATTTATAATATACATTCACAAGTAATGAATACAAGTACATAACGTTAAATTCATATACATAAAAACAAAATAATGAATTATAGATATGGGATGTATTGTACTGTTAAGTAAATGTTTAGTTTATAAAACTAATACTTTTCAATAATAGAGATACATATTATTTTTTTTTATTTATTTTTTATTTTTTCCTATCCCCCAGGAATTTCTTGATTACAAAATACAATATATATATATATATATATATATATATATATATATATATATATATATATATATATATATATATATATATATATATATATATATATATATATATATAAATGTTATATATATACATAAATTTTCAATTTCCGTTTATTGCCCTAGGGCATTTTAAGGTAAGAGGGCTATGCACGCTGTATGCGTTCTTTGCATCTGTGACCAGAGGCCTTTTATTATACCACTGGGCGTGGAGGGACCGCCCTTTACATATTATTTTAATTTTACTTTATTTATATCCTCATCACCTGATTTATCGTTATTTACTTCTATTATTTCTCTTTTTGAATCAAAGAAAAGGAAGGTAGAAAAACAAACAATCCAATGTTAAATTTTTATATTTTAATAGTATATTTGGGTGGTAATATATAAACATTTTATACAAGTTTATTTATTATATATTTTACAAAGTTACAAACAGCATTTAAGGAAAATAAAGATATCCATTTACATTACGCAACATTTTTCTCATTTATAATATACATTCACTAAGTAAAGAATACAAGTACATAAAGTTAAATTCATATACATAAGAACAAAATAATGAATTATAGATATGGAATGTATTTTAATGTTATTATTATTATATGTTGCTGTTATTATATTATTGGCATGTATTGTATATTATTGTTATTATTATTTATATAACAGATTAAGATGAAATGGTTAATTATTTCAAATAAAAAAATTAAATGTACTTTAGAGGAAGACATTTTGAATAAATTGGCATTTAAGCCCTGTCAGGTTGTATCGATGAGGATAAAACCTAACTAAAATTAAAACCACTTAATAATACACTCGACTGTTAAGACATATATACATATATTTCATATATAGGTAAATGAAAGTAAAAATATATAGAAAACGGTACCAATATTTAGTGTGATAAAAAAAAAATAATCTACACAGAATCATAAATTTGGCATTTCTATTGAATGATTTTCATTACAAATATAATTTTTATTTATCTTATATCATGATAAATTAATTTCAATTAATCATGAAACAATTATGTAACTATGAAAAGTCTAATGTAAATATGAATAATACACACAAAATATATCTTTCAATTAAAGTAATAAGAGTAGAAGTAAATATAAGATCTGCTAATTTTAAGCCCTTTTCTTTTCAACTCTTGTATCAAACACCTTTAAATGTTTTCCTTCAAACGAAAGGATTGTTTTACTTATTCTCTTATTACCTTTTGTTAGGTATACATACTTATCACCTGACGATATTGATTCAAATTGATGCAATACTTGTGAAAATATTCTTTATTTATTTTATAATAATTACAAGTGTTAAATAAAATGAATAATTGCAATACCAATAATTAAATTATTATAATAATGATCTAATGATTACAGGAATTAAATAACAATAAATAATATTTTAAATAATTAAAATAATGAATACAAAAATTAAGAAGGAAAGTTCTTGTCCAACTTGGTTAGTTCTTGTGCGGACTTAAAATCATTGCCCTAATGATGACCCACATGGATGGGTTGAAACAATAAAAAATCAATAAACAAGTTTTAAAGACGGTTATTTATTAATTTTTTTATTTTGGTTTTCATTCTCGCTTTTATCATCATATATAGATGCCTTAGGAAAGATCCCTCAAGTGAAATCCAAGATAAAACCTTGACTTATATAAATAAGTTAATGAAAATGAAATTTATAAACGAAAAGGTTAAAGAAAAACTGATAACGAGACATTACACAATACCACGTTTTTTTTTCAAATTTAATTATAGCATTATCTATTAAATTATTAAGATATATACCCGAAAGATTGATTGATATACATCCGCCCATCGGTAGACCATTTTTCATTTTGTAATATTTATTATTATAGGAGAAATATCCATTTTCGCAAATTAATTTAATTCCTTCCATAAAAAAATTTTTATCTTTTATATCAGTGTAAGGTTCAATTTCTTCCCATTGTTTTTCCAATATTTTATATATTTCATTAAGTGGAACATTCGTAAATAAGGATTCCGCGTCATAGCTTACTAATTTTTCGTTTTCATCTATCTTATTTATACAATTAATTTTCTCTTTTACTTGTATTGCATTATTTACATCATATCCATTATTGATGTTCAAATTTTTTAAGGCAGTGTTTAAGAATTTTGCTAATTTTTCAGTTACGCCGTTTATATTGTTTACAATTAGTCTTAGAGGTCTGCCATCTTTATGTAATTTACTGAGACCATGTATTCGTGGTATTGTGTAATGTCTCGTTATCAGTTTTTCTTTAACCTTTTCATTTATAAATTTCATTTGCATTAATTTATTTATATAAGTCAAGCTTTTATCTTGGATTTCAATTGAGGGATCTTTCCTAAGACATCTATATATGATGATAAAAGCGAGAATGAAAACCAAAATAAAAAAATTAATAAACAACCGAATTTAATAACAAATTATTTTAAAACCGAAAATGCAGTAAAACAAAAACCTTACCTGAACGGTATACATGACATTAAAACACAGAATGAAAAATATAATAAAAACAAACAACAACCTAAAAAATATTTTAGCGTCACATATATTAGAAATTTAACGGACAAAATAGAAAAAACATTTAAACAATATGATGTATCTAAAGGGACTTAGTCCCAGAATAAAGTTTAATTTTCTATTCTATTCTAAATGAAATTAAATTTGCAATCAAACCTATTAATAAAATAGATACAATTTATTCCAAAACTAAAGATAAAATACCCACCGATAAATTAACGAATATTATTTATAAAATAAATTGTAAAAAATGCAACAACAAATCATATCTTGGACAGACATCACAATGGTTTGAAAAAAGACTTAAACAGTACAAACAAAATTATAATTCAAAAAACACAAAAATTAAATTAGCTACTGGGCTCTCTCAGCATACTATGCAAACAAAACATGATTTTGATTTCAAAAACGCCAAAATCCTACATAATGAAAGTAATATGAATAAACGTAGAATAAAGGAAGCAATATGCATAGCTAAAAATTTAAAAAACTCAGTAAATTATCATACAGACGTGGATAATATGAATACCTTTTACGCGAGTTCGATTGAGAAAATAAAAATATGAAATGAATTAGATAATTTTACTTAAAATAAGTCCATATATAATATTGAGAAACATCATTGTATATGTTTAAAATAAATAGTCCTCCCCTACTCCTTTAAGAATAACCAGTCACTGAATAGAAATGAGACGGATGAGATGTGGGTGATACATTATAAGGTAATTTTAACTTATTTAAATCATTTAATAATAAATAATTGAGTAATAATAATGTTATAAAATAATTAAAGGTGGACATGACAAAAATAAAACTTTTTATTATGAGTAGACGCATGCAATTCGCATAAGTGGAAAAGGAAAGGTATATGATTCGTATTTTAGGTATATAATAAGAATCTCTACATGTTGAAGTATGTAATGTTTTAAATATGATTGTAAATTGTAAAAATTTTTTAGACTTAAAAATGGCTCAACGAGCCAAAACGTAGAAATCAGATGTGCAGTCATTAAGTTGACAAAATTTTGAAAATTGGTGTAAAATAGCTAATAATAAATAAACTTGAAGACAAACAAGTATTTCTTTTTTAATATCAAGAAGTGTATATTTATTGAATAAAAATTTAAATTATGTATGGCAATCCTATTCTTTTTTTAGTAAATATGTATTATAAATGAGCATAATTTAGTGTAATATAACTGGTTATTTTTATTTGTTTTAAGTGCTGTTTGCAATTTTGTAAATATATATAATAAATAAACTTGTGTAAAATCTGTATGTGTTGTAATCACATAGTATTAAAAAAAAATAATTGTACTTCGCACTGTTTTTTTTTTCTTTCCTTTTCTTTGATATAAAAAGCAATATAATAAAAATAAATAAAGAAAAATTAAGCAACACAGAAAATAAAATAATATGTAACTCTTATTATTTATACTCTTGTCTCTTACTTTATTTTAATCCTTAAATTATTATATTTTTCTTTTTATTATTTACTTCTGTCTTTATACTATACAAATGTCAAATACACCTTTTGTATATCTGATTTAAATTCAGCATTGAAGAAGACTCAGAAATTTGCATTGAAATGTTGGTTTTAGTAATAAAATAATAATATTTGAATTCAAATAACTATCAAATGATTTTAAATTGAAGCCAGTGATAAAGTCAAAAGGAATACTTTGAATGAGAAAACCAAGAATGAATTTATTCCTGATGAACATAAATAGTTTAATAAATAAAAAAATAATTACTTTCAACCTTTGAGAACAATTTAAGAAAACTGTTATAATTTGAATCAGATATACTTTCAAATAATATAAATCTGTCGTTAATAATACATACAGCCATGAGCATCTAAGTGTTTAATTACAAAAAAAGAATTGGGTAAACTAGAAGGAACCTATCACAGAAACACATCTCTTTGTTTCCTTCTATTACTGTTTACTATATATTTAAAAATACATAACTATTACGTATCCATAATATTTATAAACACAGTTCCCTTTCAATACCTTGAGATGCCTTCAGGACTCCATTTCACTCACTATGAAAACTTTTGAGAAAATTGTGATTAATATTTAAACTAAATTATGTAATTTATAATAAAAAGGTCATTAAAGAATAATTGAACATTAAAAACATTAGAGTACAGACACTAACTCAAAGTTATCTAACATCTTACTATATACTTCAAGAGAAAAACAAATAACAGAATTTAATATATACAATTTTAACTTATTAAGACTTTAAGGAAGACTATGCTGACCTGTGGCATTAAGAATTAAATAAATAAACATTTAAACAATACCACAAAGCAAAAATTACAATTTTAGTAATCGTTAAAGCAGTTAAAACAATATTGGAATAATAGTTTCTAGAACTGATTGAAGATTTTTTTGTTGGATAGTGGTGGCCTCTTGCAGTATCTTTAAAAACTACGTTCGAGTTTTAATTTTAAAATATGCCGCCAGATAACAGCACTGCCAAGACTTTTGTTTTAAAAAGTAACGTAAACAAGAAACAACAGTTCTGTTAAAAAATTAACAGCTCATAGAACTATATGATTTATGAAATAAGATCCCATTCGTTTTCAATGAACGTACTGTACAGAAAAAAAAACACTTGGAAAGAAATGGTCCAGAATGGATGTCCTAAAAAAAATAAAATAAATAAAAGCAATGGAAACTATAGTTTGTCTTTTATATTCCATTATTATAAACTATTATGCATAGAGTCCATTACAAGTTTCATTAGGCTAACTTTAAATGAAAAAGTGGGCTAGCAAAAACGTTTTCTATTTGAAAGAAGACATGTTTTAATGTATATATAAAAAACGACATAATATATTAAAAAAAATGGCAGACTTGGAAGGCGGGGACATTACCCCAAAACATTGCCTGAAGTAATAAAGAACAAGTAAATAAATGAAGTTTTAAAAGCTGTGCAATTACTTTCTTGATAATTTATACAACAATACATTATTATTTTTATTTCTTCTCCTTAAAGTTTATTGGAAATTAAAGTGAATAAAAATTGTTTTACAGTAGAAATTGTTTATGGTCCTAAAAATTGGGATATTGCTAAAATTTTTGTAATTTTCATTTTTATAGATATTAAACCCGCAACAGCTCTAAAAATTTAGAAACTTTGACATTACACAAAATAAAATCGTAATGTTAAACAAAGAGTAAATTTTCCACAAGAAATGGTCATGAACAATTTTTTAATTATTTTATTTATTGTAAGTAATATTTGTTTTGTCATACATAGCATAATATCATTTAATGAAATGCACCAAAATTACAAATCATTACTTCATGAAAACTCCCCTGAAATTAAATGATCTATTTATTACAAAATGGAAGCTGGGTTGCCAAGTGGGTAGAAAGATATTATAGAACAGACAGAACCTAGTATAGTTCACTCAGTTAACATTAATAAAATGAATTAATGAAATTTAAGTTTTAATGTAGATTTAGGGAGGACAGTGCTTACCATATTTATTTCAAGGACATCATTGCCTGCTTCCTGCAGATTCTCTTCATCAGCTGTACCTCATATTACTTAGAATTTTCATCTGAAAATATAAGTACAAAAACAACTTTATTCCAATAGATTACATCTCAATAATAGATAAAGAAAAAAGTATAAATGTATGTAAATGAACATTAATCGGAAATGGAGTACTTGAACAACTTCGGTTCTGATGATCCACAAGATACTTGGGCTGAAACATTGGCATAAAAAAAAAAAAAAATACAGAGGAATGCTCTTGGGCTTTAGAAGTAGTCCAACATTTTGAACCCTAGATAAACAATGGTATCCTCACTGTCACTCATTAATAAGAAATAAAAAAAAATTCTAATAAATAAATATATAATTGTATATGAGAATATACAAAAAAAATACTCCAAATGAGCTCTACAAAAAAAAAAAAAAAAAATCCAAATGTTAACCTCAATGAAAAGTCAAATATACAACATTAGAAATATTGAGTTCAAAGATTTTATGAAAACTGATTACCATCCAATTAAAATAATAGATGTTGATTCATAATGATGTATTCATTAATTAGGCTAATATTTTAATAGTAAAATTAATCACTAATTATAAATAAGAATAAACAAATTATAAATAAGATATATACAAACTAACATAAATATAATAGGAAGCATTTGTTTAAATTGATATTAATTAAAAATAAATGAATAACGAATATCACTTAGTATTATAAATGAAAAAGTAAGTGTGGAAATAGGATAAATTATGAATGAAGTATTTACTTCATGCCTTAAGATTATATAAATAGAACTAATAAAAACATTAATATTTTTAAATTGATTTACATATGATTAAAAGGAAGAAAGCAAAATTTATAATGTGAATAAAAACATTGTCTTTTATTTATAGGTGCTCTCGTTTTTGGACAGTCATTTAAATTCGGCGCTCAGCCTCTCTCCCTACCTTTAATGCTAAAATGTGTTTCCCAGCTTAAAAATTAATTATTTTTTGAACTTGAATAAGTAAGCAAACAAACCTAATAGATACAGTGATAGACAAATACCTCATTAAAAAACTAAACATATTACAAAGCACTAGCGGATCCAGGATTTAATTTTGGGGGGGCTTCAGCCCGAAAGATTTTTTTTTCATACACATATAACGATAATTAATTTAAAAAAAAAAAAATAAATTAATTACCTATATGAAATGGTGTTTAAGTGGTTCTTGAAGTCCTATTAAATATAATTGCACGAACAAGAATACTTTAAGAGATAGTTTTTAATATTTTTTTCTGTAAAACATGGTTATATCTTACCATTTTGGGGAGGGGCTTCAGCCCGAAAGCCTCCCCCCCCCCATAGATCCGCCTGTGTTACAAAGTAATATTGTATAATATATTTAAAATGTTACTTGTGAAAAATTTAATAATATTTCATTAATATAATATAGTATTAATAATAGCATTGTTCATATAATATATTATTAATCTAATTTCTATATTATCAATATAGTGTGTGTGTGTGTGTGTATATATTTTTTAACATTTTAGACCCTATGTTTTTGGGAGGAAATTCCATGTTCAGACCATAGACCCCTGCAATGCACAGGCAAGCTGAAAGGTCCTCGGCTGGAGTCATTCGCTGGAAGGAGTTACTGAACCAATATAATGGACACTGTGTACAAGCCAGAAAAAGAGAACGTGGTGGCGGATTGTTCATCGAGAGGACACAGGAGAATCGTTTAAAGACGTGATACAATTCTTGAGGGAATGGACACCAGAGGGGAGAGAGAACAAGGTTCAGAGGAACATGAGGATGGAGATGATTCTCAAGAAGAGGGGAGCCCAGCGGAGGCCAGATCGACGGAAATGGAGGAGCTTGAGGAAATTATTAACGACAAGCACTGCCAGATAATTTCGCAGACCAGCTCTTCGGGTGTAATGAAAGTGCAATATGGTAAGAATGGAAACAGCAGGATAACAACCATTTGGTCGCAGGCAGGAGCGAGGGAAGACCAGATTTGTAGAACTCTGAAGCACTAGCTTCAGATTTTTTTTTTCATATATATTTAACGATAATCAATTTGAAAAAAAAAGAAGAAATAAACTAACTATCTAGCTATTAATAATAGTTAATAACCTACACGAACAATAATAGTTTAGGAGATAGTTTAGATGGTTATATTTTACCATTTTGGGGGAGAGTTTCAGCCCGAAAGCATCTCTTCCCGTAAATCCGTCTGCGCTCTGAATGACGATTCTAAACCGGGGAAAACTGATCACCTAAACGTGGGGAACGAGTTAATAAATAAAATAAAGAGAATATGACGGTGTCAACGAATCGGGAAAGACAGAGATCCTTTGCAAGTTGATGGTGGAAACAGTGCCAGACGAAGATCAGCAGAAGGAAGTGACGCTTGCTTACCATCAAGGTAAAACGAACCACCGCGGAGCGCAAGAGAAACTTCAGGCTTCATTCCTCACCAAGGAAACTTTGGTGAGGAATGAAGAAAACAATAGCGGAACTCATGGGGGCGTGTGAGGCTTGCTTGAGTACGAAGTATGATAGGCACCCAGTATGAAGTATGATAGGCATCCAGTACGAAGTATGATAGGCACCCAGTTTGAAGTAGGATAGGCACCCAGTATGAAGTATGATAGGCACCCAGTATGAAGTATGATAGGCACCCAGTATGAAGTATGATAGGCACCCAGTATGAAGTATGATAGGCATCCAGTACGAAGTATGATAGGCACCCAGTTTGAAGTATGATAGGCACCCAGTATGAAGTAGGATAGGCACCCAGTATGAAGTATGATAGGCACCCAGTATGAATATGATAGGCACCCAGTATGAAGTATGATAGGCACCCATCAAGACCAATACAAGAGGAAACACCAACAGTTGATGCACCGCTGAGTCATCTGCAAGTGGATACGTTGGCGTGGAGAGGGTGGGTATAAGTGGGGGACGTTGACTGAGCTGTTTAGCTGGGAGTTGGCTGTTGGACGTGCATGATTACAGATCGTGTCAGTGGCAATTTGTGATTAAAGTGGTCTGATTACTTTAAAATTTATTGCAATGTTATATTTGACATAGAATTTTATGATATTGTTTATAAAGCAGGATACAATTAGCTTATATTGAGCTAATATCAAATAATTAAATCAGCGGAGTGAAGTGGATTTGAAAAAGGAAGACTTCCCGTGCGAGCAGGTTATGTACGTCATCAGTGAGTGGGCCTCTTGCTAATTACTACACTTTAAATAATAAATACTTCTTTAAAGAACGAAGTAACAATAAAAGTTTTATAAGACAATTATAAACATACAACAAAATGACAATGGAAACGGAGGAAGTCACCATTCAATCAATAATGATGGAAATTTGTAATAACAGTAACGAAACTAAAATAATAATAGAAGCAGTTGAAAAAATGAATACTCTTTTTGAAAAAGTTTTATCAGAACTGGAAATGGTTAAGAATAAGACAGCTGAGCTTGAAAAGGTAAACCAGCATTTAAAAAAAAAAATAAAACATTTGGAGAATAAAGACAGCACATCAGCTCAAGCTAGCAAACGAAAAAAAATAAGAAACAAATTAGAGCCGTTTCGATTTCGTGAAAGAAGGCCTTCAAATCAAAATCAATGAACTATTAAAATATGTTTTAGATCAGGAGAAAAGAATTATGATATGTTTTCGCTATTTGTAAATTTTAATAAAAATTTGTTGCAGTATAGAGAAGATAAGAGAAAATGCACCGTATTTGGACAGCTCAAATCTGATGGAACTACTGAACCTGCTAATAGTATTGAATCCTCTAGGACGCCAACACACGATGTTACTCATCGGGAATATACCAAGATATACGAACACGAAGCCGAGGTTATAGGGAAGATGAAAGACTAAGGGATATCTAGCACACCTCTAGGCTAAATGTAAATGATGAGCCTGTTAATTTTAAAATAGTGTCATTTATATTAAAAAACAAACTGCAAAGTAAACTGAAGCCAGATTTCATTAATTATATAAAGAATTTTGAAATTATTATATTATTGAAAACGTTTGTAGAGAAAAAGAGCGAATTAAAATGTTTACACTACTCTTTTTATTTTTTTTATTTATTCATTTAGAAATATAATATTCTGTCACGTGGACAATAATTATAGTGAGATATGAACACATTCACACCATATATAGAGAAAACATAAAATTGACAAAAGTAAAATAATAATCATAAACTATGTACAATAAAAATACAATAACCTAAAGATAAGTAAATTAGAAACATAAAAACACAGGCATACCTATATACAATTTATATACAATGAGGCAGGGAACCCCAAACCAGGCTTGTCCCTCCAGCTATTGAGCGAAAAGCAGGACTCCAAGAGATCCCTGCGCTACTCTCTCAACTGCGTCACTGGTGCTAAAGCCACAAAAAAAAAAAAAAAAATAATAATAATAAAATAACCTAGCCACTTATTGACTTGTACTTTTTTCTTATCAATCCATAAAATAAAAAGTATTAGTACGTGTACTTGGGTATTTTGTACACTTGTACTTCTTACTAAAACTATTAGCTTGATTACGAAATAGGCTCCTGTACATATAATTTTACTATTCCATGCTTAAATTGTATAACTGTAATTTATATGTATTCTTTAGTTCAGATTTTTTTTTTTTTTCATCAATTTAAAATAAATTGAACGAAATCACAGTTCCGACAAATTTTTAATTTCTTTAAAAATCTGTCTGTCCAAGAGACAGATTGTTGTAATACTCAATAAAAAATAATTGTATTACACATCACACCTTATTGCCAATATATATTATTATAATTATTCTTATTGGCAGTTCGTGATTATAACATATATTCAACTTTTCCAGCTTCATATAATCCCAACATCAATTTAAGTCTTTTATTTCTAATATTTTTATAGTACGTTATATTGTGCTTCGTTTTCTATTTCATAATAATTATAATTATATCACAAATAGTATTTTTTTTTTGTCTATAAAATATATATTTGCGCCTGTCAACAAAAAGTTGACAATCAGCAAATGTGATGGCGATAATGATATAATGACATGACAAGCATGAGGAAGGAAAGTACTCAGCAGTACCTCTTCCCTAACTTGTTCCAATTACTTAGGTTGTCTAAGGAAGGAGATCCCTCATCCAACGCCTTTTTAGTTTTCTCCTCATGTTCTGAGGTATGTCAGCAGTGGCCATGTCTCTTATAAGTATGTTATTATGTCCATTTAAATTTGTGTAAAATCGTTGATATAGGGTCGTTATATGTTGATCAACTGTTGGAAAGTGGAGGTCAGTATGTAGAGTTTTGTTAGTCACGTACCAAGGTGCTTTTGTTATGAGTCGCAATAATTTTGATTGGAACGTTTGAAGTTTTTGTAGGTGGCTCTTTTTAGCGATGCCTTATATTTGTGATGAGTATGTCCATATGAGCTTAAGTAAGTATGTATATGTATTCATTTTCTGTTTTAGTTTTAGTTTTGAAGATTTGGCAAAAAGAGAGTAAAGTAGTTTAAGTCGTTTGTTAAGTGTCATACGCTTCATTTTAACATGTGGGCCCCATGTCATCCTTCTGTCGAAGGTGTGTCCAAGGTAAAGTACCGTGTCCGTTTGAGGAATTTGATTGTTGTCAATATAAACTGCAGGACAGGTGTTTTTTCGTAGAGTAAATGTTATATGTTTGGATTTGTCATGATTAAGTCGAATTTTCCATAGTGTGAACCAATCTTGTAGTTTAAGCAAATGATGTAGAGTTAGTGAGGCCTGTGTAGGGTCTTGATGTTTTGTGAGGATTGTTGTATCGTCTGCATATGTAGCGGTCAAGATGTCATCGTCAATAGGTATATCGTAAAGTAGAGGGGCTAGTATTGAACCTTGGGGAACTCCGGCCAAGATTGGACGGACTGAAGACCCTTCGAGCCCTGCCGAACTGAAAAAAATCTGTCGAAGAGGAAAGATTGAAGGATAAGATAGTACGTGTATGGAAGTATAGTCTTAAGTTTAAAGAGAAGACTCTGGTGCCAGACTCTATCAAACGCCTGAGCAACATCCAAAAATACTCCAGTTGCATATAGTTTTTGTTCTAAAGCTCCAGCAATGTAGTCTGTAACTCTGTGTAATTGGTGTGTAGTTGAATGAAATGTACGAAAATCGAATTGATGGTCAGGTATTATTTGCTGGTTGGTCAGTATGTCAACCAGTCTTTTGTATATTAATTTTTCAAAAACTTTAGAGCATATAGGAAGGAGGCTAATGGGTCTGTAGGATGAAGGACTGTATATGTCTTTACCGGGTTTGTGAATCATCTTAATAAGTGAGTATTTCCATTGTAAAGGGAATTTTGACGTCCTTAGTATACAGTTGTAAATTGTTGTCAGAAATACTAGAGCTTTCTTGGGCATTTGTTGGAGTGCTTCGGCTGTTATTAAGTCATAACCAGGAGTTTTTCTTTTCGGTAATTGTTTGATTTGAAGTGCAACCTGAGATGAAGTAAAAGAAGGAGGTGGTAGTGTCAGCTGAAGTGGGATGTCTAATGTGTTAAGTACTATAGTCTCATGTTCTGTGTTAGTGAAGTTTGTAAACGGTTTAAATACAGAAGAAAGGTGGTGAGCGAAGAGTTCAGATTTTTCCTCATCCGACACGGCCCAGGATCCATCTTCTTTTCTAAGTAGTGCTGACAGCTCTCGGTGCTTTAACAACTTTTATAACAAATTTAACAATTTAACAAATAATATGATTTATAATATAATAATTAATATATTGTAGTCAAGAGGAAAATGTCTAGATCGAAAAATATCTGCTGTCGCCTAGGTAAAATCGAACTACCACCTCCAGATTAATATCATTTCCCTACAAATTTTCGGTTTAAATTTTTTTTGTATTAGGAGAGTATGAGGTTACAGGAACTCAAAACATATGTAATTAAACGAACAACTGTACAATTACTGCTATTTATAGAGCAAATAGAGCTCCAATAATCTCTCACTCTGCTAGCACTTAAATAAATTAAAATATGAAATTGACTAAAAGCTTTTTTATATAACAGAGAGATTCAAATAGTTCTTTTGAAATTAAAGGGTGAGTAAAACAACCCTGATTAAGACGCCCCTCACAAACAAATATACAATTTCACTGCATCGGTAAGGGAAAGTATTGCGATCACGAAAAATATCGAATACCATTTTCAACGGAAATGTAGTATGTCATGTTTTAAGGTCCTTTGAATACAAAAAAACTGGCCTCCTGTTGTATCTGTGAACAGTCGAACTGTGTCAGGGAACAGTAAAATTACACATGACAGTCAGATATAGAGGGGTTCCACTTAATGCTTGCCCATTGCATCACGGCCACAACTTCAACAACTGATTAAAATATTGTCTTTTAAAATGGAAAATCCAGTTTTCAACTGACCTATATTGTCCAAGCCCTTTCTGTCATCAAAAACTGGTCTTTTTCGAATCTTATTTCCTTGTAGGTTTCTATATACATATCTATCTTTTAAAAAGCAGTATTTCGTTTCTCCTAATTTAAATAAAACCTTACGTGGGTTACGTTGGCGATCAACGGGCTCGAGGACAGGCAAAGATACAAGTTGAAGATAGGAATTTGGGATGGTTTAAAGTTGGTCTTTAAAAATATTGTTCTATCTTATGCAGTGTTGCCCAAAATCGGTCTTGGTCTTGCAGTTTGCACTTTGCTAGGCGGCCAAGACCAAGGCCGCCTAACTGCTGCAAGACCAAGACCAGGACTGGTAAAAAAATCGGTATTTTTGAATAAAAATTAAGGCAAAATAGTTACTAATACTTGACAATCTAAGGTACTATATTTAAATAATTGGTATAACCAATATACTTTTGTATTTAACTTCTCTAATTTTTCATTCGGGCTTAGTTAGGTTTCTTTTATCTAAAAAATACAGTAATATCTCTATAATAATAAGCTAATAAATAACTGCAAGACTGTTGCGAGAGTCTTGCGCAAGACCAAGACCATGACCAAGATTAAGTTTGCAAGACCAAGACTTGTCTCGGTCTCGCATTTGGGCAACACTAATCTTATGTAATCATCAGATCTGAAACGCTAAACACTCACAAACACAATATATATATATATAATAAGGAACGAGGGCCTTGGGAGGAGAAAAAACAAAAGGAGTATTTGAACATTAGCACAATGGCTTTAAATTCCAAAACTCAAAACGCAAGTTTCATTACACAACGTTTTATAAAAAAGGTGCACAGATTTCCTTTCACGGACCATGTAAGATAAAAAACCTGTTCAGTAACACAAAATAATCCAACATCTGAAGTGGAGATGGTCATCTTCTTCTTCTTTCGGTACTAGAGCTCAGTGGCGAGTGTCGAAGCCTCCCGCTATATCAAGTCCATCCATAGCCCTCGGTTCTTCGCCACGGCCCTCCAGTTTCTTGCTCCTAAGATGGACCGTGCATCCTCCGCCACTCCATCGGCCCACCGACCTCTCGGCCTTCAAACCATTCTCTTGCCACGTATCCTAACTTCCAAAAGTTTCTTTGGGACATCATCATTCTTCATTCGAGCAACATGGCCTGCACAACGAAGCCTTCCAATCTTTATGGATTTGACGACATTTTTATCATTATACATTCTGTCTGTTTCAGAATCAGTTCTTTGTCGCCAAAATCACTGAACACTTGTCCAAGGATTCCTCTAAGGATTTGTCTCTCGAATCTTAAGAGCATTAGTTCTTGAGCTGGAGAGCTCGTCCCCATTCGGAAGCAGAGGTCAGAACAGGTCTTATAAAGCTGCATCTTTGTGATCCTCGAGAGACATCTAGTTTTATATATCTCAGGAGCCCGAAATAGCATCGGTTTGCAGCTATTTATTGACCGTCTATTAATTTCTTGCTGTATATTATTGCCGAGTTCACTTGAGAACCCAAATGAATATATTCGTTCACAGACTCAATCGTGAGTCACCAATTTTCACGTGGGCATCCTGTCGATCTAATTTGAATCTTTTATTGTTAGAACCACTCTTTGTATCGCTTCCTGTAGAGCGAAAAATGCCTCCTTCATGGATTTATAAAGGTAATTTGGTGGGATTTATTGGAGTTTATAAAAAATTAAAATTAAAACTATTGTTTTTGGAAAGCGCGAAAAATTATATATATATTTCATCGTTAGAAAAAAAATATATACATCTTGCCTGTTTCATAAAGAATGTAGTGTGTAAAAGAAAATAGCGATATTTCAATGATATCGATTACCGACGGTCATCCCTGAGTATAGTTGAATATCGGTAAAATCGGTAAACTCCCTTCTCATTCGGTAAAATCAATTTGCCAAATTTGTTAGTTAGATTCGTTCGATGCATCACTCACCAAAATCCATCGCTCCTCTTCCCAGGCCAGAGGAGAGGGGCAAGGAACTAATGCCAGAGTTAAAAGTCCCTCCGACAATAGGATTTAAAAGATAAAAAAAATGCAGGTTGTGTTTATATTTATAACAATGGGGTGCTCCTCAACCTCTTACGGGTCATTTTAGCCCTTACAAAACATTTATATTACATCAGATGAAATTAAATTTAACAATAAATTAAAAGCACAAAATATGTAAAACAAAAAAAAGAGTCAGCAAAATTTAAATTTTGTTGTATAGGTGCGTTATTTGTAGAAATGTAAACAATTCTTTTTTTCAATTTGGTGATATTTTTCAAAATTTCAGTTATATCATTCTCCAATTCAACTTCATTCCGTTGTGCTTCACATGCATAACGCTCAGTCAAAATGTGACTCACTGTTAAATTGACCCCGCAGCAGAGACACTGAGGGGGCGTCCCCTTTTTCACCAGGTACTCATGGGTTAGCCGTGAGTGGCCGATCCGGAGCCTTGTCAGTATTATTATTTCTTCTCTTCTATTTATCTGAAGGTCCGCTCGATTGGGAACTTCAGAGGGCTCGACCACGCTTAAGTTATTGTCTCTTAACACATGCCAGAGACCCTGCCATGTTTCCATAGCCTTTCTCTTTACCAAAGCTATTACTTATTTTGGAAAACCATCCCCTACTGGAGTTCCTTCTCTGATTGCTTGTTACCTCTAATACCTGAGTGTCCTGCTAACCACAAAAATTGTATTTTGCATCCTACACCCTCTAATGTTTGTATATGCCTAACTGTATCTGTGGCTAATGAATTAGTTGAAAATGAATTTTTAATAGCTTTAAGAGCAGATTCCGAGTCTGTACAAATATTTTTTTTTTTGGTTTATTGATAATATTACAATCTGTCTCAATAAAGGGCATTTATAATAGAGTTCTGAGAGCACATTCACACCATATTTACAAATTAAAAAAAAAAAAAAAAAAGCTAACTTCAAATAATATAAAGCTACAAAAGAACAAAATAAAATATCATTGTGAGAAAAAAAAAAAGAAAGTAATGAAAATAAACATCTTCAGGCATACCTATTACACTATTTACAGTCGGCCATAGGAACTCCGAACCATATTTATCCCCCCACACGTGGAGGGAAAGCAAGGTTTTAGGAGATCTCTGCGCTTCTTCCTCAACCATTTCACTGGCTTCATTGAAAGCCAGCGGAGATTGAGTAAGGGCGCTACAACCACGGACACTCATGACTTGAGTGGAGAATCTGGCCATTGCCAGAACTCCAGTATACAAATATAAATTTGCTGTTTTTGGCATTTGAGACTACAAACGGCACGACTTATTGCAAACAGTTCTGCATGGTAGGAAGTGCAATAAGGGGGTAATGGAAACATTTCCACATTGTCAGAAGCAGTGGCCGCACCGACTCCATCTTGAGTTATTGGCAGTGTTTGTGTTTATAAGATTGCCGCTCAATGAGTATGAGTATCGAGAATGTTTTTATAGAAATTTTTACAAATCTAGTAACACTGTGAAAACGTTATGTTTTTATTGTAAGGCGGTGCGAACTAGGAAATCAAAAGTATTTTTCGTTTTTTTTAACATTATTCATTTTTAGTTCTAGAAATGTACCTATGTTATGAAGAATTACTTTGTTCAGATATTTTCAAGTACATCCATATGTACATAAAAAATATCTACAACTTCCTAACAAATATATAAATTTATTTTAACTTTTTTTTTTCGCCTCCCTTTCCCCGTCTTTTAGGATAAACGGTTTTTTTGTGAGCCAGAGAGTAAGGGGGGACGCGATCTCCGTATTTTTTTATCACATAATCTTCTTTCTGGGTTGCAATGTAATGCCATGGTGCTGTGCACACCCTTTATTTTAACTATTCGATATTATGTTTGGTTGTTCCACAATAATTTTTTTGAATTTTGCCCCTATCCCCCTCAATCAAAGTGGAATATCTGCGCCTATGGTAAACTACAGACTAGAAGGAAAAACTAAAATAGATTGGCGGAAACACTACCTCCATTACAACTTAATGCCAGTCGTCGTTTGATATATTACATCGTAACTTTGTGACAGATATTTCGAAATGACTCTTATGAAGATTATTTACCTAATTCTACAATGACCTATATAAAGATAATACGCCTAATGGAAACATCAAAGCAGCTTTCTGATCAGACTTGAAAGAGATTTTTTGGAGTACTCTTAGAGCAGAAATACTCCGCTACTCCGACATCTGGTCTTGAGGAGTACCGAAGGTTGTCCTACACTCGCAGTAATCCGAAGGAATAACATTCGCCGAAGTGCCGTTCTGGCCGGAGTACGCGGTAGAGGGGAGTCGTTGGATGGTGGGGAGTTCGCCTCCAGTCAGTGCACGTTCGGCGATTCCTCTGTGTGTGTTTTGCGCTGCTGTGTTCGCGCGCGCGTGTGTGTGTGTGTGTTTTTGCGTCTGCGTGGTGCCGGCTTCATTCCCGCCAAAAAGAGGACTACCGAATCGCAGGTACTGACGTCACACCAAACTTACCCCCTCTCAAATCTTTTGAGGTCAGAATAATGGAATAAACAAAAAGATCATTTATAATTAAAACAATATTAGCCAGTTTGGCAAATGTGAATTGTTTTTAATAATGTTTTTTTTTTTTGATAATAGGTATATTTTTTTTATTATTTACTGAAACATATTTCATGTCATAGACAAAAAAAGAAACTGTGTGTGAAAAACTAGCTGAATTTTTTTTGTAAGAGAAAATTATTAAAAGAAAAACTGCTATTAACAAAATAAAATAAAAAAGACGAAATGTGTGGTAAAAAAGATATGAAAACAACTAAATACGTTGTAATTAGAAAACATCGAAAAAATCTTTTAATGATTTTACGACTATTGTATTTGTTTTTTAGAATATTTGAAAGTGGCAATAAATTCGGATATATTTTATAATAAACAGAGAAAACAGAACTTCTTTTTAATGAGATATTTTATGAAGATAATAGAATCTGTGAAATTAAGCTTGAATTGATTAAATCGTGATAATTATTATATTAAAATTCCAAAAAAAAAAAATTGTTAATATAAAAAAAATTATAATTTTTCAATAAATGGTTGTGAGGTTGAAAAATAATCAGGATATACAATCATTTTTTTTGCTTATTAATTTTGCCCACGTTTCGACCCAAGCACATGGTCCATCACGAGGGCTAAAAATAAAAAACAAAATAAAATAAAAAACACATACCAACATAACAGTAACACATACCAACAATACAGTAACACATACCAACATAACAGTAACACATACCAACAATACAGTAACACATACCAACATAACGGTACAAGAAATGTATTACCTTTTAGCAGACTGAGCTAAGCGTCACGATGGTTGTGTGTTCCAGTTTTCCGCTAAAAAGTATGTAACTTTTTTTTGGCTCAAATGCCAACAACCAGACTTTCCCATTGCATTTACTTTTTAATGTATATAAATATAATAATGGTATTGTTACTTGTACACTTATTAATGAGTTAGAATTAAAAATGATACTTTGTATTTGTTATTCATTTTGTTTAATGTTTTGTTGAGTACTTAACTCAGAGCTTATAATTCTGGAGAATCTTTTTTAGTAAATATCGTAAAAAAGATCGTAAAAAGAACATCGCTGAACTATGGGAATTCTTGTAGAGCCAAAGGAAAGTTCAATGTCGAATGGTTTCTATGGTCCGAGAATAGATAGTGGAAAGTCGTTTTTAAAATTATTATGCAGTTATCACATGGAATAATAAGACAAATCTACATATTCTTTTTATTTTATGCCATATTTGCAACTGCGTTTTTGGACACATCTAGCAAATGTCGTTCATTTTGTCTGCCATTTCTTGAAAATTTGTTTATATTGATTAGATCCCGAGGCCCTTGTCTTCTTTGAGGCTCCCCTGGTAACAGGTGGAAGAAGAGAGAGGACAAGTGGAGTAGGGTGGTTAATTGAAGTGTGGAATGTGGTGTATTTGTTATGTATGTAGGTTTTTACTGTTGGAATTTTCTTGTCGTTGTGTATGGTGTAATTCGGAATATACTAGAGAGCATTTAAGATTTTTCGAAGAATTTTGCGCAGTGCAGTTTGTATTTTGTTTGTGTGAACATGTTTGGCGGAACACCAAAGTTCTGCTCCGTGTGACCAAATAGATCGTGGTATGGTGGTTACTCCTAAATTTGGATATTTCCTTTTCCATTTGGCAAGTTTCTTTTCTCAAACTGAATAAAATGGATTGAATTGAATTGAGGACAATTAGGAATTGATGGGTCTGATTTTGCAGGAGAGACAGATCTGCTGATTCGTTTCGTCACTTCAGCATTTTTCCCTTATTATCTCTCGAACTGACAATTTTTCTTTTAGAAATGATTTGAATAATATTATGAAGATCACTCACACCGACTTCTGAAAATAAATTTTTAACTGTTTTTTTTTTTTGAACCAGTGTATTTAAAATTTAAAAAAATGTGAAAAATATTATATATGTCATTATTTTTTAAATACATTTTCTCTCACTTCATACCTTCATTAACAGCTGTCACAGACGTGAGTGGAAATGAGCAACTGTATCCTTGAAATTCCCGGGAAGGCAGAATAGTCCCCAGCACCTCTTCCCGATCTTTATTTAGTTCTTAATTCTAGGAAAGGAGATCTCTCACTCAGCTCCTTTTCAATGACCTTCTGATGAGCGTGCCAGCTGTCGTCAGATGCCGTTTGTAAGTGTATTGTTGTGTCCGTGTAGGTTATTACGAAATTCGGATTAAAGAGTAGAGATGTGTTGATCGATAGTTGGTTGTAGGAAGTCAGTAAGTGATGATTTTTTATTTACGTACAAAGGGGCTAATTGTTGTGTCGAAATGTTGTATGTAAATATTACATGATTGCAATTTTTTTATGTTAATCATTATTTGATGTAATTCTGTATTATTGTAACTGTTAATTTTTTTTATTTTTTATTGTTTCTTAATGATATTTACAACTGTATTATATAAATACATCTAGTAAATTTGAACATACGGATATAATGACTTGCTGATTCTGAAGTTTATTATGGAAGAATAGGTATCTGGATTGGGCCAGATCTGAAACATAAGAAACATTAAGGTCATTATGGATGGGTTTATTTGTAACAAAGTAGGGAGCATTGAGGATTTTACGAAGGATTTTGGATTGTAAGGATTGGATACGAGAGGACTTCGATGGTTTGGTGAAGCCCCATAGCTCAACTCCGTAAGTCCAAATAGGTCTTATTATAGTCATGTATATGAGTCTTTTGTAATTAATTGGAAGTTTAGAGCGTTTGTCTAGTAAGTGCTGAAGTAATAGGAAACGTTTCAGTCTAATATAACTGTTAATCTGTGAGAGTTTGTATAGGTATTTAGTTTTTGTCTGATTGTCGATTCAGAAAAAAAACAAAAACAACTGCGATGTTTGCTTTAGATCACACGATAGAATTGAAAATATCAAGAAGGCAAGCTTAATAATATGAAATATAAATTTGTTTTTGTTCTATATTCACAAGAAAATAACATGACTAATATATACAATTATATTTGTGTATAAACTATTTTGTTACATTTTTTTTATTTATATTTTATTTTATGCAATTTGCACCTACGCAGCTGCGCATCTAGCAAATTTGTTGTGTTTTTATTGTCTTGGTGTAATTGCTTGATTTTTTTATGTTGATGTTTTTATTGATGTAGTAGGTCATTTTCTTCTTAATCTTCGTTGCTCAGGTAACAGGGAGCAGGAGATAGAAAGAACCAGAGGATTGGACTGATTTTGGTTTCAAGAATGAAATGTAGTGTATTTGTCGTGGATGTAGGATTTTACTGTTGGGGTGTTTAAGTTGTTATGTATAGTAGTGTTTGAAATGTACCAAGGTGTGTTAACAATTTTTCGTAAAATTTTTGATTGTTCTGTTTGTATTTTGTTTATGTGTGTTTGTTTTGCTGAACCCCAAAGTTCTGCTCCATATGTCCAAATTGGTCTCAGTAAGGTGTTGTCGATAAGTTACATTTTTAAACCTAAATTTTCAAACGCTTTTAGAAACAAAACAAATTCCACACTCCCACTGTCAGAAAGAATTTATTCAGCAGCTCAATACCGTAAGAACTTACCTTTATACAATATCGAAAACCAAAACCGACCGTGAATTCACAAACCCCCAAAAATGATGCTCCGTCTCTCTCGATTATTCAAAAGCAATACCTCGCCTTACGAGTACAAAACCGAATTTTCCCGTCTAAAACAAAATATTCCGGAACCATTTTTAATTTACACTGATGGTTCGAAATCCGAAGATTCTACAGCTTGTTCGTTTGTTACCCATAACTCCACACATAAAATAAAGCTACATAGACTAAGCAGCATATACACAGCGGAACTTCACGCAAAAGCCTCAGCCCTCCACTTCTGTATGTCGATAACTCCAGCCTCAATAGTCTTGATGACCGATTCCTTGAGTTCATTAAAGGGTTTAAATGATATGTACTCAAAACATCCAGTTATCCTTAAAATACACAAATATCTTTACACTCTGGAAAATTTAGGAAAATCAGTTTGTTTTATTTGGGTTCCCAGTCACGTGGGTATAGTTGGCAATGAGCTTGCGGATACGGCAGCCAAACAGGCACTCGAGCTTCCAGACATGAGCTTCAGAAATGAGTTTTCCTCTCAAAAAAGAAATATTGGATAGTTGGCAGTCTGTATGGAACGAAAGCCCGCCTAGCAAATCAAAAGCTGTTAAAAAATCGGTGAAGCCCTGGGTCAGATCAAACCGCCCTAATCGTAGAGAAGAACCTGACTCATGTACATCTCATCACTGAGCAGCCACCACCAAATTGTCAGCATTGCAATAGCCTTCTCACAGTCAACCATATTTTCCAAGAATGCACTTATTATACTTCAAGCCTAAATCGATTATCTCTAAAACCGGATATATCAGCGGTATTGAGCAACAACGAATCAAACATAAAAACAGTGATACAATTTCTTAAAATACATAGACTGTTAAATAAAATATAATTATAATTTTATTGTTCTTTCTTTTTTTAAATATATTTCATCTTTTATATGTTTTCATATTTCTTTTTATTTATTACTATATCTATTATTAATTATTAACTCTCCTCTAAAGAGTTTACAAATATAACCGACTCTCAGGCGTTGATAACCCTAGGGTTTTACGCCTTAAAGCCTAAATAAACAAACAAACTATTTTGTGTTCTATATTCACCTTTGCCAAGGATATAATCTTTGCAGTAGAAAATACAAAAAAAATATCTATAGATCATATATTTGCTCAAAATTGTCCAATTTAAACTATTTTTTTTTTTTTTTACAAACATGGAGTCTCCAACTTTTTGTCCCGCGGGCCGCATTGAGACCTCCACAGCTAGCCATGGCTAGTACAGAAAAAAATACCATGTTATATAAATGTCACTTCAGCTGTGAAATGAGCTTTATAAGGGAGAGAAAAACCAATAAATGTTGTATTAACTTCGTGTATGAATAATTTTTCTAAATTTCATATTTGATAATAGCTTTTCAAATTTTATAATCTTATCAAAGTTTCGCGGGCCGGATTGAATTTCGGATTCGGCCCATGCATCAGATGAACTTTTTTGTTGCAAATTTCGTCTAGAATCCCCTCCTCCCCTCAACCAGAATTTCGTCATTAAGAACTGAGACAACTTCTATAGCGTAGATTTAAAAAAGCTGGTTTTTGAAAAAAATAGTACAATGTTCTCTCAATATTTGGTTTTCCATAGAAAATTCGATTTGGAAATTGTTGTTATTCGCAATGCTTGCTCTATATTACGTATATACCAAGTAATAATAATAATAATTGTAGTTTTTCTTGACATTAGTCAAGCCTTTGTTAAAGTTTGGCATGAAGGATTGCTTTCAAAACTTAAAATTTTACTTCTTCCGACCTACTATCTAATATTACTTTCATATCTAACGGATAGACATTTTGTAGTAAAAGTAGGGCCAGAACGTTCTGACATTAAACCTATTAAAGCAGGAGTGCCTCAGGGTAGTGTCCTTGGACCAATATTGTTTAATATATATATGCCTGACCTACCGGAACACAACGACACAATACTGGCTACTTTTGCAGACGATACCGGAGTACTAAGCTCAGATAAAAACCCTGTTCGAGCATCTACCTGCCTTCAAAATCATCTGAACGATATTGCAGACTGGGCAACAAGGTGGAAAATTAAGATGAATGAAAAAAAAGTGTGCATGTGGTATTCACTCTTAACCATAAACCTTCCCCTGAAATATATTTTAATAACATTAAAATCCTAAAATCAGATGTAATTAGGTATTTAGGTTTTTACCTGAACAATAGACTTACTTGGAGGACTCACATCAACAAAAACGAATAGAATTAAACAGACGGTCTCTTATCCAGATTACTTGACAGACGTTCAAAATTATCTTTAACTAACAAACTAACCCTTTATAAAGTTTTACTTAAACCTATTTTGACTTACGGCATAGAACTGTGGGGCTCTGCTAAAACTTCCAACATCAAAAAAGTACACTTTCAGTCAAAAGTGTTGCGAAGGATAGTTGATGCACCCTTTTATGTCGCAAATGATACACTACATAAAGACTTAAACGTACCTACAATTTTAGATACTGCAAAAGAGAAGTACAATAACTTTCACCGAAGACTGACGTACACCATGAATCCCCTGACAGAAATCTTTCATCGTACAAGAAACCCGTACAGCCCACTACAACGATTACGTAGGCTTTGGCCAAGAGACCCGCTGATCTGATTTATATCCCGGACGTGACAGGAAGCTGTGAAGCTGCCAAAAAATTTGCTCATTGCAAAGAAATTTGCATATTGCAAATTTAATCTAAAGTTCTACATTTTTTGTTTGCTTAATAAATAATAAATATATTTTGGCGATCCGGTTCGACCAGAAGTGAGAAATGTTGACTATTAAAAAAACATATGGAACGGGAAGGAATTGCTTGGCAGGTTTTACCACCAATTACATGAGCCGGTGATTCATAATGAGCTCTGAAATGAGTGGTTAAAGACAGCGCAAATATATGGCTAGGCAGAAGATTTTTTTAAAATAACTATTCAGTATATTAAACGAAAATCTGGCCACGGATAAATGTCGGCTTTGCTCGAAGCATGAATCTATCCGACGTGTTACCAATGACTGCGATACTATGGCAGAAACGGAATACCTCATGAGGCATAATAATGTCGCAAAAATATGCCACCTAAGGATATGTAGAAAATTCGGACTGCTGGAGAGTGATTAGCTACCATATTATAGCTATGTCCCGGAAAAAAATTAATGAAAATATAAATATAAATGTTTACTGGGGTCAAAATATAATAACGGAACAAATGGTATTGCATATCCGGATATCTTGGTTATAAACAAAATAAATAAAACTGGTATAGATATAAATACTGGTATAAATAAGTATAGATATAGCAGTACCTTGTCATACCAAGATGGTAACCAACAGGGCCGAAAAAAATCCAAGAACTTGCTTTCGAGTTGTAAAAAGTGAAGATGACTCCAATAATGATATCTTCTGATGGTTCAATGTTGATAAGCACAGTAGATGGTACTCCCAACAGCTTGGACATGATTTGGAACATTTAAAAGCAGTCCTGCTCGACAAGTTCAGAAAGTTTCTAAATAGGTAATTTTTTTTTATATTTATGTTCATCTACATTCCCTCGAATGTTTTTTGCGGGATGTGGATACTATTATAGAAAGCTAAGACAATAAAATAATAAGGCTTAGCGAACCCGAAGGTTCGATCCCGATAGGTATAGGCAAATAAAAAAAAAAAAAAAATAACAAAGATAATTTGAGAAACCAGCGAATTCACCGCCTGCCTCAATGAGTATCCTTGAGAGGCCGCTTGAAGGTGAATGCAGTGACGTAACTTCCACCGAAAAACAAAAGTAACAGCCCGCCTTGTTGACTTAGCCAACCTTAGAGGTCGCAATTCCTCTCGAATATCCACATACAAGAGGTTTCAAGGATAAGTGTCCTGGCTGAAAATATGGATTAAGGATCTCAAAACAAGGAAAATTCCTATGAACCAGAGCCACAGACTTTCCATTGTGATTGGGAAGGCAAATTCAACATAATTATTGTGAAAAGAACAAATATAATATTGGATATTTAAAAATAAACTTATTTATATATATATATTTTATGTGCTTATAGATATACTTGAATAAAACAATTTATAAACATTAAAAATAGGAGGAAGGGGGGCAGCCTTCATAATATAGGTTATATTTCAAGAATTTTTTCAGCTAAAATGAATAATGATGTAGAGATGGTTGACCGTTGATATAATATGAGAAGGAGTTAATCGGGGGGTGCGGTCAAATAAATACTAAATTAAACAGATAGTAATTATTTAATTTTTGCCGAAGTTTCGACCCACTTTGCAGTTCTTCTTCGGGGCTACAAAAGATACAAAACATGGTGAAAATAAAATAAATGAATCTAAGTAGATATAAAATAAGAAGAAGTTGTCGGATACAGAAATAAAAATATGATATCAGAGATATAATGGGTCACAACGTAGTTAGAATATCAAGTATTATATATATATATATATATATATATATATATATATATATTCATACTTATTTTCCATTTGTTTGTATCTTCTATATATATATATATATATATATATATATATATTATATATATATATATATATATATATATATAGAAGATACAAACAAATGGAAAATAAGTATGAATAAAAGTAAAAAATAAAGGAGAATATAGCGTGTAAGTTAAAAGTAAACAGATAACTTATATGCTATATTCTCCTTTATTTATTTTATTTTCACCATGTTTTGTATCTTTTGTAGCCCTGAAGAAGACCTGCAAAGTGGGTCGAAACGTCGGTAAAAATTAAATAATTACTATCTGTTTAATTTAGTATTTATTTGACCGCACTCCCCGATTAACTCCTCATAAAATGAATAATGTTAAAAACTTAAAAATATTTTCGATTTCTTACAATTAATAGGGTATATATATATACATACATATAATGACCGCTTCATCAAATTCAAGATTTCAAAGGACTCTACATATTTTAATACTTAATAATTTCTTTATAGCAATCCCTAAGCTAGTTTAATCCCATTTCACTTCTTCAAAAAAAGCGTCAGTTTAGTGATTTGTTTAAAAGAAGAGATATGAAATTGACCTACGGAATTCTCAGAATTTTAAGGAATTACTTTTTTTTCTACTAATAATATTTTATAAAAAAAGAAAAAAAAATACATTTTCCCTCAATTACGGGCATTGAGTAAAAGCATTACTAGAAAAAAAAATCACAGCCACTGAAGCAACTCGTGAAAATATTAAATATGAAAGGAAAGGTGTCCTTGACCAGCGCAGTGCGCGGCGTTGCATTGAAAAAATTAGCAATGGAGATACGACTTTGGAAAGGAAGAAGGGCTCCGGGCTACCATTAATGGATATTGAGGAGGTTCTGCGGGAAGCTATTGAGTAAATTTGTCGAAAGTCGCCATCTACTCTCGGGCAGGTTAAAAAGAGCCGTAGACTGGTCCCTCATCAACTTACTCCTCAGCTAACAGGTGAGAAATTTGTGAACATTTATTGAAAAAACCATTCCAATATGAGAATCCTGCCTTGTCCGCCATGTAGTCCACACTTCCTACCATCGGATTACTACTGATTTAGATTCGTGGCTCATTTTCTTCAAGGGAAAAAAAAATTGATAATTTTGCGGAAGTTGAAATTTCGGTCCAAGAGTTCTTTGACAGCCATCGTAAAGAAGGGTATCAGCCTGGGATCCAGCAATTGGCTGATGACTGTTGATAACAATGGAATATACTTTGAGTATTAACTGTATTTTATAATTGGTAATTGGTTGACTGTCGTGGATAATGAAGAGAAGAATAGTTGGGGTGTCCAGTCAAAAAGGAAGGCAAAAATAAATTATAATATTTATTTTTTGCATATGCCGACGTTTCGACCTGAAGTTCAGGCCTTCATCAGGGCTAAGAAAATAACCAGATAACAGGGTATGAGAAACATAAATAATGATGGTTAAAAATAAAATAAAAAAAAATTATTAGAAAAATAAAATAGATAAATATAAAGTAAAATGAAATTGTTAGAATAATGACTAAGAACTAAGAGATAAATAATAATAACCGTTACAAAGTGTATCTATATTTATCTCTTAGTTCTCTTATATTTAACTCTTATCCTTATATATTTATCTCTTAGTTCTTAGTCATTATTCTAAGAATTTCATTTTACTTTATATTTATTTATTTTATTATTCTAATTATTTATTTTTTTTATTGTTTTATTTTTTATTATCTTTTTTACCATCATTACTTATGTTTCTCATACCCTGTTATCTGGTTATTTTCTTAGCCCTGATGAAGGCCTGAACTTCAGGTCGAAACGTCGGCATATGTAAAAAATAAATATTATAATTTATTTTTGCCTTCCTTTTTGACTGAACATCCCAACTATTCTTCTCTTCATAACTGTATTTTATATCGAAGAAATTATAATACAAATATTTGGTTGAAAAATGGTCAGTTTTGTTATACACTCTATTAGTTTGTATAACCTGCAAAGAAAAATTAAACGTTTCCACAGTGTGACTATTTATGTAAAAATCTCTATAAAAATATATTTATACTTCTGCTTATTAAATATGTTTTTAGAAGTTTATAACAGAAAATTTATAAGAAAATAATGTGAAAATGGATGTGTCAATATGAAAAGTGAAGGAATCATAAAATCCAAGAATATGTTCCATATCCTGAATATGAATTAAAATTTAAATAATAGGAATATTTAGGACGTGATAATATAGTTACGTACCTACTTAGAGGCCTTAGTATAGTTTTGTTTAGAGCTAATCCTATATCAGTGTTTCTATTGACCTTCTATGAGTAATATTGTAATATATATCAATAAAGAATTTTTTATTTTTATTTTTATTGATGATATTTACAACTGTATTACAAATATAAATACATTCAGTAAATGTGAACAAAAGAATATAATAACATGAAATCACTTGTTGAGAAACTACCCACTGGTAGCACTCTAAAAATGTATTTACAAAATGAGATCTCGAGGCCATCTTCTTTTCAGACGCCTCGGAGGTTATAAAGAACTAAAAAAAAAAAATTTAGTTTACATATATTATTCATTCATGTAGCTTATTTGTTATCTATTTTAATTTTATTTTTATTTCATATTATTGGGGGAGGAGAGGTGGCGAAACGATATTCTCGCCCTCTCAATATTTTCATTGGAATGTGAGGGAGATTACTTCCCTTGATCCCATCCTCGAAGTGCTCCAAAGGTGTCTGTTAACGCATAATTTCCGAGATATTCACGTCTAAATATTTTCAAAGTTACGAATTATTTTTTAAAAATTATGTAGATTTTTGAATTCAGTACTTCGTTAATAAGTAATATATGAGGATCACGGTTGTGAGGGGAGGTGATCGGCACAAGATCACGCTAACCGCCATGTTTTCGCCCTTGGTTAACTATTTAATAAATATTAGCCACTTTATAGAGGCTCGGTGTTGATACAAGACAACCCATTGTTACGGTTATTTATTTAACAGGTGATTGTTGTGAACAGTCACTTGTCATACGTTCTCGCATTGCGTACTTGTTTTGAAATGCGCAATTCGATCGGGAATGGCTAAGAAGCTTGAAAAGTCCAAAGAGAGGATCTATATCGTATCGGTGAGGAATAATTTTTTATTAAATACTCCAGTTATTTACAAAAGGGTAAATTATAGATATATATTCAATTAACTTTTAGTACCGGGCATAATCTCATATTTTTGGATATTCTATATTTTGGAACTATTTTTGGATATTCTATATTTTGTAACTATTTTTGGATATTCTATATTTTGGAACTATATTTGGATATTCTATATTTTGGAACTATTTTTGGATATTCTATATTTTGAAACTATTTTTGGATATTCTATATTTTGAAACTATTTTTGGATATTCTATATTTTGTAACTATTTTTGGATATTCTATATTTTGTAACTATTTTTGGATATTCTATATTTTGTAACTATATTTGGATATTCTCACGTTCACGGCCATCCTCTATCGTCTAGATGGCGGAGTAGAGAAATTGATGTCCAAATTCTGTCTATACTGGACACAGATTAAATTATTCTTTTTAATTATTTTTTTTATATCTATCTTCTTGTTTCTTTCCTACATATATATATAAATGTATACATATTCTAATTAAGTATAGATTAAAAGAATATTTTTTTTTATGGTGCAAGTTTCTTATTATTTTTTATTTTAGTTTCTATATCTAACGCATGACTTAGAAAAATACTAAATTTTATTGTTAATCTGGCCATAGTGAGCACCAGGAGGATTTCCCGACACCAGAGGGTCGATCAACGACTTATGAAAAATTACTTTACATGAGCCGGAATCAAACTCATGATTTTAAGCTTAGCAGCCCAATGCCCCACTCACTGAGATGCTCCCCTCCTATTATGATTTTTTTTAGGTCATAATAAAGAAATTTATTTATTTTCAAACTACTTTATGAATGAAATATAAACATTAGCATTCATATTAAATGTTCAAAGTAATTGATTACCTGAATATTAATGTAGGCTGGGCATCTTCCTTCCACAGCAGCAATACAGACCCCTTTTTATCAAATTATTAATATCCGCCTGAAACTTCGTGAGCAGCTTCATCTCTTTGTAACCTAAAAATATTTTATTTACGAAAATCCTCAGGATTGTGACGTTTTCAACCTGGAGATCGGCAAACTTCGTATATTTAATTAGGTACTAAAAACTCGTAAATACCCATTTGCTTTCCACTTGAATTGTAAGATAACTTGAGCACAAAGTTGGGACAAAAGGTGACCTACAAAAATATTGAGCCTTTGGGCTAAATAATCCCGTTATTTTGACAATTTTGGGCCACACTACTCTACACTACTCTGAGGCACTGTATAGATATATGTATATATATAATATTAGTCTGGCATATTTGCACCATGATCTCAATACGGTAAACGCAGTATAGAAAGGTATATTTGGAAGTTGAGTTATTGCGCTGTAGAAATAGATATAGAATACGCCTTAACAAAGAGACCTTGAATTTCAGAACGGCAGATAGATCACGTTATACTTAACAGAATATAAACCATCTTTAAACAGCTTTTGTTAAGAAATATCTTATTTATTTTGCCAAAGAAATAGTTATTGAAACCTAAGGTCACAATGCTCTATATTTTTAAAGGCCACCATTTTTCTCGACTTAGAGCACAAATTATCTTACGATTCAAGTGGAAAGCAAATGGGTATTTACGAATTCTTAGTACCTAATTAAATAGACAAAGTTTGCCGATATCCATGTTGAAAACGTCCCAATCCTGAGAATTTTCGTAAATAAAATATTTGCAGATTACGATGAGATGAAGCTATTTACGAAGATTCAGGCATATGTTATTAATTTGATAAAAAGAGGTATGTACCACGGACTGTATTAACATAGAACACGAACATATCGTAGTGTTTTTATTGTAATAAAAAGAAAATCTTGGAATGTTAGTAGAAAGTCTCCGAAAAAAAATGTTTTTGGTTGGAGCTTGGTGTACGGACACCTGTACTCGCTACACAGCTCTACCGCACACTTCAAACCTCACCGACTTGTACTTTTTGCTCTCTTTAACCTGTCTGATTACCTCGAGCTTCCCCCTCCAGGCCACCGTAACCCAACGTCGCCAAAACAAAACCAAAATGAATGAGTAAAAAGCAATTCGGAATCTAACGGGATTCCAAGTCGGGTTTTATTTTACATGTAGCGAATATAAGTTATCTCCTCGAAAACCTTGTTAAAAACCCTGAAGATTATTAAACACAAGTTTATTATTTCTAAGTAAATAATACATCACAAAATCACTAAACGTGTGTACTAAAATTTAGATAGATAGATAGAAAAAAAATCTTTATTCTGGGACTAAGTCCCTTCAGAATAACAATAATGTACAAAATATTAGAATATTACTGGCCTGAACGTTTGAAACAATAAATAAAATTGATAAAATAAAATAAAAAGTAAAGAAAACCTTAGGTGCACAAGCTATATACAATACAGATAAAACTATGTACAGACATTTAAAATTATGAACAAAACAATTAAAACTATGAACGAATCACTTGAACTATGAATAAAATTATATTTAAGGGTTGAACAACATAAACATACACTTTGAAAAATGAAGGACGAAAAAGAGATACAATGAGTTCATTCCATATAAAAAAACAAAAAAAAAAAAAAAACTTTACTTGAATATATATATAAAAATAAACAGTTACTTATAATTGAATAAAAAAAAAATACAAAAAAATGTATGTATTGAAATTCCTACGTCGATAGTAGGAAATGCATGTACTATCTCTTACCAAGTGTTATGATTATATGATTGCTACACAATACATATATAATATTAATAGTTAACTGGTATCTGACTGTTTTTGGAACAGGAATTGGAATAGGAGGTTTTTGAATGTGTACAGGGAAGGGGCATGTCGAATTTTGATCGGGAGGGAATTCCAAAAGTTGACAGAGCGGGCTGTAAAGGAATTTTGGAATGAGGCAGATCTATGAGAAGGGATGTATAGGTCAGAGGGTCGGGATCTTGTAGTGAGTGAATGGATTGAGGACTTGAATTGGAGAAGGTTGTAGGCATAAGAAGGACGATGATCGGTAATGATTTGATAAAGGAAAGTGCCAAGGAAATATTTATATAGATGTATAGTAAAAGTAAAATTTATATAAAATTTTACGTTTCATCCTAATATTTTTCCCAGTTTGTTTTCGGAAAAGGTATTGTTTAAAATAAAATTGATAACAAATAAGCTACATGAATGAATAAAATATGTAAACTAAAATCGATTAAGAAAAGTCGACTCGGTGCCTAAGCTAAGGCCTATAATTTTTTTTATTTATTTAGAAATATAATAATCTGTCACGTGGGCAATAATTATAGTAATATATGAACACATTCACACTATATATACAGAAACTATAAAATTAACAAAAGTAAAATAATAATCACAAACTAAGGCGTAGATGCGCAACTATCTAACCACGACCTAAATATTACTATTATTTAAATTTCCATTCATGTTTAGGAATAATAATATAGAAAAATATCCTTGAATTTTATTATTCATTCACTTTTCATCTTGACACCTCCATTTTGAAGTTATTGTCTTATAAATTTTCTGCAAGAAAAGTATTAATATATTTTATAGAGAATTCTTTTATAAACAGTTTTACACAGTCAGACTGTGAAACCGATTTATTTTGATCTGAAGGTTGTATCAATTAAGAAATGAAAAGTATTTTTTTGTTTTTAACATTATTCGTTTTTAGCTGAAGAAGTTCTTTTAATCAACCTTTCTTATTGAGGCTGCCCCCCTTCCTCTCATGTTTAATCTATACAAATTGGTTTGTTCAGATATTTTCATGTATATCCAAAACCACATAAAAAAAAAATCCTAAAACTGTCTTAACATATATATATATATATATATATATATATATATATATATATATATATATATATAATATAAGTAAGTATAAGTAAGTATAAGTAAGTATATATATATATATATATATATATATATATATACTTACTTTCAGGGTGTTTCAGGATTAAGCGGCCAAACTGTAAAAATGAACTAAGGACTTCAAAACAAGAAAAAAATTTCCTCTGAAGGTATGTTCGCAAACGCTTTGTTTAGAAGATATTCATACCTGAATATTTTCGTTATTATGAATTATTTTCATCATATAAAATAAATAAAACCAATTTGTTTGTTCTAACAACATTATTAATTAAATGTAAACATTAACATTCATATTAAATGTTGTTGAAAGTGAAGGTATGTCCGCAAACGCGTTTAGGAGATGGATTAGATAGAATACTAATATGGCCTCTTATCCCTAACTGTATAAAAACTATTGCCAACATAAGATTAATACTATTCGGAATTAGCTTTGGGAACTCTCAATAACATTTATCAGTTTGTAAGAGGCTTTCGCAGAGTACTCATCATTATGTCTTATTTACACTAACAGTGCCGCTCTGCCACTGATGCTGTTGAAGAAAGATGCCAAGCCTGTCTTAATGCTCAAGAAAATCATTTTGAACAACATTTAATATGAAGAGAAGAATAGTTGGGGTGGTCAGTCAAAAAAGAAGGCAAAAATAAATGATAATATTTATTTTTACATATGCCGACGTTTCGACCTGAAGTTCAGGCCTTCATCAGGGCTAAGAAAATAACCAGATAACAAGGTATGAGAAACATAAGTAGTGATGGTAAAATAAAAAAAATAATATAAAGTAAAATGAAATTGTTAGAATAATGACTAAGAACTAAGAGATAAATAATAATAACCGTTACAAAGTGTGGAATGATGAAGTAGGCATAATCAAAAAGGGTGACATAAGTGTTACAGTGGCAATCTTAGAACAAAATGTAAAACATAAAAAAGAAATATGAAGTTATATAAGAAATGAAAATAAATATTTTCAAGTTAATTTATTATTAGCCATATTTACACCAATTTAAAAAAATGTTTTGTCACTTAATGACTACTCATCAAAATGACGACGTTTCGGCTCGTCGAGCCATTTTGAAAAAAGGCTTAAACAGCATAAACAAAATTGTAATTCAAAAAACACAAAAATTAAATTAGCTACTGGACTCTCGCAACATAATATGCAAACTAAACATGAGTTTGATTTCAAAAATGCCAAAATCCTACATAATGAAAGAAATATGAATAAACGTAGAATTAAAGAATCAATATACATAACTAAAAACTTAAAAAACTCAGTAAATAATCATACAGACGTGGATAATATGAATACTTTTTACGCTAGTTCTATTGAAAAAATCAAAATTTGAAATAAATCACCTAATATTACTTAAAATAGATCCACATGTAATATTGAGTAACAGCATTATATGTGTTCATAATAAATAGTCTTCCCCTACTCCTATAAGAATAACCAGTCACTGAATAGAAATGAGATGGATGACATGTGGGTGACTCAGAAACAAGGTAATTTTAACTTATTTTGAATCATTTAATAGTAAAGAATTGAGTAATAATAATGTTGTTAAATAATTAAAGGTGAACATGACAATATTAAGGAATTTTATTATGAGTAGACGCTTGCAATTCGCATAAGTGAAAATGACAGGTACATGATGGGTATTTTAGGTACATAATAAGTATCTTTATAATTTGAAATGTGTTAAAGTTAATATATGATTGTAAATGAAAAAAATTTTTTAGACTTGAAAATGGCTCGACGAGCCGAAACGTCGTCATTTTGATGAGTAGTCATTAAGTGACAAAACATTTTTTTAAATTGGTGTAAATATGGCTAATAATAAATTAACTTGAAAATAAATAGCATGCACCGAAGAAGAATTGAGTAATATTGTGAAAATAAATAGTAAAATTAAGACATTGAGAATGGAGTAGTTAGATTCTCTTCATTATCCACGACAGTCAACCATTTACCAATTATGAAACATTTAATATGAATATTAATGTTTACATTTAATTAATAAAGTAGTTATAACAAATAAATAAGTGTTATTTACTTAATATCTGTATACTATTAATATCTAAAATCTTTAGGTGTGAATATCTCCTAAACAAAGTATTTGCGAATATACCTTCATAGGAATTTATTTCTTGGTTTGAGGTCCGTAATTCATTATTTCAGTTATGCCACTTATCTCTGAAACACCCTGTAAATATGTTAAATACACTGTATATATAATTTTATTTTATATTTTATATATATATATATATATATATATATATATATATATATATATATATAAGATAAAGACCGGAGACCGGCGATATCAGCCTTAATACCGTCCTGAATGTAAATAAACATATGAAATGTATATAAGGAGGATTACTAAAGGAATAAATTAGTATCTTTTCTGAAACCGTGAGTGTTGCATTTCAAGCCCTTTCCTTTCTTTTTTTTTTATTGTTAGAGTCCGCCGACGCTTAACTGGTGCCGAAACCCGGGACCTCGACAGGAGAACAGAGAAGTAATTTTTTTTAAAGTCATTTTTTTTTTCTCTTGGTTTTTTTTTCTTCTCCTAGTCATAAGGAAAGAGTGAAATGCCAACAGAGGGCTTAATCAGGCCGGGAGTGTTGAGCGCCCCGGAAATCCCTCAACCTCAAGAAATTCCGCAGATACCTCAGATCGCGCAGGCCCCTCAGGTGCCTCAGATACCTCAAATACCTCAGGTACCGCAGATTCCGCAGATCCAGGAGATCCCTCCCTTACCGAGGGACACGTTGGCAGAAGCGCACGCTAACGCGCTGGAATGGATGAAAATAAGAGCGGCGACCACGCAGGACCTTCGAAGAGCCATTGCGGACCTGGAACGCTTCGGTGGCGAGGTAGGTGAGCTCAACCATTTCCTCAAAGGCGGAGACCGCCTCATGTCTAGAATAGAGGTAAAGGTGGCGGAGGACCTGGTAAACCTAGGGGACGCGGAAGCGTTGAAAGCGGCTCTGGTGTGCCGAGTAAGGAGGAGCATCCTGAACCAAATTCAGGCGGACGAGGAGACACCATGGCCGGTGATTAAGGAGCGACTGAAGAAGGCCTTCGGAGGAGGCAGATGGACGCCGGAGGAAGACATCTTCCAAATGTTTAGGGAGCGCCGGTCCCAACGTCAGACGAGGGGCCAGTATGCGGGGGTACTAGTGGCAAAGTACAACCGCATAACGGAGAAAATGCGCGAAACAATGAGTGTGGGAGAGGTGGAAGCCAGGATGGAGTTCCTCTCGACGATACTCAAGGTCCAGTTGGCGAAGGAAACGGGAAGGAGAGACGGATTGCCCAGGGAGAGATCATTCCTCGAGTGTGCCCAGGAAATGATCGACCTAAGCGCAAGGGAAGAAGAGACTCGGATGGACGTGGAAGAACCAGGGTGGATCCGGGTGAATGACAGACGACCCCGGACAGCCCCGATGGGTTGGAAGAGGAGAGAAACGGTACAGCCGAGCGGAGAAAAGGTCAGGATGGGTGAAAAAAGATCCGGACAAGTGAGGCCGAGGAATGGACCCCGCAGGGAAGACAGGAAATGTCATGGGTGCGGAAAGCCAGGACATTTAGTTGCACAATGTCCGCGCACTAGGTGTTTCGAGTGCGGTACCGAAGGGCATATTGCTAGGCAGTGCCCGTACATATTCCGGAGGAGAGAAAGAACTCAAGACGAGCCCATGGAAGTAAACACGCAGAAGCTGACAAGACGGGCTAGGATGCAGCGGAAGGACGGATCTTCGGGAGAGGCAACCGAGGAGTCGGGAACTTCGGGGACAGAGACGGACGAACCAGGTAGCAGTGGAGGCGAAGGAGGCAGGAGCAGTCAACGGACCGAGCAGCGACGAACGGCGGCGGGGAGGAGGAAGCTGGGCGGCATCTGAGGAGTGTGGCAGCAGAGAGGCGACCGCACAGCAACATGCAACAACATCCGAGGTAAGCCATGCTGGTTGCCAATTATCGAGGTAGACGGGGGAGTAAAGTGCCTCGTGGATACCGGGAGCTCGAGCACTATTATGACCAGAGGGGCGTTAGGGAAAGTGTGCGGGAGTGAGAGGGCACTCCGGATCCAAAAATGCGATTGCCAACTAATCACTCTGGGTGGCCCCTGTAGCGTAGAGGGAGAAGCGACAATAAGACTTGATCGGTGGGCAGGAAAAGAGGGCGAACTGAAGGTACACGTAGTAAAAAACATGACTCGGGAATACCAGGTCATAGTGGGGTGCGATTTGTTGGGGCAGGTAGGGGCGAGCATTAGGAATCGTAGAGGAGCCTGGAGTGTTAGGTTGGGAAAGAGGAAGTTCGGATGTATAGGAGTCGCGAGAGAAAGAAGGGTGCGGATAGGGGCGGTGAACAGAGTGGAGGACTGGAGGGAGTTGCTACAGGAGGAGTTTAGGGACATTTTCTTCAGGGAAGGTGAGGTATTAGGGGTAACAGGGAGGACGGTGCATGAAATCCCACTGAAGCAGGATAGGGTAACTTACGTGAAAGAGAGAAGATACCCGCAGGCGTTGAGGCAGCATATTCGAGAGGAGCTAGATAGTCTAAAAGAACAAGGGATCATAGTTGATAGCACCTCACCATTCAATAGTCCCCTGTGGGCAGTGAAGAAGAAGGCAGCACCGGGGGATAATAAGGAAAAATACAGGGTGGTAGTAGACTATCGTAAATTGAACGATAACACGGTAGACGAGAAGTACCCGATCCCCAGATTCGAAGATATACTGGATAGGTTGAGTGGAGCCGTGGTCTTTAGCACGTTGGACCTTAAGGCGGGATATCACCAAATACGGATGCACCCGGAAGACCAACACAAAACAGCGTTCACATTCGAAAGGGGGCATTATGAATTCACAAGAATGCCGTTTGGTCTGAAGAATGCGCCCATAACATTTCAGCGTCTGATGGACGAATTTTTGAGGGGTATCGATGACTCGGTATGTCAGGTATATATGGATGACCTGCTGATTTTTAGCAGAACGGAAACCGAACACGTGGGACATCTGAGGTCAGTATTCGAGAGGCTCCGGAAATTCGGGCTGAAATTGTCAAGCGAGAAGTCTCTGCTGGGACAAACGCGGATTAATTTTTTAGGCCACACTATTTCTAGCGAGGGGGTCAGACCGGATGCGGCAAAGGTGGAGGCGATCACAAGGATGGCGGTACCACGGGACGTGAAGGGGATCCGTAGGCTTCTTGGGACGCTGAACTACTATCGGAGATTCGTACCTGAGATGGCAGAGTATTTGGTACCCATTAACAATTTGCTGAAGAAGGGCGCGAAGATTGTGGTGACACCAGAGATGGAGAATAATATCCGCAAATGTATGAATAGGTTGCTGACAGAGCCGGTGTTAGCGTTCCCGGATTTTGAGAAGCTCTTTAATATAACCACCGATGCGAGCGAATACGCGTTAGGGGCCGTTTTGTCCCAGGGGGGGAGTGAGGGTGAACGACCGATAGCATACGCGAGCCGTCGGCTTACGGGTGCGGAATCGCGATACAGCGCTTTGGAGAGGGAGCTACTCGCGATAGTGTGGGCTATCGACCATTTCAGGCCATACGTATTTGGGAGGAAGTTTCGAGTCCACACCGACCACAAACCCCTGCAGTGGGTAGGGAAACTTAAAGAAACCTCAGCTAGGGTCACGCGATGGAAGGAAGTCCTTAGTCAATACAATATAGAGGTGGTGTATAAGCCGGGAAAGGAGAACGTGGTGGCGGACTGGCTCTCGAGGGCCATCATGATCAACGCGGTAGAAGAGGACGGGGGAGGACCATCGCGAGACGTGCGCCAATTCTTGAGTGAATGGACTCCCGACGGCGAAGGAGCGGAGGATATCGTCGGTATAGATGACAGGGGAGAGTCCCCGGAAGAGGAGAGCTCAGCGGAGGAAAGAGCAGTGGAAATGGAGGAGATAGACGACATCATCAATGACAAGCATCGTCAGGTAATCTGGAAAACGAGAGTAGCAGGGATGATGAAAATAGATTATCGAAGATATGGGAAAAGCAAGATTCGCGTCATCTGGTCGCAACCCGGGGTGAGTGAAGAGCAAATTTGTACGGCACTGAAGGACGCCACGGAACCTGGAAAGACGCACCATCTTTATGTGGGGAATAACACGGTATGGGATAAAATAAAGCGGATGTGGAGATCCGAGCGAATTGGTGTGGACAGAACACTCATCCGTTGTAAGTACGCAGTGGAAACTATACAGGATGAGGAACAGCAACAGGCAGTCACATTAGCTTATCACCAGGGGAAAACCAACCACCGAGGCGTGAACGAGACACTGCAGGCATTACGTCGAAAGTATTTCTGGTGGGGCATGAAAAAATCCATCCAAGAGGTCATAGGGAAATGCGAGGTGTGTATGCGCACGAAATATGATCGACACCCCCCCAGAGGGATTCAGGAAGAGACACCGACGGGGAATATGCCACTACAGGACCTCCAGATTGATACATTTACCTGGAGAGGGTTCAAGTGGGTCACGGTCATCGACGTCTTTAGCAAGGTAGCTATGGCACACCAGGTCATGGACAAGTCTGCCAACGCAGTTGCGGAAGCCCTACAAACCTGGGTGCAGTTCTACGGGGTCCCCGAGAGGATCACATCGGACGGTGGTAGGGAGTTTGACAATGCCGCGATTAGGGAGGAGGTGAAACGACTAGGGATTCGTTGGCATTATAACACCCCGGGACATCCTAAGGGTAGAGGCGGCATTGAGCGGTTGCACAGCACGCTGAGTGATCACATCCGGGTGTATCAGGGGGAAAAGGGTTGGAGCCGGATGTTGCAATGAAGAAAGCGGTAACAGCCTACAACCACTCGATTCACTCCGTCACGGGATTTTCGCCCGTGGAAGTACTATTCGGGATGCGCAGGCCAAGGCGAGATTGCGGGGAAACAACGGTTAATGAACCATTAGTCGAGCAAATCCAGAGCAATAGGGTGGAGATGGAAAAGACGTGGGGAAGAGTAACGGCGAAAATTAAGCGGGAAAAGGAGAAGCGGGTAGAGAGGCAGAATGTTCGCGTACGTGACCAAATGGGTGATCTAAAGATCGGGACAATAGTGTACCGTAGAGTAGGGACCAACAGAGGGAAACAATTGTTACGATACGAGGGTCCATTCAGAGTGATTGCTATTAGGGAGCATAATCTACTAACGATCGAAAGCGTTAATGAACCTAGAAAGAGGAGAACGGTTCACATTGAACAATTGAAGCTCCCAATGATAGAACCGGAACATAAACTAACGGATTCGTAGTACCCTCACCACGTTATAACAAATATGTTTTTTTTTGGTTGTCTAAGCAAAAATATGGTGTATTTTTTTTTTATGTGTAAATAGAATCATAGCAATACAGTAGAGGAAAGTGTATTATTTTTTTTTCTTTTCTTCTTCTCTGTTTTTTTTAGGATTTTAAGAGTTCTGTTTTTGGAAGCAAGTGTTGTGTTTAGTTCTGTTTTTTTTTATTTCTTTGTATTATTGTATGTCTCGAGTGAGTTTTACTTTCTTTCAACTTTATACTTGTAAAAACAATTGTAAGGTGTTAAGACTGATAATCGTTAGCTCCGATCTAGGAATATCTAAGTTTCCGAAAAATCCTGTTCGTAAACTGGTGGGGGGGAGATAAAGACCGGAGACCGGCGATATCAGCCTTAATACCGTCCTGAATGTAAATAAACATATGAAATGTATATAAGGAGGATTACTAAAGGAATAAATTAGTATCTTTTCTGAAACCGTGAGTGTTGCATTTCAAGCCCTTTCCTTTCTTTTTTTTTTATTGTTAGAGTCCGCCGACGCTTAACTTATATATATATATATATCCAAAAAAAAATTAATTACAGAAAAATTAACGAGATATTAAAGTGATTGAATGAGTTACAGTTTAAAAGGAGAATATATTACATATAGTTTTTATATATTTCATATAACGTAAATAATTGATAACAACCAAAATCTTTAGGTGTGAACAGCTTGTAAACAAAGCGTTTGTTCAGAGGAAAATTTGTTTTTGAGGTCCTTAGTTAATTTTTACAGTTTGGCCACTTAACCCTGAAATACCCTGTATATATATTTTTTTAAACATACAACGTTATATTTGACCGTTTCTCAATATTTATATTGAACTTATACACATAATATAAAGTACCACTATTTTTGTTTTGGCCCACCGGCTTCTCAATCAAAATGGAAAGTGTTACGCCCATGAACGTATTGAAGCTAGTTCCATTAAAATGGTTAAAGCCCTTTCACCCATCCAGTACATAGAGACTTGAAATGAAAGTATGGTAATACGGAGAGCCGAGAATCATTCGCGGGTGAATTCGAGACTAAATCTTACAAAAATAGGACCAGTAAGAAAAGTCGTGGAACGTGTACCTACGACACACGGAACCAAATTTCTTTCTATTGGATTTTCAAAATTTACGTATCGTGAAACGCAAAACCTTAAATTTTATGGAAGTGGAAGAGGAGTTACATTTTTTTCTTGTTCGACTACAATAGTTCGTTATTGTAAATAATGTTTATTTATAATTTATAACTAGTTAGCCCGTTCAACAAATTCGGGATATTGTTCATTATCAAATGACGATTTAATAAAAAAAGAACTTAGTGCAAGGTGTCATAAGATAGAGAAATCAATTTTTACTTTTTCGCTAAATCTAATCGACAAAGGAAACAAAAATTAATTTTAAATTTCATTAATGTTTTGAACCAACATGCTTTCAAATTTCAATAAGCAGTATGTTTACTAATAACTGTAAGATTTCGATGATTTTTTTTTTCCTTTTGTATGAAATATTTTAATGGGAAAAGTGTGATATTTTAGAGTTATTCGCAAATAAAGTTCCTTTTCTTTCATAATAATAAAGATTGAACTATTTTCTCCGCTTGAAGGAAAAGGAAACCATCAAAATTGGGGATTCAATTTCGGAATTTGGTGAAGAATTAACGATGATATGGCTTTACCTAAAAAAAAATAATAGCTTTGATAATAATAGCCTCTCGATCATAGGGATCTCAAGTCGACGAAATGATACATGTATCCAATGACAGTACCACAATGATACATGTATCCAATGACAGTACCACAATGAGACATGTATTCCATGACAGTTCTATAATTAACGTAACGTTGTGTGGATGCGAACCATTTCTCTTCACATTATCTCGAAAATGGTACGTTTTTAAGCATAAGAACGCTGGGTCCAATAATTCCGAAGGATGGAGTACGCGTCATAATCTTCAGACTTACCACCGTTCTAGTATTGAAGTATAGCAAAATGTTTATGTCGACTTTATTTATCTTAGAAAGAACAACGATTCGGTTAAGCCCTGTAATATTCTGAATCCAACGGTACCCCATTCATGGTATTTGAGCATGAAAGGAGCTTATATTTGGTACGAAATCGACTTCAAGAACCTTAATATAATAATATATTTTGGGATTGTAAAATACCAACCATACAGACTTGTGTTTTTAAAATACAGGTTATCAGGGAGCATACTAGTGAAAATAAATATTAATGAATTAACAAAAAAATTTATTTTTCCCCGTTAGTTGATTGAAATTTAAAGTGAGACAGAAAAGCATAGAGGTAGGGTTTACTAAGATACTAAGAGGTCCCAATCCAAATCTGCCAAAGAGGAACCGATTCCGGTTCTGATTTTTTTGGGTCAAACCAGAGGCGGTTAATTGGGACATAGAATTGGATCAAGATGGCTCGAACCATCGAACCTGTTTCGATCGTCCATTCCAAAACAGCTGGCTTCTATTTAATAATATTTCCTATTTTAGCCTTTATTTTTTCAAACTAATTTTTATTGATAGTGTATTTATCTTTAATTGTAAGGTAGCTTCTATATGGTGCTGGTTTGCATGATACTTGTTATTTTATTATGATAAAAATAATTAAAATTAAACGTATGTATAATCCCATATATTATTTCTAAAAGGTGTTTTAAAATATTATATTAACATTTATAATAGTGTTCAGAGATCACATTCACACTCTATGTACAATAAATGAAATAAATTATACAGATATAAATACAATAAATAAGAATAAAATAACCTAAAAATAAATAAATAAAAAGAACACATACATACCTATATACACTATTTATTAATGACTTTTTTTTTTACTGATCACCCCAACCAATCATGTCTTCACTTATCAAAGAAACGTTTGCGGGCTAAATAAATGGCTAAATATAAAGTATTAAAGAATTTGATAATTGGAAAAAGTAGAAAAAAAAGAAAATGTTTATTTAGGTCGAAAATGAATCTCCGGAAATAGTAGTCAGAAGATATACGAGTAATATATCGTTGGAAAACGAATAATTTTAGAAAAAACAATATATAGTATAGTAAGTCGTGTAAGGTAATGGAGAGTGACGAAAAATTATAAATAATAAACTGTGAAAACTAATATTATTGAACGAAAATCACATGTTTCCAAGAAAATTAAATGAAATTTACTTACTAAATGTAAAATTTTAGTTTTTTTTTAAATTGGAAATAAAATGCACCGAATCAAGTCAATGACATTATTTAAAAAAATATTTCATGGATGTGTAAAACATATGTTTATAACCTTAAATACACTTACTGTAGTTTAATAACTTTAGATCCGATAGTATATTTAAATAATTAGATATACATCGTCGAATTATTCCAAAAAATTTCCCTTTGTAAAATCACATTATACACTTACAATTAGTGCGACTAATTTTTATCTATCTTCAAAAGCAAGTTCACTAGTATTTTGGTATGTCTTCCAAGGGTAAAAAATAAGAATTATAATACATGCATAAAGGGGACCCTACACGGTTAATCGGAATTGCACTAAAGAAGTTCCGAATCGTCGTGTAAGGTAGTGAATGAAGTACTGATGGTGGTGCGCTGCGGATTTCCGAACATCCGGAAATCAAAGGTTCATTCACGAGAAGTGGAGGGGGGCTGAGGTAAAAGTAGTGGGGGGGGGCTAACCATACTGCTGGATAGGTTAGGTTACCTAGGCCTCACAACCATTATAAATTTCTGATTTTCATTTTAAGTAAATTGTTAAATAATTTTTTATATTCCTTGTTTATATTTTTAAACCATCTTCAACTATTTCTTTTAAATAGTCAAGTTGGCAACAAATTGAAAAAAAAAAAAAGGAAACTTCACAATTTACTTGAAAGGAAAAAAAAACTTTAACGTTGTGTATATTTATCAGTTCTTTTCCCATTTTCCTCAACAAATTTATTATTTCCGCAATACCTTAATTTTTGTAAGTAGTAGACTTACATTTTACTAACTTTTGTCCAAAAGATTTTCTATGAGACTAACCTAACTACTAGATAGGTTAGTTTACCTAGGTCTCGTTATTAAGTAAATAATTTCATAAAAGTAAATAGTTGTTTATATCCCTGGTTTAAGTGGTAAAGATTTAGTAACTATAATTTTTATTATTTAGTACGATCCTTACTTATTCAGAATTAAATATTTGTACTTCTTTCTAGTAAATATTTCTTGGTCTACAGAACTCAGAGATTGAAGGTGCTTGCAGACTCTTGGTGTAGACAATAGGATTTACAAATTGCACAATTAAGTCATTACGAGCTGGCTTTACCTGTTTTTTATCAGTTTTTTCTTCAATAGTTTCGAGATACTCCGAACTGGGACAGATGCTCGCTCACTGACGAACGCCCGAGAACTCTCCCAGTTGTGTGGTCCTCCGCTGAGCGAACCATCCTTGTTGTTGTGCCGCTACAGTCCGTGGCAAATGGCCTTGTGTGTTTCCACAAAACCCACATGGCGTGCTAAAGGTTAGCCGCCCACCCGCGGGGATATACGCTATCGATTTATATCGATATGATTGATGCTATCATTACAGATAATCGATAATGACCTGCCTCTCTTTCCGCTTCTCTCGGCGTCGTCCCATTAATCCTTCAATTGCATCTCATTCCGCGACTGGCGGTTGTGTCACAGTCTTTACTTCTAATTTATTGCCTCTTCCTTTTATTAATATTCTTATCGATTATCATGGTCACAGCTCGTTTACTGTAGATAGTACTCTCACAGTACTCTCAATTAATTTTAATACGTTAGTTTAAGTCCGTGTTACAGACACCTTATTAACACAAATTATTAACACCAGCCTGAAATTTCGTAAATAGCTTCATCTCACCGTAACCTACAAATATTTACTGAAATTCTCGTAATCAGGACGTTTTCATTCTGGAGGTAGTCAAATTTTGTTTATTTAATTAGATACTAAAAACTCGTATATACACACTTGGATCTTAACATAATTGGAGCACAAACTCGTTACTTCAGCGTTTCCGATTACTTCAGCACTTACTAGACAAACGCTCTAAACTTCCAATTAATTACAAAAGACATAGAGAGAGAGAGATAGATGGTTATACATGACTATAACCATCGAATTTATGTCGTATCCAATCCTTACAATCCAAAATCCTTCGTAAAATCCTGAATGCTCCCTACTTTGTTACAAATAAAACCATCCATAATGACCTTAATGTTTCTTTTGTTTCAGATCTGGCCCAATCCAGATACCTATCCTTTCATAATAAACTTCAGAATCATCCCAACCCTCTCGTTTCTAACCTTTCTTCCTCTTCAATTCCTGATAACCCTCTGAGGCGTCTGAAAAGAAGATGGCCCCGTGATCTCCTAATATAGACATATCATTAGAGTACTACCATTCACGGGCGGATCTACGGGGGGGGGGCTTTCGGGCTGAAGCCCCCCCCCCCCAAAATGGTAAAATGTTACCATATTTTACAGAAAAAAATACTTTATACTATCTCTTAAAGTATTCTTGTTGGTGTAATTACGTTTAATAGGACTTCAAGAACCACTTAAACACCATTTCATATAGATAATTAATTAATTTCTTTTTTTTCAAATTAATTATCGTTATATATATATATATATATATATATATATATATATATATATATATATATATATATATATGAAAAAAAAACTGTCGGGCTGAAGCTCCCCCCAAAACTAAATCCTGGATCCGCTAGTGGTACCATTGGGTAATTACTCAGCAAGTGTTTTTATGTCATTATATGTTCAAATTTACTAAATGTATTTATATAATACATTTGTCAATATCATTAAGAAATAATAAAAAAAAAGAAAAAAGTTTTTAAATAACACTTCTGTAACGGGGGTCAGTAATTAACTCTATCGAGTGGAATTGAATAGAAATACGTATCTTTTTATTTCTTATTTTTATGGTTAATAAAAAAAAAGTATCTATATTGACTCCCACAAAGCAGTTTCTGAATTCTCCTTGGTGTTTAAATTTTGAGATATTTTAATCCAAATATTCAAATCAGTCGTTCTTATTTGATTTTTTTACGCTACCATTTTACCCTTTTGGACTCTAGTCTGGTATTCTAGTTTTGATTAATTTCTAACTTAAATAAGTTTCAATTATCTTCTAAAAATTTTAACTCGAGACAGTTGAAGCCGATCGAAATGGCAGTGGACGCAAGGATGAGGATTCCAATGGCGGTAGAGAGAGCCACTTATAAAAAGTTGTTACTATTTACGAATTCAATTCCTGTCGCTCTACTCCGCTGGAAGAAATGCGATAGAAACGGAAGGCAAGAAGAAATAAAAAGTTGAAAATCCTCGAGAACTATTTATTCCCGGTTAAAAAAGCGAAGCCTGCCTTTTGTCTATTCCACATGTCTTCTATAACAGCAACAGTCTTGTTATTTCACTTCTGATGTCTATTCTATGAAGTTACAAACTCCAAAGCAACAGTTCTTGAATAAGAAATTATTTAATTAATAATAATATTCCGTTATAAATATTCGCGAGATTTAGAGGATAAAAAATCCACACACTATAAACAAAATTGAGTTAGATTTATTTTCCTGAAAATTTATGAAAGAAATGATTTGAGTACGATTTATTTGATAAACTAAAGCAATGTAAACCGGCTTAAGGTAGATTAGTGTAAAATTTTCAATACCCTCTAATATTGCTGGTCAAAAACTTTTTGCCATAGCCAATTTTTTCAAACAATAATTTCTGTTAATAGAAGCGGACTTTCACTTAGTTATCTTTTTTCTCTCATTCAACCCTTTCTGACACCAAGATATGAACCAGTAATCTTACATTGGAAATTGAATAGCTATAACTTCGTTAATAGTTGTTCGAAATGAACGATTTTTTATATAGTTTTGTAGGGGATTTCATTACCTTTAAAAAAAACAAAAAAAAAACGGCGTTTCTCAGGAGGCTCTGAAAAGTATAGATCAGCCGAAAACCGCATATTGGAAATTTGACCCGATCACAATACTTTCCTTACCTAGTATAGTTAGAAAAGTAAAAAAAAGAAATTGCTAGTTTTTATTATGAGTAAAAATTCAATATTATTATTGTGAAATGAACCAACATAATATTTAATATTTGAAATTGATTTGTTTACTATGTTTGTATAGTTCTAAGGAATTTTATTTATTTTTTATTTTTACTTATTATCTTTACTTGAAAATATCATGCTTTTTTTTTTTACTATTTTTAAGTTTCATACACTTTTTCTTTCCAGCTATCTGCATCCAGCTCTATTGTATCTTTGTTGATTCTATCTATCCATCTGATTTTTGGCCTTCCACGTTATTTCTTGCTTATTATTGATTCATTTATTGTTGAATAGTGGCTTCGTAATGGATAGCTCAGAGCCATATGCTCATCTTAACCTCCTTACCTACATGCCATGAGAGATTGATTGACTAGTGTCTGAATCCAATTCATTATTGGTCCCTCACCTTCACGTGTTAATACTCTGACCCCAGATCACTGCGGGAATAGTACAAAGCATTTTTCTCTAAAATCTTTTTACACTTCTTTCTAGGGGGCTGGTTAGTGTCTACACAGCTGTTTATCAAAACGAGTTTCATTATACCATTGTAAACCCTTGATTTGAGATTTTACGGAATTTCACTACAGCTTTAATCCAGTTTGCGGGATGGAATTGTCGGCTTATTATCAGACGTAGTTGCTCTTCTTCTCTTATTTCAAAAATAATAAGATTCCAAACTATTATATATTTATTGCTAGATACGATCGTAGAATATTGCAGGTGAAATCAGCAGCGAACCCCGAGACGAGAGGCTGAGAGGGGCGACCTTGAACGGTGATAAGAAATGACCTTGACACCAGGTGAGAGGCGCTATCAGTGCCGGTCGCGCGGGAACTTCCCCTCTCCCGCCCTGCGGCCTTAAGATCTACCTGCTTACTATATCTTTGTTTAGACCGCGCTATCTTCTGTCTTCGTACGTAATAGGGCCATTGGTGGATATACAGAAGAACGAGGAGAAAGAAAGGAGTAGACGAACGTGGAAGATACCACATCACGTGTGCTGAAGATGCTAAGATCGTCGCCGACAACCCCAACACCACCCATTGGAACAAGATAAAACGCAATAAATATAAGGATCTGGATGATAAGTATTCAAGACGTAGTCTTTTTTAAATTTTTTTTATTTTTGCCAACGTTTCAACCCAAACATGTGGGTCATCTTCAGGGCTCTGTTTTAGTGTTTGAACTATCTGGAACAGAGCCCTGAAGATGACCCATATGTTTGGGTTGAAACGTTGGCAAAAATAATGTTTTTTAAAAAAGACTGTGTCCTGAATATTTATCACCCATGACATGTAGAACAGTCGACTAACGTCCTTCAATAATAAGGATCTGGACTGTAAGATGGCTGTACATTCAAAGTACTACCTCTCACAATTACTAGGAGAACAATATGACGCCAACGTTCTTTCCAAGACATGGATATAGTTTAGCTTCCCAAAGAGGACGATGAACGTCATTACTATGAGGATCCTAAAAGGTACTTATATGAACTATGGCCAAACGCTGTATATATGTGTGTGTGTGTGTGTTTAAATACGATTATCTACGTAGAGGTTTAGATGTTAGAGGTTTAGAAGTACAGACGGAGCCACAGGTGCAGAGGCTTTCGGACTGAAGTCTCTCCTCCTCCAATTGGTAAAACAACTTATGTCTTGTGAAAAAAAATATATACAAATTTTCTCTAAAAGTATTGTTATTCGTGTAATTACATTTAACAGTACTTAGTAATAGTACTTATGTAATCATTGATACACCATTTCATATAGTTTCTTTCTTTTTCTTCCAAAGTTATTATCGTTACGTAATAAGAATAACATTACGCGAAGATGTAGGGGTGCACGTTGGAATGAAACATAAAATCCTAGTATATGCCGATGATATAGCTGTCCTCGGAAGTAATCAAGAAGATATTGAGAGTCTCTCTCGGACTCTATTAAAAGAAGCAGAGCAAATCGGACTAGAGGTCAATGTAGATAAAACAAAATACATGATAGCCGAAACATCCACCATAATAACATGATCTGCGTGGATTCTAAGTCATTCCCGAAAGTAGACAGATTCAAATACCTCGGCTCCACAATAACCTTAATAAATGATCAACTAACAGAGATAGACCAGCGAATAACAAGTGCCAACAGATCTTTCTTCTCTCTTTCAAAGGTACTGAAATCCAGAAAAATAATCAGAAATCTCAAAATAAGGGTGTACAATACAGTGATTAAGCCAGTTCTGCTGTACGGTTGTGAAATCTGGGCTCTAACTGGCGCATAAGAAGCCAGAATAGAGAGATTCGAAAGAAAAGTTCTACATAAGATAACAGGACCTATATGGGACCAGAACTTTGACACATGTAGGAGAACGAACAATAAAGAACTGCTGAAAAAACGGGTCAGTCAATATCTCATGACATGAAGGCAAGGAGGTTAAGCTGGGCAGGGCATGTGGCACGGAGCAATCCATCAAGACGTCTTTACACGACAATGAATGCCAGAGTAGTAGGCAAGAGACCACGTGGGAGGCCAAAAGCCAGATGGATAGATAGGATAAACAAAGATACGGCTGAGCTTCATGCCGCAAACTGGAATGCAGTAGCCCAAGATAGGCAGAGGTGGAGAAGGCTGGTTCAGGCGGCCAAAGATCTACAAGGTCTGTAGAGCCAACCGAAAAAAAAAAAAAAAAAAAAAAAAAAAAAAAAAAAAAAAAATATATATATATATATATATATATATATATATATATATATATATATAGCGATAATTACTTTAGAAGGAAAAAAAAGAATATATATATATATATGGGGGCTGGGATAGGCTAAGGCGCTTGCAATAGGTAATCAAAGTTAAGCAACGCCGAGAGTCACTTGCACGGGCGGATCTACGCGGGGGGAGGGTGCTTTCGGGCTAAGTCTCCCCCCTCCCAAATAGTAAAATATAACCATGTTTTATAGGAAAAAAAGTTTAAAAATACTTCTTAAAGTATTATTGTTCGTGTAATTACATTTAAAAGGACTTAAGGAATCACTTAAACACCATTTCATATAGGTAGTTAGTTTCTATCTTTCTTCCCAAAGTAATTATCGTTATTTTTATGAAAAAAAAAGCTTCCGGGCTGAAGCTCCCCCCCCAAAAAAATTAAATCCTGGATCCGCTAGTGCTCACTTGGATGGGTGACCGTCCACCAAGGAAAGCCACGCTGGCCGAGATTCCTTCCCCTCCCCCCGGTATGTGAGGCCCGTCACATTACTGTAAGCAACTCACACCGATCGGGAGCAGGATTGATGACCCTACCCCGTACTTTAAATCGGGAATCGGGACGAGGTCTAGGAGACATCGTCAAAGATCTTCATGGTCTGCAGCACCAACCAAAAAAAAAAAAATAAATATATATATATATATATATATATATATATATATATATATATATATTGCTTTTTAAGGCTGAGGCCCCCCCAACATTAAATCCTGGACCAGTTAGTGAAGTTAGAGCAAAATTATAACGTTACATTACATCTATATGTTTCGTTCATTGTTAACGAAACATAATTGGAAATCTAATTTCCTGTAGAATAATAAGCAGAGTTGTCAGCGACGGATACTGCCAGCTTTCCTTTTATAGAAGTGATGATTTTGTCTAAACAAGGAAATGTTTGCGTTTTCGAAACTGATTTAGCCGAGAAGATAATATTATATTCCTTCACAAAGCGGCATCCGTGGAATCTCTATGTTTCGTATCTATACCATTTCTTTCATTCAAGAAGACATGCCACTGTGAAACAGTATTTTTTTTTTTTTTTTTTAGAAAAAAAAACTTTATTCTGGGACTAAGTCCCTTCAGAATAACAATAATGTACAAAATAATAGAATATTACTGGCCTGAACGTTGAAACAATAAATGAAATTGATAAAATAAAATAAAAAGTAAAGAAAACCTTAGGTGCACAAGCTATATACAATACAGATACAACTATGTACAGAGCATTTAAAATTATGAATAAAACAATTAAAACTATGAACGAATCATTTGAACTATGAACAAAATTATATTTAAGGGTTGAACAACATAAACATACACTTTGAGAAATGAAGAACGAAAAAGAGATACAATGAGTTCATTTCATAAAAAAAAAAACTTTACTTGAATATATATATGAAAATAAACAGTTACTTATAATTGAATAAAAAAAAAAAATACAAAAAAATGTGTGTATTGAAATTCCTACGTCGATAGTAGGAAATGCATGTACTATCTCTTACCAAGTGTTATGATTATATGATTGCTACACAATACATATATAATATTAATCGTTAGCTGGTATCTGACTGTTTTTGGAACAGGAATTGGAATAGGAGGTTTTTGAATGTGTACAGGGAAGGGGCATGTCGAATTTTGATCGGGAGGGAATTCCAAAAGTTGACAGAGCGGGCTATAAAGGAATTTTGGAATGAGGCAGATCTATGAGAAGGGATGTATAGGTCAGAGGGTCGGGATCTTGTAGTGAGTGAATGGATTGAGGACTTAAATTGGAGAAGGTTGTAGGCATAAGAAGGACGATGATCGGTAATGATTTGATAAAGGAAAGTGCCAAGGAAATATTGTCTTCTTAAGGAGGGGAAGAGCCACCCTAACTCAGTGTAGTGGTGGGAGACACGGGAGCGTCTCGGGGTTCCGATTACAAATCTTACGAAGCAATTCATAAGTCTTTTGAGTCTATCACGCAGTTCCACCGAGAGGCCATCGTACACCACACAGCTGTAGTCAAAGTGGGGAAAGATGAGAGAGGAAACTAGGAGTCTACGGGTATTTTGGGGTAGAAGATGGCGGAAGTGATGGAATAGTTTGAGGGTAGAAATTGCACGGCGGGATATATGAGAGATATGGTGATTCCAGGAAAGGGTTTGATCTATGAGAAAGCCTAAATTTTTAACAAAGGGATAGAAGGTGATGGGGTGGTTGTTTAGATAGAGTGAGGGAAAGTTGGTGTGGGATCTAAGAAGGGGCTTGGAACCAATGAGAATGGCCTGAGTTTTGGCAGCATTTAGCCTTAATCCATTTAAGTTGGCCCAGGCATTAATTCGATCTAAATCTTCTTGAATTTTGGCAAATGCCACCAATAACTCAGCGGGAGAAAAGGATAAATAGATTTGAGAATCGTCGGCATAAAGGTGGTGGGAACAATGGATAATTGTATCATTTAGGTCATTAATATAAGAACTGAAAAGAAGAGGAGACATGCTTGAACCCTGTGCAACTCCTGAGGATAAAGGAAGGTAGGCAGATAGAGGTTGATTAGGTATGGAAACTGCTTGGGTTCGTTGTGAGAGGAAAGACTGGAACCAAGAGATGGAACTCTTGGAGAAGGATAATGATTTTAGTTTGTTGAAAAGGATGGAATGGATAATGGAATCGAAAGCTTTAGAGAAATCAAGAAGTATAAGAATGGTTAATTTTTTGTCATCTATTGCAGTCTGGATATCACTAGTAATTTTAATCAGAGCAGATTGTGTAGAGTAGCCAGGACGGAAGCCAGATTGGAGAGGATCGAGTTGGTTGGATTGTTCAAGGAAGTTGGAAACTTGGGATTGCACCAACTTTTCTAGGGGTTTAGAAAGATTGGAAAGGATTGATATTGGGCGGAAATCTTCGGGAGAGGATGGATTAGGCTTTTTGTTTAAAGGAAGGACAATGGCTTTTTTCCAAGAGGTCGGGAATATTGAATTCTGCAGGGAGAAATTGTAGATGAAAAGGAGTGCTGGGAGGATTTCAGGGAGACATAATTTTATTAGTTTGATAGGAATGCCATCTGGGCCTACGGAATTGGAACGGGATTTCATTATAACGGTAATAAGGTCTGTGGGAGAAATGTCGGAAAAATAAAAATTATTGTCGTTAAAAGGTACCTCTGGAGAAAAGCCGGAAGGGGATGGTAACGAAGAGGTGGAAACCGATATAAAGTGGGAGTTTAGGTCATCAGGTGATATTGGGAAAACTGAGGAAGGGGATCTAGAAGGTTCACAGAGGGAAAGCTTACGAAGTAGAAGCCATTTTGATTTGATATCAGGAGCTGAGGAAAGGGCTTCGTGAAAGTAGTTCGCTTTCGCTTGTCGGATCCTTGTCTGTGTCGTGTTGCGAAGCATTCTGAATATTTGATAATCATCTGCAAGCCTAGTCCGTCTGAAGCGTCTGCGTGCAGCGTCGCGTCTCTTCTGCAGATCCTTAATTTCCTGACACATCCAAGGAGCAGGACGATGACGGAAAGTGGAGGTTTTGAGAGGAGCGTGGGTATTGAGTATATTGAGAAGATTGGTGGTGAGAATATCAACCATGGTGTCGACAGAGGAGCAATGATATATTCCATTTAAATCCAATGTTACTAGATCAGGTAATATTTTTTCTCGAGTAAGGGTATCCAGTTGGCGGAAAGTGATAGTTCGAGGATGGATTGGAGGAGTGCGGATATTATACGTTATTTGTATCAGATCATGAGATGAAAGAAAGGATACTGGCACTTGAGAGGCGGAGAGGAGGTTTTGTGCTGAGTCGATGATGTAGAAGTCTAGCCAAGTGTCAGATCTGCTGGTGTGGTGGGTGGAGGAAAAAGGAACGATGAATAGGTGAAGTGAGAAAAACAGATTTTCTAAATAGGATTTGTCATTGGATTTTGAGAGGAAATTGGTATTGAGGTCACCGGAGATAATTATTCTGGGATAGAGGGGAACGAAGTTGAATAGAGTTGATTCGAAGGACGGGTCAAATGGCACGAGAGGAGGGCGATATACCACGGCGTAAAGGATAGGAGAAATATTACTGAGAATTTCTACTAAGAGATATTCTACATGAGGATGATCGGAAGATGGGGAGCAATCGAGGATTCGGGTCTTTAGGCTATTGTGGACAAACATGGCTACTCCACCGCCAGTCCGGTTTACCCGGTCATGACGGAGCAGGATGTAATTCGGCAAGGATACTGAAGATGATGGAATATAAGGTTTAAGCCAGGTTTCGGATATTGCTATGATATGATAAAAGTTTTGGGTAAAGTATTGCAGGAATTCGTCATAATGGGCAGAAAGTGATTGAGAGTTAACTTGACATGTGATTAGGGAACTAGACATACAGTGGATTTGGAGAGAAACAGTCAGTGTTTGGTAGCGAGAAGACAAAACGAGTAGAAAGTACAGAAAAGCGATTATCGTACATGAAACTAAATGAAGAAAAAGTAATATTAACATTAAAAATAAATAAAGAGAATGTACTTAAAAATAAATAGATTGGTGAGTGACGGTGTCGAGATAGCACTAAGAGAAGAAGTAAGACTATTTTAATGAGGCTAAGGGGTTGACGGCTTCTAGGTAGTCAGTCAAATACATCTAGATCCGAGGCCTGTTCTATCAGGATGACTCTATGTCCGTCCTCTTTTCGACACCGCACCTTTCCGGAAGCAAACCACGTATATTTGATTTTTCCCGCCGCTCTCTTCTGCCGGGCTAACCAATAGAGGTGTCTGTTTGTGCGAGTCATCTCTTCACCCAGATAAATTCGGTGGCAGTCATTTTCCTGCCAACCGATATCCCGCGTGGAGAAATCCCTCTTCACTTTCCTTTTCGTAATTAAGTCATCTCTAATTGATTGCCTGACAAAACGTGCGATAACAGGCGGTGGTCGCGAGTCATCTTTTCGGCTTCTGCGGCGATGTACGTTGTCCAGGTCCTCCACACTAAGCCTGATCCCCAAGCTTGCTCCTATACTGGTCACCAAAGCAGCGGGCGTTTCGCCCGGTCGCTCCGGTATACCGCGGATCTCCAGTGATCTACTCAATAGTCCTTGCTCTGCGTTATTCAAGCGAACCTCTAATTCGCCCACTCGGGATTTGAGTGCTTTATTTTCTAATAGTATCTCCTCAAATTTTTTAGCTTGACCTTCCAGATGTTTTTCAATCTTCGTCAGTCTTTCGTTTAGTTCAAAACTGAGCTCTCCGTATTTATCTAGTGCTGTTTTCATGTTTTTTATATCTTCGTTCACGGTAGCGTCTAAACGGTTTACTGCCGCAAGTATTTCTGAGGGGGACGGCTCGTTATTTTGTTTTTTCACCTGTTCGCAGTTAGAGCAAACCCATGTTTTTTTAATTATTTTTAATGCTTCGGAGTCTTTATCAGTAAGGTTGACGCACCTACCATGAAAAATTATTTTACATTTAACGCAGTGTATATTGTTCTTATCTTCGCGTGCGATAGAGTTGTTGCAAATATTACACTGCACCATTTTTTAAATTTATTAATGATAATTACTTCGCAATTAAAATATAAATAAATACCAAGACTGTTGACGGTAGTAAACAACGTCTAATGCTGGTCTAATGCTGTTAGGATTAGTAGACGCCTGCCAGCTCGTTGCTCCCAGAACTCTATCAATCTCGCTGCGCTTTCTTTACTCCGATTGGTGTGAAGATCCGACACTTAATAGCGTGATTAATTATAGTGGTTTTTTAAAAAAGAGAAGAGAAAAAAAAAACTGAACTTAACTGCACTGAAAATTAAATTGAAGTAAACTGAGAGATTATATGAACGAATTACACCGATGTACACACCAGGGCGTCTCAGGCCAGACTTATTTTTGGTTACTTCATTAACACTTTTTATAACCCATATGAGCTTTATCTCTGAAACTTTTTTAGTAATGTCTTTTTTACTGTTACTCACCTTCTAAAGCCACCTGCTTAAAAATGTTTCATTTGTTCAGTTTGGGTCAAATACCATTTGTGGTATAATGTCCTTGTATTTATTTAAACATGTTCATTAACTTTTTCTAAATTTCCAAAGTTTTTCGAGAGGCCTGCAATTTAATAGAATTAACATAATGCCGGTGGATTACAGATTTTGGAATAAACAATATCAGTACGGTTTCTTCCATTCTCCTCCCTCTTTCATTTAGATAACGTCCAATCAGATGTTTAAAATTTATTTGGTATTTTGGCGCCCTACCTCTGTTATCAATATATCTATAAGTATTGCACACACAATCACAAAATATTTATTTTGTAAAATATTGATCAAAACAATCATGTAATTAATTTGTTTTCTAACACAAACAAATTAATTAATTAAAACAAGTTAACACGGGAGAGGTTAAAAAGGAAAATGAATACCAGTGAATTGTTAATGAGTCTTTTTTGGCGGAGAGTAGGATTTCATAAAACATTAATTAAAAAGGATCTAAAATCTTAGGAGAATTATAAAGAAATTTATTCTTGAAGAAAGATTTAATCAGTAAGTGGTACAGTGAGTATGATACTTATTACTTACTAGCTGATGTACCCATCGTTGACGTGTGTATAGTTAAGATTTGAGAATCTTTTTTTTAAGAGGATATTGTAGAATGGGGAAGGGATTAATTTTATTACATTGGGTGAGGGGGGAGAGGTAATTTTAATTTTTAGACGATTTTCTTCCGATTTCCGGCTAATCCGTTAGGTTAATTCTAAAAATGTATACGAAACCATTTGTTAGGCTCGGGAAGTTGAATAGAATGACACCTTGAACGGGAAGATCGGACAAAGTTGAAAATGAGTGAGTTTTAAGCGACAACGCGTTACAGATGTTTGGTATTTCGGATTTTTCCCGTTGAGTTGTGATAATTTTTTCCATCAGTTGAATAAAACAACTGTTTAATATGGCTCGCGGTAGAGTAACTGCCTAATCGGGATCTCTAAACAAATTACCCAAAAATTCATAACTCTGGTTCTATTCAATATTTTGATTTCATTTAAAGCCTCTGTTTTAAGTCAAGCAAACCTTAATATAATGTCAAAATTTCAAAAGTCTACAATAAGCCATTGCTGAGCTTACCCCTGACAAAATTTCGTTGCAATGCGGACATACAGACAAACAAAAAATATTTTAAAAGTGGATTTGGTGTCTGCAATGTATGCAACGGAAAGATATCATAAAATGGGTGGATTCTATTCAATGTACAGACAAAAACATTATTTTATTTATATAGATGACCAAAATATTTTCAAAAAGTGATGAGAATTTCTTGATTGAAATCGTAAACCATTATAAACCACACTAGCTAAAGAAATAAGAAACGTTTGGTGGTTGCTAGAGAGTAATGAAATAGTTTGCCCGAGTTGAGCCCTTCGTATTGCGGGAACACCGGACATGAACGAGTCGACCAAGCAGGCGATATGGCAAGAAAGCCAGGGAGGGGGACCCCGGTGGTATCAATTGATAAAATCCCTTTAGAAGACTACTTAGATTTTTTTAAAAACATATTTATTGAGAGTTATTACAATCTGATACGTTTAAGAACATTTGTAATGTAATAAGGAGGAGCTAATGTAATAAGATAAGTGTTCAATGCATGAGAAAGGAAGAGGGAATTTGAATTATATTATAAAGGAAGGAGATGGTCCGGGGTTGCGGTCATAAATAGGCTAAATAGTGGTAAAACTATTTTATTGAAAACTATTCATCAGGGCTAGAACGGACAAGATACAAAAAGATAGAGAATTGTGGCAATTACATAATTTATAAACAATGTGAATAAGCTTATTAAAATTATAAACAGTAAGTACAGTAAAATATGGACAAAGTAAGCTGAGTAACAAGATGCTAAACTGAAGTAAATAGATGCTAACAATTGTTGTAATGCAATATGTAATAAATGAAAATGTGTATATACTTCTACAAAATCTACATGAGATAAATAAAATAAGAGACTTACAGGTGTGTTCATCTAGGAGTTTCACTTAGAACTGGAAAGGCAGTGGTAAGGATATCAGGTATAGGGGAAGCTAACATGTATCGGCAAAGTCGGGTCGAAACGTCGGCTTTCAATAAAATAGTTTTGCCACTATTTAGCCTATTTATGACCGCAACCCCGGACCATCTCCTTCCTTTATAATGCAACGGTCAACTATTAAATATTCAATATGAATTATATTATATTTGCACATCGGCCAAATGGTAATATAATTATTATCTATAAGGTTTATTGAACTTTTTGTGATTTTAAGTAAATTATTGCAAAATATTGTGGGTGAGGCAGAAAGTCCCTTGCCCCCCTTATACAGGTTCGATCCACGGTTGATATAACAGAATAAATAATTACCTGTCATGAGCCGGGACTTGAACCAAGAATCTTGAGCTTAGGAAGTCAGTGCCTTCCTTACGCGCTGAGCTTCTCCTCTCCCATATAGAAAGTCAACTGAATATAAATAATAATAATAATAATAATAATAATAATAATAAAAGGCTTAGCGATCCCGAAGGTTGGATGCCGACACCACCAATCACTTGTTACACACCTCCCTCCACCGTTCGCCGTCCAAACCCAGTTCCTTCAGATCGGCTTTAATGCAATCCTCCCACCTTCGCTTCGGTCTACCCCTCGGACGCTTACCATTCGGCACAGCAAATATTAACCTTTTAGGAATTCTCTCGTTACCAAGCCCAACAACTTTACAAGCCCATTTGATTCGTCGCGATGAAATTACCTCAATTATATTACCCGGATACAGTTCACGCAATTCGGCGTTGTGTAACCGTCTGAACTCTCCAGTTAACTCATCCTTCTTCGGTCCGAATATTCTACGCAATAATTTATTTTCAAAAACCTTCAGACGCTGCTCATCCCTTAATGTAAGCGGCCAAGTTTCGCACCCATAAAGAACTGTAGGCAAGATAATTGTTTTATAGATTCTAATTTTTAAGTTTCGGGACAAGAGGCTCGAACTAAGTAGTTTTGTCACAGAGAAATAACAAGCATTTCCCGCCTTCAGTCTAATCTTAATTTCTTCTTCAATTTCGTTTTTTCTAGTTATCGTAGAACCTAGATACCTAAACTTATCTACCTGCTCAAACATATTACCATCTATATCGATATCACCAGTAGTATCGCCATTTTTGCAGCTAACCATATATTTTGTTTTATCCACGTTTATTTCGAGTCCTAGTTCTTTACCGGCTTTCATTAACGTTGTCATATTTAGTTTTATAGTTTCAACGTCTTCGCTTAACAGTACCAGATCATCAGCATAGCCCAGCACGGATGTTGTCCCGCCCAGATCCAACCCTTTCTCGGTTCGCATTACCTCCCTAATGGCATGTTCTAATGCCAAATTGAACAGGACAGGCGAAAGGGAATCCCCCTGTTTTAAACCCGAACGAACCTCAAATTTTTCGGACAGATTATTACCGATTCTAACTTTATTAAGTGTGTTTTATTAAGTTTACTTTATTAAGTGTGTTTATTAAGTGTGCAACTGAATATAAATATGTCTAATAAATTGTGAAATAACAATAATGCGTTTAACGAGGTCACAACCCTCATAAAAGGCGATGGAACCGCTGAGGAATCGCTGATTGAATCGATGAATAAAGAAACGCAATTTTTTTTCGTCTCCTGATAGGGAGTGAGAGCGTGAGGGGAGGGGTTCAATGCCAGGGCGAAAAGCCTACTCGGGCACTTAGACGCGAACTCATAATATTTTTATATAATTATATTCTCACTAGCTGACCCGTGCGAATATTTCGCACAAACCTTATATTTGTATGTTCCATTCAGTAATGTTTCTATGCAAAGGTTTAATACTTTTATTTAGTTAGTTATCAGTTTATAAATATAATAATCTATACCCATCCATAGGTTAACCCTTTCTAGTTTCATTAAATTTATAATTATAACATTATATTTTCACAAAAGCTTCTAAACATTGCCTTTATTGATGAAGGCTAAATACTTTGAATTTAGTTCTCTGGAAAGTACTTTTTGACCTAGCCGTCTGTATTCACAGAAAATAAAAATAAAAATAAAGAAATGTTTCATTTGTCATTAAAAATAATCAAGTAAATTTTTAAAATGATAAACATGTAATAGCTTATATATAGATAATATTTTATTTAAAATGAAGTATATAACATTCCAGATTTATAGCACTATAACAAATTTAATAATTAATTTTACAGGACCAAATGTTTTGAAATTAGCTAGAATAATTACTGATGCAATGTATTCTGTCTCAGGAAGAAAAGAGTTATTGCCCAAATTTTAAAATTTCTAATAAAGAGCAGAAGAGAAAATAGGGTAGATTAAGAAATAATTGTATATCATTTTCTGTTAAATAAGAAAATCTGCTAATAAATTTATAATATCAAGAAAAAAGATTTATTTTACCCTTATATATTTATTCCATGCTTTAATTCATTTAAATGATCCAAGCATGAAGTATATATATATAAAGGATAAAAAAAGCTTTTTCCTCAGTATTATGAATTTTATTGTTAATATATATATCCTTGAAATTTGGAAGATTTGAACAAAAAATAAAATTCTACTAAAATATACTTGATAAAAACAATTATTACAACAATAGATTTAAAGTTTTTGAGTAATCCAAAACTGAAACGAAGAAAAAATCTTCAAGTATAGAGAGAAACACTTTATTTTCATAAAATATAAAATATAAAGGATTGCTGCCCAATTACATTGGGTTGCTATACACACAGCATACTCTTCTATCCTTAAGACAATATATGAACTTATATATAAATATACAGAAGTATTAGTTAATATTAGTAAAACAGAAATATATATTTCTTAAATGTTAAGATGTTTTTTGATTTCATGTCTACATAAGGAATAAATAAACAAAAACTCCTTATAGGTTTTTATTTTTTATCTCCATTTGTAGTTTGTCAGCTTGTCGATAGCTGAAGTCGTATTGAAGTTATAACATTTTTTGTAATTTCCTGAAAAAATTCAAAGGGGTCCCCCCCCTTGACTCACATTTCGTGAACATTTTTTTAAATTTTTTGTTTGCTATGAAAATTCGTATTTGGTGGTTTTCTGAGATGCGAATTACATATCTCAACTTGGTTTCTCTTTAAAAAAATATTGGAACCCTCTTTGCTCGTTGGGTCGGTAGGAATTGTTACATTTCAACATTTTATTCATACTATAAAAATATGAGAAATATAAATTTGATGAAATAGAGCTCTCATGAGTAATATAAACAGAATATAAGTGCAAAAAAAAGAGAAAAGAAGAAAAAAAAAAAGAAAATATTTTATCAGACACAACTGTTGTCGGTTTCGATAACTTTTTTTTTGTTTTTAGGGAATTTAGTAAGCTTTCAAATACTGGTATGTATAATGGGTCAAAAATTGCGTCCTTTTCGAGTTATTCCCAAATTAAGAATTAGTTTGCACCATCATATACTTTGAAACCTCCCACTTTTATTTAAGTCCAAGTATAAAATTAGTAATAAAAATTACGATTCGCGCACTCTACGTGATATTCTCTGTCCATTGATACCTCATTCGTCAAAATCCATCACTCCTAAGAGCCAGAAAAGGGATATATATTTGAGAAATAAATATAGAAGATTATTTCGTTAAGTAGTTATTCCGTTTTCTCTGCATTAAAAACTACCCCCCCCCTGCTGGTATTCCTCATTTAATTTTCTTAACATATATCCAGCATCTTCTGCGTCCTGTGCAATGATGACCTGGTCATCTGGGAAGGATAGGTTGTATAGGAACAGATTATATAGGTTATATAGGAACACATTATATAGGTTATATAGGAATACATTATATAGGTTATATAGGAACAGATTATATAGGTTATATATGAATACATTATATAGGTTATATAGGAACAGATTATATAGGTTATATAGGAATACATTATATAGGTTATATAGGAACAGATTATATAGGTTATATAGGAATACATTATATAGGTTATATAGGAACAGATTATATAGGTTATATATGAATACATTATATAGGTTATATAGGAACAGATTATATAGGTTATATAGGAATACATTATATAGGTTATATAGGAACAGATTATATAGATTATATAGGAACACATTATATAGGTTATATAGGAACAGATTATATAGGTTATATAGGAATACATTATATAGGTTATATAGGAATACATTATATAGGTTATATAGGAACAGATTATATAGGTTATATAGGAATACATTATATAGGAACAGATTATATAGGTTATATAGGAACAGATTATATAGGTTATATAGGAATACATTATATAGGTTATATAGGAACAGATTATATAGGTTATATAGGAATACATTATATAGGTTATATAGGAACAGATTATATAGGTTATATAGGAATACATTATATAGGTTATATAGGAACAGATTATATAGGTTATATAGGAATACATTATATAGGTTATATAGGAATACATTATATAGGTTATATAGGAACAGATTATATAGGTTATATAGGAATACATTATATAGGTTATATAGGAATACATTATATAGGTTATATAGGAATACATTATATAGGTTATATAGGAACAGATTATATAGGTTATATAGGAACAGATTATATAGGTTATATAGGAATACATTATATAGGTTATATAGGAACAGATTATATAGGTTATATAGGAATACATTATATAGGTTATATAGGAACAGATTATATAGGTTATATAGGAATACATTATATAGGTTATATAGGAACAGCTTATATAGGTTATATAGGAATACATTATATAGGTTATATAGGAACAGATTATATAGGTTATATAAGAATACATTATATAGGTTATATAGGAACAGATTATATAGGTTATATAGGAATACATTATATAGGTTATATAGGAATACATTATATAGGAATACATTATATAGGTTATATGGGAATACATTATATAGGTTATATAGGAACAGATTATATAGGTTATATAGGAATACATTATATAGGTTTTATAGGAACAGATTATATAGGTTATATAGGAACAGATTATATAGGTTATATAGGAATACATTGTATAGGTTATATAGGAATACATTATATAAGTTATATAGGAACAGATTATATAGGTTATATAGGAATACATTATATAGGTTATATAGGAACAGATTATATAGGTTATATATGAATACATTATATAGGTTATATAGGAACAGATTATATAGGTTATATAGGAATACATTATATAGGTTATATAGGAACAGATTATATAGGTTATATAGGAATACATTATATAGGTTATATAGGAACAGATTATATAGTTTATATAGGAACAGATTATATAGGTTGTATAGGAATACATTATATAGATTATATAGGAACAGATTATATAGGTTATATATGAATACATTATATAGGTTATATAGGAACAGATTATATAGGTTATATAGGAATACATTATATAGGTTATATAGGAACAGATTATATAGGTTATATAGGAATACATTATATAGGTTATATAGGAACAGATTATATAGTTTATATAGGAACAGATTATATAGGTTGTATAGGAATACATTATATAGATTATATAGGAACAGATTATATAGGTTATATAGGAATACATTATATAGGTTATATAGGAACAGATTATATAGTTTATATATGAACAGATTTTCTCTCAATTGAATCCTCATGGGTTAGCTTTTTCTTTACCATTAGAATTGGATTTGCCATTAGTGGACCCTTGAGCCACTTGAGGATCCTGGAGCCGGGACGCCCTTCGACCCGTTGCGCAAGAACCTCTCGGAAAGGCAAAGAGATGGACCACGACCGGCGGCGATGATGAGGGACATGGCTGTTCTCGACTGTCGAGTCGAATCGTGTGAAAGTAGTCTCGGGTCCGCTCTCTCCGTTCTCTTTTCGCTCTTCTATCCTCCAGTTCATCTTTTTATAGTCGAGTTAAAATAACAATAAAATGTTATAATGATAATGGGAATATCAGCGAACCCAAAGGTTCGATACCGATAACACCAATCGCTGTTGTGGCATTATCGTATATTCCATTTGTAAGATATCTTATGATATAAGGTTCGCGTTTACAGCACTTGTTGCTCATAAATAAATATACGAAAAGATAGTAAATAAATAAAGGTGCTCCAAAAAAAAAAAAATCTGGTGTGCCCACTCACACGACTTTCCTACCTATTTCAGAAAAGCCTTTATGTCTTTACATATGTTCATGAAGAAACAAAAAAGAATTGAACTAGATACATCCTGAAAATTGATCTAACATAAGATTTGAGTACGATTTATTTGATAAACTAAAGCAATGTAAACCGGATTAAGGTAGATCAGTGTACAAATTTTAATACTTCCTAATATTACTGATCAAAAACTTTTTGCCATAGCTTAGTATTGTCAAACAATAATTTCTGTTAAAAGTAGAGGAAATAGTGAAGATTGTGTGATGCGGGTAACAGATTTTCTTCCTTTCACTTAATCACCTTTATTCTCTCATTCACCCCTTTCTGACACCAGGATGTGAAACCGTAACCTTACATTGGAAATTGAATAGCTGTAACTTCGTTAATAGTTGTCGAAAATGAACGATTTTTATATGGCTTTATAAAATCTTGGCACAGACAGAGAGACAGACAGATAGACCAATGACTAAAAATGTGGTTTTGGACTCAGGGGGCTCTGAAACGTATAGATCCGTCGAAAACCGCATGTCGGAAATTTGATCCGATTGCAATACTTTCCTTACCTAGTATAGGTAGGAAAGTAATAAGTTAAAAAATGTGTAAAAAATAGATTAACGTGTATCATCACTAATACTGGTTCGATTCCGATGATTTTTATTTGTTTTGTTGGTAATTTAATTATCTTTCAAAAGTTTTATTATAAATTTTACCGTATAATATATACTTAGGGAGTTGGGCCCCATAGTATTTTTCTATTCTTTATAACCTTTTTCTCTGAAATTTTCCGGAGATTTAGTCCATATACGAAAATTTAAAAAACAATGATTAGAAAATTATAGGAAAGTTCCATCAAAATCGTTAGAGCCGTTTTTGCGCTACAGTCTATAGAAAAACATGTTTTTCATTTATTGCGCCCAAGCTATTGAAGCACCGAATTTCTGTCACAGGCATCAGTAGTCAAAATCCTACAAAATAAAAAAAGAAGCAACAAAATGGGTTCAGTAGTTCCCGAGAAAATCTTGGCACAGACAGACAGACCAATGGCTAAAATGTGTTTTCGGACTCAGGGGGCTCTGAAACGTATAGATCCGTCGAAAACCGCATTTTAGAAATTTGATCGGATTGCAATACTTTCCTTACCTAGTATCGGTAGGAAAGTAAAAAAGAGTAAAATTAATAAATATTAGTTGGCCTGAACTAGTAATACGCATAGTATATAGGCCAATAAACCAATGGCGATATAACACAGAAATAATTAAATTAAATATATTTATTTCAAGCAGGTGATAATTTTAATTAAGAAGTAGTACGCCTTGCTATTTTTAATTAAAATTAAAAGTGTGTTTTGCGCAAATATGAATAGCAACAGCAAATTTGCTGTTTCTATGCTAAATGTGCTCCTATTTTGAAGATTTTTTATTTTTATTTTATAGGTAATTAATAAAACATTCAAATCATTCAGCGGTTTTTTTTTTTTTTTTTTTTTGTACTTCTCTACCTCGCCTTTTAGGCTATACGGGATTTTCCCGGGACGGGGGGTGAGGGCGGGGAATTTAAAATCCTCTCCGGCACCGGGAAGCGAACTCGTACTTTTTTAATCATCTCAAATCTTTATTATCCGGTTGCCAGGCAACTCGCGGTGTTGTGCACACGCTTTAGCCCATTCGGCCACCCCGCTCCCTATCATTCAGTGGTTATAATAAATCACGAATTGTATAATTTTTTAGTTATACGGAAATCAAATTTCAATTGTAAATCACAATTCAAGTGTACATTGAGTCCCATAATAAAATATAATTATTTTTCTTTAAAAATTGATCGTTGTCATATTTGATAGTTTGTTTTTGTGCCTACTGTACATTAGTTGTTTTACAGATGTAATATATCAAATAAGAATCTTTGTGTATTTATAAATATATACATATTCCTAATCATTAGCGGATTTACGGAGGGGGGACCTAAGAGACGGAGCCCTCGACTTCATTCGTACATATTTTGTTTCTGCTTGTCGTCTAAGTAAAACAATCACAATATGTTCTCCTTTTAAACTGTAACTCATTCAATCACTTTAATATCTCGTTACTTTTTCGGTATTAATTTTTTTTTGGATATATATATATATATATATATATATATATATATATATATATAATATATATATATATATATATATAAATAAAATAAAATTATATATACAGTGTATTTAACATATATACAGGGTGTTTCAGAGTTAAGTGGCATAACTGAAAATATGAATTAAGGACCTCAAAACAAGAAATAAATTCCTATGAAGGAATGTCCGCAAATACTTTGTTTAGGATATATTCACACCTAAAGATTTTAGATATTAATCGTATACAGATATTAAGTAAATAAAACTTATTTATTTGTTCAACTACTTTATTAATTAAACGTAAACATTAAATTCATATTGAATGTTGTTCAAAGTGATTTCCTTGAGCATTAAGACAGGCTCGGCGGGAGTTATAGTTTCACGAGATTCAATTATCCATCTGAATAATGAATTAAAGTCATCGACCGAACTTGTGTAGACTTTTTGTTTAATGTCATCCCAAACAAAAAAAATCAGTGGTGTCAGGTCTGGAGAGCGTGCAGGCCAAGCCACCGGCCCTGCACGGCCAATCCATTGATTAGGATAACATTTAGCCATTGGACCTCTTCCGTAATGTAAAGGACAACCATATAATTAATAAAGTAGTCAGAACAATAGGTTTTATTTATATCTTATAACGCGAATAATTCATAATAACGAAAATCTTTAGGTGTGAATATATCTCAAACAAAGCATTTGCTGACATACTTACAAGAGGATATTGTTTTCTTGTTTTATGGTCCTTAGTTCATTTTGGCAGTTTGGTCAGTTAACCCTTAAACACCCTGTATCAAACGATATTTAATATGGAAAAAAAAAAAAAAAACGAAGCTGCCTATGGTGTATAAGTTATACTTGAATTCCTATTAAATGTAATTACACGAACTATAATATTTTAGGAGATAATTTTTTAATTTTTTTTCCGTGAAACAAGGTTACATTATACCATTTTGGGGGAGGGAGGGGAGGAGGAGAGACTTCAGCCCGAAAGCCACTCTCTCCCCTCTCCCCTCTCCCCTCTCCCTCCCCGTAGATTCATACTATACATAACCTTCCATTAGAAAAGAAGAAAAGTGCGTGTGTAGATGTGCTTATCGTTTGTGATATTTAAGTTAGGTTAAAAAATGCGAACTTGATACTTTTATTGGATATTTCCGCTGTTCTGTGAAGTCTCCTTTGAGCGGAACTAAACAACCGACTTGCTGTGGTTTTATGCCTTACTCGAAATAGCACAGTGGCACTTCCTTCAACTCTATTTAACATTTCTGAGGCTTGTTGATGTTATGCTATTTTTAAATGTTTACGGTCCGAGAGTTCTCTACCGGCCGCCGCCATAGTTCATAGTTTTCTAGATCAACTTATTGAAGATGTCTTTCATGTTATCAATATGGATTAACGTTTGTATTAATAAAATGTCTTTGCAATTTTTTGTTAATACTAATTAGCCTTTATTTAGGGAATTAGTAAGTGAACAGTTAGAGTAACGAGAATTTTATGTTTGCTTTCGCTTACTTATATAGATATATAGATGTATATATGTATGTAGATGCGTGTGTATAAGATGTATATGGATATATAGATGTATATGTATATAGATGTGTGTGTATAAGATGTATATGGATATATAGATGTATATGTATATAGATTCTATAAAGGCTTACGATTCTATTGACCGCCATAAACTGTATAATATTCTAATCGAGCAGGGGATTCCAAAAAAACTAGTAAATCTAGTCAGGATATGCTTGACGGAGACACTCAATAAAGTTAGAATCGTTAATAATTTGTCGGAAAAATTTGAGGTTCATTCGGGTTTAAAATAGGGGGATTCCCTTTCGCCTGTCCTGTTCAATTTGGCATTGGAACATGCCATTAGGGAAGTAATGGGTACCGAGAAAGGGTTGGATCTGGGAGGGACAACATCCGTGCTGGGCTATGCTGATGATCTGGTACTGTTAAGCGAAGACGTTGAAACTATAAAACTAAATACGACAACATTAATGAAAGCCGGTAAAGAACTAGGACTCGAAATAAACGTGGATAAAACAAAATATATGGTTAGCTGCAAAAATGGCGATACTACTGGTGATATCGATATAGACGGTAATATGTTTGAGCAGGTAGATAAGTTTAGGTATCTAGGTTCTACGATAACTAGAAAAAACGAAATTGAAGAAGAGATTAAGGTTATTAGAAGGCGGGAAATGCTTGTTATTTTTCTGTGACAAAACTGCTCTCTTGTCCCGGAACTTAAAAATTAGAATCTATAAAACAATTATCTTGCCTACAGTTCTTTATGGATGCGAAACTTGGCCGCTTACATTAAGGAATGAGCAGCGTCTTAAGGTTTTTGAAAATAAAGTATTGCGTAGAATATTCGGACCGAAGAAGGATGAGTTAACCGGAGAGTTCAGACGGTTACACAACGCCGAATTGCGTGAACTGTATCCGGGTAATATAATTGAGGTAATTTCATCGCGGCGAATCAAATGGGCTTGTAACGTCGTTGAACTTAGTAACGAGAGAATTCCAAAAAGGTTAATATTTGCTGTACCGAATGGTAAGCGTCCGAGGGGTAGACCGAAGCGAAGGTGGGAAGATTGCGTTAAAGCCGATCTGAAGGGACTGGGTTTGGACGGCGAACGGTGGAGGGAGGTGTGTAATAAGCGATTGGTGGTGTCGGCATCGAACCTTCCGGGTTCGCTAAGCCTTTTATTATTATTATTATTATTATTCACTTACTTATAATTGATTCGAATAAGTGATAACTGTGTCTCCTTACACAAGCATTAAAGTGGGGAATATTTTTCAGAGGAACGAACTAATCACTTATTAAGAAAATTTTCACGCTAAATTTTGCTTGTATGTTAGAATATGTTTATAACATTGTATTATATATGCAAATAATCGTATTTCTTTATTGTCGCTTATATTCGAGGAACGATAACGCTTATAATGAGAAAGATAGCTATCTAATGTTAGGGAACTCACTATTTATATTATATTATAATTATAATTACATTTTATTAAAGGTAACAAACTGATTATTAAGCTAATTACAATAATAATGAATTATTTATTTATTCCGTGATAAGTCCTTTTGAAAAATATACAATATTTCATTGAAAATTTGAAAAACTTGCCACTTTCTTACGTTTTGAGATACGAAAATCACTTCAAAGCAGAGTTTGATATTGATAATCAAAAAAATAAACATCAAAATCAAATCTGATCAAAATTGTTTCATCACCTGATGAATTTTATCAAGAGCGATTTTTATTATTGTGATCAAAATCATATTCTGTTAATCATATCACAATCATATTCAAAATCATAAATCATATCCTGAACATTTTTCATGAATTTTTTTTTACAACTCACAATAATAATAATTTTTGAGTAATACTTTTTCAAATCAGAAATATAATTTTTTGTAATCTCTATTATATGTTTTAGTCTGGAGTACTAAGTGGAGAATATGGTTGTCAACTATTAGTAACAGAAGATCCTTATTTCCGAAATTTACTAGAAATTTTAGCTCACGAAAAGAAGGAATATATATATATATATATATATATATATATATATATATATATATATATATATATATATATATATATATATATATATATATATATGTCTATGTATATGTATTCATATATATAGTGCAAGCACCTTGTGCACAATTTAAGCGATTTCAGAAATATAATAAAAAATGTGTATATTAATAACGGATACACATATATTAATATTTAATTGAATTTCTGTGTAATATATGTGTAAAGATTTTTATTTTCTGATCAATTTTTTTTTTTATCACAAATTAATTATTATTATTTATGTAAAACCGTATCACTTATTGTGTGATGATTATTTTTAATCGAATAAATAAACGTCAAAGATCGATTTAAAAGATTTTTATTTATAAATCAGCGTTAATTTTTAAATAAAAAATCAAATATAATAATTATTACACGATGTTTTGAAAAAAAAATAATAATCGATTTCAAACCATGTTTCGAAGTTTTCTGTATCTGAACTTTTCTGGTCACAACTGTACTCAATATTGAGGCACGTTTTCTTGAGTTACTATTCAGTTATATTGTTCAGCACAACACAAATGTTGTTGATAATGAGTGATTGATGATGAGAAATATTGATATCCTCATCTGTCCCTATTCGACATCTTTTTTTTTTCCTCTTTATTTTTTACTTCACAACTGTCAATGTCCACTGACAACCGTGGTGAATGAGATAACTGTACGAATAGACTAGGAGAAAGGGCATGATAGGCATGAGGAAGAGAAAAACCAAGTGGTTAATCTTCAGTCATGTTTGTGGTTAATTAAGAAGATCTCTCATCCAACTCCTTTTCAGCCTTCTGCGGATGTTATCGGGCATGTTTTTATCGGCCATGTCTTGGATGAGTCTTTCGGGGTGACCATAAAGCTTGTTGTGAAACCTTTTGTAATAAGTTTATATGTGTTCTGTGACGGTTTGCATGCGTAAGTTACTAACATACCAAGGTGCTTAAGTAATTGTTAAAGGTGCTAAAGGTTTTGGCCTGAAATATTTGTAATTTCTGAATGTGCGTTTTTTTAGCAATTCCGTATATTTGTGATGCGTATGTCCAAAGTGGTTTTAGTAAGTAACTGTAAATGTTAAGTTTTTGTCTTAGATCCAGTTTTGACGGCGTCCCAGTATGGAATATAATAGTCAAAATCGTTTAGTGTTTAGTGTTTTTCGCTTAGCGGTGATGTGTGGGCCCCATGTCATCCTTCTGTCAAATGTTAGGCCTAGGTAATGTGCTTTGTCAGATTGGGAGATATGTTCATTGTCAAGATAGACAGGAGGGCAGTTTTCGCGTCGGAGTGAAAATGTTATGTGTTGGGATTTGTTGTGGTTTAGTTTTATTTTCCAAAGTTTGTACCAGTCTTGTAAGATTTGCAAGTGATTTTGTAAAGTATATGAAGCATGTGTGGGGTCATTGTGCCTTGTGATAATAGTAGTGTCATCAGCATAGGTGGCTATCAAAGTGTCACTGGAGAGGGGAGTGTCATGTGTGTAAATTATGTAAAGCAGTGGTGCAAGAATTGATCCCTGGGGCACTCCGGCCAGCATTGGTCTGATAGTTGAGATTTCAGAGCCTTGTCGAACAGAGAAAAATCTATCAGAGAGGAATGAATATGATATGAGATAGTAAGTGGAAGGAAGTTTATATATTATATTTTCTTAAGTTTATAAAGAAGTCTCTGGTGCCAGACCCTGTCAAATGCCTCAGCAACATCCAGAAATACACCAGCAGCATACATCTTTTGCTCTAGTGCTGTTGAATCTCCCACCCCTCCTCCCAAGATATTTTATTGCTCACCGTTTCTTAAAAACAAAAGTCATGTTATACTAATATTCCCACTCCCCCCACATTTCTTCTTAACCGCCGCCGCCTTATAATTGTCAATGATTGTTTCATTACAGAGGCCGTGGACATGGCAGGCTAAAGAAGGTTGACGAAGGTCAGGTTCCCAGCGCCACCTGATAGTCGCTTGCTGTATCCTCTTACAGCCCTCTCTCCTTACACCAGATCCCGAGTTAACTTAAAGTATTTCCGTTGCGGCCTTTTCGATAAGTCCTCGGGCGAATTAGGGACAGGGTCTTGAGATCTTGAGTCATTGAAATAGAATAAGATAGGTCCGATTGCAGATATATTGAAATAGAATAAGATCACCTGTTGGACATAGGTGACAACAAGCGAACTAGTAACTATTTCGATTTTATTTATAGTTTGCTTGAACTCAAATTGTTTGTTTGTTTATTTAGGCTTTAAGGCGTAAAACCCTAGGGTCATCAACACCTGTGAGTCGGTTATATTTGTAAACCCTTTAGAGGAGAATTAATAATTAACAATAGATATATTAATAAATAAAAAAGAAATATGAAAACATATAAAAGATGAAATATATTAAAAAAAGAAAGAACAATAAAATTATAATTATATTTTATTTAACAGTCTATGTATTTTAAGAAATTGTATCACTGTTTTTATGTTTGATTCGTTGTTGCTCAATACTGCTGATATATCCGGTTTTAGAGATAATCGATTTAGGCTTGAAGTATAATAAGTGCATTCTTGGAAAATATGGTTGACTGTGAGAAGGCTATTGCACTGCTGACAATTTGGTGGTGGCTGCTGAGTGATGAGATGTACATGAGTTAGGTTCGTGTGTCCTATTCTTAACCTGGTCACGGCGACTTCCTCTCTACGATTAGGGCGGTTTGATGTGCTCCAGGGTTTCACCGATTTTTTAATAACTTTTAATTTGCTAGGTGGGCTTTCGTTCCACATAGATTGCCAACTATCCAATATTTCGTTTTTGGGAGGAAAACACATTTCTGGAGCTTGAATTCAAATGAAAGAATTTATATGTAGGGACTTTTATTGTTATATATTCTGATTTTATTTAGTCGATTTTTTACTTTCCTACCTATACTAGGTAAGGGAAGTATTGCAATCGGGTCAAATTTCCGACTTGTGGTTTTCGACGGATCTATACGTTTGAGCCCCCTGAGTCCAAAAACATATTTTTACCCATTGGTATGTCTGTCTGCCTGTGCTAAGATTTTTTCGGGAACTACTGAACCGATTTTGTTGCTTCTTTTTTTATTTTGTAGGGTTTTGACTACTGATGCCTGTGACAGAAATTCGATGCTACATGCGCAGTAGCTTGCGCGCAATAAATGAAAAACACGTTTTTCTGTAGACTGTAGTGCAAAAATGGCTCTAGCGAATTTTGATGAAACTTTTCTATATTCTATTTTTTACACATTTTTTTAACTTATTACTTTCCTACCTATACTAGGTAAGGAAAATATTGCAATCGGGTCAAATTTCCGACATGCGGTTTTCTAGTTGTATGTATCTAGTTCAATTCATTTTTGTTTCTTCATGAACATATGTAAACATATAAAAACTTTTCTGAAATAGGAAGGAAAGTCGTGTGAGTGGACACACCAGATATTTTCTTTTGCTTAACCTTCTGGATGGAAGCTTACTGATAAATATGTTAAAATCGAAGCATAAAATAAAATAAACAATTAACGATAGACAGGGACTTTTTCTGTGCATACATTTTATGTAACGTTATGAAATTGTTAGCTGTGTGATACAATCAATGTCCAGTTAGTACTTTAATGGCATTTATGTGAATAAAAAAAGATCTATCACATTCAATAGCATACATTGTTTGCCGTACTCCAATGGAACACTATGACTTCGTTTGAAATCTTCCACAAGATGCTATGTTAGGTTTTAATGAACTGAATATGTTTTTTTAATAAATATTTAAAAGTAAAAAAAGGCCTTTCGTTCTGTAACAAATAGTAATCTTTCATTATTTAATCCATCAAAAAGCTGTTTGTTTGACGCTTGAACTAAACTAAACTCTGCAATCTTGTCTCAATGATCTAGTATCGACTTCGAAAACATTTTATAAATTAAATTTATTTTTTTAGCCTAAAAGTTAATTTATTTAGTATTTGTTTTAAATTTTAGTAACTGTTTCAATAAAATGTTTTTTCTTAATTTTTACGGTTTAGAATCAGTTCTCAAAACTGGTAACTGTTTGGGTTTTAAAATTATTGATGAAGATAAAATCACCTACAATCCTCTCTCCAATCGCCTTTGTCCCCAATCCAAAATGGGAAGTTTTTATCGGTTTTTCGCTTATATGCCCGAAAATATGCCTTCTATGTATAATAATGCCGTGTGTGAAATTAAGCTGACAAAATTTGCAATAGAAATGGTTTTATTAGTTTTTTAGCTATATTAGTAATTCACTAACTTGGGAAAAAATTCTTTTTGTCTCGCATTTTTATCGTTATTTGACTCACCTAACTCTTTATATTTTCATTTTTCGAAGTTGTTTAAAATTAAATTTTCTTTAAGAACATATATTATTTTAATATTTTATCTTCAACTATTCAAAAGCTAGAGCAATCATAATGTAATGACTCCGAAACTAATCAGATAGTAAAGTAACGTATATTTTTATAGAGAATTTAATTAAACAACTTTTTTACTCATGATGTTTTCGAAAAATGAAAATATAAAGAATTACGAGGTCGAATATCACGAAAACTGTAGAATATAGCGAAAAAAACTAATCTAACCATTTCTATTGAAAATTTTGTCAGTTTCATTTCACACATGAGATTATTATAGATAGAACACATATTTTCAGGCGTATAAGCGAACATCCGATAAAAAGGTAAACTTTTTGAATCGTAAATTCAATTTTTCGACTTGAAATCCACGGCTATGGGGTTACTGACTATATTTCATTTTCCCAAGGTTAAGGCAAAAATTACTTCCATTTTTCTTCAGTCCTTTTATTTACATCTGTTATATCTTACGTTTCGGGACAATTTTCCCGTCATCGGAGTATTGCTATATTTGCTTGCTTTTGTGATGTAGCACCAGTTGTCAAAAATTTAAATAATTGTCATATTTATTTAATATTCTTTTGGTGTTACACATTCATTTCTTGTCCATTATTACACCAACCAACATCTGGCTATCTCCAGTTCCAATGCCTGATGTTGGTTGGTGTAATAACGAACAAAAAATGAATGTGTAAAGGCCGGTCCACACGCTCCGTTTTGCACAACGTTTTGTCTGCGCAGTTCAAAACGTTGCAGATAAAACGTTGCGTGTGGACTGGAAAACAGTGCAGTTTTGAATCCATTTGGAAGACGGTACAGTCTTAGTAAAACTGAGCCAGACAGCTCAGATTTCCTTGAACTGCGCAGGCAAGTCGGCGCATGTGGACGGTAGCACCGTTTTCCGATCCGTTTTGCTACTCAGTTTCAATTCAGGGCGACAATGGCTGACCTTCGGCAATGTTCTAGGGAGTTTTTAACTGATTTTATTGCTCTGTATGAAAGTTTCCCGTGCATTTGGCGTGTAAAATCAAAAGAATACAGTGACAGGGATAAGAAGGCGGAGGCGTATGAAATTTTAGCTAATAAATTTAGAGAAATTGATGTAACGGCAAACCGGGAAACAGTTGTGAAAAAAATAAATTCATTGAGAAGCGTGTACCGAAAGGAATTGGCTAAAATAAATAAATCGATTCGATCTGGGGCTGGAGAAGACGAAATATACAAGCCATCTCTATCTTCATAAATAAGAATAAATAAGTATATGTGTCAATGTCCATTCGCAAGTAGTTCCGCCAATCATTAGGTTCATCGCGTAATTCATATGGGAATTCATAATAATTTGATATGGGAAAAGTGCTGCCTTTTTAGAAGCCATTTCCGCGACCACTTTGAACGCCGGGTACTTCTGAGATGTTCCAATCTTTTTTTTTTAACAATGCACATCGCGAAAATCGACTAGAGTAGTACCTGCTCCATGGCGATCTCACACAAAACTGAGCAAAATATACGGATATGTCTGTGCCGTGTGGACGCTCTGCAAATTGCAACGTTTTCATTCCGTCTTAAGACTGCGCAGTCAAAACGTTGTGAAAAACGGAGCGTGTGGACCGGCCTTAAGACCAAAAGAATATTAAATAAATATGACAATTATTGAATTTTTGACAACTGGTGTCACATCACAAAAGCAAGTAAATATAGCAATACTCCGAAGATGGGAAAATTGTCCCGAAACGTAAGATATAACAGACGTAAATAAAAGGACTGAAGAAAAATGGAAGTAATTTTTGCCTTAACCTTGAGAAAATGAAATATAGTCAGTAACCCCATACCCGTGGATTTCAAGTGATTTATGCCTTAACCTTGGAAAAGTGTAAAAAGTAGGATTCCTAAAAAATGGAAAAGAAGAAGATAACTATATTTCATGTTTTAAGACTGTAAATACAATAAATTGAAAGGGTCAGTATCTTTATATATATATATAAGCCCTCTCTATATATACGTTTACTACCTATATAGTTTCTCCATCTATCTTCACTCATCAGGCCTGTGGGTATGGTCAATTTATAAAATCATACCTTAGTATGAAATGTGACACTTTTTCTGCCGCGGTCTCCAGGACTATAGGCTATGACAGCCCACCGTGCGGCGGCTTGCGGCCTCCACCTGGCTCTGATAAAAACTTCAAATAGACTTAAGAAGAAGCTGAAGCCAGCGGCATATCTCTCCCCTTTTTCTATTTTCTCATTTCATGGATTAAGAGGAATCGAGCGAGAGGAAAGGTGGTTATCCTCACAGTGGTCGGGCCACCTCCTGTCTATGGTCTGCTCCTAAATGATCCTCTCTTTGTAACCAACTTATATTTTGTCAAGAATTATAAATGTGCTTTTGTTCATCTCACTTGTCAATATAGAAACATTTCTTTATTGAAAAAAATTAATTAAGTACATATAAAAAAAAAAATTAAACCACAGAAATTCCCCCATTCCTTTTCCTCCCCTTTTAGGCTATACGAGGTTTTCCTGGAGCTGGGGAGAAGGCAGGGCAGGATTATTGCCAGACACGGGGGCCCAGAAAGGAGTTTCATGGTTTCAAGTTGCGGCATCAAAATGTTTGGGAGAGGGGGACAGTTTGATGGGGTTTTGTATTTTCAAACCTTTTTGAAAATGAAAAATTTCAAACCTGGGGACAAGAGATTAATATAGGGCAGACCAATGAATTATATATGACTTATAACTTTTCAAATTATACGCTTTTGCTGTTGCTAAGTTGAGGAGAGCAATAAAATATCTTAGATGGGGGGGAGGGGGGGGGAGGGAGGTAGTTGGTGCGCCATGGATCCTGAGGGAGGGGGGATAGGCTTCCTGAACAGCGGACCCCAATCCCAATTTATATTTTGATTCAATGTTTGTTACGAAAAGTTTACATAATAATTACGAATTCCCGAGTAATTTTAATCAAAATTTGACATTTAATGCGTTGATTGATTTTCTCTTACATAGATTTTTAATACATCTTACTAAGCTCTGTTTCCAACTTGGTATGTTTGTTCTGTAAACGAGGGAAAAGAAAAGAAAAACAATAATATAAGACAAAAAGCACTTGGTAGGTGACCCGTCATGTTTCCGGAACCCCTCTCAGATGTTTTTCTCTTCAGTAAAAACACGAGCAGCCTTCAAAATGAAACAACATCCTTAGATTTCTTACCGACCGGAATCCTCTACTTGAAGTGGAGAACGGAGAGCTGCCATTACCTGAAAAAACTTGCAGTTCTTTTATTTCCTAGTTTAATTTCTCGAATGTTAAAGTTCTTCAGTAGCCTCCTTAGCCCACCTCTACTTATTTTTCTTAAATTACACATTTTTTGACAACGGACGCCGTTCACCAATTTTTTAAAACTTTTCTCAGCCAATAGTTTAGTAAACGGCTAGAAAAATAAATCCTCCTATTAAATTAGGTCCAAAAATTTATATTTTTTGATTTCACAGCAAATTCGTATTTTAGACTAATAATGCATCTTCTGAGTGAGGAGAAAAATTTAAATAGCTCGGCTCCACAACAACTCCGAAGAATGACAAACGGTCAGAAATAGCCAGCGTGTAACTATCGCAGAGCTTTCTTCTCTCTTTCTATTTCTAAGGTAGAAATCACATATGCTGATGACACGTGTATCCTATCAGTTAATAAAGACCCATCTATTGCATCCCAAACCCTTCAATCCCACATCATAAACCTTGAAGAATGGTGTCAGAACTGGAGAATTAAAATAAATTCTAATAAATCCCATCAAATTACCTTCACCCTTCGTCGTAAACCAATGACTTCCTGTCCTTCAGTATCCTTTAACAACACCTCACTTATTCCTGTTGAACAAATCCGCTACCTAGGACTCCATCTGGACAAACGACTCACTTGGAATCCTCATACTAGACTGAAACGACAAGAAACAGCTCGACGTTTCCGACTACTTCAACACTTACTAGACAAACGCTCTAACCTTCCAATTGATTACAAAAGACTCATTTACATGACTATAATAAGGCCTATTTGGACTTACGGAGTAGAGCTATGGGGCTCCACCAAACCTTCAAATTCCTCTCCTATCCAAAATCCTTACAATCCAAAATCCTTCGTAAAATCCTCAATGCTCCTTACATTATTCCAAATAAAATCATCCATAATGACCTTAATGTTCTTATGTATCAGATTTGGCCCAATCGAGATATCTGTCCTTCCATAATAAACTTCATAATCATCCCAACCCTCTTGTTTCTAACCTTGCTTCCTATTCAATTCCTGATAACCCTCCGAGGCGTCTGAAAAGAAGATGGCTACGTGATCTCCTAATATAAACATATTAGGAGAGTGCTACCAATGGGTAATTTCTCAACATGTGTTTTATGTCATTATATCCATGTGCGAATTTACTAGATGTATTATTTGTATACAGTTGTAAATATCATATAAATAAATTTAAAAAAAAATTAGAAATCCAGACAAATCTCTGACTAAGGGTATACAATGTTATAAAAGAAAGCTTATTCTGATATACAGCTATCAGATCTGGACACTAACCACTGCCTTCGAAAAGTATTGACATCTTTGAGAGAAAAATTCCCAACACAATAACCGGCACGAACTGGGATTAGAGCGTTACACATAGGTAAGACCAATAAAGAGCTGCTTACAGAAACTGGTTAATCAAAATCTCATGATATGATAGCACGGAGGTTAAGATGGGGTGGTTACATATTAATAAATATGTAACTCGGAGCAATCCATCAGGAAGCCTCTAAACGACAATAAATGCCTCAATATCAAGGCAACAGAACACGTGGAAGATAAAAAAAAAAAGAGAATAAAAAAGAAAAAAGATGGATAGATCTTATCAACAAATTTGCAACAGAGCTGCGTGCAGATAACTGCTAAGAAATATCCCAAGACAGGCAGAGGTGGAGCAGGCTTGTTAAGACGGCAAAAGATCTACATGGTCTGTAATGATAACAGAAAAAAAAAAATCGGAATTACTCTTTAATGACGAAAATTTACTTAATATACTTTACTGCAAGCATATTTTGGTTTTTGTAATTTATTATACATTTAAATTTGTTTAATACAATTAATAATAATCCAAAAGAAGTTGTTTTTTTTTTTTCATTATAACTTACTTATTGAAAAATACTACAATCTGTCTCAAAGGTCATCAAAAGAAATTAATAATAAAAAGATATAGTTTCTTTGAAATCAGTGACCTCACGTCGCCTGTTATTGTGCGGGTGGCCGAGCGAGTTAACGCGTATTAACTGCATTGCAAGCCGAATTGAGTAGCTATCACGTCGAGTATGAAAAATTATATATATTTTTTACGTTCACTCATCTATATATATATTTTTCGATTATCATTATCTAGCAATTTCCGAATACGGGGACGAGGGTTTGTTCTAAAACTATAACCAAATCTGTTCTTACTATAGCGGGAAGGTCGAGATTCATTCTATGGGACGGCCACACAATCAATTCAATACCACCCTGGCAGGATTCGAACTGCTCCTTTTTCATCTGCTCTAATTTTACGGAAGATCCAGCATACTGCTCATAATTTGCCTGTTTTTGCTTTTGAACACACCACATCACAACTAAAAGTTTTCTTGTTTCCGTTTTTTTGTTATTGATCCCGCCGTTTTTTTTATTTATTTGATTTCTGATAAAATATCTTTTTCGATCTAAGTTCAATGTCGATATGAATAATGTGATGAAAATAACATCCCTAATACTCACAGGAAATAAATTTCCGAACAGGATTGGTTTGAAACTATCCCTCCACCAGAACTTAGCTCAATGGCTCAATGTTCCGGTCAATGGCTCAGTATCTGGGAGGAAAAACCTTCAATTCCCAGGATGAGGTTCGAAAAGGAGTTGCAGAACCCTACCGTCCCAAATCCAGGCGGTGGTCATGTGAAGAAAGACGGTGTTCAGTTATCCTCGAGGTGCCAACGAACCGTAGGGCACAACGGTTATCCCGAGGCCTTTTAAGTCCATCAAACAAATTTTTTTGCTGGAAAACAAAAAAAAAATCCATCAGAGAAAAGGAAAAGAAAATACTGTTTTTTACTTATTACTTATTGAAAAATTACAGGAATTGTATACAACTTAACATCACATATTTGTATAAATTAATTATGTATATATTAAGGCATTTAAGCCCTGTAAAATGACATCAATGGAGATGAGAACTGATTGATATTAAAGACCACTTAATTATACAATGATACACCGAGTTTAATCAAAATCGTTAGAGCCGTTTTTGAGAAAATTGTGAAAATGTGTTTCAGCGTTGATATAAAGTGGCACTTTCGGTTAGCCGATTTTATAAAAAAAGTTCCTGTCACATCTAAGGCATATACCTATCTTAAATAAGTAATATCAGTTTCCTACGACTTTTCTTTTTTGAGCTAGACTGCTAAAACACACACACACACAAACACAGACCATTTTTCGGGACTTGGTTATTTGGACTCAGGGGACCTCAAAACATGTATTTCCGTTGAAAACTGAGATTCGAAAATTTTCACGATCGCAATACTTACCCTTACTATATATTACATATATACGTAAGCGAAAGTAAAAACCAGTCACCTTTCTTATGGACTAATGAATGGTCCACTACGAACTGTACTTGCTATTTATGAATGGCGATCGAGCTTCTTTTTCCTCTCACCAGCTAGAACTTAGATAGTTGAGCCAGCGTCTACCTTCGTTTGTATTTCCCTAAGCCAGTGGTGACTTAGCTATACATCTTCTTCGGTATCTCTACGTTCTTCAACTGCCAGATGGGTCAAGAAGAGATTCTTAACCTCCAACAGTAAAATCAGGCCTGATTATTTTTTATTTAATATGCAAACAAACCTTTTACAATAAAACACTGCTATATTTTAGACGATTCACCATAAATTTCGCATTGAAAATCACCTCTTAATTTTTTTTTTGGAACGCAGATAATAGAAATTGCTTCATTACAATTAATTTCTACTTTACATTACATTTATTAGTTCCCAATCTTATATCACTATAAATTTAATTTGTTGTTTTTTCTCCAATAATTAATTTCGAAGTTCTTCCCCTTTTTTCCTATAATATTATTAATTTTTTTCCTGAGGAAAATTTCTTTATTATTTACATATGATTGTAATTTTTGTATCCTTTATATATCATTATATTTTTGTATGGTTTAGGTTGATTGTACGTTGTAATCTCTCGATTCATAATTAAATTAATATATTGTTTTGTTTTCCAATTACTTTGTCTCTTTTTTTCCCTTTTCATTTTTTACCTTATTTATTTGTTTTAAGAGTTCAAATGGCTTATTGAAAGGGGGTTGAGATTACGTCCGAATATTTTACAACATCGCTCTGCCCGACATTATATTACCATTCAAGTGGAAAGCAAAAGAATATTCATAAGTTTTTAGTACCTAATGAAAGTAATTAATATAATGAGAAAACACCTCATTTATAATTTGATAAGAAGGGTCAGTACTACGGAATAGACCCGTAGATTTTGGATTGTTTATGTTGTGTTGTTTGTTGCCACAAATCCAATACATCCGAAATCTGTCTGAAATTATAAATCGTTGGGTTGGAGGAAGGTCATCGATAGATAGAAATCTAAAACGAATCCCGCATCGATCAGATTCGAAACGTGCTGGTGCAACCTCTTATTAGCCAATCTAAATGTCAATCGATAAAGTCAAGAAATATCCTTCCTTGCGCCCAGACATATTCTCTATTACTATTCTCAAATTTTCTCAAATCTCCCCCCCCCTCTCTCTCTCTCTCTCTCTCTCTCTCTCTCTCTCTCTCTCTCTCTCTCTTTCTTTTTTTTTTCCCTTCTTTTCCCCCGCTGTACCTTAGGGCAACCCTATACCAGCGGTACATCCAATTTTCTAACTGAAAAATATCCCACGAATTTAAGGGCTCGGTTACCAGGATTGGTAACCAAGCGGGAAGGTCTGCTCTCACTTTGATCCAAATTCTTGGGTCAAAGTGAGGCAAAATTCGGTCTTTTAGTTTGATTGGGGCATTAATTATTACGGGTAAACCTACACTAATGGGCTGCCTGCAACTGGAGGGCTGTTCCCACCAAACAGGACTCCAGTAACTTCCTACCTGCTTATTGTGGGCCTATTACTAAGTTTATATGTACTATTTATAAATCTTATGATAACAATAAATTTATGTATTTGGTATATCACCGGTTTAATCTTTCCTCTCTTGCTATTTTTTCATGGAATATCCTCCTGGCGTATTTCTTAAAGGCATCAAATATCTCAGGTGTCTCCACAAGCTTGTCCAGAGACTGAGGAGGCCATTCCAACATGGAGTACTCTCCTGCCAATGCTTGTCGGGCGCCAGTGTACATTGGACATTCCAAAATCATGTGTCTAGCATCCTCAACAGCCCCGCAGTGACAATTCGGACTGGCTCTTCTATGAAAAAAAATGTAATTTTTCATTTATATCTCCATGGCCTGTGAGGAGTTGAACAGTCCAGAAATCCGTCTCCACCCAGTCATTCTTGATTCTTCTCTGACTCTGACATCTGGGGCAGTCAGTGGGTCAGTCTTCCAGTCTCGCATGCATCTCTCTCTCTCTCCTCTCTCCTCTCTCTCTCTCTCTCTCTCTCTCTCTCCTCTCCTCTCTCTCTCCTCTCTCTACTCTCTCTCTCTCTCTCCTCTCTCTCTCTCCTCTCTCTCTCTCTCTCACTCTCTCACCCTCGCACCCTCTCACCCTCTCACCCTCTCTCCCCTCTCTCCCTCTCCTCCCTCTCTCCCTCTCTCCCTCTCGCCCTGTCTAGGTCTCCCCTTAACAGTACAAAATTATCAGCTTACCCAAGCACGAATATTGTTCCACCCAGGTTCAAACCTTTTTCGGTATGTATCAGCTCTCTAATGGCATGTTCTAATGCCAAATTAAATAGGAAAGGTAGAAATAGGAGAGAATCGCCCTGTTTTAAGCCCGAAACGAACATCAAATTTTTCGTATAAATAATAACAGATTCTAACTTATTTTTATGAAACTTTGAATTATTTAATTTCCTTAGTATTTGGCGACTTGATAACTGAAAATATTCATTGCGAATTACGTAAGTAATGTAAAAGATAATATTAAAAGATAGATCTCAATACCGAAAATTTATTTATTTTATTTCATATATATATATATATATATATATATATTAATATTCACCAACGGCTTCCAAACTTTAAAGAGCACTTTAAGAACATCAATCAAATTATATTAATACCTTTCGTAGAGATTTTTCACTCCAACTCATAAATGATTTATCGTTTAGCTAAGTCCCGCCCAGGCCTTTAGCTAAGTCAGTCCCTCGCGTCTCCAATATCGGATACTTTCTTTAAAACAAAAACTTTAAAACCCTGGCTCAACATTCCTTATATAATACAAAACAATACATGGAAACTAACTGAACAAACTGCAATTCTCAAAATATAGTGTGCCTTAAATTAATTTTGTACTATTGTACTTTGTACTGAAAATATCTAGTTCATTATTTTTACTCTCAAATACTTTTATATGTAATGTATATTAAGGCTGGTAACTACAACACATTTTATTCATTTTGAAACTAAAATGTGAGATAGGTTTCTATTTATTGAATAATAATACAATCAGCCACTGCTGGAGGGCTATAAGCATTAGGGCTAAAAGTTCTCATTCATACAATATATACAAATAATAAAGAAATAAATATAAATATAAGAAGTAAATAAATAATACTGATGAAGAAGGTAAATAAATAAAAAAAAAATAAAAAAAAAAAAAATAAAATAAAATAAAAACTTCTAAACACAATCATAACTATATACAATATATACATTTGCCCAAGAATCTCCGAGCCAGGCTTTTACCTCCACACGCGGAAGGCAAAGCAAGACTCCGGAAGATCCCAGTGCCACTTTTCCAGTCGCATCACTAGTATTAGAAGCCAGTGGAGACTGAAAGAGGGCAATACAGCCACAGACGCTCAGGACATGAGTGGAGAAGCTGGCCATTGCCAGGACTCCAAAGGCATATTTACAAAAGATCTCGAGGCCACTGCCGTTTCAACCTTCGAGGGGGATGGTATGGATGCTCGGAGCTGGATAGGGATTGCGCTAGAGGATTGGGATGATGAATGAGGTTCTGGTGAAAGTTGGAGAATCTGGATGGGATGATGTCATGGACATATGGGATGTTAAGGTCATGGTGTAGGGTCTTGTTCGTGACATAATATGGAGCATTGACTATTGTTCGAAGGACTTTGGACTGGAAGGATTGGATGCGTTTGATATTCGATGATTTAGTTGTCCCCCACAGTTCAAGTCCGTAGGTCCAGATAGGTTTCAGTATGGTCTTGTAGATTAATAATTTGTTTTCTGTTGAGAGATGAGATCTTCTGTTTAGTAGTCTATATAGCTGACCAAATCGTCGGTTAAGCTCTTGTCTTTTAAGTCTCGTATGTGGGTTCCAAGTCAGTCTTTTGTCCAGAAGGAAGCCAAGGTATCGGACTGTGTCTGAGTAGGGAAGAGGAATTGAATTAAAAAGGATTGGCGGACAGGATCTGCGTCGAAGAGTGAAAGTTACATACTTGCATTTTGATTCATTAATTTTGATGCGCCAGTTGTTGCACCACTGCTCAATGAAGGAAAGGTGTCTTTGCAGGTTCTGGGACGCTATTAGAGGATCCGAGTGGGAGGATAGGATGGCAGTATCATCAGCAAATGTTGCTAGGAAGGTATCAGGACTTGAAGGGATGTCAGCGGTGAAAAGGATGTAGAGAACTGGGCCCAAGACACTGCCTTGCGGAACACCAGCCTCAATGGGATAATGTTTGGAGAGTTCAGTACCGCAGCGGACTTGAAAGGAGCGATTTGAAAGGTAAGATTTGAGGACTAGGTACAAGGGTTGAGGTAAATGGGTTTTGAGCTTGAAAAGCAAGCCATCGTGCCACACCCGGTCGAAAGCTTGAGCTACGTCCAGAAAGGCACCAGTGCAATATTGCTTGTTTTCAAGTGCAGAGGATATGTGGTCCACAACGCGAAGGCCTTGTTGGACAGTGGAGTGTCTTGAGCGGAATCCAAACTGATGGGAAGGGATATTGTGGGATTCGAGTATGGGTAGGATGCGTTTGAGAAGGATTTTCTCAAAGATTTTGGAAAGGATCGGAAGTAAGCTTATCGGTCTATAGGATGATGTATAATTAACAGGTTTACTTGGTTTAGGAAAGAGGATAATTATGGAGTGTTTCCACACCAGGGGAAAGTGGGTTGTGCGGAGGATACAGTTGAATAGATATGTAAGGAATATAATTGCTTTTTTGGGAAGTTGTCTGAGGATCTGGGAAGTAAGGAGATCGTGTCCTGGAGATTTGCGAGGTTTTAGGTTCTTTAAAAGGAATTTGACCTCAGAGGGGTTGACGGCTGTAGGAGGTAAGGAGAGAGGAATCGATGAAGAGAGGAATTCTTTAACTTCAGCAGTATGGGAGGGATGGAGTTCAGGATGAGGAGTGAATGTGTACGATAGATGTTTAGCAAACTCTTCTGCTCTATTCTCATCTGACGAAGCCCAGGAACCATCATCACGGCGGAGGGGGTGGGAAAAGGATTGGAATTTAAGGATTTTTTTTGTTACATTCCAGAGGGAGTTATCACTTGCAGATAGTGAGGAAAGATAGGAATTATAGGATTGGGATCTAAACGTAGCCAGTTTTTGTTTTACCTGCTTGGAATAATAGTTATATGATTTCCGATCATCAGGATGCCTGGTTCTTTGCCAGATGGTCCTAGAGCATCGTTTCCTATTAATAAGGTCCAGTAGGTCTTGGGGTAGAGGATTTATTTTGCGGTATTTTTTAGAAGGATCAGGTGAAGATGCAGTCCAAACTGCTTGTTGGATCAAGGTAGTCATGGAATATACTGCTTCATCTAGGTCTGCAGGTGTTTTTAAGGAAACTCTGAGGTCAATATTATCATCCAGTATTTGACGGAAGAGGTTCCAATTAACTGGCCCCCTGATAAATGAAGGTGGAGGTGGTTTGGGAATCGGTGATGTGGAGACCGTTAGGATTAGGGGACTATGGTCTGAGGAAAGATCATCAAGTCTTGAAATGCTATAATTAAGGGACCCTAGACCTTTGTGGATGAAAAAATCGAGGAGATCGGGATTGCGGTTAGGATCTGTTGGCCAGTATGTGGGAGAATTGGGTGAGAGGATGTTGCTGTGATGGGAATTAAGTGCAGATAGCAATGTTCGTCCTCTGGAATTTGTGGTTCTGGCTCCCCATTGCTGGTGTTTAGCATTTAAGTCTGCACCTAGAAGGAAGTGGTGTCCTAAGGAGTTAAGGAAGGAAGTTAATTGGGATTCTGAGATAGGTATTTTAGGCGGGGAGTATGCTGCAACTACTGCTATTGGGTAAGGAGAAGTTTGGATTATCACGGCAGTGGATTGTAGGAAATTATGGGTCGGCAAAGGGAATAGGTGATGGGAAAGGGATTGATCGATAATTATGAAACTAAAATAGATCCGTTATTTATCTTCACGATTAAACACCATTTTGATTACATTATACATTTTGAACCTTCCGCCACATAGATATTAACAAATATAAGCACTACAGATAATTAAAAAAGAAATTGCACGGTTTAGGGACTTACTTAATCGGATAGAATCGCATGGATTAAATTTCAACAAATCGCTCTAACTGTGATGATGTTAAACTATGGAGAATGAATTTATATGTACTAAGAACTGAAATTCAGAAAGATATATATAATCAATATGTAATTAAAGTTCAGAATTCTTAAACTTTCACTTTTTATCCTCATTTAACTTCAGTAAATTATACTGATGACAAAAGCTCATTGAAGGTGATCAGATGGGTAATTAAAATTAGAGCTGATGTTTTGAACTTAAATTATAAATACTTCCAGCAAACAAATAATAATTGTAGCATGTGTAATACAAACGAAACAGAAGATCTCTATCACTTCCTGGCTGATTGTCCGATACTCTCTGAATTTGGAATTAAATGGTTAAAGTGTAGAAATTTATCTCAGGATCAAGTAATAGATTTAATAAATGGAAACAATTGGATAGCATTGGCAAATTACTGCAAGTCTGCTTTCTCCTATAGAATAATGCTCACCAGAGAATTTAACAATTAATAAATCGATGAATTTTGGTATTACTCTTTTTGTAATTAAAATATTCATATAACTTTTACATTGTAAATATAATTGTTCTTATTTTCTCATTAATCAGTTTTATATAAATAGATTCAAATATAATTTTGTTATGAAACACAGATTCCTCTGACGGTCAACAGACTATGTAGCACGTTTGATTTTCGGTTTTAATCCAAAAATATTATTTTTGTATTGTTTTGTAATTGATATTATATAATTTTGATAAATAAAAAGACTTATTCTTCTTCTTCAATTAAGGGAAGTATTGTGATCGTGAAAATTTTCGAATCTGTTTTCTCCCCTGAGCGCAAATAAAGTCCAGCAAATTGGTCTGCGTGTGTGTATATATGTGAACAGCCTAGCTCAAAAACGAAAAGTCGTACGAAACTGATATTACGTATTTAAAACGGGTATATTACTGCAATTTTTTTCTGAAAATCGGTTAACTGGAAGTGCCACTTTATATAAACGATTTCTTATCTTTTTACAATTTTCTCTAAAACGGTTCTTTTTGATATTGATTAAACTCTATATATTAATATATAATTAAATGTTGTTTAATGCCATCTAGATCGTATCCCTTCCCCTCCACGATGTCCCTTCACAGGGCTTAAATGCCCAATGTTCAATATTTATTCCTATCAAGTATGGTTCATTTTGAGTAATTAATTATCTATTTTTTTGGCCGTAATAATTAAAGGCTGAATATAAACTATGAATGAATGTGATTAATGATTAAGGAGAGAAGATGAAAAATGTTTATTTAGGTTGAAACTGAATTTCCGGATATAAGAGTCAGATGGTATAAATATCGTATCGAATTTTAGAAAAAACAATATCTAATCGTAGAAGGTAATGGTGATAATAATAATGATAATAAGTGACGAAAAAATTATAAATAAAACGTTTTGAAAACTTATATTATTTAAAGGAAACGAATTGTTTCGAAGGAAATTAAATGCAATTTCCTAACTAAATGTAAACATTAAAAATTACGTTTTTTAATAGTTGCATTATTTTATTTTATTATTAATTTTTCATTTAGTCACTGACCAATATACTGTGCACGGAATTCTAGTTTTGACATTTTGAGTATTTATTTATTTTTTACTCACTATAGATATACATTTTATTTTCTAATAAAGTTGTTTAAAGAATGAATTTTTCTGTTAAAATCTGTAAATATTTTCTTGTAACAATATTTATGAAATGACTAGGTATTGATGTTTACTATTGTTGAAACTAGCTTAGTATTGTGTTTGCTATTGAACTCTGAATATGGAAGGAAATATCATTCATTATCGGCATATTTTGTTGGCATATTGTATTAAAAAAGGTAAACGTGCTTCAGAAACTCGCAGACAAATCTTGAGGAAATTTTGACATCAATGATGCTCAACTGTCTGGTAACCCACATGAAATTGAAATGAGCAATGTTAACGCCATTGTTGACCAAAATCCCACCCAATCAGTGCGAGAGATTGCTATGGCCTTGGTGATTTTTTTTCGAAAACACAAAAAGTGCTATAACTTCAACACAATTTTAGCTATCTACCACAAATTTAGCAGAAATTTAGGGCCACATAAATTACACAAAATAACTTCAACAGGACCTTCATAAACGAACTAAAAGTGGTGAAAAAATATAAAAACCTATAAGGGGTTTATGTCTATTTATTTCCTATGTAGGCATTAAATAAAAAAAAAACATTCATACGGCTTTGAAGAGAAGTAATTCAGCTATCCAATGGATGTAATAACATCGAATTTGGAGATCATCCTAAAGAGTTATGAATGATCGAAAGGGTGTTATACCTCATTGGCCAATAGCAAAAAATCATTGAGCCTTGGATGGGACCTTTTGCCCCACTCTTCCTATTCACCAGACCTAGCTCCAAGTGACTGCCAGTTATTTCGCTCTCTGCAGAACTCCATGAATGGAATGAAATTCGAAAAGGAATAAGACATCAAAAACCACATGGATAATTTTTTTTAGCAATAAACTACAGACATTCTATGAACATGACATTATACAGTTTGTGGAAAGATGGGAAAATTTATATTAAATAATGAACAATATATTGCAGTTTAAAATAAATACATACATTGAATACATAATACATTGAGTTTTATTTCACCGTGAAAAACCGAAAATACTTATTTTCCAAGCCAATATTTGCCTAGAGCCGTAATGTGTAGTGAAAGGAACCCGGTCACTACACATAGTTTAAATATTCGTTGATGTAAATTTCTCAATCAGTCCACCAAAATGTTTCAGTAGATATGGAAGCAAGTACATTTCCTAAGGGTAAATAAACATTCTCAATTTCTGGAGTCGGTTTAAAAAAAAAATTAAAATTAAAATACTAACCACCCCTGTTGGTTGACAATAAAAGTATTTATGTTTGATACTTTAATGGAGAAACCTAATGGATGTGATCGTCCCTTGAGATAAAATTTTAAATGAACCAAACCTTAATATTCTTGAAGAAGAGCTCCGATACCTTTCAGTGAACTGTGCAATTTCGTCGAAGCCCCATCGGTGTCTTTTTCAAGGCAGTTTCAATCCCAGCATCTAGTTAGTCAGACATATACTTTTTTTTTTTTTTTTTATGTTGTCATAAAAGTTATTGACATTTTATCAGAACTCGATGAATCCTTAGATGGTTCTTTCGACTGGGATCCTAATTAAAACCGGCAAAGCGTAAAAAGAAAATATCAAACGAACATGCCTATAATGTAGAGCGCAAAAAAAAAAAAAAAGTCAGAAAATAAAAGCATTAATATGTAAAATACTACCTGGGCCGTTGGGGGAATGTTATTCTTGCTTCTTGTCGGAATTCCTCAGGATCTGAAGAATACCATTGGGAAGGTATTTCGCCGTAAAACAAGGCCACAAGACATTTTTTCTAAGCCATTCCATTCTAAATACTTGAGTTAACAGGTATTAAAAATAGGTTTAAAAGTGAACAAACTTTGCCTTTTTTGCACCCAAGCATTCCTGAAATTTTTCTAATTTTATTTCAAGTTGAACTTACTAAAGAATCTCTAATAATATTTAGTAATATCACTTGTCCAAAGATATAAATATATGTTGTTTTCATATCCTTATACTTCAAGGCTTCTGTGATTTACTTTAGTGATAAAAATAGGAACATTATAATGAGCAAATTATATTTCAAGATCTGCAATTTTTTCATTTGTGAATAAAATCTTTGGAAGAAACCGTTCCCTAAATATGCTCATCCCTGCTATTCGCGAAAAAAAAATATTACGAACTTATACAATTCTCAGTACTGTATGTTTGCACATGTTGGACATACATATATACTTAATAGGTATATTTTCACACTCCAAAGGGTGAAACAGAAATCAATTGAAAAAATTAAATTTTTTGTTCGTTCGGTGTTTACGAAACCGACATTTTTCATCATTTAGAACTAATTTAACGAAAATTAATATCAGGAGGAGTGTAAGAATATAATTTTACATTTACAAATTACATGAAAATATGTTATATATACCTAAAATTGATCCCAGCGTCTTATGCTACAACAGTAAATAGTTCAAAAATCGGTGGAATATACTATTTTAAAGTTCGAGGAAATCGAGTCTACAACGAGTTGCTTGAATTTCAAAAGAAATCAACGCAATCACAAATCAGGCATTATTTTTTAACCTGCGATCAAAAATAGATTTAATTAGCATTTTTTTGAGGCGAACATTTTTTTTTTTTTTTTTCAAGATTAGCCATAGTTGGTGGTAGATATCTCAGAAACTAAGCGAGGTAGAGAAAAAAGTATAGGAATAATCTCATTGAAAATGTTATCAGCTTTAATTTTGTGTAGAGCGTCTTTGTCGATACGATTAATAGTTTTCCTGATGTAAGCGAAAACCCGGAAAAAAGTCATCTTCTAGGGGTCTCCCCTTTTCATCTGGCTCACCAGCTAGGAGTGGGGACTTTTAGTATGTTTATCTCCTTACTAGCCCAAACGATGCCCCAAAGTAAAAAAAGACTGGACTAGAATCATTTTAGCCATCAACTTCAAAATCGATCTCGCCATTCGCTCAAAAATCGTTTAGCGGGCCACCCAAACACATAACTCTCCTACTTCTGAGATGAAATAAATTAAAAGATAAAGTTTGGACTGCATTAAGAACCTGTTGCCTGTTGGAAAGGTGTGAGTTATACATAGTGTACAGGAAGTTGGATGTGCCTACATGTTCGCAGCACGCGGGGGCTGTCCAGTTAGGCGCTGGTTAGGGATAGCGGGCCGAAGATTCGATATGCTATCTTCCTTTTTTGTCAGGACGGGGTCGTCGCCTTCATTTTTGTAGGTATTACATTCATAGCGAGAAGATTCGTAAAATAAAAAAATCTGGTGAGTCCACTTACAGGACTTTTCCACGGAGTATTAACAGACCGATACAACTTAAAATAAGTCCATAAAAAAAAAAAAATTTGGGGCGCGCAACACAAACTTCACTTACCGCTCTACTTTGAATAGAAATGATTTTCTGACAATGTTGGGCTATTTAACAATTTTTGAACTCCACTTAAAGCTTACAGATAACAAATTATTGAGACCATTAAAATTACAAAAGTCTCTTTCTTATTTAGGTAACAAAAATCTAGTTTCTCCGTCGGCTTTTATAAACCACATAATTTCAGTCTCTGAGCCATTTAGTTGACAGAATGCTTAATAAGCGACAAGTCCATATTAATTAAGTTAAGGTTTGTTACGAAATAAGTTGAAATTGATCTCAAGTAGTGTTAAAAAAAAATTAAAAATTAAGATATTTTATACCCTGTTATCTATATCAGTACTTGTGTTCTCACTGAAATTTACTGCAATAAATTATTGCAAAGTTTTTTACATTTATTTTTCACGACCTTGTAAACAAATATTTACAAAAATACAGTTCTTCTTTATTAAAAATTATTTTAATGAAATATTTCATTTCTCCTAAATTTGCTTATTTTGCTCATTCATGAAAAACAAAATCTGATCTACGGAAGATGGGTTATCTTTCTTAAGTTTAAGAACTGTTATTCTTACTGAACTGTTATTTTTAATATAATTATTTATTTAAATTGGTATGTATGTTCTCACAATAATATAAAAAGTCATATATTGAAAAACAGTCGGGTATAATTCACGATTTTGAGAAAAACAGTATTTGGCCTATTTATGACGCTTAAATTTCGTTTCAAAAATTTAATTACCTTTCAAACGATAGGCTAAACGGCGGATGTTAGGCCCTATAACATTTTTCTTTTCTTTATAACTTTTTTCCTGAATTTTTTCGGGAATTTAGTCAATATACGAAAATTGAAAGGACAATGATTAGAATATCATAGAAAAGTTTCATCAAAATCGTTAGAGCCGTTCTCGCGCGACAGTCTATACCAAAACATGTTATTTATTTATTGCGCGCAAGCTATTGCGTATGGAGCAACGAATTTCTGTCACAGGCATCAGTAGTCAAAACCCTACAAAATCTTGGCACAGACAGACAGACAGACAGAAGTGGCAATGGCTAATGATGTGTTTTTCGGACTCAGGGGGGGGGAGGCTCTGAAACGTATAGATGCGTCGAAAACCGCATGTCGGAAATTTGACCCGATTGCAATACTTTCCTTACCTAGTATAGGTAGGAAAGTAAAAAATCGACTAAATACAATCAGAATATATAATAATAAAAGTCCCTACATATAAATCGTTTCATTTGAGTTCAAGCTCCAGAAATGTGTTTTCCTCTCAAAAAGGAAATTAAAAATGTTAGGCACAGAAATGTTAGACAATTTCAATGATTTTTGGAGCACTGCAGCGAACTCACAAGGTTTTCAAGGGAAACTTGGATTTTTGTTGTCACTACATACCTAACAATATAAAAAAGAAATTTGACGACCTTTTGGAAGGCAACATGTCTAATTTGAATGAGCTAAATTGTGTACAAAACGATTAGCTAATTTTAAGTTGTTTAAGATTAAATATAACCAATTTTTATTTATGTCTCTTTAAAAAGAAGATATTTAGCATAAACCAAAAAAATTTCGAATTTCAATGATTTTTGGAGCGAACTCACAAGGTTTTCAAGGGGTGAAACAGATTTTTTTATATTAACTGCAAACCTAACAATATACAAAATAAAATTGAATTACCCGACCTTTTGCAAGCTAGACCAATTTTTTTGTGCTAATTTGACTGGACTAAAAAGCAATTTAACGATTTTTTAAGCGAACGGCTGGATCGGATTTTAAGATTTATGCCTCAAACTAGTCTTAGATCCAATTAGTCTTAGATCCAACTGTTCGCTATGAGAGCCATGACCTCGATCATGCCGGTGAAGTAGAAAAAGAAAAAGAAGGAAATATAAGATAAATGTATCCCTTTCAGAAAAGAGAAATTCCGCGAGACCTTCGGAGAGAGAGAGTTCACAGCGAGAGGCCTCTGGTTTGGGTCTCGCGAAACGATTCCTTTAACAAGGAGCTTTTTCGAGGAACTAGATGTTGAGATTCCTAGAGATTCAGCGAGTGTTTTGAAACAAATCCTCCTAACATACTACAGATATCCCACTAATAGAATATTTTTATTATTCCAATGCAATTTGACTGGAGTGTTCAGCGGACGATCCTCACAACATCTTTGCTTAGTCTGGTAATAAAATATAAAACATATTCGTAAGAGATATTAAAGTATTTCTTTAATTTCTCAAAAGATAGTTCTGTTATAAAACTGTTAGCGATTCCCTTGTCGCCCTTGCAATTATGTTCTCAACTTTACCCAGTCCCCGAATTGCAGTGTCGATCGCCCTCAGCTCAACTGTTCAATTGTGGGAATTTCCGACCTCGTGTCCTTACAGACAATTTCGTAACCATTAGCTCATCAACCCCCTCCCTCCCCCGATTTACAATTACCAGATCACTGTGTCCTTGGCTATGACAGCTAGGATTCCCAAAACGTGAAATTCTTTTCTTAAGCTCTTATTAACACACGATTATCTGAAAATAGTTTTAGAATCTTTTTTAGCCTACCAAAAAAATTGTGTTGGTATAGCTTCACTAAACTTCACTAAAGTCTTCGATGAACTTATAATTTATCTATATAACGTACTTCAACGAAAAGAAGCAGGAAAAAAAGTTACGAGGGATGGTAAAATTAGATTTTCGAACAACTTAAAAAGTATACAAATTTTTGGTGATGTTGTATTTGGTTACATAACAGTTAAAGAATTTTAATTTAAAAAAAAAATGTTCTCAATGCTACTTACTTTGTCACAAATAAAATAATCCATAAAGACCTTAATGTTCCATATGTTTCCGATTTGGCCAAATCCAGATACCTAACCTTCCATAATAAACTTCATAACCATCTGAATCCTCTTGTTTCTAACCTTGCTTCCTCTTCGATTCCTGATAACCCTCCAAGGCGTCTGAAAAGAAGATGGCCTCGTGATCTTCTCATGTAGACAAATTATTAGAGTGCTCCAATGGGTAGTTTCTCAACAAGCGTATTTCTCCAAGAACTTTCTCACGTTGCACAAGCCTTATCCTCCAGTTATGGCTACTAATCAGCTGACAGTGGGCTCCATGCCCGTTCTTCTCTGGAACGCAAATGGTATAAACCAACACAGGACCGAACTTGAAATGTACCTACATGAAAAACGGACTGACATTGCTCTCATCACTGAAACACACTTGACTCCACATTCTAAATTTTACATTCCAGGCTACAAAATATATAGAACTGACCACCCTGATAAGACAGCACATGGCGGTACGGCAATACTGATTAAGCAATCACTAAAACACAACCCTTTACAATTACCCATTACACCTGACATACAATCCACAGCAATTACTCTGTATACCCAGCACCATACCATTACCTTCGCTGCAGTGTACTGCCCTCCGAGATACGTGCTAACATCTGCAATGTTTTACAATTTCTTCCAACATCTCGGTCGGTGTTTTATTGCAGATGGTGATTATAATGCCAAACATCAGTCCTGGGGAGCACGACTCTGTACTCCTAGAGGAAGAAATCTAAAGTCTGCCATCGATCAGCTTTCATTAAACACGATCTCACCTGATACACCTACTTACTGGCCAACTTCAAGACAGAAAACACCAGATTTACTTGACTTTTTCATTACTAAAGGACTCAGGACAGTGCCGTATACTGTAACTGCAAGCTCTGATCTTTGTTCTGATCATTCTCTTCTCAGTTTGGTACTATGCGATGAGCCTCGTACTGCATCAAAAAAACCAACACTTACAGATAGGATAATCAATTGGGAAGCTTACAGCGACTACTTAAATTCGACGCTATCAATCCCAATGTCCCTTAAGACCGAAGAGGAACTCGAAAAAGCTGTTGATAAGTTCACAATCAGCTTACAATAGGCTGTATGGTCATCATCTGTACCAAGACCCAGCAGAAATACGTCTCTTCCAATCTATCTGCAGTACATTAGAGACCTGATCAGAGCAAAGAGAAGAGCGCGCAAAGTGTGGCAGACTGGTCGACTCCCATCTGACAAACGGACTTTCAATAGGCTTAACAATGAACTTAAACGACAGATTCAGAATTTTAAAAAAACGATCTCCTCAATTACCTCAAAAATCTTTCGACTGACGATGGAAGCTTATAGAGACAGACTAAGAAACTTGTAAAGCATCGTGAGGTGTCAGCACCACTCCGAAACGTAGATGGTTCCTGGGCTGTGTCAGACCTTGAAAAATCTGAGCTCTTTGCCAACCATCTTTCTTCTGTTTTCATACCACATACTGACTTCTCTTATACTGATCACGAAAGACATGTACAAAACACTTTAGACATTCCTTTACAACTGTCATTACCTCCACTTTGCTTCACTCCCACTCAAGTTGCAGAACAAATCAGACAGTTACCTAAAAAGAAAGCTCCCGGTCATGACCTCTTAAATGCTCAAGTGCTCCAGAAAATGCCAAGTAAAGCTCTAGTATACCTAACATCAATTTATAACGCAATACTCAGAACGACTAAATTCCCCTTACAATGGAAATATTCATTCATAAAAATGATTCACAAACCTAACAAAAACACTGACTTTGCTTCATCATACAGACCCATCAGCTTGCTCCCATTATGCTCTAAAATCTTTGAGAAACTTCTCTACAAACGACTTCTTGATGTACTGACTACTGAAAACATAATACCTGAACATCAGTTTGGATTTCGTTCACACCACTCAACCATTCATCAGCTACACCGAGTGACAGACTACATTGCGACAGCACTAGAGCACAAATTATATGCAACAGGAGTATTTCTGGATGTTGCTCAAGCGTTCTATAGAGTCTGGCATCAGGGATTTCTTTTCAAACTTAAGACTATACTCCCTCCAACCTAATATCTTATCCTTCAATCTTTTCTTTCTGACAGATTTTTCTCTGTTTGCCAAGGTACAGAACTATCTACCATTAAACCAGCCCTAGCAGGAGTGCCTCAGGGGTCAGTACTCGCTCCTCTGTTGGTGGTCCTTCCTATCAATGTATTGGTGCCCGCTTCCTATCAATGGAACCCAGAGAACAATTTAATAAATTGAGACCACTAAACTTATGCTCCAATTGTTTAAAGCCTGGTCATTATGCCAACACGTGCTCACACTAGCGGATCCAGGATTTAATTTTGGGAAGGGGGGTCTTCAGCCTGAATGATTTTTTTTTCATTTATATAAAACGATAATTAATTTGAAAAATAAAAAAATTAACTACCTATATGAAATAGTGTTTACGTGATTTTTGAAGTCCTTTTAAATGTAATTACACGAGCAATAATACTTTGAGATAGTTTTTAATATTTTTTTCTATAAAACATGTTCATATTTTACCATTTTGGGGAGGGGACTTCAGTCCGAACCCTCCCTCCCCCCTCCCCCCCGTAGATCCACCTGTGCGTGCTCAAATACTCCTTCATGTCTCCATTGCAAAAGGCGGCATCATACATTATTACATTTTCACACTTTTGCACCCAGTTCGCTAGGTAACGTCCATGGACACTCGTCTACTAGTTCATCAAGTTTACAAAATAATATTATTTCCGAACCTAGCAACGCTTGTACTGCCAACTTCAACACTGCCACTGAAGAATATGGACATCGAATGGTAGTATCGGCATCGAACCTTCGACTTTAAGGCTAAGCCTCATTATTATCATTATATTATATTGATATTATATATTATACTGACCGATATATTACGCGAATTATTCACAGAAGCAAATATCTAAATCTTATTTTATCTTATCTAACTACACCGATTTACATTCCTAAAAATATATTCACTCTGAGATGGCACCAACAGCCTTCTGAATCGAAATTAACCAAGTCTCCTGAAATCTAAGGGAGGATGGAATGGGCAGGTACGAAGACTTTTCTTCCATTTTAATTAAATATTTTCAATAAGGCACTCCTCTCCCTTCCCCCACTTCATGGAATATAAAAAGCGAAATATAGAAAAGTACCAGCGACCGTTTTAGCTCTTTGGAAATGTTAATTAATTCTCCTTGGCGTCCCCTTCTTCAGCCATTATGAATAGGAATCTGTCGAGAAGTAGCTCGGGGAAAAATCTATTTGCTCAAAATATGTTCCCTTACACTGGCAAAGACTCTTTTTAAAAAAGAAATTCATTATTTTATTTTAAAATTTGGTAGGAAGTGATTATGAATCTATAAAAGCTTCTTGGCATAATATCCAGGCTGGGTTGTAATGGAATATAGATTGAAGAAATCTAATACAAAACGTTTTTTATTATTATTATTATTTTTTTTTTTTTTACTAGTGGTCGAAATTCTTCCCTAATCATTAACGTGTAAATGAGGAAAACATAAATGAATTTGTATGTTTCCAACATTTTTGTTTCTACTCTAATATATTCGTACATTCACTTTTATATATTACTAGTGTTCGCCCAGTGGTAGAATTTCGACGATAGCCACTAAAAATTTGAGGAAAACATAATTAAATTAAAAATAAATAAAAAGCAAATCACGATTAAAAAATCCTCATTTATTAATACAAACAAAATTTCAATTTCAATTAAAAATCGAGCTTAAACTACCTAAAATTATTTATAAGTAATACAAAATAGACTCATTCAAAATCTTTAATTTCTGTGTGTTATTATCACAATAAATTAATGTTATGATTAAGCAAGTAAAAAATAAATTTAAATTAGCAATTTCAACTGAGTTTAAATCTATTTTTATACAGAACTTCTCTGAAAACAATATACTTTTTTAATGTTCTGTCATTGTTTAGTATATGGCCTTGACCATTTCCTTTGGAAATATAAATTTCAAAATTTTAATTTTAACGTGCTCTACTTGCTACTATATGTAATTGTGAATGCGAAATTACACAATCTTTTCCAAAAGTTTTACCCAGCGATTTCATTATGGCTTTACAAGAACGTTGTTCTTTGAAATTCGAATGGAAGTATTGTGTCAGAAAATATTAAATTAATTCTTGGTGTTAAAATTCTTTTATTTAAAATAGCTCCCGTCAGTACTTCACTCTAATTCGTGTTCCATTAACTACTGCTTGTACAGTATTTAAGTTAAGAATGAGTATAACTATACAATTTATATTTAAATTTAATTAATGAGGTAACATTCCGTGATATGGTATCGTCAAATAATAGCCCCGATCACTTCATTAAATTTAAAATTTTCGATTTATTAAAAACCAAAATAGAGGAAATCGACTTTGCAAAAGAAAAAGTACTAAATGTTTGAAATGATATATCTCTGCAACAAATAGTCCGATTTCGATGATTTTTTTATTTTAATTTTTAATTTAATTTTAATTTAAGGGAATTCACGAAGCTTACAAATAAATATTGGTATTATCAATAAAAAAATGTGTACTTTTTGAAATATTCTCAAATAAAATACTGAATCCATCATAAAAATTTATGAAGCTTGTTTTCGGGAAAGTATGTTATATACCTAAATTATAAATGTTTCAAGGGGAAGACTTTAGTCAAGTTTCATTAAAATTGTTAAAGCTGTATATATAATGATAGATGATTTGATCTGGTTACCATAGATACCGAACCACTCTCTATTAGAATCTTTTAATAGCTTTTCACTAAAAAAACTCATAACCTCTCATGCTTTTCTCCTAATTCAATGTTTGTATGAGCGTTGGAAAGCTGAGTTGTTGTTCTTTAAGCCTATATTAAAAACTTTTATATATAATACCCTCATAAGGAATAAATAAAGAAAAACTACAAACACGTTTTTATTTTTTATCTCCAAGCCTAAGTTATTCAAGGACCTTTGGTTTATGCCATTTAGTGTATATTACTGTTGAACAAACTACCATTTATATATGTATTTACATAAAATTCGTCAATAGATATTAAACAAAAAAATAAGGAAGAAAATCGGTTGAATAATAGAGGAGAAAAATGAGCTGAACCATTTTGTCTTTCTATTTATATAATGATTACGAAAGGAAACAATGTCGTACCATTTGAGTACTTTTTGATTTGTAGCCAAATAAAAATGTGAATCCATCCATAATTTTTTTCAAAAAACAAAAATATTTGTATCTTACTCTGCGAAAGTGCGAGGCAACAAATTTTTACTTTCATTCACGAATATATAAAATATATAGTAAGGGAAAGTATTAGGATCGTGAAAATATTCGAATCTGTGTTTTCAACGGAAATCTGTGTCACCTCCGGAAATAACCAAGTCTGTGTGGTATGGTCTGTGCCTACGTGAACAGTCTAGCTCAAAAACGTAAAGTCGTATGAAAACTGATATTACGTATTTAAGGTAGGTATGGAAACATATTTTTACAATTTACTCAAAAACGGTTCCAACGATTTCAGTGTATACATTGTATAATTAAGTGGTGTTTAATATCATTTAGGTCTTATCTCCGTTGATGTCACTTTACAGGGCTTAAACGCCCAATGTTCATATATGTCCATCTCTAAAGTACCTTTAATATGGTTTATTTAAAAAATCAAATCTCTTTTATAGACAGCAACTATAAAAAAATGGCTAAATATGAAGTTTGAAAGAATATGATAATTGGAAACTGGAGGAAAAAAAAAGGGATGTTAAAATTAAATTCCGAATAACTCAAAAAGTATACGCTTTTTGGGGGATATTGTATTATGGTTTTTTAAAAGTTTTTTGGAATTTCCTAAAAACAAAAAAAAAATTAAAAATTGTTAAAATCGGACAATTAGGAGGAAAGATATGGTCTCTAGTTTTTCTCCCTGAAGAGATGAAAATTTGGATATATTTAAAATATATTTTTTTAATTGTTGAGACTAAAAAACCTTTTTTCTACAGATATTTAATAAAGTGTCTTTCCTAAGAACATCTTTCATAAGAAATAAGTACCTAAATTTATACTTTTATTCTCAGTTCTATATTACAACACTGCAATCACCACCTCCGGAATCAACTTACTCATTGTCTGCATAGATAACTTTTTCAACTAAAAATATCACTAAAATGACAACACTCAAAAATATTGAAATTGGAGTTAATCATTCTGTGGTTGATAAAAGCAGATAGAGTGAATAGATTTTTATTGCCTGTCGTCGATATATTAAATAGACATTTTGTAATTATAATGGTCTTAATGACTTGTTAAGCTTTAGCTACGTTTAAAATACACTTTAAACAATTTTATAATAGCCCAGCATAGCCAGAAATAATTTCTATTCAAAGTAGATCGGTAAGTGAAAGTTGTGTGTTGCGCGCACCACATTTTTTTTCTAAGTTTGATAAAATTATTTAAAATCCACTGAATCAAGCCAATGCAATGCCATTGTCTGAAATACAATACAATTGTACTTGTGTGAAAGAAGAAGTGAAATATAAAAATATTTCTGGAATATGTTTATAAGCTTATATACACTTGCTGTAGTTTAATAACTCTAGATATGATGTTATATTTAAATAATTAGGTATCTATTGGTCGCTTATTTCAAAAATTCATTAAGTAACCTTTTAGAAAATTAAATTAGTGAATAATTTGATGAATTTCCCCTTTGTGAAATCCTGACATTATCCACTTACAATTAGTGTGAGAACTTTTGACCTATCCATGGCAGGCAATGAAAATCTTGTAATATCATTTTAGTAAACTTTAAAATGAAAATAATAGTTTAATAACTAATAGTCCTACAATCGATAATCATTTATAGGTTAAATATTCAGATATACTTCCAAACCTCTGTAGGCATATATAAGCCTTTCGGTCGACAAAATGACTAATCCCAATTTGTATATCCTTTATTATTAATTTTAGTGATGTTTCTAATGGCAAAATTTATACCTTTATTCACAGTTCTATATTTCAACATTGCAATCACCTACTTTGGAATAAACTTACTCACTGTCTGTATAGATACAACTTTTCCAACTAGAATTATCACTAAAAGGACATTGCTCAAAAATATTTAAATTGTAGTTATTCATTATGTCAACTGAAAGGCCTCAGAGACTAAATAAGAAAGAGACTTTTGTAACTTTAATGGTCTTAATGATTTTTTATCTGTAAGCTTTAACCTTTAGCTCTGTTTAAAATGCACTTCAAAAATTTTATAATAGTCCAACGTTGCCAGAAAATAATTTCTATTCACAGTAGAGCGGTAAGTGAAACTTGTGTGTTGCTAGATATTTTTCCATTTTGTAGAGAATTGAGGAAGCTTTTAAGTACTCATAGATCCAAAACGGGAAAAAACTCGCTAAGTACATATTCTATGATAAAATACACTTTTGAAAGGTAGTTAAACTACCTATAAAACTTTATAAAAATCGTTCATTTCGGACAAATATCAAACAAGTTAGAGCTATTTAATATCTTATTTTCTTACATACGGAGAATATTTTCATTTCACAATCTTTTATGAGTTTAAATCCTTGTGGCAGAAAGGGGTGAAAGAGAGAGAAAAAGATAAATTAATTGAAAGTAAAAAAACCTGGTGCCCTCGATATTATTACTTTAAAGCTCTTACCTTTTGAAATGGAACGCATATTTGTAAACAATTAAATCATTGAATGATTTTGCTCAAAATGGATGATATTGTGATTATCTCCCGGTTCTCAACGCCTGTTATATCTTAATTCTTCTTTATCTAACCGCAGCAGCTTGTGAGCAAATGCTTTATGTAATTTTTGAGAAAAATATTGATTTGAGTTTCGTTGCCAAGGTGAGCCGACTGGGGTTCTGAGGTCGAAGGATTTACCGTACAAAGTGCAGTACCGCTAATCAACACTTCCTGGAAGTCCTTTCTTCTGCGCTATGTCTTCTAGTACCGGAGTGCCTCTTTCTTCTAGGACACTTCTTCTGCTTCTGGAACCGGTCTCTCCTTCCAATTACATCTTCCTCTCCTCCATTCGTCAGTGGCGTACCTGCGTCTTTCCTCTCTTTTGCTACGTTTACCTTAGCCCATGGTGCAGACTCCTTTTAATAAAATTATTAAGATCTACCTAAAACTTCGTGAACAGCTTCATCTTATCGTAACCGACAACATTTTGAAGGGGGCATTTCTTTAGGCGTGCTTAGCACTTTTTTACTTTCACTTTTCTATATATCAAATATATAATAAGAGACAGTATTGTGGTCGTGAAAATTTTCGAATCTGAATTTTCAACGGAAATACATGTTTTGAAGTCTCCTGAGTCCAAGAAAACAAGTCCCGCAAAATGGCCAGTGTGACGAGCCTAGCTCAAAAACTAAGAGTCGCATGAAAGCGAAATTGCATATTTGAGGTTTTTGTAAGTCTTGGATGTTACAGCAACCTTTCCGTCAAAATCGGCTCAAAAGATTTTGATTAAACTCACTATATCAGTGTATGACTAAGCAGTTTTTAATATAATGTAGGCTTTATTCTCATTGATGTTTTCTAACAGGACTTAAATGGCTAATTTTCAATACTAGCTCTCTAAAGTACCTTTAATTGTTTTTATTTGAAATAATTAACCATTTCACATTATACTTGATATAAAAAATAGTCAAACATAAAATAATTTGATAATTAACTAAAGGAGAAATATGAGATCGTAGCGGATTATAGTTGTAATGCTGGCCCGAAAGATTACAACAGGCTTCCGGCATTAAAAATACGTAACATGAGCTTAATATAATACCGACTCCGACAGTATGATGTACATAAGCCTATGTGGTTTTCATAAATGCAATCGTTGGTATTAATTAATATTTAATTGAGTAGAATACAGCGATATAAAAATTATAATTTATATATATGAGATTATTTAAAAAATAAAAATACCCAGAATGAAATGTAAATAGCGTCTATAATTTTTGCTTTCACTTCCCCTTTGTCTGAAAATACTTGATTGTGCTAAGTGAAAGTCGTGTGGTGCGCGAATCAGATTTTTGTGGGAAGTGAATGAAGCTGACCGTCATTATTGGGTATGTAACGCTCATTCGGGTAAAGTCGCCTCGACTTAATTTTGCATTTGGATTAAAATATTTTTAATTGATTAATATTAAAGACTTGCATACTATGAGCGAGAGAAATTTTCAGCATATCATTTTTGAAATGAGCTATAATTTAAAATTGTATTCTTACGTGACGCCAAGTTTGAGAGTCGGAAATAGAAAAGATAGCGCCAAAAAAAAAACAACAGTGTTTTGAACATTTGGAATAAAATATATCAAAATTTAAATACCATAGAGGATTCAGAAAACGATTTGTAGAAGACAATATAGTTATATTTTATAATTAGCCGTAAAAATAAAAATCAAGAAATTATGTGTTTTTACGGTTTTATTTTTAGAGTATAATACAAATAATGAAAACCGGTAAATAACTAGGGTTAGAAATAAACACGGATAAGACAAAATATATGATTAGCTGAAAAAATGGCGATATAGGAGGTAATATCCATATAGAAGGTAATATGTTTCAATACGTAGAGAAGTTTAGGTATCTGGGATCTAGGAGACACCGAAGTATGTCACATTATACACCGAGTTAAATCGAAATCGTTAGAGCCGTTTTAGAAAAAAATTGTTAAAATGTGTTTCACCGTTGAAAGAAAGTGGCACTTCCGGTTAGCCAATTTTAAGGAAAAAGTTGCTGTCACATCTAAGGCATATGCCTATCTTAAATTCGTACTTTTGGTTTTTGAGCTAGACATACACACAGACCATTTTCGGGACTTGGTTATTTGGACTCAGACCTCAAAACGTGTATTTCCGTTGAAAACTCAGATTTAAAAATTTTCACGATCGCAATACCTACCCTTACTATATATTACAAAGTGAAAGTAAAAATTAGAATTAACAAAACCATTACCCTTCCTATGGTTCCTTACCTCTTTGTACCCATACAGTGTCACTACATTTTAATTTAGGTTTGTTTTGTTACTCTTAATTTTTTTCTTGGCTTTTTTTTTTTTTTTAAAGATTCAATACTTTAAATAACAAATCTACCCACTGAGTCATTGCAAAGTAAAGAATATACCGAATATTTAATAGTTGACCGCTGTATTATAAAGGAAGGAGATGGTCCGTGGTTGCGGCCATAAATAGGCTAAATAGTGGTAAAACTATTTTATTCAAAGCCCGAGGCTTTCAATAAAATAGTTTTATTACTATTTGGCCTATTTATGACCGCAACCACGGACCATCTCCTTCCTTTTTAAAGAATATACCAGATTCAAGAGTTTGCGACAAGATTACATAATAAAACTACATCAATCGAAAATTATGTATTCCATGTTTTTTTTTAATGAATAGAACAACCTTCTGTGCACATGGGTGCCCCCCCCATCTCCTCCCCCCCCAAGGTCAATGACACAAGAACCTCCCAAGATATTTTACTGCTCACCTTTTCTTAAAAACAGAGCAAGCTAAGGCAGAATGAGAAAAACTGTGGATCATATACAATTACACTTGCTGCGGTATGTTCCACGTTTCTCCCCTTACCCCTTAAATTCATAACTCTGTCGAAATTAGCCCCGCTCAAAAATTAAAAAACGCGTCATAATATGCAGCTTCAAAAATTTTGATGGCGTACGCTAGGAAATTTCTTTCTGGGTACTCCTGCCTGTGCAGATACAAAACTGATAAAAGTGACGAATGTATCACATTCAATATTTTGCCACATTTTGATAAAAATAATATGTTAAAAATTTAAATAATAAAAATATTATCAATAAACAAACCACATTTTCAATACATTGTAATTGCTGTTTCTGTTCTTTGAATAAGGAATTCAGGTTTGAGGACTTTGCCAATAAATGCATCGTTTCTGAAGCAATCGCTGGAGTACAAATCTGAAAATTTTGATTATTCTAATTGGATAGTTAAGAATTTGTACTAACCATCTGTATTCATGAATTTCCCAAATAATCTATCAAGATTTTAAAGTAGAAACGCAAGTACATTCTCTTAGAACACGTACGGTTATTTCTGTAATCCTGTTTAGTTTTATATTGGTCAATTATTGGTTAAACTAACCTGTCAGAATTATATTTTTTGGAATATTCTTCATTATGATTATTCTTTCTTGTTGCCAGTTTGTCTGAATCTGTATTTCACATGTATATATTGGACACATCAGGGCATACATTATATAATCTTCTTATCTAACCTCCTCCAAAAATAATATTAATATAAAAAATAAATTAGAGAGCATGCGTGATGTTAATTATTGGCAGAATATCCTTTTAATTTTATTTCCATTTTGATACTTAAGTAATTAAAATTGTTGAAAAATAAATTAAAATGATTAAAAAATAGAATTATTGAAGTATAGATAACAGATATAAACATTCTATTGTTTGAGCAATAATAATATTTGAGGCAGGACAATCACAATAGTCATTTGAAAATATTTTTATTTTTAATTCATTATAACAAAATATGATAAAATGTCTTAAAAATTATTCATTGTTATCAATGAATTTTTGTATTCAGCTCGGCCACCCTGCCCCGACATGCTACTATTACCTCTTGTTGCTTAGGTACGCTATTATTTCCTTTTCTTTATAATTATTAGCATACCTGAAGGCATCCCATCCTTTATTATCCTTATCATTAACGTTAGCGCCATGCTCAACAAGGAGCTTCACAATGTCCAAGGAGCCGCCGTAACGAGATAGGAACATTAGTGCTGAGGTTCCGTCTTCCAGCTTAGCTGATGGGTCTGCTCCACGGTCCAGCAGTAATTTTACCATTTCAATGTTTCTTCTTTCTACTGCATTATATAAGGCTGTTTTCTCACAATTACCTTTCATGTTTATAACGGCTCCAGCATCAAGTAGCATTGTTACCACTGAAGTATTTGTAGACAGATGTAAAGCAGTGTTTTGTTCGTTATCTTTCATAGTCACTATTGCACCAGCATCAAGCAACGCCTTCACCACTGCAGTGTGCCCAGCTGCTGCTGCACGATGCAAGGCAGTTCTCCCGTACTCACTTTTCATATCTACTGCTGCCCCGGCATCAAGTAGAGATTTCACCACTGCAGTGTGCCCAAGTTCTGCTGCATGATGCAAGGCAGTTTTCTGATTGCTATCTTTAATATTCAACTCTGCCCCGGCATCAAGCAACACCTCCACCACTGCAGTGTGCCCACGTTCTGCTGCATGATGCAAGGCAGTTTTCTGATTGCTATCTTTAATATTCAACTCTGCCCCGGCATCAAGCAACGCCTCCACCACTGCAGTGTGCCCAGCTCCTGCTGCACGATGCAAAGCAGTTTGCATGTACTGACCTTTCATATCTACTGCTGCCCCGGCATCAAGCAATGCTTTCACGACCTCAACGTGACCTTTCTGAGCCTCATAGTGTAATATAACAAATCCATTTTGGTCCCTTTGAGCTAGGTCACTCTTTTCCAATAGCAGCTGCAGGATTTCTGACTTATTTTTTACAGTTGCTATGTAAACTGGAGTATCTATCATGGGGCTCCCGACATTATATACAATGGCTCCAGCATCCAATAGAGTGGAAACCGCCTCAGCACTTCCTCCTTCAACGGCGTAATGAAGCGCAGTTTGACCTCTATTATTTACATTAGGATCGGCTTTGTTTAACAGTAACAAATTTATGATATCCGCCTGGTTATTCCTCACAGCAACCATCAAGGGCGTGTCTCCTTTATCATCCACTGCGTTCACTTCTGCACCCATTCTGAGGAGCAGTCTCATAACCAAAGTATTACAAGCGACATGTAATGGAGTAAGACCTTTTTCATTTTTTATGTTTGCTGTTATACCCCTATCTCTTAGTAATTTGAGGACATCAATGTTTCCTGAGCGAGACATGGAATGGACTATGGAGTCACCATCTTTCAACTTGACTCCCAGGATATCACTGAAATCCGCCCCTTTCTTCAGTAACAACTCGATACCCCGGACATTGTCAGATCTGATAGCTTGAACTAATGGCGTTTCTCCAAGATGGTTCTTTTCATTTATGTCCATTTCTCCTTCTATAAGGGCCTGTAGTGCTTCGTTGTGGCCTCCAGTGGCAGCGATATGGATGTACGTGTCTCCTGCAAAAAAATGTTTGTCGAATTTGGCACCAGCCTTTAACAGAGCCTTAACTGAAGATGGGCTGTTACATCTCACTGCTTCCTCCAAGGGAGTGGCATTACTGGAGTTTACGACTTCCAGGTCTGCATTTAGGATACTAAGGGCTGCGATGGAGGCACTGCTTCCAGTCCTCGCAGCCAAATGCAGAAGGCTGTCCCCGGACTGAGTCAACCCATGTATGTCTGCTCCTTCGCCCTCCAACTCGAAAATATCTCTGGGGCAGTTGTTAGCAACAGCATTTTCAAGTTGAATTGCGAAATCTCGGCAGCCTTCCTGAAAAACAAATATGCTGTATTTAATAATGTATATGCTTCATTTATTGGACTTATATTAGAATGGAAAATTTGAAGAGAATAAATACACATTTAATATTGTTATTTATTAAATTATCAATTATTAGGTCATCGAGATATCTAAATATGAAATTTAGATTTAATAATGGGTTAATTACTGATCGTTAATTTGAGTTACCAATATGTGAACTCCTGTTTTGTACAATTTTAGAAATTCATGTTCCAAAAAAATATTAAAGGTAGGTAATGTTTTTTCATCATTCGCTTTAAAATGATGATGGCTAAAACTCCCTCCAAAAAAAAATAAGATTTTGAATAAAATTCAAAGTTATTAGCTGTATATATGAAAACTGAATAAAAAATGATTAAAAGTAGTAAAATGTTACCATATTTTCTTAATATTTTTTAATTATTTCATTCAAATAAAAATGTCAGATTTCTTACATATCACTCTTAAATGCTTGATGTTCTACTAAATTTATTCTATGAGTTTTTTTCTTTAAGAAAGTTCATTTCCAAGTAGCAGGTCCATTTCTAGTAATTTGTCTCAATTTTGGTAAATATCAGCGTTTGTTGACTGTGGTTTTATATCAACCCCACTCAACCAAATTATCAAGTTGAGGCACTCATTAGACGCAAAATTTAACATTCTTCAATTCCTTAAAAAATAAAACTTAAAAATACCACTTCGATGGGCTGCTTAGGAGTTGGAGGTGAAAAATGTTTTCTCGTGGGACCCGCGCAAGCAATTTTGTTTCAAAAATGTTTGAACGCATATATACAAGTTAAAAAAAAGAAAAACGTTTCTCACATTTTTCACAATATATATTCCATTTTGATCTTAAACATTTTTTAAATCAGCTGCCATTTTTGAAAGAAACGGCTCTGGAATGGCAGACAAGTTTCATTTTAGTTAGAATAACATATACTTTCATGATTTCCATTCAAACCTTCGCCCACGATGAGATCAGCTTTTGGGCGCTGGCTCCAGGGCTATGGGATCTCATAGAAATGTTATTGCTAAAATTGACTAAAAGGAAGTTTAACTTCATTTAATTGATTTTACACTTTAAAAAAATAAAATAAAACAATTTAGGAATCATTAATATCAGGTAGATTTTGTCTTCATTAAAATGGTCTGACGTATCTTTCTACTTTCCTTATAATTTTCAAAATGCTCTGAATTTTCTTTAATTTTTATGAATGGAGAATGTAATCGATGAATATAACGTTACAATTATTGTCATGTTTGTTTGTAGTTGGGTTTTAAGGAGTAAAACAACAGGGTCATCAATGCCTGCAAATTAATTTTGTTTATTTCTGGATTAAATTTTTATAAGATTGAATTTTTTAAAAAACAAAATCGTTCGATTTCAAGGAACTAAACACTAACTTTATTGTGACTTCGTCTTCCCTAAAAATGTTTGCTTTTGGAGATGTAAGTCCTGGACTAGTTAGACGCGATAGACAAAAATGACAGTCCTGTAAAATCTGGCTGATGTATATGGTCAAGTGTATAATTGCAGTGTTGGCATTGTGGTGGTGGCTGCTTGCTAATGAGATGTGGATGGGTAAAATTGGTGTGTCCTATTCTGAGTCTGGTTAAGAGAAACTCTTCTCTGGGTAAAGAACAATTTGATGTTAACCATGGCTTTATTGTTATTTAATATCTTTTAGTTTGCTCGGCGGAGTCTCATTCCACATAAATTGCCAGCGATGAGTTGTTTCTTTTTTTTAGGGGAAGACTTATATCTCCCGACCTGGAAGGGTTAGTGCTTGTTTCGCTTCCACGTCCGTGAGCTCGTTTTCAATTCCCATGTGGCTCGGCATCCAAATAAAGTACACCGATTTTTCTAGAACAATTATTGTCGTATTTAATTACGTCTACTTTTACATTATTTAATAGTAACTGAAATTTTTCATTAAATCAAAATGGCATTTCCATAGAAACTGAATGTTGACACTACATTGCAGAATTTTCCCCATCTAGTTTATTGATTTCTGTTCAATTTTCTTACAGAAAGGTACAAATCCAATTTTTGTACCTTATGTCACAAATTATGTCATAGGAAAAGCTAAATAACACAATATTTTTGCTGACAATGTTTTGTTTTTTTTGTTGTAAAATTATTATACGGTACAAGTGGAAAGCAAACTGGGGTTTATTAGTTTTTATTACCTCATTTAATAGACAAAGATATTTAGATTATAAATGCCCAATTTCTGACAATTCCTGTAAATAATAAGTTGTAGGTTTCGATAAGAAGAAGTCATTCACTGATTTATATGTAGATGTTAATAATTTGTTAAAAAGGATTTAGACTCCGCGAGTTCACGGAAAGCCTTTAACTGTGGTATTAATCAACCGCACCACTCTCTGGCCAAAAAAAAAAACCCATATTGCCTAAAAGGCGAGGGAGGGAAGGACAGAAACAAAATAAAAAAAAAAAAACCTCTGATAACGTTTTGAGCTGCTCAGTTGTGATCCTGTACTTCTTGGCTAGTGAGATCATTATCGTCATCACGTGCGGCGGCAACTTCAAGGTGCCATCCGCCACCAGCTGACACAGCAGAGACATTGCGGTCTCGATATCTGCCCGCTGAAATTCAAAGTCTTCGAGGAGCCAAACTCGTAAGTTCCTTGAGCGGAGCTGTTGGACGCGGTGACAGATCTCGGCAAGCAATATAGAAGACATGAGGTCTCTCTTCGCCAAGGAGTGGATCAGCGCCAGCAGGAGGCACTGCGGAGTGCAGACTTCGAAGTCGTTGATGGGCAGAGGATTGTAGATGTTCGATTCGTTTCCATAGGCCGCACCGGACAACATCTTGTTCAACAGGATGTCGCGGCTAAGGTTGACAAATCTATTCATTGGCTGGGTAGACATCATCTCTTCTATCTGGTAACAAGAAATCAACCATATCATCTATACATAAAAAATAAACATGAAAGTAAAATACATATATCTTGAAACAATGCAGCAAAAAAGTAATAAAAAAATATGACATTTGTATAATTAAATAGTTTTGTACTATTAGGCAGTGAATTTAATCTTTGTTACCGCTGAACTCTTGATCTTACTCAGAAGTGAAACTATGTGATTAAAATTTTAATGGCCACAACTCTATGTAGTTGAATGTTGCCAAGGCACAGAACACATATCTTGTGTGAGTAGCCCTTAATAAATATACATATACAAGTGAAAAAATTAACAAAAAATGCTTCAAGAAGTATTTCCCAAAATAAAATAAACAGATGTGTCGATTTTATATGAAACAACCTTGAGCAAATATTAAAATTTCATAAATTATGTGCAAATATCTCACAAATTATAATAAAAGGAAAACACTTAAGAGTAAATGAATGCTTCAAATATCAATTTACAACTGATAGCAATTTTTTGACAGTCATCAAATGATTTGCTATTTTTGGAGAACTATGACGAGTGGAAGCGTAGTATCTAGCAGCACATTATCTCTGATTTGTTTCAGGATGGTTAAAGAAGATCTCACATGAAGGCCCTTTTTAGTAGTAGCAGCTGATTGTGGATGCTTTTAAAGCTGAAAAAACACTAACAAAGCTTTACTTTCTGTCTAAAGTATAAGGTTTCAACAGAGATGCTCAAATTTCTTACAAGTATCTTAACCAGAGTTAGGTCATACTGGGCCATTCTTGGATTTCTATTCATCAATGTGTGATGATGAATCTTGTGCAAACAGAGTTAGAACAATTGAAGGATATGGTGCTGTTAAATGAAGTGGGATGTGCAATGTGTAAGAATTACATGCTTTTCATATCAGTAATTAGTAAATGGCTAAATTACAACAGAAAAATGATGTCATCTGTGTTTTAGCTTCTTGAATATATTTATATTGGGGTCGGGTTAGTATTTTGATGACGGTACACTATTAGTGGATTGATAAACTTAAATTAAATTACATTAAAGCGGATCATAAGTATCACTTACAGGTGTAGGTGCCTCGCTTTCCAAACCGGTCCTGTGTTTCTTTGAATCCGTGGACTCCATTGGAAGAGTTCTTTTCCTTCCAGCAGTCAGAACCAGGTCAGCACTCATCTCTTGGACACGGCCGGCCTCATGGCAGCCCGTTCCACTCCCGCCTGGTAAAGAGGTGGCGTCCATTGCTTTGTAGTTCACCTTAATCTGCCAATTTAGCAGACAAATTATTCAAACTGCAGTCACCAAACAGTGAGGATTCAACTGTAACGGCAATGACCTCGTTAACAGAAACGCCTTGAAAAGTCGAATGTTACCTACTGTTATGAACAGTGTTTCCACTCTGATTTTTAAAGTTCCCTTCTTCTAGCTCTGATTTTCCCTTTTTTCTCTCAGTCAGAACCTAAAAATCTCTTAATTTTTCCCTCACCAAATATATATATATATATATGTATAATATAGTATATAAACGTTATTTAATATGTAGGCTTTTATATTTTCATTGACTAATAGAATTATTAATAGATACATAGTGGTGTAGAGATAGTTGATCGTTATACAATATGAGGCATTGGTCGAGGGGGGGGGAGGAGGGTGCGCTCAAATAAATACTGAATTATTAAAATAGTATTTTAATCCTTACACCGACGTTTCGACCTACTTTATAAGTTCTTCATAAGGGCTACAAAAGATACAAAATATAAAAGGTGCGTGGCGAAAATGAATTATAAGTAGATATTAAATAAGACATTTTCTAACATAATTTCTTCTTTAATATCCACTTCTTTAATATATAAACTTTATTATTTAATATATGCTTATAATTCATTTATTTTATTTTCACTATGTTCCTTTTATATTTTGTATCTTTTGTAGCCCTGATGAAGATCTTACAAAGTAGGTCGAAATGTCGGAGTAAGGATTAAAATACTATTTTAAAAATTCAGTATTTATTTGACCGCACCCCCCGACCAACTACTTCTCATATTAATAGATCCACTGACCGACTTACCAATTAGCAATAGCTAAAATGGTGCAAAAGGAATTACCGATACGCAGTATTGGCTCCAGTATTTATTTTAATAATCACACGAAAATAGAGGATCCACGTCAGTATTAATCGTAAATCTTTGGATATGCAGATGATATAGCTGTCTTTGGCAGAGATCAATAGGACATTGAGAACCTCTCTAAGTTTTGGATAAGAGAAGCAGAGCTAATCGGCCTACAATTAAATTAAGACAAAACAAAATTTATCATAATAAGCAAAAATTTCACACTAATGACAGGATCTGCGTACAAGGGAAATCGTTCCAGAGAATAGGAAAATTCAAACACCAAGGTTTCAGAATAACATCAATGAATGGGCAACGGTTGGAAATAGACCAGCCTATAACACCAAGCGTAAACAAACCTTTCCTTTTCCTTTCAAAGGTATTGAAATCCCCAAAAATATCAAATTAAAAGTGTATAATCCTATGGAAAAAGTATTTCTAACATATTAATGTGAAACCTGGACACTATCCAGCACTCTAGAAGAAAGTATTGAAAGATTTGAGAGGAAAATCCTCCGCATGATAACCGGAGCGGTCTGGGATCAGAGTACTAACACATGGACACTAGCGGATCCAGAATTTATTTTTTGGGGGGGGGCTTAAGCCCGAAAGTTATTTTTTTCATAAAAATAACGACAATTACTTTAGAAAAAAAGAAAGAAACTAACTACCTATATGAAATGGTGTTTAAGTGATTTCTAAAGTCCTTTTAAATGTAATTACACGAACAATAATACTTTAAGAGATAAAACATGGTTATATTTTACCATTTTGGGGAGGGATTCAGCCCGAAAGCCCTCTCCCCCCCCATAGATCCGCCCGTGCACATGAATAAGAAAGACCAATAAAAAGCTGCTTATAGAACCTGGTCAATCAATATTCCACGATATGAAGGCACGGAATTCAAGATATAGCTCAGAGAAATCTATTTAGCGCCTCTACAGGACAATGAATGCCTCAATAGAAGGCAAAAAACCACGTGGAAGCAAACAAGCAGTTGGATAGATAAAATCAACATATGCAATAGAGCTGCTTGCAGATAACTTGGAAAGAAATGGCCAAATATAGGCAGAGATAGAGTAGGATTGTTATGCTCGCAAAAGGTCTGTAATGTCATTATAAAAAAAAAATATAACACTCTAATTATTGTTTTAAATTAAAATTTAACAACTTGTTATGAATATTTTGGTTTTTCACAATGCGTGAAGAAACATAATTTGATTTAAGAAATTTTCTAGACTGAATGTCAATAAAAGAATTTTTGACCTTTTTAAACTCTGCTTACTTGGAAAAGGAAGAGCAAAAAAAAAAAATTAATTTTATGGTGCTTTTTGCCATTGGCATCTACAATTGTATGCACATTTCCCCATAATATATGGACATCGTTATTAAAACCAATATTTTCTAAGTATATTCCTTTCTTCAGAGAAGAAGTATCATTTCAGTTCGATAAACATCTTTATCAACATCTCATTTTATGAGTGTTTTTCTTATTATAAAATTAATTGATTAAGATAAAAAAGATTGCATGATGAGATGTTGCTTCAGTTTGTTTACAAGAGGAAATTTCCCCTTTTTAAATAATTTCCCTTTTTCATTCCTCCAAAAGGGGAATTTTGTCACCGAAGTGGAAACCCTGGTTATGACATCAGATCCTACCCCTACCACCTAGGAAATTCCTAGTAGAAATGGGTGTGGATGTTATGAAATGTTGCGATATCTATTGATAACGCCCAATGTCTTATCCAAACAAAGGATTCCATATTATATAATATTGAAAGAAAAATGCCAATATCGGATTTAGATTTATTTTTTCGTTGTATTTATTTAATTAAGAGAACTAGCGGATCCAGGATTTAATTTTGGGGGCTTCAGCCCGAAAGATTTTGAAGTTTAATATAGGACTCCGACAATCCTATATAAATATACATATGTGGTTGTCATAAATGCTATTGTTGGTATCATTTAATATTTAATTGTATAGAATGCAGTGATATAAAAATTAAAACCCGCCAATGACCCTCTAGGATAGAGGCGATTACAAAAAAAAAAAAAAAAAAAAATTAAAATTTGTATAATACTCACAATGAAATATAAATAAATATAGAGTCTACAATTTTTACTTTTACTTCGCTTTGCCTGAAAATACTTATTTCTGCTAAGTGGATGATAAGTGAAAGTTCTGTGGTGCGCGCACTTCACCAGATTTTTGATTTAGGAACAACGAGTGAAGAGATAGAACGAGTTACTGGTGGATATATAAGGGAGGAGATAACGGGGGGGGGAGGGGGGGAGGACTGAACCCCTCCCCCTCCCAAAAAAAAATGGTAAAATGTAACCCTGTTTTGTAAAAAAAATATTAAAAAATTAATTCTTAGAGTATCATTGTTCGCGTTATTAATTACATCCAATAGGACTTCAAGTATCGCTTGAACACTATTTCATATAGGTAGTTGTATTTAGTTTCATCCACCTACATATTTAATATTCTTTAACTATATTTATTGAGAGATATTACAATCTGTCACAAATAAGGACATTTATAATAGGGTTCAGAGAGCACATTCACGCTCAATCAACAATAAATAAAAAATAAATAATACAGAAAAACAATAATAATAAAAGTAAATGTGTATAAACTAAAACAAAAAAAAAAATAAACTAAACTAATAAAAACAACTGTAATATATAGTAAGGGTAAGTATTGCGATCATGAAAATTTTTGAATCTGAGTTTTCAACGGAAATACACGTTTTGAAGTACCCTGAGTCAAAATATCCAAGTACCGAAAAATGTTCTGTGTGTTTGTATGTTAGCAGTCTAGCTTAAAAACGAAAAGTCGTACGAAACTGATATTACGTATTTAAGATAGGTATATGCCTTAGATGTGACTGAACTTTTTCCTTGACACTCTATATCAACGCTGAAACAAATTTTTATAATTAATCAATTTGCAAAAATTAACGATTATATGAGCAAATGGCTGGATCAACTTTTAATTTTGATGACTCAAATTATTTTATTAGATCAACTGAGTGTTTTTAGATGCTCACAATCTCGTGTAAAAATGAAAAATTCGTATGTAAGTGTTCCAAAGAACACTAAAAGGGGATCTAACATAAATTGTATTTAAAATGTTATTATAATAATTGGCCTGCTTTATAATTCATTTAATACAATAGTCCATATTTTTCTTGTCTATAGAAAAAAAAAGGAATTGATTGATATATAATAACCTAAAAATATGGGCAAAGCAAACGCGAAAATAAATAATATATATTTTGTTTGAAATTATATAAAATATTTTTTTTAACGCCTCCTACGGCCTATCGGAACGGACGCCGGAGTACATGTCAAATATTTTTTGATGTCAAAGAAAAAAAAATCATGGAAATCGATGACCTCATATAACATTCTCTGTGTACATATCAAAAAATGCTGAAAATTATTTCACAATGGTTTACTATTTCCAAACAATTATCCATCTAAAGTAACATTACCTTCCGAGTGACAAATAGAAATAAATAAAAGGTGATTCCAATTATTGAACTAAACATTTCTTTTTTAATCATTAGTAATTAGCTAAAAAAAAATAGCATTGCTTTAGTAAAACATTCAAAAATCAAAAACCAAAATAAAGGATATAACCTTTGCAGTATAACATATAAAAACATCTAGAGACCATATCTTTGCTCCTAATTGTCCGATTTTTTTTTTTTTTTTTTTAGGAATTTCCGTATACTTTTAATAACAAAAAAGTGGATATTTTTTGAGTTATTTGGAATCTAATTTTGACTTATCTAACTTCGCAACTTTTTTCCAGCTTCTTTTCGTAGAAGTATGTTATATAGATAAATTTAAAGAACATCGAGTAGAAGACTTCAGCAGTTTAATTGAAATCGGTACATTCGTTTAGGAGCAACAGTCAATAGCAAGGCAGTTTTTTTGGTCGCCATATTGAAAGGAAAAGGCGGATAGTAATGTCGATGAAGGAGGATTATCCTCGGGTGAACTCTAATTTTAAAGCCAAATTAGAAAAACATCGGTCCAGTAGTTTCGGAGAAATCCGCAGATGGCAAACGGCGGACGGACAAAAAAAAGTTTATTCGTTTTTCGAATTCTATGTATCCTGAAACGTAAAACTTCAAATTTTGAGAGGAGGTAAAATTTTTGAATTTTGTCGTTCGATCACAGTGGTTCATTATTGAAAATAGTAAACCAAAATCAGAGCTACCCTAATTTTTGTAACTATTTATGGCTATTTGATTGGAATATATATCTACACACACATACTTACTATAAAGTAATATTATTGCCCTACTAGTCTCCACTCACTGTTGCAACCAAACTAAATTTATCAAGTGGGATATGGTCCTAGTCGCATCGAGAACTTCATAGCGTCAGCTCTGCAGATTAGATAAGAAGTATCAATATTGCTTTCAAAGAATTTCGATATTGTTCCAACTTGTTCAAATAAATAACTTAGGGATTATAAATTTAAGTTATATATTTAATTTTTAATTTATATTTAATAAATTTAAATTTAATAAGAGAGTTCCACGTGAGAGGGCTTTGGTTCGGAGCTGGCGGAACGATACCTAACTCAACAAGGAGCTGTTGCCATCCCATGTGAATGGGAGAGAGTTTGTTCATGGTGAGGAGGTATCCATGTGTTATAATATTTTTACTTTCACTTACGTATATATGTAATATATAGTAAGGGTAAGTATTACGAGCGTGAAAATTTTCAAATCTCAGTTTTCAACAGAAATACATGTTTTGAGGTCCTCTGAGTCCAAATAACCAAGTATCAAAAAAAGGTCTGTGTGTGCGTGTGTGTGTTATCAGTCTAGCTCGAAAACGAAAAGTAGTACGAAACTGATATTAAGTGTTTAAGGTTTGTATATGGACCGGATGTGATAGCAACTTTTTTTATTAAAATCGGCTAACCGGAAGTGCCACTTTATATGAACGCTGAAACACATTTTTACAATTTTCTCAAAAACGGCTTTAACGATTTTTATTAAACTCGGTGTATCATTGTATAATTAATTAGTCTTTAATATCATTTAGGTCTTATCCCCGTTGATGTCACTTTACAGGGCTTAAATGCCCAATGTTCATATGCCCAATGTCTTCCTCTAAAGTACCTTTTATGGTTTATTTTAAAAAATTAATCATTTCGCATTATTCAGAGTTATAAAAAAATGCTACATATAACTTTTGAAAGAATTTGATAAGTTAATAAAGGAGAAAAAATAATAAAAATGCAGAAAAACCTGCGTTGCCATAGACTGTAGCGTCTAAACGAATGTATAGATTTCAATGAAACATAGCTAAAGTCATTTTTTCGACATACTTCAACGAAAAGAAGCTGGAAAAAAAGTTACGAGGGATAGTAAAATTAAATTCCGAATAACTCAAAAAGTATACGCGTTTTTGGGGATATTGTGACAAGATGTTTCAAAAGTATTTAAATTGTCTAAAAAATGAAACATTTTTCATCGAAATCAAAGCACTATTAGTAGAGATATTGTGATTTTGAAATATTTTTACTTTCACTTACGTATATATATAATATATAGTAAGGGTAAGTATTGCGATCGTGAACATTTTTATATTATTTATTGAACACTTCCACTGTATTTTATGTTTTCTTACTTTCACTTAACTATATATGAAATATATAGCAATAATAATAATAAAAAGGCTTAGCGAACCCGAAGGTTCGATGCCGATACCATCAATCGCTTATTACACACCTCCCTCCACCGTTCGCCGTCCAAACCCAGTCCCTTCAGATCGGCTTTAATGCAATCTTCCCACCTTCGCTTCGGTCTACCTTTCGGACGCTTACCATTCGGCACAGCAAATATTAACCTTTTAGGAATTCTGTCGTTACTAAGTCCAACAACTTTACAAGCCCATTTGATTCGCCGCGATGAAATTATCTCAATTATATTACTCGGATACAGTTCACGCAATTCGGCGTTGTGTAACCGTCTGAACTCCCCGGTTAACTCATCCTTCTTCGGTCCGAATATTCTACGCAATACTTTATTTTCAAAAACCTTAAGACGCTGCTCATCCCTTAATGTAAGCGGCCAAGTTTCGCACCCATAAAGAACTGTAGGCAAGATAATTGTTTTATAGATTCTAATTTTTAAGTTTCGGGACAAGAGGCGCGAATTAAGTAGTTTTGTCACAGAAAAATAACAAGCATTTCCCGCCTTCAGTCTATCTTTAATCTCTTCTTCAATTTCGTTCTTTCTAGTTATCGTAGAACCTAGATACCTAAACTTATCTACCTGTTCAAACATATTTCCATCTATAACGATATCACCAGTAGTATCGCCATTTTTGCAGCTAACCATATATTTTGTTTTATCCACATTTATTTCGAGTCCTATTTCTTTACCGGCTTTCATTAACGTTGTCGTATTTAGTTTTATAGTTTCAACATCTTCGCTTAACAGTACCAGATCATCCGCATAGCCCAGCACGGATGTTGTCCCACCCAGATCCAACCCTTTCTCGGTACGCATTACCTTCCTAATGGTATATTCTAATGCCAAATTGAACAGGACAGGCGAAAGGGAATCCCCCTGTTTTAAACCCGAACGAACCTCAAATTTTTCGGACAGATTATTACCGATTCTAACTTTATTGAGTGTCTCCGTCAAGCACATCCTGACTAGATTTACTAATATTTTAGGAATCCCTTGCTCGATTAGAATATTATACAGTTCTATGAAATATATAGTAAAGAACAGTATTTCGATTGTGAAAATTTCTATTCTGAGATTGCATGTTTTGAATACATGTTGAATACTGGAAATACATGTTTTGAGGTCTTCTGAATCCAAATAACCAAGTCTTGCAAAATGGTCTGTGAGTGTGTGTAAGTGAACAGTGAAGCTCAAAAACGAAAAGTCGTACGAAAGTGAAATTTCATATTGAAGGTTTTTGTATACATTGTATGTTACAGAAAATTAGTCATGAAAATCGGCTAACCGGAAGTGCAACTTTATATCAATGGTTAAACACATTTTTCTCAAAAATGGCTCTAAAAATTTTGATTAAACTCGGTGTAGCAGTGTATTATGAAGCAGTTTTTAATACAATGTGGGTTTCAATTCCATTGATGTTATCTAACAGGGATAAATGGCTAATTTTCAATATGAGCTTCCTCTAAAGTGAAAATAAAATAAAGTGAAAGTCACAAGGCCTTCTGCCACATATGTAACCCTTAGCTATCCCCAATCCTTAAAATGCCCTCGGGCAGTGGAAGGAATTTGTTACATGTATATATTGTATTATTGTATACTATATATGTAAATTGTTTCAATAAACATTTTGGAGGGTAAGAGAAAAAAAAAATCCTCTAAAGTACCTTATTTATTTTTATTTGAAATAATTAACTATTTCACATTGATCTTTGATATAAAAAATAGTTAAATATAAAATAATTTTATAATTAACTAAAGGAGGAATAAGAGATCTCAACGGATAAGATTTAAAATACCGAAACCGAAGGAATACCAGGGCGCCCGAAAGATTATTACAAGCATTCATGCGTAACATGAGCTTAATATCGTACTATCTCCGACAATACTATGTACATATACATATGCAGTTTTCATAAATGCTATCGTTCATATTATTTAATATTTAATTGTATAGACTACACCGATATAAAAATTAAACTTTGTATTTATGAGGATAATTAAACACATAAAAATACCCACAATGAAATGTAAATAAATATAGATTTATAATTTTTAACATCACTTCCCCTTTGTCTGAAAATACTCAGTTCTGCTAAGAAGAGAGTGGTAAGTGAAATTCGTGTGATGCGCGTCCAGATTTTGTAATACTTATTTTCTGAAATCCAAATAAATATTAAAATTTTTGAATTACAACTACGTGACTATAATATCCTGAGCCAATGTGGCTGATTGTGGTGACAGTATGGTTGTTACGGTCTTTAATTTGGAAAAAGCGTTTCCGCAACAAACTTGCCGGATGCTTAGTGGAGACGGCAAGGTTCGCACAAAAAAAAACAAAAAAAAATAAATAAATAATGCATTGTCAATTAAATATTACTAACTATCTAACAGGCGCCACGATATTTAATTTGTTGAATTTGGGAAATAGCGAAAACCATAAAAATAAATAAATTAATTTAATTAAAAAAAAAAAAAAAGATTAGGACGCGGAGTGAGCTACGAACTCGGAACCTATGGGTTTAAAAACATATGTCAATTAACCTCATAATCTATCGAACCTTCTTACTTGGTTAATAATAAGTTTCACTAATCCATCGAATAGGGTTCTACAATTCCTTATTAAACAAAAAAAAAAAAAAAAAAAAACAATATAATATAATATATAAATAAAACATGAAAAAAAAAGAAAATAAAACTGGCTATTATTAATACCAATGATGAATTTACTTATTTCTATTGATTTAAATAACTGTTAAAGGAAATGAAAATTATAAACAAGAAATTAGATTTATAAGAAAACAAAGAAAATACAATTAACTTTAATTATCAAAGAAAAGATTATAAAATTATCATAGAACTAAACATTAACTTATGACTATACAATAAACCATTTACAAATATTTGGGGTAAAAAAAATTAAAACTTATAAGAAAAAAACTTATATGTACCTATTTACAATATCCCACTGGTTGAACTCTAACCAATTGGCACATTGGGTTATCCGAAGAATCGGGAACTTCTTCGAACTAGCGTCGTCAGTGTCTCCCCAGTCCACCTCTTTAAACTGTGAAGATGTTCATTCACCAACTTGTAAAATCAAACGGCACTCTTCGCTGATACTCACAGGTCCACGAATAGTAAAGAAAATCCGGTAAAACTAAAGCATTTCGCACAACCAAATCCTTAGCGTGCCTCAACACTCACGAGGTTCCGCCATCTCTCTCTCGACTCTCTTTTGTTTTTTCCTCCCAATCAGCTGTTGGTTATTACACTGACTTAAAAATAATATTTACAACTAATATTTAAAACTAAGACTTATTATAAACAATTACTTATTATTAAAACTAATACTAAATACTTAATTTTATATTTAACCCTCTTCGAGTTAATAAAAAAAAACTTATTATTATTTATAAAAACTAAAAATTATTTTACGAACTAATTTTTTTTTTATTTCATTTTTCGTTACAAGGTGTGCAAGTGTGGAAGTGTGGAGGTTGGAGAGGTATCTTGTACCATTGTGCTCTGTAGTCCTAGTCCATTCATGGCTACTTCATTCATAGCTACTTCATTCATCTCCCCTTCCTCATTCCTTTCTCAATAACCCAGTGAACAAAGGCATTCTCATCCAAGTCGTCTCACATCTCATCAGTGCCCCGCTGAATGCTCAGATCTATAAAACTCATGAAAATTAAGTTCCATAATATAAATAAAAGTGAATTTTTGACCCGCTAAACTATACACTTATATTCAAAGGAAATTTTGTCTAGTTTACTTTAAATAATAATAATAATAAGGCTTAGCGAACCCGAAGGTTCGATGCCGACACCACCAATCGCTTGTTACACAGCTCCATCCACTGTTCGCCGTCCAAACCCAGTCCCTTCAGATCAGCTTTAATGCAATCTTCCCACCTTCGCTTCGGTCTACCCCTCGGAAGTTTACTTTAAAATAATTTTTAATTATCTGAATTTAATAATGTTTGTGTTATCGCTTCCAATGAAAGAGAAAATGTGACCTACTTAAGAAAAGTCAGAACTGCCCATACATCAAATGAAATTTTTTGTTGGAAATTTTGCTAAGAATTGAGACAGCCTTTATATAGCTCTTTTATTTTTAATATTGTTCGATGGATTGTAATTAAATAAAAATAAAAGGAGATTAGTCATAAAGATTTCAGGACCTATATAAAAGATCTTAATAATATTTCCTCTCACTAATCTTTTTAGACGACCATGATTTAAATAGAGGTCTGGTTCCTAGTGAACTCTTCCTGAAACCTCTCTTTAACAGATTGATAACCGAATCTAGTTGTAGTACTGGTAAAGGTGGACGTTGGCATAAAACAACAGTTCTTAAGGGCAGTTAATCATATATAGTTACTCTAATATAAGTGCTCAATTTTCTGATTTCACAAAGGGAAATTCATCAAGGTCCTCAATTATTTGAAGTCACTTGAATTATTGAAAATGTCACTTGATGACTTTTTACAATAGAATAATGGAACATAACCTTGTTTTCCACTTATACTTACATTCTGAATTTCTCTTCTTATAATTATGGTTTTCTTATAGAATTATTTATACTTTATAATCTATCCTAACGATATTACACTAATGTTATCCTTTTAATCTTTCAATTTCTTTACTTTTTAACCTTTAGTCCCGTTATCTCTTTACTTACAGTTATCAAATGTAACCTCCACTAGCTTGTTATCCACTGATATCTTATTATTATGTTATCTTATTCTTATTTTAGCTTTACTTTATCAATACTTATTCAATTTACAATCTATTTATTCGATAACATTCATTTCCTTTATATGTTAACCTACATTTATCAAATGTAATCTTTATTAGTTTGTTATACACTCATTCCTTATCTTTTATCGCAATCTGTTTACTTTTAAATTACATGCTATATTCTCCTTTGTTTTCTATTTCTATTCATACTTATTTTCCATTTTTGTTTGTATCTTCTACATATAATACTTGATATTTTAACTACACTGTCACCCACTATATCTCTGATATCATACTTTCATTTCTGTATCAGACAACTTATTGTTATTTTAAATCTACTTATATTATTTTCGTTATGTTTTGTATCTTTTGTAGCCCTGATTAAGACCTGCAAAGTGGGTCGAAACGTCGGCAAAAATTAAATAATTCTACTTGTTTAATTTAGTATTAATATGAATATTACTTTTGATTTATTTTGATAATTAATGCTTATATTCTATTTCAGGTCGCATGGGATATCTTCAGGAGGTTTGATGGTGAGTTTGATCGCATTCCATTTAATTGAGGGTTATGATTAGATCACTGGAACACTCTCATCCAATAGTGTGGTTAGCTGGAGATACCTGGAAGTTGAGCACGGATACTGACCAAGGAGGAACTGCTATGAGCGATGTTTATTTCCCCCAGATATAACCTTATATTAATTTCAATGGGGATCATATTCTGTGTATATTGTTGTTCTCAGTTTCGATTCGTGAAGTTTAAAAACGTAGAAATAACCAGTTTTCTAGCAAGAAAACACGCCAATACATTCACCAAAAATTATTAAAGACTGATTTACTCGCATCAAAATTGCCAAATTAGGCTGGCCTGCTGTCTCCTCAGACCTGAACATTATCGATTATGTTTGGGGAACTCTTTCAAGAAGGGAGTACTCTGAAGGGCGAGTCATGACAGTTCGGAACAACCGAGGATTTTAAATCCGCAATTCTGGCTTCATGGGAACAATTACCTCAAGAAACAATCAAACAATTGTACGATTCATTACCAAACAGAATTTTTGAATCAATAAATAGTGGTGGAAAGACCGCGAAGTATTAAAATGAGTTTTATTTATTTTTACCAGGGTGCATGTCTAACATTTTGACGAGCCTTAACTATAATAAAAAAAAAAAATTATATATTTTTGAAATGAGAACCGTAATACAAGCAGGCTACTGATTAATTTCAGGTGAGTGATAGAATATTTTAAAACTGCTTTACAGGTAATTTGAAAACATGGGAAGGTAGGAATAACAATTTTCGAAGTGTATCATTTTGACACTGAATGTATACATGGAAAAAAATAAGTATTAAATATATATTATACATTGTATTTTGAAAAAAAATTGAGCTAGTGACAAATAATACAAAACTCGTAACTCAACCTTGTTATATTTAAAAATGAAATATATATATATATATATATATATATATATATATATATATATAACAAGGTTGAGTTACGAGTTTTGTATTATTTGTCACTAGCTCAATTTTTTTCAAAATGTTATTATATTAATAGATTGATTAACCTATAAGTTTCAAGAGTTTTTTTTTTTTAAACATTCTAATATTGTTAAATATCCTATTATCCTGCCAAAGGCGACCAATCAGAAGGATGGACAATATACCCCGGATGCACAAAGACATATTGGGTGATGGAGGATTTATTTCTTTGCCAAACTACGAAGTGGACTCTGCTGGCATTCTCTTGAAATGGAAGCCTGATTTCGTTCAAAATCTCCTTCATTCTTATTTTCTTCGTAACTTTTAGCGAGGATATATTTTTTGAAAAAAATAATTTGTATACCAATTTTTTTTTGTAGGCATACTCTACTTTTATTTTAATTGCAATTCCTTAAACCGGAAGTCATGCTTTCTGTTCGATGAATTTTCTTTTTTGAGCTAGACAGTTCATACAAGCTACATGCAGACCATTTAGCGAAACTTGTTTTTTTAGACACAGGGAACCTACCGGATTCAAAATTTCTCTCGATCGCAATACTTTCCTTTAGTATATATTTCATATACATAGATACATAGTTTACTTTATTTTTCTAAGGAAATTCCTGTACAAATAAATATAATGGTATAATTGACAATGTTAGATCTTGAGTTTAGTACTGCATTCAAACATAACATTAACAATGTCCAACAGCATTAAGTATGACTAATATAATTAACAGATTAGTAAACGATATATATATATATATATATATATATATATATATACACATAACAATTAGTAAAACATTTTTTATTTTATTTTATTTTTTTTTAAATATTCGAGAGGTATAAGACAAATGACAATATAAATAAGAATTAATATATGTTATATGATTAACTTTACCACTTAACAGTTCAATGAACAGTCCTGTATGAAATGATACAGTTGTTTTATTTTTTTCGTAGTGTCTATTTTCAGTATCTCTTCCACACTAGCATCTTCTCTGGAGTCAGTGATAAATGCCTTCAAGTACTTATTTCTTGGCTCGTTGAACTTGATACATTGGATCAGGAAATGAGTTACCGGGTCAGTTACAAGGCAGTTGCATGCACCACATACCTCACTGGATTTAATAGTCAAAGTAGCATCTTTTAAGTATATTTTCATAAAATCTTTATTTGCTACTCTGAGACGACTAACGGCTCTTAATTTGTTTAAATTCAGAGCCCTGAACTGAAGATAATCCTCTGGTCTGGTAACAGTAAAGGAGCAGATTTTTCTATATCTTGGGTTTGATTTAGAGTTTAACACTCTGTCGATGTCCTTGGATGCGTGATGGTTTCTTATTTTTTCCATGATTTCATCTTTGAACCTCATCAGACCTTGAGAGAAAACACAAAATTTCGCTAAAAAAAAATAATCGTTTACACTAGCAATTTCCTTTAACGATTGTATATTTCAATTATTTATTGAAAATTGATTATAATAAATAATTAATTGTCACGAAATATTTTTAGTCCAACAAGTGTGCAACTGAAAAAGAGGCCGCTATATTTATTTATATTTGTTTTTGGGTGTTGTTATTTGTTTAAGTACCCTTATATATAATTATTTTAAAAATATTTTTATATCGCAGTAATATCGTTTAATCGAAACAATTAAATACTAAAGATTATCAATGATATCATTTATGAAAACCGCATAAATATAAGTATATAATATTGTCGGAGTCGTATGCTATTAAGCTCATATTACGCATGGAAGCCTGAGCATTCTAATTTTTGGGGCGAACTCGGGTGGGCTCGTATTCCTTTGGTTCCTCAATTACAACTATTTTCCGTTACGATTTCTTATTTCTCCTTTAGTTAATTATAAAATTCCTTCATATTTTATATTTAATTATCTTTTATACTGGAAATTGATGTAAGATGGTCAATTGTTTCAAATAAAAAAAAAACGCTTCAAACTATTTCACAATGGTTTATTATTTCCAAACAATTATACATGTAAAGTAACATTACCTTCCGAGTTACAAAGAAAAATAAACAAAAGGTAGTTCCAATTATTGGACTAAACTTTTTTTTTTAATCATTAGTAATATGCTAAAAAAAAAAAAAAAAAATAGCATTAGTTCAGTAACACATTCGAAATTTAAAAACCAAACCAAAGATATAACATTTGGAGTAGAACATATTAAAAAAACCGGAGACCATATCTTTGCTCCTAATTGTCCGATTTTAACGAATTTTTTTTTTTTTTTTAGGAAATTTCGTAAACATTTAAAAAACTAAAACGCGCGGACGGCGGACGGACAAAACAATTTGTATTCGTTTTTCGAATTCTACGCGTCCTGAAACGTGAAACCTCAAATTTTGAGAGGGGGTTAAGTTTTTGAATTTTTTGGTCGATCACAATGGTTGATTATTGATAATATAAACCAAAATTTAAAGGTACTTTAGGGGAAACTAATATTGAAAATTAGCCATTTAAGCCCCGTTAGAGGACATCAATCAAACTAGTTACATCTGTTGTATCGTAAAAATATGTTTAGTCCACGATATAAAGTGCCACTTCTGGTAAGCCGATTTTGATAAAATAGTTGCCATAATATCCAGAGCATATAAACTCTTAAATATGTAATTTCACTTTTTTACGACTTTTTGTTTTTGAGCTAGACTGTTAACTCACACTTTTTGTTTTTGAGCTAGACTGTTAACTCACACTTTTTGTTTTTGAGCTAGACTGTTAACTCACAAACACAAACCGATGCACACATACACACTATTTTGCGGGACTCTGTTATTAGGACTCAGGAGTCTATTTCAATTAAAAACTTTTATTTCCGTTAAAAATTGAAATTTGAAAATTTTCAGGATGGCAATACTTTCATTTACTATATATAGGTAAATGAAAGTAGAAAGTGTAAAAGCAGTTTTCACTTAAAAAAAATAAAATAAACATTTTGCTTGGAAGCCTAGATGGAATTGATGAAAATAGATAGAACAGGTCGATTGGTGGGGATAAATGAGAGGGGCCGTTTCTATGGTTCCTTAAACAAGACGAATAAATGGACACATTGCACCTCTAATTTACCGCCGGAATAATTCTTTTGTAATTGGAACAGAAATTGGGAAGGGGGTAGTCTCCGCTGTTCGCTCCCCCCTCCCCTCACGGCGAATCAATTTGGACGTTAATTCTTTCAGTTCTCTCCAATATTACCGAATTTTTTTTCAGAAATTTATTTTACCTTTGAGAGGGAAAGTGATAACCGATGATAGCAATCTAGAGGAGGCAAATACAAAATGGTAACTTGTATAATGGATAACGAATATAATTTTGAGAAATACGTATTTAAAAAATGTTTTCTGTCGCTATTTTTGAGGTGAAGCTCTTAGCGCTTTATTTTGTGAATATTAAATGAGATTAATCCGTCAGTATGGCTCGGATGTGTAACACTCATCGAAAAAATTCTGGTCGAGTCGAATAATTTTATCCTTGTAATGTTTTTAAATATTTCTTTTTCACGGACTGGCCTAAGAGACCACGCGAATATCACGAATTTAATACTTCCTCTTCATCCGCTTCCTCTCCTCCCATATGCCCCTCATAAGCTCAGCGTGCTTACGTTTTCTCTCCTCAGACCAAGCAACACCCTTCCTGGAGCGCTTCTTTCCCACAAGAACCGTTATTCCCTTGAGCGCCTTCCTGCACTCATCTCTGTCCAGGCAATCTTGGTCTAATGTATTAGTATGTCTGTATCTTAATGTATTAGTATGTCCATGTAAGTTATCGCGAACTATATTGGTTTATAAAGGAAGGAGATGATGCGGGGTGGCGGTCATAAATAGACTCAATAGTGGTAAAACTATTTTAGTTCTAAGTGAAACTCCTGGCTGAACACACCTCCCTTAAGAAGACCTGCAAAGTCGGATCGAAACGTCGGCTTTTAATAAAAAATAGTTTTATCACTATTTAGCCAGTAATAAGTGGCGAATCCAAATCCAAACATATTACTTTTACCCTTCGACGCAATTCCTGTCCACCAGTCTACTTCAACTCCATACCACTTCCTCTGTCCGACACAGTCCGGTATCTTGGCTTTATTCTAGACAAAAGACTAACATGGAACCCACATACCAGACTTAAAAGACAACAACTTAACAGACGATACGGACAACTATATAGACTATTGAATAGAAAATCTCAACTTTCAGTCGATAACAAACTATTATTCTACAAGACAATCCTGAAACCTATTTGGACCTACGGACTAGAACTATGGGGGACAGCAAAACTTTCTAACATCAAAAGCATTCAATCCTTCCAGTCTAAAATCCTCCGAACAATAGTCGATGCTCCCTTCTATGTATCCAACAAAACCCTCCATAATGACCTTCATATCCCATTTGTTATTGACCTAATCCCAGAAAATTTTTCCAAATCTCATCAGAAACTCACTCATCATCCAAATCCTGTAGCACAATCCCTATCTAGCTCCAGTCATCCCTACAATCCTCCCCGGAGGTTAAAACGGCAGTGGCCCCGCGACCTTTTGTAAATATGTATATATTGGAGTACTGGCAATGGCCAGATTCTCCACTCAAGACTGTTGCTATAGTGCCCTCCATCAGTTTCCACTGGTTTCAAAAAACAGTGACGCGGCTGAGAGAGAAGCACTGGGATCTCCTGGAGTCCTGCCTTGGCTTCCACGTCGGGGAATAAGGCATGACTCAGAGTCCCCTGGGTGAATGTAAATATTGTACATAGCTGTGAAAGTGATTAATTTACTTTAATTTCATCAAGCTTTTATCTATTATTTCATTATTTTTTTTTGTACACAGGCATACCAATGTATTAATTTATTATTTTTTTTAATATTTATTTTTCTTTATTATTGATATTAATTGTATGTACATATTGTGTGAATGAATGAACCTCTCGAAATTTGAGGTTTTACGTTTCAGGATACCTAGAATTCGAAAAACGAATAACAATTTTTTTGTCCGTCCGCCGTCCGCGTGTTTTCCCGAAACTATTGGACCGATTTTTTAAAAATTGGATTTAAAATTAGAGGTCATTCGAGGATGATGCTCCTTCATCGATATTTCTATCCGCCTTTTCTTTTCAGCGCCTAAACGAATGTACCGATTTTAATAAAACTTCGCTAAATGAGTCTCGATGTCCTTTAAATTTATCTATATATAATATACTTCAACGAAAAGAAGCTGGAGAAAAAGTTACGATGGATGGAAAAATTAGATAACGAATACAAAAGTATACACTTTCTTGTTTTATATATTGTATATGGTTATTTAAAAGTTTACGGAATTTCCTAAAAATTTCGCTAAAAAACAATAATCGTTAAAATCGGACAATTAGGAGCTAAGATGTGGTCTCTAGATGTTTTTTATATGTTATACTGCAAAGGTTATAGCCTTTGTTTTGAATTTTGATTTTTGAATGTGTTACTGAAGTAATGCCAATTTTTTTTTTTTAGCAAATTACTAATGATTAAAAAAAAATGTTTAGTCCAATAATTGAAATCGGCTTTTATTTATATATCTTTGTCATTAGGAAGGTAATGTTACTTTAGATGTATAATTGTTTGGAAATAATAAACCATTGCGAAATTATTTGCAGCGTTTTTTCGTATGTGGACGTTAACTGTTGTGAAGATTTAACTGAAATGTTAGAAGTATCAGAATGAGGATCATTTTGGTTTTTCCATGTATTCCATGTGAAGCGTAGATGCAAATCACCTTAAGTACGTAAATATTTAGTTTTAATTTTGAACACTTTCAAAGATATGAGTAGAATAGACGTAGTCTGAGGTTTAACGTTTTTCTTTATTCGTTGATATCGTCAGCACCATACTTCAGTCAAATGCCGATTCAAGATTGAATTTGGACATTGTTGAGGTAAATAGGAAAAGATTCAGGTCGGAGATTGAAAGTAATGTTTGGATTTGGTTTGGTTGAATCGAGTTTGTTTGTTTATTTAGGCCTTAAGGCGTAAAACCCAAGGATCATCAACACCTGTGAGTCGGTTATATTTGTAAACTCTTTAGAGGAGAGTTAATAATTAATAATAGATAGAGTAATAAATGAAAAAACATATAAAAGATGAAATATATTAAAAAAAGAAATAACAATAAAATTATAATTACATTTTATTTAACAGTCTATGTATTTTAAGAAATTGTATCACTGTTTTTATGTTTGATTCGTTGTTGCTCAATACTGCTGATATGTCCGGTTTTAGAGATAATCGATTTAAGCTTGAAATATAATAAGTGCATTCTTGAAAAATATGGTTGACTGTGAGAGGGCTATTGCAATGCTGACGTTTTGGTGGTGGCTGCTCAGTGATGAGATGTACATGGGTCGGGTCCCTCTCTACGATTAGGGCGGTTTGATCTGATCCAGGGCTTCACCGATTTTTTAACAGCTTTTAATTTGCTGTTCCACATAGACTGCCAACTATCCAATATTTCTTTTTTGAGAGGACAACTCATTTCTGAAGGGGTCAGGATAGGAGTACCTCGGTCTGGGAGCGCGAGTGCCTGTTTGGCTGCCGTCTCCGCAAGCTCATTGCCAACTTAAGGATTTTTCTAAATTTTCCAGAGTGTGAAGATATTTGTGTATTTTAAAGATAACTGGATGTTTTGAGTACATATCATTTAAACCCTTTAATGAACTCAAAGAGTCGGTTATCAAGACTATTGAGGCTGGAGTTATTGACATACAGAAGTGGAGGGCTGAGGCTATTGCGTGAAGTTCCGCTGTGTATATGCTGCTTAGTCTATGTAGCTTTATTTTATGTGTGGAGTTATGGGTAACAAACGAACAAGCTGTAGCGTCATCGGATTTCGAACCATCAGGGTTGAATAGAGTTTAAAGTTCGCACCAATCATTCAGTTTTGTTAGATGATGTCTTAAAGTATGTGAGGCGGGTGCAGTATTTTCATGTCATGTTAGAATTACTCTATCGTCTGCGAACGTTGCTTGAGTAGTTATGTTATGGTAAAAGACTTACGATAACTAGAAAAAACGAAATTGAAGAAGAGATTAAGGTTAGACTGAAGGCGGGGAATGCTTGTTATTTTTCTGTGACAAAACTACTTAGTTCGCGCCTCTTGTCCCGGAACTTAAAAATTAGAATCTATAAAACAATTATCTTGCCTACAGTTCTTTATGGATGCGAAACTTGGCCGCTTACATTAAGGGATGAGCAGCGTCTTAAGGTTTTTGAAAATAAAGTATTGCGTAGAATATTCGGACCGAAGAAGGATGAGTTAACCGGAGAGTTCAGACGGTTACACAACGCCGAATTGCGTGAGCTGTATACGGGTAATATAATTGAGGTAATTTCATCGAAGCGAATCAAATGGGCTTGTAAAGTTGTTGGGCTTGGTAACGAGAGAATTCCTAAAAGGTTAATATTTGCTGTGCCGAATGGTAAGCGTCCGAGGGGTAGACCGAAGCGAAGGTGGGAAGATTGCATTAAAGCCGATCTGAAGGGACTGGGTTTGGACGGCGAACGGTGGAGGGAGGTGTGTAACAAGCGATTGGTGGTGTCGGCATCGAACCTTCGGGTTCGCTAAGCCTTATTATTATTATTATTAAAAGACTTATGAGCAAAGTTTTATTATTTAAAGTTTCTTTTGAATAATTTAATTTTTTTTTAAATATTTATTCTAAGTACTTTAAGTAATTCATAAATAGTTCATTTCGATGAAGCATGAATACAATTATTGCATGTAATTATATGTAGTATTTATAAATATAAAAATTATTATAAACGTATATTTATGCCCTTAGAATTATTGTGAATATTATTGGTTGTTTTCAAACTTTTCTAGACCATTGGTATACCTAACTACTGGAGAGTGTGCCTACAAGATAAGGCGATAAAAGATAAGATAAGGCCTTCAGCCTATGGTAGAATATATTTATATGTATGTATAGACATATATCTTGTGTATGTATAGACATATATCTTGTGTATGTATAGACATATATCTTGTGTATGTATAGACATATATCTTGTGTATGTATAGACATATATCTTGTGTATGTATAGACATATATCTTGTGTATGTACATAGATGCAGCACGATATTCTCCCCTTCTATTTGACAGTCAGCTAATAATCATATTAGTGGCCACAACTAATATATTTTTGTTGCTCTTTTTGTTACCGTGCGAATAATTCGCAGATAATTATGTTTAGTGAAGAAATAGCAAAACAGTATGGAAATAAATAGTTCCTATTTATTACGTAAGTAAGGAATTAATAGTTTTTCCTTGGTCGATTACAATATTACATTAAACATAATAGACAAAAATATTTGTACAAATTATTTTGCTAATACCTATTTTTAAACGCTGACAGGATTATTAAAAAAAAATAAAATGTTAGTCCAAAAAATGTCTTTAAGAAATAATAGCCACCTTCAGATCCCAATCATTCAATTCCTACCTCACCACACTCTCTGCTCATGATAATTCCCTTTGGAATATCACCAGAAAAATCCTCAAATCCCATCATATTTCCCACCCTCTTCGACGAGATGATGGCTCCTGGGCAGCATCTGATGAAGATAAAGCCGAGGAATTTGCCAAACACCTTTCCTATACTTTCGCTCCTCATCCAGAATCCCATCCCAGCCACACAGTAAAAGTAGAAGAATCCCTCTCAATACCTATCCCACTCTCCTTACCACCTAAAGCTGTTAATCCCTCTGAGGTCAAATACCTTTTACGGAAAATCACACCTCGCAAATCTCCTGGATATGACCTTCTAACCCCACAGATCCTTCGACAACTTCCATCTAAAGCCATCATATTTCTTACATATATATACAATTGCATCCTACGAACTACCCACTTCCCTCTTTTATGGAAACATTCCACCATCGTCCTCTTCTTGAAACCAGGCAAACCTTCCAACAATACAGCATCCTATAGACCAATTAGCCTACTCCCAATCCTCTCAAAAATTTTTGAAAAGATCCTACTGAAACGAATCCTACCTATAATTGAATCCTATAACCTTCCTACTCATCAATTCGGATTTCGTTCCCAACATTCCACTGTCCAGCAAGGACTCCGAGTTGTTGACCATATATCCTCAACCCTAGAAAGCAAGCAGTATTGCTCGGGTGCATTTCTGGACATAGCGCAAGCTTTTGACCGGGTATGGCACGCCGGATTACTCTTCAAGCTTAAAATCCATCTACCACAGTCCTTATACCTAGTACTCCGATCCTATCTTTCCGACCGCTCCTTCCGAGTTCGCTGTGGCACCGAATTCTCCGATTGTTACTCAATTGAGGCTGGCGTTCCTCAAGGCAGCGTCTTGGGCCCCATCCTTTACATTCTCTTTACCGCTGATATTCCTGTCCATCCCGATACCCTCCTGGCAACTTTCGCTGATGACACTGCTATCCTTTCTTCCAACTCAGATCCTGAAACAGCGTCCGCAAACTTACAAAGGCACCTCTTCCTGATTGAACACTGGTGTAAGAAATGGCGCATTAAGGTAAACGAATCTAAATGTAAACACATTACCTTCACCCTTCGGCGTAATACCTGCCCACCAGTTTATTTTAACTCCATCCAGCTTCCTTTCTCAGATACAGTCCGGTATCTTGGCTTTCTCTTAGACAGACGACTAACATGGAATCCACATACTCGACTTAAAAGACAGGAACTTAACAGACGATATGGCCAGCTATATAGACTACTGAATAGAAAATCTAAACTTTCTGGTGAAAACAAATTACTGATCTACAAGACAATACTGAAACCCATCTGGACTTACGGACTAGAACTATGGGGAAGCCAAATTTTCTAACATCAAACGCATTCAATCCTTTCAGTCTAAAGTCCTCCGTACAATAGTCAATGCTCCCTTCTATGTAACCAATAAAACCCTACATCATGACCTTAATATCCCATTTATTCTTGATCTTATCCCAGCCAAATTTTCCAAATTTCACCAGAACCTTTCTCATCACCCAAATCCCGTTGTACAATCCCTATCAAGCACCACCCATCCCTACAATCCCCTTCGTAGGTTAAAGCGGCAGTGGCCACGAGACCTTTTGTAAATATGGATATTTTGGAGTTCTAGCAATGGCCAGATTCTCCACTCAAGTCATGAGTGTCTGTGGCTGTAGCGCTCTTACTCATCCTCCGCTGGTTTAAAATACCAGTGAAGTGGCTGAGGGAGAAGCGTAGGGATCTCCTAAGCCTCCCTTTTCCCTCCACATGTGGAGGGGAAAGGATTGGTTCGGAGATCACCTGGCAAATTGTAAATAATGTATGTTTTATATAAGGTGTTTGTTTTACTTTTATTTCTATTTTTATTTACTTATGTGTATATATATTTTTTTTTTTCTTTACTCTTTTGTTCTTTCTTCTTATTCTTTTGTTATTACTTTATTTATTTATATTTTTGTATATAAGGTATGAATGCAATCTCTGAACTCTATTATAAGTGTCCTTAACTGTTACAAATTGTAATATTTCTGAATAAAGTGTTTTTTAATAATAATAAGAAATAATAAGCTAATTTATCAGCCAGGAAAAAAAGTGTAGCAGACTATTCTACTCCTAAATGCAATACTTTAAACAGGAAGACATTATTAAGTATACAAAATCTAATGGACTGTATCTTTGTTAATAATTGTCCGATTTTTACGGATTTTTTTTGTTTTGTAGGTAATTATCATGGGCACAAACAAGAAAAAAATGCAGACTTTTTGAGTTATTCGCAAATAAAGTTTCTTTTCGTTCATAACTTTTTACCCAGAAATTTTGGGGGGATAGAACTATTTTTCGCATGTGAAGGAGAAGAATATCTTCAAAGTGAGTGGTCAATCATTGGATTTGGTGAAGAATTGACGAAGTACCGATAAAAAAACCACCTTTTAGAAATAATATATAGGATTGTATTAAAAATATACCGCAATTTTAATTTCTAAGATTTAGAGATGAATAAGTGAAATTGTGAAAATAATGAAATCTATTTAAAAAATAAAAATAGAAAGTATACTGCAGTTAGAACTCTCAGATTAGATAACTATCATTCTCTTTAAATAATAAGTTAACATCGAAGTGTTATCAACGAAAATTATTTATTCGTTTATTCAAAACACGCAATTGGCGAAGCTTCATATTTTACTAAGCCTGTAAATTAACAATTTAATAATAATTTAAGTCAATAACGATCCATCAATTGCATCCCAATCCCTTCAGTCACACATCACAAGTCTTAAAAAATGGTGTTAAAACTCGAGGATTAAGATAAACTCCAATAAATCCCATCAAATTACCTTTACTCTTCGTCCTAAATCTATGACTTCCTGTCCTACAGTATCCTTTAACAATACCCCACTTATCCCTGTTGACCAAATCCGATACCTAGGACTCCACCTTAACAAACGACTCACTTGGAACCCCCATACCAGACTGAAACGACTAGAAACCGCTCGACGTTTTCGACTACTGTAGCACTTACTAGACAAACGCTCTAAACTGCCAACTATTTACAAAATACTCATATATATTACTATAATAAGGCCTATTTGGACTTACGGGATCGAGCTTTGGGGCTCTACTAAACCATCAAATTCCTCTCGTATCCAATCCCTACAATCCAAAATCCTTCGTATAATCCTTAATGCTCCATACTTTGTCACAAATAAAATCATCCATAATGACCTTAATGTACCATATGTTTCCGATTTGGTCCAATCCAGATACCTATCCTTTCATAATAAACTTCTGAACCATCCGAACCCTCTCGTTTCCAACCTTGCTTCCTCTTCTATTCCTGATAACCCTCCGAGGTGTCTGAAAAGAAGATGGCCACGGGACCTTCTAATATAGAAATATAATTGGAGTGCTACCAATGGGTAGTTTCTCTTCATGTTGTACATGCCATATTACTTGTTCATACTTACATGTTGTATTTATTATTAATTACAGTTGTAAATTTCGTTAATAAAAAAAAATATATAATTTATAAATGCTTTGCTTGTCCCACTGAAAAATACCAGTTTAATTGTTAAACGAGAGGGGGATATCTCAGTGGATTGGGAACTGACTTCCAAAGCTCAAGGTCGTGGATTCGAGTCTGGCTTATGGTAGATAAATTATTTATTCTTTTTCATCGGCCGTGCATCGACCGGTCGTGAGACCCTCCTGTGCCAAAACCAGCCACTTTAAATTGAGTTATCTTAATTAATTAATGAAGTGGGAAAACCTGTCGGTTAAGCGTGATATCGGTCAAATCACATCTTTGACCTACTGTTGATCAAGAAGCAGTATTTCTCTTCATAGTACGGAACACAAGACCCTTCATTTATTGTGGTGTTACACATTTTTTTTATGGTTCACCATTTCACCCATCATTGTGTTAAAACCACTATTTTTTTTTTTCATTAACTTTCATTAAAGTATTATAGAAATTTAAGTCGAAATTTGAACGACATGAAATATATCAAGATGACTGTTATCATCAAAATTCTTCTTCGTTAAGTTACTATTTCGCTGGTACTGCCCTTGGAAGCAAAATAGTAGCTTTATGAACCGTCGTACTGCCGACATCTTCAGGAGCGGTCAGAAAAGGGCAGTACTGATATGACGTCATGCTCCTTTCTATTCCACTAAAGCAGTCGAAAGTACCACAGAAATAATACCTAAACAAAAGAATCCTTCAAAAATTAATTAAGTTTATCTGATGAAAATTCCAAACGAGTTAGCTAGCGGAGTTTTAAAGAAAGCATTTTTTGGATTAAAAGAAAAAAAAATTGAGTTATTTTTTTGTACTGTAGTACCACTTCGCTCCACCTCCCTAACTATATACTTTTTTTTAAATTTTGAGCTTAGAATTACATGAGTGGTTCCCGATGGAGGGTGTGCTGATATTAATAGGGTGTTCAACGATATGGTCCCCAGGGAGGGGGGGGGGGCGCCAGATGTGAGCTCGCTGCTGTACTAATAAGGCAAAATGTACAAGGCCTCCACCGCGGGGGGCATTTATCATAATAACAAAATGGACGAGTGTTATTTATTGTATTAATTTGTTAATTTTATTTCATTATTTTTATAAAACCAGAGAGAAATCTCAGATTAGATAACTATAGCTCTTCCTAATGCTATCAGCACAATAAACATCCCAGCGATGTTTGTTAGTCTATAAAATATATCGTCGATATGTACTAGTGACTATCTACGTACTATCTATATGTATGTACTAGACGAAGTTTCATATTTCACCACGGCTGTTAAAGTAAAAATTTATTTAATAACAAAATTAATTCTTTAATTCTGTACACCGAGTTGAAGTGGCTTTATCCTACTTCCCGACGACAATTCCTCCTTGGTGTTTTTCTTTTCCGAGTCCTCAGGACCAAAAACCCTCTCTACATCCTGGAAATTGCTATTCTACGTTTCTCTATCCACTCTCTCAATACCAGCCCTCATCCTATACAGGTTGTTTCAGTGTTAAGTGGCCAAACTGCAAAAATGAACCAAGGGCCTCAAAACAAGAAAAAAAAAATTCCTCTGAAGGTATGTCTGCAAACGCTTTGTTTAGGAGATATTTCCCACCTTTTCATTGTTATGAATTATTTACTTTATATGATATAAATAAAACCTATTTATTTGTTATAACTAATTTATTAATTTTTTTTTGTCTATAAAAAAATATATTTGCGCCTGTCAACTTATTGTTGATAATCATCAGATGTGATGGCGGTGCATGGTATTATCACATGACAGGCATGGGGAAGGAAAGTACTCAGCAGTACCTCTTCCCTAACTTGTTCCAATTACTTAGGTTGTCTAAGGAAGGAGATCCCTCATCCAACGCCTTTTTAGTCTCCTGCTCATGTTCTGAGGTATGTCAGCTGTGGCCATGTCTCTTATTAGTCTGTTATTATGTCCATTTAAATTTGCATAAAATCGTTGACAAAGGGTCGCTATATGTTGGTCAACTGTTGGAAGGTGGAGGTCAGTATGTAGAGTTCTGTTAGTCACGTACCAAGGGGCTTTTCTTATGAATCGCATTAATTTTGATTGGAATGTTTAAAGTTTTTGTAGGTGGGTCTTTTTTGCGATACCGTATATTTATAATGAATACGTCCATGTGGGTTTAAGTAAGTATGTTTATGTATTCAGTTTCTGTTTTAGTTTTAGTTTTGAAGATTTAGAAAAAAGAGAGTAAAGTAGTTTGAGTCGTTTGTTAAGTGTCTTACGTTTCATTTTAACATGCGGACCCCATGTCATCCTTCAGTCGAAGGTGAGTCCAAAACAATACGTTAATTAGAAATTTTATAGCTTCAATATTTTTGGGATATAAAAGGATTTATCCGTTCATACCTTACTGATCGATACTTCAAAGTAAATGATAATAATCACCAGCTGTATATAGATTTTAAAAAGGCTTACGATTCTATTGACCGCCAGAAACTGTATAATATTCTAATCGAGCAGGGGATTCCAAAAAAACTAGTAAATCTAGTCAGGATGTGCTTGACGGAGACACTCAATAAAGTTAGAATCGGTAATAATCTGTCGGAAAAATTTGAGATTCGCTCGGGTTTAAAACAGGGGGATTCCCTTTCGCCTGTCCTGTTCAATTTGGCATTGGAACATGCCATTAGGGAGGTAATGCGTACCGAGAAAGGGTTGGATCTGGGTGGGACAACATCCGTGCTGGGCTATGCGGATGATCTGGTACTGTTAAGCGAAGACCTTGAAACTATAAAACTAAATACGACAACGTTAATGAAAGCCGGTAAAGAACTAGGACTCGAAATAAACGTGGATAAAACAAAATATATGGTTAGCTGCAAAAATGGCGATACTACTGGTGATATCGATATAGATGGTAATATGTTTGAGCAGGTAGATAAGTTTAGGTATCTAGGTTCTACGATAACTAGAAAAAACGAAATTGAAGAAGAAATTAAGGTTAGACTGAAGGCGGGAAATGCTTGTTATTTTTCTGTGATAAAACAACTTAGTTCGCGCCTTTTGTCCCAAAACTTAAAAATTAGAATCTATAAAACAATTATCTTGCCTACAGTTCTTTATGGGTGCGAAACTTGGCAGCTTACATTAAGGGATGAGCAGCGTCTTAAGGTTTTTGAAAATAAGGTATTGCGTAGAATATTCAGACCGAAGAAGGATGAGTTAACCGGAGAGTTCAGACGGTTACACAACGCCGAATTGCGTGAACTGTATCCAAGTAATATAATTGAGATAATTTCATCGCGGCGAATCAAATGGGCTTGTAAAGTTGTTGGACTTAGTAATGAGAGAATTCCTAAAAGGTTAATATTTGCTGTGCCGAATGGTAAGCGTCCGAGGGGTAGACCGAAGCGAAGGTGGGAAGATTGCATTAAAGCTGATCTGAAGGGACTGGGTGTGGACGGCGAACGGTGGAGGGAGGTGTGTAATAAGCGATTGGTGGTGTCGGTATCGAACTTTCGGGTTCGCTAAGCCTTTTTATTATTATTATATTAAATGTTGTGTAGGTATGTCCGCAAACGCTTTGTTTAGGAGATGGATTAGATAGAATACTAATTTGGTCTTTTATCCCTAACTGTATAAAAAATATTGGCAACATAAGGATTAATACTGTTTGGAATTAGCATTGGGAACTCTCAATAATATTTATCAGTTTGTAAGAGGCTTTCGCAGAGTACTCATCATTATGCCTTACATTTATACTTTTTTTTATTAGGAGTTTTCACTAATAGTGGGTTTCCTTAACCTAAAGTGCTTGGATGGCATCTTTCATAATGTCCTATAAAAGATCTATTCTTCCTGTAGACCATGACCCATCCGTCTTCCTCGTCTTCTTCTTTCCCTAGTTTTCCATAAATGGACTTCTTTGGGTAGTCTTCCTTCAGGCATTCTTTTTAAATGTCCATAACACTTCACTTCAGGCGTTTTTTCCTAATCTCTTCCAGAATGATTCTTTTAACCTCCATGTTTTCCCTGATGGTCGTATTTCTCACTTTATCCATTCTGGATATTCTCGTTGCTCGTCTCCAGTATCTGTGTTAATTGATCTATGCAAGTCCGGCCAATGACCTTAATTCCTTACGAAGAAGGATGAAGAATGAATCTCAAGTATTTTTCTCAAATTAATTGATATTAAAGAAAATTGCAAATAATTTATGATTTTTATAAAAACAGAACTTAGCTTACTTTAGCCGCTCTGAAGTCCTTTTTAAATGGTTTTAAAAATCACAAACATAATTTTTTTAAGAAACATTATTTATTTAATAATAATACAATCAGCAATTTTTGGAGGGCTATAAGTAATAAGGCTGAAAGTTATCATTCATGCAATATATAGAAAAAATAGAGAAATAACTATAAATATTAAAAAAGTAAATAAATAATACTGATTAAAAAAAGTAAAGAAATAAGAAAGAAAAAAAATAATTTTTAAACAGATTTATATATAAATTCTCCCAGGAATCTCCGATCCAGGAGATTAAATTCTATTTTATTCTATTATTAAATGACTTTGTTCTGCTCACCTCAGTTTCCCTTTCGGATTTTTCCTCATCTATCGGCCTCGCAGGACGCCGCAGAGGAGCCCTGCGATTGGTCGACTGTTCTTTGTTTCCTGGCGATCCTTCCAATTAGCGGCGTCTTCCTCTGCCTCTTCCCTAACGGTTCGCGGGGATTTATCTGACGTCACCGTTAGTGGCGTCATTAGGTGACGTCGGTCGTCATCGATGTTCTGCGCCACAGGGGTCCTGAAGATGCCTCTCCTCTGGAATGTGCTTCCGCGCTCCCTGGGAAGTGCAGGAGCCATTAGCATATCTTAATTGGACGCGGTTCATCATCATCATAGTTCGTGAATACGACTGCACGCGGATAGCTCCATGTCCTCGTTATGGTACGTCTTGCCACCAGGAAGGCCTTTGGTCAGATGTACACGGATGTTACTGATCGAATTGGTAACATCCATCTTGAATTGTCCGAATCGCTTCATCTTTTAGTAAACTACAACTTTTTCTTTATCTACAAAAAATATCAGGTGTTTTCTCTTTTCAAAAAATTTAGTCCCCATTTTACCAAATTATTAACACCAGCTTAAAATTTCGTAAACAGGTAAGTGAAAGAAAAAAAAAAAGTGAAATTTGTGATTAAAAAAACTAAGATATGTGCTTTAGACCACACGATATAAGTGAAAACATTAACAAGGCTAGATTAATAATATTATTTATGTTTTATATATTGTTAATAATGTTGTCAAAATAATATTTCGATGTTGTAATAATAATAGCATATTGTCACGAACTCGTTATCGTTTGGTTTTGGACATCTTTTTCCCTCTCCTACACTCTAACATGTTGCTGGGTTAAGATACAATTTTTAATAATGGCTCATTGCAAAGAAGATGAAATGCTGAACATTTCCCTCGCTTACAGTATACAGGTCCCGATATTTAGTATCTATATAAATAAAATAAAGTTTTTGTCTGCACATTGAATAGAATCAACCCGTTTTATGACATCTTTCAGTTTTATACATTGCAGACACCAAATCCATTTTTAAAAAACTGGAGTTTTGTCTGTCTTGTTTATATTTAGGTTTCCTTGACTTAAAATGAAAACAAAACATTGAGTAAAACCAAAGTTATGAATTCTTGAGTAATTTGTCTAGAGATCCCGGTTAGGCAGTTACTTACTTCGATTCTCATCCCAACCTACTCTACCGCGAGCAGCATTTTAAAGCTGTACTACTCAACTGATGGAAAGAATTATCACAACTCAACTGGAAAAATCCGGAATACCGACCATCTGTATAGCGTTGTCGATTAAAACGGGCAAAACAAACTAATTTTTTAACATTGTCCGATCTTCCCGTTCAAGATGTCATTCGATTCAACTTCACGAGCTTGATAACAAATGTTATCGTATAGATTTTTAGGATTAACCAAACGGATTGACTGGATTTCAGGAAAAAAAATCACAAAACTTTCACCCTGTTTTCCACAATATTCAGATCAAGTTCTAATCTTACACGGATGTAAGTGACTCAATGTCCATTGTTATTTTGCATCGTTAAACTCAGCAGAGTTTGAAGAATTAATCGACTCCACAATCTCCTCCATTCATCATAAATAAAAATTAAACACAACAAATTTTAATGGATCGGTGGTGGTGGGTTTAGCTGTGTGGTACCTAAACAAATAGCCGAATAACAAACTGTTTGTTATGACTTTTCCGAAATCTTGACTTCCATAAGCTACGCCATAAAAAAATTCTAAACAACCCCTCTCTTCCCTCCCGATCCAATTTTATGAAATTGAATTTTGACCCTCCTTCCATAATACAAAATCCTTCTCAAAATAAGATTCTCAAATTTCAACTATACATCAGCTAGTCTGAAATATTTTAATCCATATGTTCCACTAAACTCGTTATCATTTGGTTTTAGACACTATTTTTTTCCTTTTAGCATATTACACAGAGCAAAATCTGATGGCTCAATCTAATTGTTCTCCACAAAAAAGTGCAAAACGCTCCTAAAGAAGATTTCACTTATAAAAAAAAAAAAATGAAAATAACTAAATTTACAATTATTGATAATATCGTGTGCCAGTACACTGTTCTATGGCACTGTAAGCTCGTGGTATCAAATTATTAACATCCGACTGAAACCTCGTAAATAGCTTCATCTCATCGTACCCTACAACTATTATATTTACGGAAATTCTTGTAATTGGGGCGTTTTTCAATCTGGAGATCGGCAAACTTTTTCTATTTAATTATGCACTTAACCTCGTTTGCTTTAAATTTTAATCGTAACCTCATTTGATCACAAAATCGAGAAAAATGGTGTCCTTCAAAAATATTGAACCGTTTGGCGTGACCTCCACCCCCAAAATGTCAAAACAACGAGGTTATATAGGCCAAACGGCCCAATAAGTTTTCTCAATTTTGTGATCAAATTATCTTACGATTCAAATAGTTATTTACGAGTTTTTAGTACCTAATTAAATAGACAAAGTTTGCCAAGCTCCAGATTGAAAAACGCCCCAATTACAAGAGTTTTCGTAAATAAAATATTTGTAGGTTACGATGAGATGAAGCTATTTTCGAAGTTTCAAGGAGATTTTAATAACTTGATAAAAAAGGGTCTGTACCACGGACTATTTGAAATTAAAACTGTGAGACCCTTACGTATTAACGCCATCGCACCAAAAATTTTGCTAATGCGCCAATCTACACCTAAAGCTTTTGCAACAAATTATAGAATAAAAAACTTTATGTAAAATGAAAATTTATTTAAAATTCAAAACATTTAACCGATGCCAAACTCCTCCCGCCAGCAGTAGATGAATCTTAAAGCTGAACAAAATGGAATTCTGCTCAACTCAAACCAGGTATCTTTTTTAAGTCCCACTTGCTGATCACAGTGTCTTAAATTACATTTCAAAAAGTTCCATATCACATTCCAAAAAAAAATTTCATGTCATGGGAATGTAGGTTTTCTAGGTAAAATATTTTGCTCTGAAGAAAATTGCATTGTTTTAAAATTGTTCTGTTTTTGGCAGATCCCAAATACGCATTTTCGTATCACTAAATAATGGGGTCGAAAATCAGCAAACAACAAGACAACAAGGAAACCGAAGATAACTTCCTGTGAGTACGGGCAATAAGATTGCTGTGTGCAAACAACAAAGTTGCTCTAAGCGAACAACAACATGGCTCTTTATTGGCGCATTAGTAGAATTTTTTTTGCGGTGGCGTTAATACGTAAGAACCCAAAAATTTTAAATTCTTCCTTCACTGAATTTTCTATTTAAAGGATAAGAGAAAATTGCAAAAAAAAATAAATAAAAAAAATGCTTTGTGCTCAAGGCCACGCAATAGAAGTGAAAACATCAAATCGATAATTTGAAATATAAATATTTATTTCTTTATTTATAATATTCACATAGTTATAATTTTTTTTATACATCTTCTATGAAAGAAAATATTTCAATATTGAGTAACGGAAAAAAAAATTATTAAAATATTTGTACATTCGTATAAAATGAGGCATCAATTCTTATAAGACAATTATACAATACTGATAGTTTTTAAAAATAATACTTTTATAACGGAGGTCAGTAATTTTTCGAAACTCTGCATTATCGATTGCACTAGAAAATCGAAAAGTAGCTCATAATTTCTTATTTTTACGGGTAATAAAAAAAAAAATGTATATTGACTTTTGAAAATTGATTTATGGTTAACAGGCACAAATCATACGATATAGTGTTACCCAAATGCAAGACCCAGACGAGTCTTGGTCTTGCAAACTCAGTTTGGTCATGGTCTTGGTCTAGCACAAGAGTCTCGCAACAGTCTTACATTACTGTAATTTGTAGATAGGAGAAACCTAACTAAGCCTGAATGAGAAATTAGAGGAATTAAATGCAAAACTATATTGGTTATACCAATTATTTACGTATAGTAACTAAGATTGTCGAGTATAAGTAACTATTTTGCCTTAATTTTTTTACCAGTCCTGGTCTTGGTCTTGCAACAGTTAGGCGGCCTTGGTATTGGTACCAAGACCGATTTTGGGCAAGACTAATACGATACGATATTGAATAATAGCTCATTATGTAGAGGATAAAGTAGCGAACATTCCCTTCGTAGGTTACAAGGCAGGTCCAATTTTTAGTTTCTGAGATATTTTAAACCAAAGGCTGTCTCATTCGCTACCCACAAAAATCGCTAAGCGCGCCTGACGAAGTTTTCATTTTATTTAAAAATATGACCAAATATGAGAAATGTAGCAGAGATGATTTCCATGAAAGTATGGCCAGTGGGGAGTTTACTTAACAAAGCCAGTTTTTTTTTCGCCGAGCTCTGACGAACAGAGCGTGAACACAGCACAGTTTAGCAACTGTGTGCTCTGAAATAGTTGCTGGCCCTCGCCTCTGTAATCCTTTGTCTTCGCCTGGCTTTAAAATCCAGTTTGTTTTTGCATACAAAGAATAAAATAATAAAATTTATACTAAGGGCTTTAAACGTTTTTTTTTTACCGTCAGTACACAATAGTCCGTGGTACAGATCCCCTTTCATCAAATTATAAAGAACCGTATAAACCTCCTGAATGGCTTAATCTTATCTGAACTTCTTTTTTTTATGAAAATAGTCGCAAATGTGACGTTTTCTTATCAAATTAATTAATTTAAACTGGTTTTAAAAACTCATCCTGTCATCACCACATATGCTGATGACACATGTATCCTATCAGTCAATAACGACCCATCTATTGCATCCCAAACCCTTCAATCCCACATCACAAACCTTGAAGAATGGTGTCAGAACTGGAGAATTAAAATAAATTCCAATAAATCCCATCAAATTACCTTCACCCTTCGTCGTAAACCAATGACTTCCTGTCCTTCAGTATCCTTTAACAACACCTCACTTATTCCTGTTGAACAAATCCGTTACCTAGGACTCCATCTGGACAAACGTCTAACTTGGAATCCTCATATCAGACTGAAACGACAAGAAACCGCTTGACGTTTCCGACTACCGCAGCACTTACTAGACAAACGCTCTAACCTTCCAATCAATTATAAAAGACTGATTTACATGACTATAATAAGGCCTATTTGGACTTACGGGGTTGAGCTATGGGGCTCCACCAAGCCTTCAAATTCCTCTCGCATACAGTCCTTGCAATCCAAAATCCTTCGTAAAATCCTCAATGCTCCTTACTTTGTTACAAATAAAATTATCCATAATGACCTTAATGTTCCTTATGTATCAGATTTGGCCCAATCCAGATATCTGTCCTTCCATAATAAACTTCATAACCATCCCAACCCTCTTGTCTCTAACCCTGCTTCCTATTCGATTCCTGATAACCCTCCGAGGCATCTGAAAAGAAGATGGCCACGTGATCTTCTAATATAGACATATTATTAGAGTGCTACCAATGGGTAGTTTCTCAACATGTGTTCCATGTCTTTATACCAATGTGCAAATTTACTAGATGTATTTTTTTTTTTTTATACAGTTGTAAATATCATTTAAAATAAATAAAAAAAAACAAAAAAAAACTCATCAATACCTATTTGCTTTACACTTGAATCGTTAGATAATGTGACCACAAAATTGAGAAAAAAACCAAGATATGTGCTTTAGATCACAAACAAGTGTGAAACATAAATAAGGCGAGATTAATAATATGAAATATAAATAATGGCTGAACATTTCCCTCCCTTAAAGTATGCAGGTCTGATTTTTAGCTTCTGAGGTATTTTAATCGGTATCTTACATAATACCCTTTAATTTGGGTATGCGGTTCTATTGTATCCCAGTATTTTTATTACATCTTTCCAGTTGATAAATTTTCTACATCAAAACAAACCAAACAATATTTACCTATTGTCTATTTTATTTATTCTTTCAAGCATTTGCTTCACCTCCATTATGTTTTTTACATCATTGTTATTTTTGAGGTTATTGAATGTGGGGTTGAGATATTTAGCGAAATTTTTCAGTTCCCACATTGATATGACTGATGATGGAGCGCCACCTATATGTTACTTTACTAATCAATGTATTCTAGGTGTATTGTAGTTAGGGTTGATTAGTTTAATTTCGTTAAATAAGACATTTTTAAAGTTAATAACAAAGTTGTAAATATAGACATCAAAGTAAGGTCCTTCATAATTCATAATTTACTTACTTAAATTAGTGATACTTTTTAGTTTATGTTGTATCAAACGACTGTATAATATTTATGTGGAAGTCTGTAGTGGGAAGGTTATGTAATGTTACATTATTATATATTTTCCATTATGTCTGGGAATTTCTACGTTTGTTGTAAAAATAAAATTTCAATGTTGTAATATTGCAATATTAGAATTTTTACTATATATCAGCATAAACTCGTTATCATTTGGTTTTGGATACTATCTTTTACCCTCTCCTACTCTCTAAGACGGTGTTATGTTATGTTACCATTTTGAATAATATCTCATTACAAAGAAGATGAAATACTGAATGCTCAAGTATCTGAAATATTTTAATCCGTAAGTTCAACTAAACTTGTTATCATTTAGTTTTCGACACTATTTTTTTTTTCCTTTTCGCTTGCCTAACATGGCGTCGTGTTAAGATAGAATTTTAAATTATAGCGTATTACAGAGAAGATGAAATGCTGAACAATTTCCTCACTTAAAATATGTAGGCACGATTTTTTAGTTTGTTAGAAATTTATGTAAAAACATAGCCGATTTTACCCGAGCGTTAACACTTCGGAAATCTGACGGATCAATCTAATTCACTCCTCTTAGAGAAGTGCAAAACGCTCCAAAAGAGGTTTTCACTTCAAAAAGTGAAAGTATTTCATTCATAGATGAGCGAAAGTTAAAATAATTCAGGTTATATTAATATTAACTTATTATATATTATATTTATTATATAACCCTTTTAAGCCCCCATTCATAGGCGACACACTCCCTGTTATCCATGCCTCGCGAATCGTATAGGAGACTTGGAGTGATCTTGAACTTGACCTCCAAAGAGATATGGAGCCGCGACCTTGGGGGCGCCTCAGCGTCCTGGAATGTACGCACTTCTCGGCCTTCCTTCATCGAATGCTCGCTATGGACACGGCCGGATCCAGGGGGGGGGGCCCAACAAAATGGTAAAATATAACCATGTTTTATCGAAAAAATCATTTAAAAAGTATCTCTTAAAGTATTATTATTCCTCTAATTACATTTAAAACGGCTTTTGGAATAACTTAAACACCATTTCATACAGGTAGTTAGTTTCTTTCTTTATTTCCAAAGTAATTATCGTTATTTTTATGAAAAAAAAAATCCTGGGTCCGCTAGTGGCTATGAATTTACTGAAACCGGAACATTAATTATCAAATACCTTCCCAATTTAAGATAAATTAAATTGTTACTTTCATTATTTTATTAATCCTTTCGTTTTTCGACAAATAATTATAGGAGTGATAGGAGACATCATGAGCTACAAAAATTTTCAGATAAACAACCGATCAATTTTCAGCAGAAAAGTAGGGAATTTAAGATTTATATTTTTTTAAGTAAGTCGCGTTTTTCGTTGACTAGGAAGCGATAACATAAAAAATACTTAATTTAAGTAACTCACAATCACTTCATAGTAAACTATAAAAAATTCTTTAAATTGAAGTAGAGTTCTTGACCACTGAGCTACCCTCCCCTCCTTCTCTTTCAATCTCTCTCTCTCTCTCTCTCTCTCTCTCTCTCTCTCTCTATATATATATATATATATATATATATATATATATATATATATATATATATATATATATGAATGAATGAAAACGACGTGTATATTAAACTTTTTAAAAAAATACACAAAGTAAAATATATATACAAGCAACCACACATAAACAATGGAAAATACAGTCTGTTGAGGTCTGTGTGTAATTAATAATAAATATTCATCACATTTATAACTAAAATAAACTAGCAATAATATATCTACAGTATTATTATGGTTATATACATCTATTCTAGCAATTTTCTTTTTCACTGTCTCATCTGTTTAAATAGAGTTTTCAATAAATAAACACGATATTGTATCAATAGTTTACTATCTGACTGATTGAGATCTTTGCAATGTGGCCTGCTGTACATAATTGCTTAAGGCTTTCCAGTTAGAACCCTTTAAGAAACCAAATAATTCTTCCAAACCAAATAAGTTTAGAGCGTTTGTCTAGTAAGTGTTGAAGCAGTCGGAAACGTCGAGCAGTTTCAGTCTTCTATGGGGATTCCAAGTGAGGCGTTTATCCAAGTGGAGTCCAAGGTAGTTTATTTGTCCAACAGGAACATGTGGAATATCATTGAAGGATATTGAAGGACAGGAAGTCGTGGGTTTACTACTTATTCTCAAGTTATGACACCATTCTTCAAAGTTTGTGATATGTGATTGGAAGGTTCGGGATGCAATTAAAGAGTGATTATTAACGGATAGGATACAAGTGTCATCTGCATAGGTGGTGATGACCTTGTTGGGATTGGTTGGGATATCAGCTGTATAAAGGATAGGACCGAGGATGCTCCCTTGAGGAACACCGATTGGGAAAAGAGGGATGAACATGTATTATTATCATTTAATAATAATAAAAAAAGGCTTATTACACACTTCCCTCCACCGTTCGCCGTCCAAACCCAGTCCCTTCAGATCGGCTTTCGGTTTACCCCTTGGACGCTTACCATTCGGCACAGCAAATATTAATCTTTTAGGAATTCTCTCATTACTAAGCCCAGCAACTTTACAAGCCCATTTGATTCGCCGCGACGAAATTGCCTCAATTATATTACCCGGATACAGTTCACGCAATTCGGCGTTGTGTAACCGTCTGAACTCTCCGGTTAACTCATCCTTCTTCGGTCCGAATATTCTAAGCAATACTTTATTTTCAAAAACCTTAAGACGCTGCTCATCCCTTAATGTAAGCGGCCAAGTTTCGCATCCATAAAGAACTGTAGGCAAGATAATTGTTTTATAGATTCTAATTTTTAAGTTCCGGGATGAGAGAGCAGTTTTGTCACAGAAAAACAACAAGCATTTCCCGCCTTCAGTCTAACCTTAATCTCTTCTTCAATTTCGTTTTTTCTAGTTATCGTAGAACCTAGATACCTGAATTTCTCTACCTGTTCAAACATATTACCATCTATATCGATATCACCAGTAGTATCGCCATTTTTGCAGCTAACAATATATTTTGTTTTATCCACGTTTATTTCGAGTCCTAGTTCTTTACCGGCTTTCATTAACGTTGTCGTATTTAGTTTTATAACTAAATACGACTTAGTTATTTAGTCGGATTTAATTTGTCTGTCAGTATGTATAATAACTATTGAATGTTAAATATTTTTAATTATTAAAATTAATAAATATGCGAAGGTGAACTGGCCGCAGGTAGGCGCCGAGGGAGCAATTAAAAAGTTGACATGAGTTGTGAAGAGGCTTGGAACCAAATTGCAAATGGCCTCAGCTCCTCCAACCTTCGGACAAGCACTTCGCCAAATCATTATTTAAACTGTTGTTCCTCAACAATGGCAGCAACAACTGTTGCTACCTCTAATGGAAGTTATAATCAAAGTTTCTAAATGAATCTCTGTTCCACAATTCTGTTCCAAGTTCAAGTACCGCTTATTTCATTCATTATATAATGTACGCAGGATGTTCGGTAAGGGGAAAGAAATATTTAAACGAGTGATAGTGGATCTCAGCTACAAAAAAGTATATATGAACAGCGGCTCAATTTTCAGAAGAAAAGTAGGAAATTAATGTTTTTGATTTTTTAAGTATTACGTTTTTCGTTGAATAGAAAGCAAAAATATAAGAAATACTTAACTTGAGTAATTAACAATCACTTCACAGTAAACTAAAAAAAAATGTCTTTAAATTGAAGTAGAATTTATCATTGTTAAAACCATTTAAAGAGGACTTCTGAACGCCTTAATTAAGTTCTTCTTTTTTTTTTTTAAATCATATGTTGCTCCCGACTTTATTTATAATATTCCTACAGATTCTCTAATTTTGGAAAAACTTCCTCGTTTAATAAGTTTTAAGTCCAGATTATTTAAGTTGTGGTTCATTAAGAAATGAGTTAATTCAATTAATAATAGCACTATTGTTCCTAAATGTTATTACGTTTTAAATATAGAACAAAAAATAGTTTACAGACAATTATCATTGTATATATTGTACATAAATCTTATTACTTTGTGAATATATAGAACAAAAAAAAAAGTATATATCATATTATTAATTATTTTAATTCGTCAGTCGTGTTAAAATATTAAGCTACGTTAAATAGATAGCCTTGATAATATTATATCCTACATACCAATAAAAATGTAAAAACACTTCTACCTCATAACAAAAGATCTTATCCCCAGATGTCAAAAGTGTAACCAATCACTAACTATAAAACATATTTTTTAAGAGTGCCCTTTTTACACCGCAAGATTAAAAGATTTCGGAATAGCCCAGAATATATACTCTTACCAAAGTTATCAAGCTCTTGGATAATGAAAGACTTAAAAAAACATATATGACAAGCTTATAATTAATGATCCTTTCCAGATTTTTTTTTATTTTATTTTTTTATTTTTTTTCATTTGTTCATTTCATTTCATTTCAAGTTCATTTGTTTATTAATCTCAATTCATTTATTGATTTTACGGCTATTTTTTAAAAGCTTATTTATTTGTCTATTCTATCTTATTATCTATAAATGCCTATTAGTGTCCTTATTTATTTATTTTATTCTATCAATCCATTTCTTTATTTTTTATTTTTTTTTTGTACCAACGATCCAAACAGTATTAAGTGTTGTTATTTAGTTGATCGGGCGCTTATCGGATGTTTTGAACAAACAAATAAAAATGTTTTGCTTACATCGCTTATACGTCAAATGTATTAGGAAAAATGATAGCTATAGTTCTCACTGGAGAATACTAGTAAATAAATATTTAGTGAGTAGAAGAAGAAAGCTAAGGTGGCCAGGGGCGAGGACGATGTAGCTTGGAGCAGGTGTAGCTGACTGATGCCCTCTCGCGTCCATCTCTTTTTCATTTTGGAGAAGAGGGATTGGCTGCAGGTTCGATCCGTTGGCGACTGTGTCATTCATTAGCCTGGCTATGCCCGAGCACGCGCTCAACTTAAATTGTCCAGTTTCTCTTGAATACTAATCGCCCATCTTGTAAGTACTTCACCTCTCCGTTAATTAATTGTCTAATGTTAAAAAAAAAATAACCGCTTTTCAACCAAATATTAGTACTATTATTTCCATGATATAAAATACAATTAATAATCAAAGTATAGTCCATTGTTATCTACCGTCATTAGCAATCTGCTTTCCAATTGCTCGATCCCTCGGTGATACCATTCTTTCGAATGGCTGTCAAAGAACTCTTGGTCCGCAATTTATCAATTTTTTTCCCTTGAAGAAAATGGGCTATGAACTTAAATAAGTAGTAATCCGATGATGCGAGGTGTGGACTATGTGATGGATGAGGCAGGAGTTTGAAGCCATGAAGTTCTTTAAACTTTTCTTTGGTTGAAGCATTATCTTGTTGGAAAAATTTCCTTTTCGGTTAATCAAAGCAGAGTAACGCCTTGACAACATTGCGTAAAATCTTCCCAGTTGTTCGCAGTAGAGTTCAGAATTTATCAGGAACAAAGTCGTACGAAAGCAGCTTGACCGTGGTACTTAGGAACAGTAGAGGTATTTATGCAACCAGTGTTAAGTATTGTAAACCTCGTAAATTATTAAAATCGAGAAAATTATGTAAGAAATGTGTGTTGAGCATGGCCGCTAGTAATTTTAACGCAGCCTATGGTCCTGTAAAGTGTTGCTAACTGCGTAAACAGACGGAGAAGGTTATTATAAGGTTTTGATGTGTTTGATTTTTTGATAGTGTACAATATCCACAGAAGTTTATTTTCGCAAGCAGCTAAGACATCAATCTCAGACTCAAATTCGACAATAGATAGAGTAATAAACATCCCTTCTAAAGCAAAAACGAACTCCTGGAAGGCTACAGAAAAGTTTAAAAAGATCCATTGTTAATACATCTTTGCTATATTGTGCATGGAGTCTCCGATACATAGAGCTCTTAGAAAACGTCAACACAAATTTTTAAAAAAATATATTCGCTTTGTAAAACAACCCCAGACTAAAAGTCCATATTAAAGGTACTTTAGAGGAAGACGTACATGAACATTGTGCATTTAAGCTCTGTAAAGTTATACCTTGAACAATCCAACCAACTCGATCCTCTGGCTTCCGTCCTGGCTACTCTACACAGTCTGCTCTGATTAAAATTACTAGTGATATCCAGACTGCAATAGATAACAAAAAACTAACCATACTTATACAGCTTGATTTCTCCAAAGCTTTCGATTCCATTATCCATTCCATCCTTTTCAACAAACTAAAATCATTATCCTTCTCCAATAGTTCCATCTCTTGGTTCCAGTCTTTCCTCTCACAACGAACCCAAGCAGTTTCCATACCTAATCAACCTCTATCTGCCTACCTTCCTTTATCCTCAGGAGTTGCACAGGGTTCAAGCATGTCTCCTCTTCTTTTCAGTTATTATATTAATGGCCTAAATGATTCAATTATCCATTGTTCCCACCACCTTTATGCCGACGATTCTCAAATTTATTTATCCTTTTCTCCCGCTGAGTTATTGGTGGCATTTGCCAAAATTCAAGAAGATTTAGATCGAATTAGTGCCTGGGCCAACTTAAATGGATTAAGGCTAAATGCTGCCAAAACTCAGGCCATTCTCATTGGTTCCAAGCCCCTTCTTAGATCCCACACCAACTTTCCCTCACTCTATCTAAACAACCACCCCATCACCTTCTATCCCTTTGTTAAAAATTTAGGCTTTCTCATAGATCAAACCCTTTCCTGGAATCACCATATCTCTCATATATCCCGCCGTGCAATTTCTACCCTCAAACTATTCCATCACTTCCGCCATCTTCTACCCCAAAATACCCGTAGACTCATAGTTTCCTCTCTCATCTTTCCCCACTTTGACTACAGCTGTGTGGTGTACGATGGCCTCTCGGTGGAACTCCGTGATAGACTCAAAAGACTTATGAATTGCTTCGTAAGATTTGTAATTGGAACCCCGAGACGCTCCCGTGTCTCCCACCACTACACTGAGTTAGGGTGGCTCTTCCCCTCCTTAAGAAGACAATATTTTATACTCATAGATCTGCCTCATTCCAAAATTCCTTTATAGCCCGCTCTGTCAACTTTTGGAATTCCCTCCCGATCAAAATTCGACGTGCACCTTCCCTGTATACATTCAAAAACCTCCTATTCCAATTCCTGTTCCAAAAACAGTCTGATACCAGCTAACTATTGATATTATATATGTATTGTGTAGCAATCATATAATCATAACACTTGGTAAGAGATAGTACATGCATTTCCTACTATCGACGTAGGAATTTCAATACATACATTTTTTTTTTATTTTTTTTTTATTCAATTATAAGTAACTGTTTATTTTTATATATATATTCAAGTAAAGTTTTTTTTTTTTTTTTTTTTTTTTTTTTTTACGAAATGAACTCATTGTACCTCTTTTTCGTTCTTCATTTTTCAAAGTGTATGTTTATGTTGTTCAACCCTTAAATATAATTTTATTCATAGTTCAAGTGATTCGTTCATAGTTTTAATTGTTTTGTCCATAATTTTAAATGCTCTGTACATAGTTTTATCTGTTTGTATATAGCTTGTGCACCTAAGGTTTTCTTTACTTTTTATTTTATTTTATCAATTTTATTTATTGTTTCAACGTTCAGGCCAGTAATATTCTATTATTTTGTACATTATTGTTATTCTGAAGGGACTTAGTCCCAGAATAAAGTTTTTTTTTTCTATCTATCTACCTAAAGTGACATCAACGGGGATAAGAGCTAAATGATATTATAATGGTAAGACCAATTAATTATACAATGATACACTGATTTTAATCAAAATTGTTAGAGCCGTTTTTGAGGAAATTGTAAAAGTGCGTTTCACCGTTTATATAAAGTGGCACTTCCGGTAAGCCGATTTTAACGAAATAGTTGCTGTAACATCTGAAATATATAAATACCGTAAATACACAATTTAAGTTTCGTAAGCCTTTTCGTTTTTGAGCTGGGATGTTCACATACACACTCCATTCACATACATGTTGCCCAAATGCGAGACTGAAACGATTGTTGGTCTTGCAAACTCAGTCTTGATCATGGTCTTGGTCTTGCGCAAGAGTCTCACAACAGTCTTGCAGTTAATTATTAGCTTATTACTATAGAGATATTACTATAATTTTCTAGATAGGAGAAACCTAACTGACCCCGAATCAAAAATTAGAGGAGTTATGAGTTAATGCAAAAGTATATTGGTTATACCAATTATTAACATATAGTAACTAAGATTGTTAAGTATTAGTACCTATTTTGCCTTAATTTTTATTTAAGAAATCGATTTTTTTTACCAGTCCTGGTCTTGGTCTTGGTCAAGCAAAGTGCAAGACCAGTAATACTATTTTTTAAGACCAGTAATCAATTTTGGGTAATACTAATACACGCTGACACACAGATCATTTTACATGACTTGGTTATTTGGACTCAGAGGACCTCAAAACGTGTATTCCGTTGACAACTCATATACTAAAATTTTCACGATCGCAATACTTTCCTTTATTATATATTACAAATATAGGTAATTGACAGTAAAATCTTCAAACATTCATATAAGTGTAGAAATTAAAACATTCTCGTTATTTGGACTGAAATGATAGTGATAGTTTGTTTGTTTATTTAGGCTTTAAGGCGTAAAACCGTAGGACCATCAACGCCTGACCAGTTTGCATTTGTATTTACGATATTATATATAAACTTCCTAGATTTTATCTGACAGAACTAATGTCTGCGCCCATGAATAAAATAAAAATAATATTATCTAATAATCACAAAAATACTTGTGAACTCAATACATCCTTCTTGCTCATGCATCAAAAATTCCTTCAGATGAAAAACCGCTAGGCATTCAATGGCCATGTCGAATCCTGTAAGAGCATAGTGTGAACAATGGATCTCGGTTCAAGATCCCTATGTGAACATGGATTTGACCAAAATGATGCTCTTGTTTCGCTTATGTAAATGTTACATTACGTAAAGTAATTGCAGTTCCATCATATTACAGAAATAATCAAATAATATTATGATTACATTACGGAGCACCGTTCGATATTACATCATCACTCTAACATTTTTCGCCTGCTTACGCTATAACTTTCGCTCTAATTTCTTTTTTTTTTTTAATAACAACTCGAGAAAACAAAATAGTTTCTTATACTGGAACGAACAAGTGTAGACATCTAATATGTAAGTATAATAATATATAATAAATAAGACATATCTTGTCTGATCCGCACCATTCGAGTTCGCTTATTAACTTTCCGACTGTTCCTCAAGATAGCGTTTTGGGCCCCGTCTTTCATATACTCTTTATAATAATAATAAATAATAAAAGGCTTAGCGAACCCGAAGGTTCGATGCCGACACCACCAATCGCTTGTTACACACCTCCCTCCACCGTTCGCTGTCCAAACCCAGTCCCTTCAGATCGGCTTTAATGCAACTTCCCACCTTCGCTTCGGTCTACCCCTCGGACGCTTACCATTCGGCACAGCAAATATTAACCTTTTAAGAATTCTCTCGTTACTAAGCCCAGCAACTTTACAAGCCCATTTGATTCGCCGCGATGAAATTACCTCAATTATATTACTCGGATACAGCTCCCGCAATTCGGCGTTGTGTAACCGTCTGAACTCTCCGGTTAACTCATCCTTCTTCGGTCCGAATATTCTACGCAATACTTTATTTTCAAAAACCTTAAGACACTGCTCATCCCTTAATGTAAGCGGCCAAGTTTCGCATCCATAAAGAACTTTATAATAATAATAATGATAATAATAAAAGGCTTAGCAATCATGAAGGTTCGATACCGACACCACCAATCGCTTATTACAGGCCTCTCTCCATCGTTCGCCGTCCAAACATAGTCTCTTCAGATCGGCTTTTACGCAATCGTTACCAAGCCCAATTGATTAGCCGTGATGTTATCACCTCAATTATATTAACCGGGCAAAGTTCACGCAATTTGCGTTGTGTAGCCATCTGAACTCTCCGGTTAACTCGTCCTTCGGTCCGAATATTCTACGCAATACTTTATTTTCAAAAACCTTAAGACGTTACTTATTCCTTAATGTAAGCGTCCATGTTTCGAATCCATAAAGAACTGTAGGTAAGATAATGGTTTTATAGATTCTACTTTTTATGTTTTGAAACAAAAGGCGTGAGCTAAGTATTTTTGACACAGAAAAATAACTGTCATTTCCCGCCTTAAGCCTAAACTCAACCTTTACCATTGATATCCCTGCCCATCCAGAAATATCTGCAAAGGTATCTCTCTCTAATTGAACATTGGTGTAATAATTGGCGTATTGAAGTAAATGAACTTTCGCACAGCGCCATAAAACCTGTCGGCGAATATTTTTTAGCTCTATACCGCTTCCATTTCCAGAACCAGCCGGGTAACAGTGGAAACAGCCAGGACAGACGACTAACGTGGAACACTCATAATAGACTTAAAAGACAGGAACTCAACTGATAATACTGCCAACTAGAAGAAGAACAAGCCCTTTTTATTTATCAAAATTACATAAAATAAATTATAAAACAATACAAAATAATAGTTTTGGATTTAAAACCGAAAATCAGACGTGCCACATGGTCTGTTGACCGTCAGAGGAGTCTGTGTTTTAAAATAAAATTATATTTCAATCCATTCATATACAAATAATTAATAGGTTAATTATGCCAAGTTAAAAGACCCCTTGGCACCGATAGGCGAACTCGGAATTATTTTATCGTTTACAACTTCGGTTATCAGGTTGCCAAGCAACGCGCGGCGCTATGCAGAAACGCATTAGCTAGCCCACTTGGCCACCCCGCCCCCAAAGCATTAGCATCAGTGACATGGTTGAGAGAGTAGCGCAGGGATCTTCTGGAGTTCATATTTTTCCTCCATAGTTAGAGAGGCAAGCACCGCCTCGGAGTTCCCTCACCTAGTAAATAGTGTATATAGGAATGTATGTGTAATTTACGTATTTTTCAATTATTTTATTTTTATTAAGTTGTTGGTTTTGTTCTTTTTATTTTATTTTATATTCCTTATAATGTTGATGTGGTCTTACCTCACTATAGCAGCGCCTCGCTAGCTAAACGTTTCCTTTATCAAAGAGAGATCCGAGCGATCCCATCAAACCAGAAAGCTTCCCCGAGATTACCAACTTTAGGAGAGAAAGTGTGGCGGGTTTGTTTTGAAACGGGTCGGCGGAGGGGGGCGATGACATTTGTGGTTCCTCGTTGTTCGCGACCCTTCATTGGCGGACGGAGGGGTCCAGAACCCCGATTGTACTGCTTCGGTGTTGCCTGCGGGCTGCGTACCTTCGGTACAACAAGTCCTATTACTAATAGAATAAGGTTAAACCGTTTTTGTAGCCTGAAAAGAAATGGCACCAGAGAAAAATATCGATAATCAAATTAATACAAGTGGTATTGTGTGTGTATCGATAATATCGAATTACTGTATTGATTTCAAAAAAGAAAATTCTTCAATGTTTGTAGTGACTTAAGGTTATGGAATATTACTTAATAAGGTTATCCATTGCTATGTTTTGGGGTGACATTATTCGGGATGCCACTGAATAATTATCCAGAAATATTTAAAAAACGTCTGCCAAGTAAGGTCAGTATAGCTTCCTCACCGTTTTCGTTGTATATTACAAGGTATATATATATATTTTTGTATGAGAATAAAATCTCTGAGAGAAGCAGAATCGAAATAGCCGATTACAGTTACCCTTCAACATTCACAAAAAGAGTGTCGTATTTGAAGATTCCATATTTGAATATGCTTAATAAAAAAAAATAACGAAAAAAAAAATGTATACTGGAAATAAAAACATGAATTTCAATACTGTTAGTGCAAAAGGTCTTATGTAAAAATTTATTTATTGTTTTACAAGAGTGCATAAAAACTCATTATTTCTTTATGCTTTATTAGAATAATACCATATTTTATTTTCCATAGTAGCAGACTACTTACATCTGTTGCAGACTACAAAATGTCACCTTCAATACACATAGAATAAAAGTTGAAAATTTTTACATACGACTTTTTTGCACTAATAATAGTGATATACACTACCGGATCCAGATTTAATTTTGGGGGTGAGGCTTCAGCCAAAAAGGTTTTATTTTCATATATATGTATATAACGATAATTAATTTGAAGAAAAAACGCTGCAAATTATTTCACAATGGTATATTATTTCCAAACAATTAGACATATAAAGTAAGATTACCTTCCTAGTTATAAATAAAAATAAATAAAAGGTGATTCCAATTATTGGACTAAACTTTTTTTTTAATCATTAGTAATATGCTAAAAAAATAACATTACTTCAGTAAAACATTCAAAAATCAAAACAAAAGATATATATATAACCTTTGCAGTAGTACATCTAAAAAAACTAGAGACCATATCTTTTCTCCTAATTGTCCAATTTTAACGATTTTTTAGCACATTTCGTAAACATTTAAATAACCATTACAATATAAACCAAAAAATGTAAACGTTTTGAGTTATTCGAAATGGATTTTCACCATCCCTCGTAACATTTTTTTCAGCTTCTTTTCGTTGAAGTATGGTATATAGATAAATTTGAAGGGCGTCGAGATAATAACTTTAGCGAAGTTATTATCATTCGTTTAGGAGCTACAGTCTATAGCAACAGAAGTTTTTGGGCCTCCATTTTGTAAGTAAGAGGCGGATAATAATGTCGATGAAGGAAAATCATCCTCGGGTGACATCTGATTTTATATCTAAATTTGAAAAAAATCGGTCCAGTAGTTTTAGAGAAAATGCGCGGACGGCGGACGGACACAAAAGTTTTATTCGTTTTTCGAATTCTACGCATCCTGAAACGCGAAACCTCAAATTTTGAGAGGGGGTTAAGTTTTTGAATTTTCAAAAACTCGATCACAATGGCTCATTATTGAAAATAATATACCAAAATGAATAATAAAAAGTTAGTAAAAGGAATTTGAACAGAAAAACAGAAACCAAAGCGGATTTTCTTACATATCAATTACGGCAAGAGCGAGCTTTAAGAGTAGTTATAAGAAATCTACACTCCTCAACAGCAACCGAAGCAATAGAAGAAGAACTAAAAAAATTATGTTTCATCGAGCGCCAGATTACGAATGTTCTGAAAAAGAGTAAAGATCAGTCAGGAGTAAAAGTTCTTCTACCATTATTTTTCGTAGATTTGGCCAACTCAAGGGATCGAGAAGATGTACGAAATAAGAAGAATGCACTATACAAGTCTTACAGTTCCTCATCAACTGTAGGTATCTGGATTGGGCCAAATTTGAAACATAAGAAACATTAAGGTCGTTATGGATGATTTTATTTGCAACAAAGTAAGGAGCATTGAGGATTTTGGATTGTAAGGATTGGATACGAGAGGAATTCGATGGTTTAGTGGAGCCCAATAGCTCAACTCCGCAAGCCCAAATAGGCCTTATCATGTTCATGTAAATGAGTCTTTTGTAATTAATTATAAGATTAGAGCGTTTGAACTCAAAATACTTAGCCGTGATTTTTCAAGCGAACGACTGGATAGATTTTTCAGTTATACATTGAGTGGTCAAATCATTAATTCTATAATAATTTGAATATATGGATATATATATATATATATGCTCTATCTACTGCCACAAATCCATATAATCCGCCCAGAAGACTGCTGAGGCGCTGGCCAAGAGACTTATTGCATTGAGCTACTTGCTGCATTATCTTTTCTTTGTTTTGTCTTTCTGTTTTGTTATTACTATTATTTTTTTTTCCTTTTGCTATCATTTCTTGTCCTTGATATCATATTTGCTGAATACCGATGTAGATGGCAGAAATATGTATATCTAATAAATAAAATAAAATAATAATTTGATGCAGCAACTTTTATATTTAATGTAATTTAAATTAAAGTTCTAAAGTACTATGTCATTTTATGTTTTAAAGTTATTTTTATTGAGCCTATTGATTACAATTATTTTATATTTTTAAAACTCATTGTAAATAATCTATAATATATTCGGAAAAAAAGTCATAATACGTATTTATCCCATTTGTTATTGCCTAATCCTAGACAAATTTTCCAAATTTCTCCAGAAACTCATTCATCGTCCAGATCCTGTAGTACAATCCCTAGCTCCAGCCATCCCTACAATCCTCCCCGAAGGTTAAAACGACAGTGTCCCCGCGACATTTTGTAAATATGTATATATTGGAGTACTGGCAATGGTCAGATTCTCCACTTAAGTCCTGAGTGTCTGTTCCGGCATCAGTCTCCACTGGCTTGCAATACAAGTGACACGGCTGGGAGAGAAGCACTGGGATCTCCTGGGGTCCTGCCTTGGCTTCCACATTTGGGGGCAAAGCATGACTCGGAATACTCTGGGCGAATGTAAATATAGTATATAGATGTGAATGTGTTTAGAAGTTTTTATTTTATTTATTTGTTTATTTTTCTTTCTTTTATTTACTTTCTTCATCAGTATTCTCTCTTTTTTTTTTCCACCAATGTATGTTAATTTTCTTATTTTACTTTCTATAACTCTTTTTCTTTTATCTCTATTTTAGTTATCATTTGTATGTATATATTGTGTGAATGTTTAATGTAGCCCTAATATTAATTCCCTCCAATCCGGCAGAATGTATTAATGCTCAAATAAAAAAAACGTATTTAAAAGAAAATAGAATGTATAATATTATGTAATATAAAAAATATATTGCCAGTAAAAAATATATGCCAAAATATATAATGCCATTTTGATAATATTAATACAAATGAATAAAGGAGTAGTAATTAAATACCATAAATATTATTCGTTTATTATAATTAATAAAAATACGGTTTAAAAACTAAAAATATAGTCACTGAAGCGGAATCTATCATAAAGGCACTGCGTTCGAAAAACATTTCACCCTGAAGTTCTGCTGAGCTGTCTGCCAGAGGAGAAAACCACACTGCGACGTCATTCTACCCCGCCCCTGGACCAGAAGTAGTCTGCGACTGCTGTGTGCGATTTATTGTTAGCCCACCAAAAGGCAGTGCGTCCTGCATTAGTCGTAGCATTAACCTCAGCGCCGCGGTCCTTGAGAAGCTGCACCACAGCCAAGTAGCCACAACATGATGCCATCATCAGAGGTGTCCAGCCATCTTATGTCTTCGGTGTCAGGTCTGTCCCAGCTTCAAGCAGCGCTGTCGCAACTTCAGTGTGGCCTCTCCTGGCTGCATATTGTGAAGCAGTTTGCTGGTTCACATCTGTTCCGGGCACAAGCACCCCTGCGGTGATCTACATTGGCTGCGTGATGTAAGGCAGCTTGCTGTTCCACATCTATCATATTCACACCTGCCCAAGCTTCAAGCAGTGCTCTCATCAGTGTAGTGTGACATTTCCTGGCCGCACAAAACAAGCAGTCCACTGCTTGTTATCTTTCCTATCCACCGCCGCTCCTACTGCAAGAAGGGCTGACACCACTTCAGTGTGACCTACACATGCTGCAATATGTAAGGCAGTCATTTGGTCCTTTCCTCCCATATTCACCTCTGCCCCGGCATCAAGCAGCACTTTCACAACTTCGACGTGTCCACTTCGGGCCGCGTAATGTAATATTCCATCGCTATTGCGGTTTCTCAGAGCCATTCAGATCAGCTTCATTCTTGTAACAATGTAATACCATGAACATTGCCCGCTCTAACGGCTTGCACTAAGGGCATTTCGCCGAGTACGTTCTTAGCATTCACGTCCATTCTTTCCAGAAGGACTTCCAATGCTGCATTGTGGCCTCTAGAAACTGCAATATGAAAGTTGGTGTCTTCTCCAATGAAACGTTTGTCAAATTTTACACCTGCCTTTAACAGAGCCTTAACTGAAGATGCGAAATTGCATCTCACTGCTTCCTCCAATGGAGTGGCATTATTGGAGTTCACAACTGGCTTCAGAAGAAATAGGGCTTTGATGAAAGCATTGCTTTCAGTTCTTACCGCCTAATGTAGAAAGCTGTCCCCGGACTGAGTCGACCCACGTACGTCTGCTCCTTCACTCTCCGGCTCAAAGTTATTTTTGGGACTGTTGTTAGGGACGGCATTCTAAAGTTGAATCGCCAAATCACGACGGTATTCCTGCATCACAAATATCAGATTACTATTAAAAACCAAACTTAACTAAATCGACCAAATACTAGAATATAAAGAAGAGACTATGGAATCTCAGGCCTTTTCGCAAGCATCACCTTTACCTCATAATCCAAAATCCATCCACCGGAGCCTTCCATTCCCGATCTATTAAGGTTTAAAAAAAATATAGCCACTGAAGAAGCAATGTACTCGTGTATCAAAAATTCAATCCGTTCGATAACTATTCACACCAGATTTCTGCTGAGCCCAGTCTGCCACAGAAGAAAGCCACACTGTGACGTCACTCTACCCCGCCCTTGGACCTGAGGTAGTTTACAATTGCTGTATGGGATTCTTTATTAGCCCGCCATAAGGCAGTGTGTCCTTCGTTAGTCCTAGCATTAACTTCCGCGCCACGGTCCACGAGAAGCTGCACCACAGCCAAGTGGCCCTTAGAGGATGCTACAATTAGTGGTGTCCTGCCATTAACGTGCTTGAGTGTATGGTCCGCTCCCTTGTCGAGCAGCACTGCCGCTGCTGCAGTGTGACCTCCCCTGGCTGCCCAATGTAAGGCAGTGTTCTGCGCCAAATCTATCATATCCACCGCTGCCCCGGCATCAAGCAGCGCTCTCACGACTTCAGTGTGACCTTCCCTGGCCGCATAATGTAATGCAGTGTTCTGGAAGCAATCTTCCATATCCAACGCTGCTCCGCCATCAAGCAGCAGTCTCACCACTGCAGTATGACCTTTCCAAGCTGCGCAGAATAATGTAGTGTGGTCCAAGTTATCTTTCATATTCACTGCCGCCCCGGCATCAAGCAGCGCTCTCACGACTTCAGTGTGACCTTCCCTGGCCGCCCAATTTAAGGCAGTCCACTGCTTGTTATCTTTCATATCCAACGCCGCTCCTACTGCAAGAAGCGCTGATACCACTTCAGTGTGACCTACACATGCTGCAATATGTAAGGCAGTCATTTGATCCTTTCCTCCCATATTCACCTCTGCCCCGGCATCAAGCAGCACTCGCACAACCTCGACGTGTCCTCTGCGGGCCTCGCGATGTAATATTCCATCGCCATTGCGGTCCCTCAGAGTCAGGTCAGCCCCATTTTTCACTAGCAGCTTCAGGATTACAGGTTTATTGTTTACAGCTTCAACGAAAGCTGGCGTACAGCCATTGTTATCTTGTTCATCCAATCTGACTCCAGCATCTAAGAGAATAGTCACTGAACTAGTGCAGCCACCTTCAGTAGCGTAATGCAGCGCAGTGCGTCCTTCATTGTCTTTTATCATAGGATCGGCCCTATTTACCAATAACAATGTTACAATATCAGCCTTGTTATTTCTCGCTGCCATCATCAGAGGAGTGCTGCCTGTGTTGTCCTGTGCATCCACGTCTACACCCATCCTGAGGAGTATTTTCACGACCGAAGGATCACAAGCGACATGCAGTGGTGTAAGACCGTCCTGATTTTTTTTGTCTGCTGGAATATTCTTATCCTTTAGTAATTTGAGGACTTCGATACTTCCTGATCGAGATAAGGAGTGGACAATAGAATCGCCATTGCTCAACTTGAAACCCGATAGAACGCTAAAGTCTGCTCCTCTCTCTTGTAACAATTCAATACACCGAACATTGCCAGCTCTGACGGCTTGAAATAATGGTGTTACGCCTAGATGGTTTTTAGCGTTCACATTCATTCCTACTTCCAGCAAAATCTTTAGTGCTTCATTGTTGCCTCCAGCCGCAGCAATATGGAGATAGGTGTCTCCTTCAGTCAAACGTTTATCCAATTTAGCACCTGCCTTTAACAGAACCTTAACTGAAGTTGCGCAGTTGCATCTCACGGCTTCCTCCAATGGAGTGGCATTACTGGAGTTCACATCTTCCAGGTCTGCCTTCAGAAAAAGAAGGGCTTCGATGGAAGCACTGCATCCGATTCTTGCAGCCAATGCAGAAGACTTTCCTCAGACTGTGTCGATCCACGTACATCTGCTCCTTCACTCTCGAGTTCAAAAATATCTCTGGGACTGTTGTTAGCGACAGCATTCTCAAGTTGAACCGCCAAATCACGACGGTATTCCTGCAACACAAATATCAGATTACCACTAAAATCCAAACTTAACTAAATGGATCAAATGTTTGACGATACAGAAGAAACTAAGGAATCTTAGGCCCTATCGCAAGCACCACCTCCAACTCATAATCCTCAAATCCATCCACCGGAGCCTTCTATTCCTCAATCTAGATCTGATATAAATAAGTCCCAGCAATATCAAATTCCTTACATTCATCCTCCTAAAAACTCCTCTGACCTTACCAGCCTACTTACATCATTTATCTCTGTGTTGGAATCCCTCATCATCCCATTTATCACCCTCCTTAGAAATGTTTTAATCAACCTCATCCAACCGCCAAGAAAACCAAAAATGTCCTCAATCAAATCTCTCTTCCAGTCTCATTACGCATCAAAATCATACATGTAGCCCTAATAACTGAAATCTGACTATTCAAAAACGACAATTCAACTTCTCCGACTACCATATTTACAGAAACGAATACCACGATGTAACAATCCAAATAATACATTTATTACACCAGTGCTCAATCAGGGAGAGGTGTCTTTGAAGGTTTAAGGATGCTATATCAGGATCTGAGTCGGATGATAGAATGGCGGTGTCATCAGCAAAAGTTGCCAGGAAGGTATCGGGATGGACAGGGATATCGGCGGTAAAGAGGATGTAAAGGACGGGACCCAATACGCTACCTTGAGGAACACCTGCCTCAATTGGATAGCGATTCGATAATTCACTACCGCAGCGAACTCGGAAGGTACGATCTGAGAGGTAGGAACGGAGGACAAGGTACAAGGACTGAGGAAGATAGGTTTTCAGCTTGGAAAGAAGTCCGGAGTGCCATACCCGGTCGAAAGCTTGAGCTATGTCCAGAAATGCACCCGAGCAATATTGCTTGCTTTCCAATGCTGCGGAAATATGATCGACCACTCGGAGTCCTTGTTGGACTGTGGAGTGTTGTGAACGGAATCCGAACTGATGTGAAGGAAAATTTTGGGATTCTATAAAGGGTAGGATTCGTTTCAGGAGGATCTTTTCAAAGATTTTTGAGAGAATCGGAAGTAGGCTAATTGGTCTGTAGGACGTTGAGGTGTTGGGAGGTTTGCCTGGTTTCGGAAACAGGATAATAGTGGAATGTTTCCACAAGAGAGGAAAGTGGGTGGTTCTTAGGATGGCATTATATAAGTAGGTGAGAAATATAACAGCTTTAGGAGGAAGTTGTCGAAGGATTTGAGAGGTAAGCAGGTCGTATCCAGGATATTTACGGAGAGGAAGTTTTTGTAAGTGGTGTTTGACCTCAGAAGGATTAACTGCTTTAGGTGGCAAGGAAAGTGGAATGGGTGATGTAAGGAATTCTTCTACTGTTGTGGTATGGGTGAGGTTGGATTCCGGAAGAGAGCTAAATGTTCTGGAGAGGTGTCTGGCGAATTCCTCAGCTTTATCTTCATCAGACGCTGCCCAGGAGCCATCGCTTCGATGGAGGGGATGGGAAATATGATGGGATTTTAGGATTTTGTTGGTGATCTTCCATAGGGAATTGTCATGAACAGAGAAGGAAGTAAGGTAGGAGTTGAAGGATTGGGATTTTAAGGTGGCCAATTCCTGCTTTAATTGTTTACTGTAAAAATTATAGGAGCGAGTTTTTAATATCTAATTAAATCGATCGGTCTATTTAATTAGATATTAAAAACTCCTAAATACCGATTTGTTTTCTAGTTGGATCATAAGATAAATTTATCACAAAATCGATAAAAAAGGTGGCCTACAATAATATTGGGTCGTTTGTCCTATATAATCTCGTTATTTTGAAAATTTGGAGGCTTAGGTCATGCCAAACAGCTCAATATTTTTGAATGCCACCTTTTTTCTCGACTTTATGATCAAATTATTTTATGATCCAAGTAGAAAGCAAATGTGTATTTAAGAGTTTTTAGAACTTCATTAAATAGACAAAGTTTCCTCCCCTCCAGTTTTAAAACGCCCCAATTTCAAGTGTGTTCGCAAATAAAGTAATTGTAGCTTACGATGAGATGAAAGTATTTATGAAGTTTCAGGCGGATGTTAATAATTCGATAAAAAGGAGTCTGTACCACGGATTATTGTATATAGATATGAATGCGTATAAGAAGATTAATTTTATTTATTTTATATTTATAATTTTTTTTTTGTTATGTATATTTATTTTTCTGTTTTGTTTGATTTAAAAGTACAATTGAAGCAAATGTTGTAGTAATTGGGGTCTGCGAGCAGTTCGACTTAATTCATTTCTTTAATACTCACGTAATAATATTAAAGCCAATATATAGATAAAGAATAAAATAAAATAAAAATAGTAAATGTTTTATAATATTGCAGAAAAAATCTATTTATTGAATAATAATACAATCAGCCACTGCTGGAGGACTATAAATATTAGGGCTAAAAGTTCTCATTCATACAATATATAAAAATAACAGAGAAGTAAATATAAAAAAAAAAGTAAATAAATAATACTGATGAAGAAAGTAAATAAAAAGAAAGAAAAATAAACAAATAGAATAAAATAAAAACTTCTAAACACAATCATACCTATATACAGTATATACATTCGTCGAAGAATCTCCGAGCCAGACTTTTTCTCCCACATGTGGAAGGCAAAGCAAGTCTTCAGGAGATCCCAGTGCCACTTTTTCACCCGCATCACTAGTATTAGAAGCCAGTTAAGACTGAAAGAGGGCACTAGAGCCACAGACGCTCAGGCCATAATATTGCAGGAGAAACATGATATGGCTACTTTTTTAAACCACGAATTATTAAATTACATAGGTTCTAAGGAAAATGATATGAATTGATGTCAGTGTATAAACAAATAAAACAAAATGTGGCAGCTTTTCAGGATATAGTCACAAGAAATAACAACTTTTAAAAGCAAATATTATCGTTAAATATTCGAATGAAATACCTCCGATGACGTTTTGAGCTGCTCAGTTGCGACCCTGTACTTCTTGGCTAGTGAAGTCAACATCGTCATCACGTGCGAGGGCAACTTCAAAGTTCCTTCCGCCACCAGCTCCACAAGATGGATCACGGCGTTCTCAATATCAGTTCGAGGAAAATCGAAGTCTTCCAAAAGCCAGACCCGCAAGTGCCTCGAGCGAAGCTGCTGGACGCGGTGGCAGATCTCGCCGAGCAATATTGAAGACATGAGGTCTCCCGTCACCAAGGAGTGGAGAAGCGCCAGCAGGAGGTGCTGCGGAGTGCTCAGCTCCAGGTCGGCGATGGTCGGGGGCTTGTATATGTTAGTGTCCTTTCCGTAGGCCGCGGCGGACAACAGCTTGCCAAAGTGGATGTCGCGGCACAGGTTGGCGAATCCATTCATTGGCTTGACAGGCATCTCCTCTTCAAGCTAACAACAAAAACAAATATGCTGTTGCTTGAAATTATAGAATCAAAGAGAATATGCGAAGCTAACCATTCACGTTTTTTGCACTATACAATTTTTTTTTACCCTCACCTGTCAAAAGCACTTACAATTTGCGAGTCCCTTGTCGGAAAAATACTAATGGTGGCTTGATCGGCGTGAGAGAAAGGAGTGTCCAGTGGCATCCCTTCTTGGCTTGAATTCAGTATATTTTTAGGTGAGGAAATCCAGGGGGCGGGGTGGCCGAATGGGCTAAAGCGTGTGCACAGCACCGCGAGTTGCCTGGCAACCGAATTACAGATTTGAGAAGATTTAACAAGTACGAGTTCGCGTCCCTGTGCAGGTGGGGATTTTAAATTCCCCGCCCTCACCCTCCGGCCCGGAAAAATTCTGTATAGCCTAAAAGGCGAAGTAGGGAAGAACAAAAAAAAAAAAAAAAAAAAAAAATGGTGAGGAAATCCCTCATCCAGCTTCTTTTGAGCCTCCGAAGCGTGTTTTTGGTCTTATTAATCAAGACCATGTCTTGTATCAGTGTGTTAGTATGTCCGTGTAACTTATTGTGAAATTGTTTGTAGTGTATCCGGATGTGGTCGTTAACTGTTGGAATGTTTAGATGTTTATGTAAAGTAATGTTTGTGATGTACCATAGAGCTTAAGTTATAGTCCTAAAAGTTTTTGACATGATCCTTGGGGGACAGAGAAAAATCATTCAGTTTAGTTTAAAAGTGAAATTTTTCACGCCCCAACTCACTCTCCGTTACACCACGATATTCCAGCGATATATTATACTTATACCTTCTGACTAGTACTTCCGGAAATTCATTTTTGACCTAAATAAACATTTTCTCTTTTTTTTTCTCCATTTTCAATTATCAAATTCTTTCAAAAGTTATTATTTAGCATTTTGTTGTAACTCTTAATAATGAGAGATATTTAATTATTTAAAATAAACCAAATTAAAGGTACTTTAAAGGATTCTGGTAAGTTCACTCAATAAGTACACCATAAACAACTGATATATACTATTTAATTTTATGGAAAACAACACAAAAGCTATGTGTAAAAAAGTTGAACAAAAAAAAAAGAAAAATAACGTTATATAAAAATGAGAAAATTCAGTTGCAAAAATAATTAAATACAGAACGAAGAGAGAAAAAAAAAAGAGAAAGTTTTATGAAGGAAAAATACAAAAATAAACTTATGCTTGTCAAATTAACAAATACTTAAAAGAGTTGCAATTTCAGAACAGATAAAATAATCCAGCGATGGGACAGACAATTGTTATGCCGCTTAGTAAAATTATACATTCTTCACGTTAGCGACAAAAACTGTAACTCTTTCTATCACACTAAAACTGTCTCTGGTTTTATCATTAACAACTCAATCGATGTTTTGTATCGAGTCTAGACGATTGATTTTCAAAGAGGTTGGAAGACGTAAAACTGGCTCCAGTACTGATTACTGAAGGCGTCATGACGTCAGAGGAGGATTGTGATAACAGTACTTTTGAAGAAAACATATTGAAAATTATGCATTTAAGCCCTGTAAAGTGATATGAATGTGGATAAGATCTGGTCTTAAATACCACTTAATTATACACCGAGTTTAATCAAAATCGTTAGAGCCGTTTTTGAGAAATTGTAAAAATGTGTATGACCGTTGATATAAAGTGGCACTTCCGGTGAGCCAATTTTAAGAAAAAAGTTGCTTTCACATCTGAGTCATTTACAAACCTTAAATACGTAATATCAGTTTCTTAAAAACTTTTCGATTTTAAGCTAGATTGTTCACATAGACACAGACCATTTGGCTGGAATTGGTTGTTTGGACTCAGGGAACCTCAAAACGTATATTTCCGCTGAAACTTCAAATTCGAATATTTTCACGATCGCAATATACATTACAGATATAGGTAAGTGAAAGTGAAAATGTATAAATAAATTGAACAAAGAAAATATAAAATTATAATGAGTAGTAAGAAAGAAAGTTTAATGATAAAAGTAAAACAAAATGATATATATAAATAATGGTTACAAGATCTGTAGATCACAGAAAGTAAATACAAAAATTAAATAATTAAATAAAATCCGTCTAAAACTCATCCGATATTTCGAATTCGAAAACTTTACGATATTTACATTAGCCACAGAGACTACGAGTCAGGCATCCACGTGTGAAAGGCAAAGCGAGACTTCAGGAGATCCAGAGGTTCTCTTCCATCACCGTCAGTGGATTGGAAGCCAGTAGAGGCTGAGAGAGGGCACTCGAGCGACAAACATCAAGGCACTGAGTGGAGAAGCTTGTGGGACACCGGCCTCAAAACAATTATTAAAATCAGTTTATAAAATTCAATGCACTGTAAAGTTGCTAAAACTGGATATTACCGTCATTTTTCATAGGAGGAGAGAGGTAAATTCTTGACCACACCGTACATGGAAGGAACGATTGGAGAGATTTTGAACTAGAAAAGTAAAACATCGTGCTTCACCCAATCGAAAGCTTGCGCTATCTTCTTGAATGCAATATTACTTGCTTTTAAGAGCAAAATATTTTCATCATCATCATGTTAAATTAACCAATGTCTCCAATATGCACATTCGTTACTTTAACATGGTGGCAACGATATGGCCAATAACACGTAACTGATTAACTGTAAAGATTAGCTCGAGAATGATCTTTTCAAAGGTTTTTGAAAGGATCGGGAACAACCTTATTGGTCATGAAAACGTAAATATTAGGGCTAGAAACATAAAGTTTGTCACTTATAAATACTCATCAATTCTTATGATAGAAATTCGGAAGAAAAAACAGAATTTCATAACCACCTCACATGAAAAAATATCATTATTTTTATAAAATATGTTTTTAGGCAATTATGTTTATTACAATATATCCCATATCACTAAGAAACAAGAAATAAAGGCTTTGCAATAGTTAATTGTAGTCATTTTTCCAGAAAACACGAGAACTTTAAGGCGACACGATAGGATATCACACCATTTCTTTATACAGTTTGAGCTGAATCTCAAAATAAATCTCAATTTAATTAATATTAAATTAAAAACTTAGGGCTTATTAAACTAGAAAGTTTTTCTAAAAGAGGAGTAAATGTATTACAGTTAAAGGATGATAAAAAAAAAATCTCAAATAATTTAAGATATTTTTTTTAACGAAACTCAGCTGTGTTTATCCGCCCAATAATCCTCTTTAAATAGTTTAACCAATGACAAACTCAACTTTATTTTAAAGCAAATTTTATCTAATTTACTATGGAGCAATAAATTAAATATTTGTTTTAGCTATCGTTTCCTATTCAACAAAAAACGTGACTTGCTTAAAAAAATACAAATTTTAAATTTGCTACTTTACTGCTGATGATTAGGCAATTGTTTACATGAACTTTTTTAATGATGTTGATGTCTTCTATATCAACCATGTAAATACTTCCTTTTACTCACGGGACACCCTGCATATATTTACACGGAAAAAAAAATTTCATCCGCTCTAAAAGTGGCCTTTAAGTTTGAATGTCTGATAATTGCTACTAAAATAATCGACACTTTTCGGAAATATATGGTACTCATAAAAAATTTCTTAATTTTTTTCAAATTATGGTTTTGATGTTTTGAATAATGGAAAATCGCATAGCTAAAAAAAATCTCAAATGACGATTAGTATCCATTTTGGAAATAAACGGCTCAATCTGTAAATCGACTACTTACTGTAAAATAATATTACTGCGCCAGTGCCTGCTCTTACTGTGGCGACCAAACTGACTGGATACGATCGTCCGGGAATCCCATATCATGTTATCCTGGAGAGAACTCTTATCGTTGAGTCATCGCTGCAAGGAGAATGCGCAATATTCGACCCCTTTGGTAGTTGTTTATTTTTAATGAAGCAACACGGTCATCACCACCTATGCAGATGACATATCCAGTATCTTCTGCGTCCTGCACAATGATGACCTGGTCATCTGCGATGGATAGGTTATAAAGGAACACCTTTTCTTTCAACTGAATCTCCATGGGTTCACATTTTATTCTCCATGCTTTCAAACAGATGTCAAGATAAATCTTGAACAGAGAAGGAGAGGCAAAACACCCTTGGAGCAATCATTTGCTTTTTGGGAAAGGCTCAGGAAGGTATGGTCCAATTTTGACCTGACAAGTGTTTCCTTTGTACATTTCCTTTATTATATCTATCAGGCCTATATTAATGTTTGCCTTTTGGAGGCCTTGCCATAATAGTCTTCGAGGGACACTGTCAAACGTCTTCTCCAGGTCTGTAAATATTAGTTATACCATTACTTAAACATAATATCTAGAGTTATTAAACTAAAGAGTCCCTACTTTGTTTCCGTTATTATATTATTACTTTATTTTACTTTAATGTTCACTACATCTACTTTATTTTACTGTAAGTTTATTCTAACTACATTTTTTTAGTCTATACCTTTCACTTTTTTAACTTTAATTCTTTATTGTGCTCTCGATCAATCTCCGCTGGCTTTAGTACCAGTGATGCGGTTGAGAGAGTAGCGCAGGGTACTCCTAGAATTCCCTCGCTTGTTTGTATATAGCTATGTATGTGTTTTTTTTTTGGCTTAGTTTTAATTTTCTTATTTTAAGGTTACTTTATTTTATTATTTATTGAATATATATTTGATTATTATTTTGCTTCTATTTATTTTACAATTTTTGTACATATAGTGTGAATGTTATCCTACCTCACTACAACCAATGTCTAAGAGACAAATTATTGAAATACTGAATAAATAAATTAAAAAAAAAAAAAAAATTCTTCATTATTCAATGTTTATAGTTTCTCATACCTATAGCTATCTGGGTTTTTTCAAAGCCTGATCATCGGGCAGAACGACAGCAAAAATAAAAATAAATATAATTATTTATTTTTAGTACTTATTATTTATTTTTTTTACTGATTAATCCAACCATTCTTCACTTCATAAAATGTACACTTTTTGAGTTATTCGTACATAAACTTTATCTTCCTACATGACATACTTCCTAAGATTTCGTGGGGAGTTACAACTTTTTCCTCCTGAAAGAGAAGGAAATCTTCAATATGATGAGGCTCTCTCAATGGATTCGATGAAGAGTTGACGATGATATGACGTACCGGAAAAAAGCCTTTTTAAGAAATAATATAAGCTTGTTCATAGGAACAATTGTTCTAGTCGAGATAATACTTATATATTATGTATTTAATGGCAGTAAAATTAACGTTAACATGTGTGGCTGTAAACGTCTTGATAATTGTATATTTCGGACTCGGAAATTCTGCATCAAAATCTTCAAATTCCGATTTGTCTAGTCAGAATGTCTAGTCACTGACTTACTACTGTAGGGAAATGTTAACTTTATTTATTTTAGAAATTTGAAGTTCTGAATCCAACGGCTTTCCCCTCCCATTAATCGAATTTGAACGTGACAGGATTTGGTACAAAATCGATTTACACTCATAGTGAAATAACATATTTGAGGATTATTTAAACAGTCTTATGCATTGTCTATTTAGATCTCTTTTGGGATCTATTACAAAGGACTTTATAAAGTAATGAGCCTTATTTTGTTTTGTGATAACCACATGTCACGACCCTGGCTCGAAACAGAACGAAAGCTGACGTAACCAAATTGTACATCGTAAACCAATAGGCTTGGGCTGAAAGCTCTACGTCTATAAGATTATTTTAAGAACCCGCCATGTTTGTACAACGCTGAGTATACAAAGTATATTGTAAATATGGAACAGCGCAGTAGCTGAAATCACCATCTGCAATTTCCAGCCATGGTTTACATTTAAAAAAAACCCTGCGAATTATTTCAAAATGGTTTATTATTTTCAAACAATTATACATTTAAAGGAAAATTACTTTCCTAACAACAAAGAAAAAGAAATAAAAGATGATTCCTATTATTGGCCTACAATTTTTTTTTTTCCATCATTAGTAATTTACTTCAGTAATACTTTCGAAATAAAAAAAAAATAAAAAAAAGAATATATTCTTTGCAGTAGAAAATCCAAAAAAATAATCTAGAGGCCATATCTTTGCTCCAAATTGTCTGATTTTAACGATTTTTTTTTTATGTTTATCAGGAAAATTCGTAAACTTTCAAATAACCATATTAACAAAAAAGTGTATACTTTTTGAGTTATTCGGAATCTAATTTTACCACCCCTCGTAACTTTTTTTTCAGCAAAGTATGTTATATAGATAAATTTAAAGGGCATCGAGAAGAAGACTTTAGCCAAGTTTCATTGAAATGGGTACATTTCTTTAGGAGCTACAGTCTATAGCAATGCAGGTTTTTCGGACGCCATCTTGAAAGGAAAAGACGGATAGTAATGCCGATGTAAGAGGATCATCCTCGGGTGACCTCTGACTTTAAATCCAAATTTGAAAAAAATCGGTCCAGTAGTTTCGTAGAAAATGACAGCGAACGGTAAAAAAAAATTGTATTCGTTTTTCGAATTCTACGTATCCTGAAACGTAAAACCTCTGATTTTGAAGGGGGTTAAGTTTTTTTAATGTTTAGGTCGATCACAATGGTTTGTTGTTGAAAATAATAAACCAAAAATAATAATTGACAAATCTGTTCTTGGATATTGCCGAATTTCGGTATTTATATCTTTACATATATATAAAATATAATAATAATAATAATAATCCTTTATTTATTCTGGGACTATTCCCTTTCGAATAATACAGAAATACCAAACTTTGTCCTAAGGAGCCTCAGAGATAAATAAAAAATAATCACTAAGTAAATAAATAGTGATAATAAAACAGTATCCTTTCTGACTTTATTCATTTAATAAAAAAATTATAAAACTTAAGTAAAAATAATCAAGAATGATCTTATAATATTTAATGATCTAATAAGAATGATACATGTACATATTCAAAGTAATATTGTTTTACAATTGGATAATAATGGGACTGGATTGGAGCGACGGATGCAAGAAGAGGTTTCCACAGGAAAGATGATCAAATAATGAATTGTATTTCGAAAGCAGCGGTGCGGTGGGCTTTAGTATATAGATCTGAGGACCTATAGCGGGTACTGCGGGAATGAATCGAGGATTCGGATTGAAGGAGTTCGGAAATGTATGAAGGACGGCGGGATTGGATGACTTGAAGAGGATTGGGTGCCAGGAAATACTTACGACGGTAGGAAGGATAAAGCCATATCAACAAGTTATAAAAACGGGAAACAGTAATCTCTTGGGATCCCGGAGATGAACCGTACAAAGCAATTCATCAAACGTTTTAGTTTTGCCTAGAGATCCCCAGAGAGGCCCCCATATACTGTACAGCAATAGTCGAATTGGGCGAATATTAAGAAAGTGATAAGGAGCCTAAGGGTTTCAAGACATTGGACACATAGCTTTTCCAGGGTTTAATCAAATGTTATCCCTAAGTCCTCTTCCTAGGTTTTCTGGAAATTTAAAAGAAAAATAAATTATTTATGGCACAACCATACCTAACGCACTTCTTCGCTAAAAAAAAAAAACAATCGCCTTAATATTACAAAATTATCTAAGTATTAATTTTGCTATTTAACTACTAATATTTAACTTATCACGAAGAAATCATTACTATATCTGTACATATATAACAACACTAATATGGTGACTGTCATGACCGCACCTAGTCTCCCCTACATTTCACTCTACTAAATAACTATACAAAAAGTGATAATAATAAAAAAGTACAAACTATTTAGCATAATGTAATCGATTAATACCACTATAACGATTTATAATTACAATCGATTATTCCTGCCTGGACTGTCCTTAGATCTAGGAAGCACAAAGCATCGATAGTTAGGTATCGAACCGATAATCAGCTGGCTGCTTCACTTTCGCCCTCGGAGCTATCTTTATGTTAATTATGCGATATTTCAAATCCGTCATGGCGGCCTCGTTCGTTATTTAAAGTAGGTGCGATTATAGTGAAAGTCGATATTACATGGAGTCGATATCTCGTCGATTTGATTGTACGCGCTCTGTGCCTGGCCTCAGGGACCAGCTATCTCGAGAACATTTGCACGAAATCAATTTTCCGCCATTATTAGTTGAGTTATTGAGGCCATCAGCCACGAACCTATATCTGCTAGTTTTTATTGTTCATTGCTTATTTGCCTTTAGCCTGCCCTGTTCAATTTGGCATTAAAATATGCCATTAGGGAGATAACTTGTACCGAAAAACTGTTGGATTTGGGTGATATGAAAGCGATGGGACAATATTCGAAAACACATAAACATACTTCACCGTTAACAAAATGTAAATTATATATGTATAATATATATATATATATATATATATATATATATATATATATATATATATATATATATATATATATATATATATATATATATATATATAAAAGACCGTGTCCAAACCTAGATGAAATGTAAACGAAATATGGACCTATTTTATAAATATTGTTTTTCGAGCAGCAGTGTGTTGTTCCGCGGAAACGCTTAACATCTCACTGCTGCTAAAACCCGTATTGCCTATCATGCACGGCAGGAATGTAAATAAAAAATGTTAACAAATGTTAAAAATTATATATAATTCAAAATGCCTTAATTATTCTTTAGGAGTGGAAATAAATGTCACTATATTTTTACATAGGTTTCGAAATAAATGTTTACTATAAAAATCCAACTGAGAGTGGGACAATACGTGGAAATGAAATTATTATTAGCTTAAGTAATTATAAAATCACACTATTCTTTAATATTTAGTTTTTAATATTTCATTATAAAGAAATACTTCTTCACCGTATAGGAATGGGGAAAAAAATAAAGTTAGACTTAACCAATCACATAAAATGGACTAAAACTTGCACCTAAAATGAGAATCACCCACATTTGCTTGAATCGGTGACCTACAAAAATATTGGGTTGTTTGGCCTATAAAATTTACTAAGTAAATAGGAGTTTACGAGTTTTTAGTACCCAATCAACAAGTGACAATCTCTAGACTGAAAACGCCCCGATTTCGAGACTTTTCGTAAATAAAATACGTAACTTGAACTAATAAGCAAAGCTCTGATCTAATGACAATAACAAATATAATCTGGAGGTCCCCAAAACTTTGCCTATTTAATTAGCTACTAAAAACTCGTAAATACCCATTTATTTTCCACTTGAATTGTAAGATAACTTCAGCACAAAGTCGAGAAAAATGTTGCTCTTTAAAAATATTCTGTGTACCCCAAAATTTTCAAAATAACGAGGTTATACTGACCAAACGGCCCAATAATTTTGTAGAGCAACTATTTTATTGATTTTTTGATCAAAATATCTCACGATTAAAGTGGAAAGCAAATGGTTAAATACCAGTTTTTAGTACCTAATTAAATAGACAATGTTTGCCGACCTCTAGATTGCAAAAGCCCCAATTTCGAGAATTTTTGTAAATTAAATATGATGGGAGGTTATGATGAGATGAAGCTATTCACGAAGTTTATGTCAGATGTTAATAATTTGATAGAAATGGATCTGTACCACGAACTATTAAGTTGTTCAGAGTGAGATTGTTCAAAAACGAAAAGAGATAAATATAAGTCGGATGTGCGTGGCCAAACAGTAAGAAGGAGCGCGAATCACGATACGGCTAAATCTATTTTTTTTTTGTTTTTTAATGAACTATTCAATAACAAGTGAAAAACGTATAATCTGTCAACTGAAAATATTCTCACGAATTCCAGAAGTTATCAATATTTATCTAGTTTTTAGAATTATAGGAAATAAAAATGTTTATTCTTGGAATGAAAACTTAGTTCTAATTTGTTAAGTACAAAACAATACGAATTTGAATTTAGATGTACAAATTTTTACGCAGAGACTTTCGAAACAAGTACCAATAAGAATTTATATATAATTTACATTATTTAAAATTGGTAAATGGTCAAAAAGGAAGGCAAAATAAATGATAATATTTATTTTTACATATGCCGACGTTTCGACCTGAAGTTCAGGCCTTCATCAGGGCGAAGAAAATAACCAGATAACAAGGTATGAGAAACATAAGTAGTGATGGTAAAATAATGACTATAACAATTTCATTTTACTTTATATTTTTTTTTTTTTATATATATTTATTTTTTTTTTTTTTACCATCACTACTTATGTTTCTCATACCTTGTTATCTGGTTATTTTCTTAGCCCTGATGAAGGCCTGAACTTCAGGTCGAAACGTCGGCAAATGTAAAAATAAATATTATCATTTATTTTGCCTTCCTTTTTGACTGACCACCCCAACTATTCTTCTCTTCATTACATTATTTAAGGTCGTTGTAAATATAAATATTAAATATAAAGGTTGATCATTGTAAAAACGTAATTATCTGTTTATTTTTTAATTTTTTATTTTTTTAGAGGTTTTATTGAGTATTAATACAATCTACAAAACTGAAGGAGATTAATAAAGAGTTACAGTAATCATTCAAACAATACGTACATACAAAAGGGAAATAAATATAAATAACTAAAATAGAAAGAAATATATAAATAAAGTAGTAAATAAGTACAAGAAGATTAATATAGATGTATCCCCACATATATTATTACAGTAAGACTCGATATCGGTTTTGTACCAAATATAAGCTCCTGTCATGCTCAAATACCATGAACGGGGTACCGTTGATTCAGAATTTCACGGGGGATTAGCGTACCGTATTTTCCACTTTTGATTTTCTTTATAAAATAAATGAAGTCGATACAAACATTTTGCTAGGCTTCAATACTGGAACGGTGGTAGGTCTGTAGATCGATACGGGACAAATTGGATCTTGAAGATTTTGATGCGTACAGCAAGACCCGGATAGTTCCCCCGGAATTAGCGGATCCTGCATAATTAAGCCAAAAAACGTACTATTTTCGAGATAATGCAAGGCATGGGGTTCGCATCCACACAACCTGACGTTAATTGTAGTACTGCCATTGAATACATGTCTAATTTCGTCGACTTGAGGTCTCTATGATCGAGAGAGGAGGAGTTTATATTATTTATCGATGGTGTTTTTGATCGGCAAGCCATGTCATCGTTAATTTTTCACCAAATCTCAAGATTGAGCCACCAATTTCGAAGGCTTTCTTCTCCTTCTGGTGGGCAAGATAGTCTATTTACCCCGACAATTCAGACAAACAAGTTATGAAAGAAAACATACTTTATTTGTGAATAACTAAAAAATTACAAACATTTCCCTTGGTTGTTGGATTACTGAATTCCCTACAAAATGAAAAAAAAAATCATCTAAATCGGATAATTTTCAGCAAAGATACAGCTTATTGAAATTTGTAAACATGTTAGTTCTAAATATTAATGAAGATTTATATTAATTTTTGTTTCTTTTCTCGGTTATATTTATCGATAAAGTAACAATTGATTTCTTTATCTTTTGATATGTTGCATTATTCTATTTTCTTATTAATTTGGCATTTGAAAACAATATGCTGTGCGAATTTTTCGCATGGGCCTACTAGTAAAAGATAAATTAAATAATATGTTGAAGCTGAATGAAATTAAAATAAATACCCTTATTTAAAAATCTATTTAATAAATGAAATAGAAGGTAACATTTGAAACTGAGGAGGAGGGCCTTGCAATCGAATGTAAATATTAATCGATGAAAATGAAGGCTCACTTATGCTTTATTTAAGATTCATTTATACAGGAGGCCGTGGATAATGGTTACCAGGGATAGCCAGCTATGAAAGCTAACAGGGGTCAGGATGTCCCATCGGAGAACGACCATTGCCCCCCCCCCCTTCAGTATTCAGTCACTATTAAACGGTGTGGCTAGGCTAAGCTAATAAGTGTATGTATATATATATATATATATATAAACATAATTATTTAATAGGGAATAAGGTCACTTAATAATTATTCAATAAACTACTAAATGTTCATTGCTCCTGCTGTTTATTCGACGTTTCGGTCCCGTTTTTTTTTCTACTTAACTATCTATACCAGGTAAGGAAAGTATTGCAATCGGGTCAAATTTCCGACATACGGTTTTCGACGGATCTATACGTTTCACAGCCCCCTGAGCCCGAAAAACACATTTTTAGCCACTTGTCTGCCTGTCTGTGCCAAGATTTTCTCGGGAACTAATGAACTGATTTTGTTGCTTCTCTTTTTATTTTGTAGGGTTTTGACTATTGATGCCTGTGACAGAAATTCGGTGCTCCATACGCAATAGCTTGCGCGCAATAAATGAAAAACATGTTTTTCAAAAAGTCAAACATTGACTTGAAAGATAATGAAATCCCCTACAAAGCCATACAAAAATCGTTCATTTTGGACAACTATTAACGAAGTTACAACTATTCAATTTCCAATGTAAGATTGCGGGTTCATATCCTGGTGTCAGAAAGGGATGAATGAGAGAATAAAGATGACTAAGTGAAAGTAGAAAATCTGTTGCCCGCATCACACAATCTTCACTATTTCCTCTACTTTTAACAGAAATTATTGTTTGACAATGCTAAGCTATGGCAAAAAGTTTTTGATCAGTAATATTAGGAAGTATTGAAATTTTTACACTGATCTACCTTAAGCCGGTTTACATTGCTTTAGTTTATCAAATAAATCGTACTCAAATCTTTTGTTTGATCAATTTTCAGGAAAATGAATCTAGTTCAATTCTTTTTTGTTTCTTCATGAACATATGTAAAGATATAAAAACTTTTCTGAAATAGGTAGGAAAGTCGTATGAGTGGGCACACCAGATTTTGTTTTTTTTTTACTTTCCTATCTATAATAGGTAAGGAAAGTATTGCGATCGGGTCAAATTTCTGATATGCGGTTTTCGACAAATCAATGCGTTTCAGAGCCCTTCAAGTCCCAAAAAAAAAAAACACATTTTTAGCCATTGGTCTGTCTGTCTGTCTGAGCCAAGATTTTTTCTCGAACTACTGACCCGAATTAGTTGCTTCTTTTTTTATTTTGTAGAGTTTTGACTACTGAGTAATGTGATACAAATTAGAAGCTCCATGCGCAATGAATGAAAAACATGCTTTTCTATAGACTGTAGCGCAAAAACGGCTCTAATGATTTTGACTTTCCTATAATGTTCTAATAATTGTCCTTTCGATTTTTGTACATGGACTAAATTCTCGAGAAAATTCAGGAAAAAAAGTTCTAAAGAAATGAAAAATGTTTTGGGGCTTAACTCGCTAAGTATATATTGTATGGTAAAATTTATAATTAAACTTTTAAAAGTTAATTAAATTACCAACAAAACAAAAAAAAAAATCATCGGAATCGAGCCGGTATTAGCGATGATACAGCGTATTCTATTTTCTACTCATGTTTTAATTTAGTACTTTCCTACCTATACTAAAAACACAAAGAAAAGGAAATGAAATTTCCTACAATACTATATAATAATAGTTTATTTCAAAAACTATTAACGAAGTTACAGGAAATTGTTGAGATTCACCTCAGGTTTTGTAAAGAAATGATGTGATTTTCTATCTAGTCATCTAAATGTACCCGTATTTTCTGAGAAAATGTCTACAATTAACTATTTCAAAGGTTTTATTTCCTGTTTCTACCGTGATATGGGATTTATTGTAATACGCATAATTTCCTAATGATACATTTTACTTATAAAACGCTGCAAATTATTTCCCAACAACTATCCGTCTAAAGCAACATTACCTTCCTGGTGACAGAAAAATAAATAAAAGGTGATTCCAATTATTGGACTAAAATTTTTTTTAGATCATTAGTCATATGTTAAAATACTAATAAACCAAAAAATAGCATTACTTCAGTAACGCATTCAAAATTTAAAAACCAAACAAAGGATATAACATTTGGCGTAGAACATATAAAAAAACAACTCGAGCCCATATCTTTGCTCCTAATTGGCCGATTTTAACGACGTTTTAGGAAAATTCGTAAACTTTTAAAAAATCATTTGATTTCGATAAAATTTCGTTCATTTTGTAGGAAATTTAAATACCTTTGAAGAATCTTCGAAAATACATTGTATACTCTTTGAGTTATTCAGAATTAAATTTTACCATCCCTACTTTTGTTCCAGCTTCTTTTCGTTGAAGTATGTTATATAGATAAATTTAAAGGTCATCAAGAAAATGACTTTAGCAAAGTTGCATTGAAATCGGTACATTTGTTCAGGAGCTTTTTGGCCACCATTTTAAAAGTAAAAGGCGGATAGTAATGTCGATCAAGGGAGGGTCATCTTCGGGTGACCTATAATTTTAAATCCAAATTTGAAAAAAAATCGGTCCATTAGTTTTGAGGAAATGCGCGGACGGCTGACGGACAAAAAATTTTTTATTCGTTTTTCGAATTCTACTCACCCTGAAACGTGAAACCTCAAATTTTGAGAGGGGTTCAAGTTTTTTCAATTTTTTGGTCGATTACAATGGTTGATTATTGAAAATAATAAACCAAAATTAAAAATGCTGATTTTTCAAATATTTTCACGTAAAGGTTATAAAATTGTCTGTTTTTCCCAGATCTCCATTTTATGTTTATGTTTATGTTTTCATTAAAATAATTGAAGCAATCAGTAGGTTTCTTTATTTTCAAAGTAAATTTTATCAAGTATAAATATATATAGTTCCATTTAATCCGTTATAGCATCATTAGAAACAAAATCCAGGTCTTGGTGGTCAGCTCTTCTGCGGTTCTTGCGGTTATGACGACTGTCAACTCCGAGTAGGTACAGCTTACCATCGACCTGCAACCAGGGTATCGATACCTTCAAGGAGATCGGTCTAGCGGTTTGGGGTCTTAGCTGCGAGGTATTTATCTAGGCCAACAGCTGTTTGATTAATTTAAATGATTTTTTTAAAAGAATAAATATCTAATCACATAATTTAGAGTTATTACTATTTTTTGTTATGAAGGGTATAAACATTTCTAGAGATCAGAGTAGCTGAGGGGCAGGTACGGGAATGACTTCCTATACTTCAGGCCCCAGGTTCCGAGTACAGGTGTAATATGTAATTATTTACATCTGCCATGAATCGACCTTGGGATCGGGAGACCTTCTGGGACTCATCCGACCTTTACAAATTACTACTCTTAATTGATTAATTGGTACATTTTATTTAATTTTTTTTTCAATAGAAATCTCAGAAACCCAAACAAACGAAATCGAGAAACATCATTTTTAATCATTTCTGTATTTACAGAGAAACATGGTATACTTTGGGAATCGCGATTGCTTTCCAAACAAAAAGCAAGAAGAAAAAATAAATTAAAGTACTCTTAATGACTTGTTATCTGTAAGTTTTAAGCTTTAGCTCTGTTTAAAATGCACTTCAAAATTTTTTATAATAGTCCAGCATTGCCAGAAAATAATTTCTATTCATAGTAGATCGGTAAGTAAAAGTTGTGTGTTGCGCGCACCAGATTTTTTTTTTTTAAGATAAAAATCTAAACATTCCAACAGTTAACGACTATTACGGACAAACTACAAAAGATTTCAGGATAACTTACATGGACATACTCACACACTGATGAAATGGCAACATTAACGTGCTCGAAAGACACGCTTTGGAGGCTTAAAACAAGCTGGATGAGCGATTTCCTTGTTTAAAATATAATGAAATCAAGACAGGAAGGAATATCGCTGGGCACTCCTCTCCCTCACGTCTTTAGGCAGCAGACCTTCTAATTGTCATTATTTACAATAGGTGTGGTTGAAGATATAATAATAATAATAATAATAAGGCTTAGCGAACCCGAAGGTTCGATGCCGACACCACCAATCGCTTGTTACACACCTCCCTCCACCGTTCGCCGTCCAAACCCAGTCCCTTCAGATCGGCTTTAATGCAATCTTCTCACCTTCGCTTCGGTCTTCCCCTCGGACGCTTACCATTCGGCACCGCAAAAATTAACCTTTTAGGAATTCTCTCGTTACTAAGCCCAACACCTTTACAAGCCCATTTGATTCGCCGCGATGAAATTACCTCAACTATATTACCCGGATACAGCTCACGCAATTCGGCGTTGTGTTTCTGGTTAATTTCTAGTTAACCGTCTGAACTCTCCGGTTAACTCATCCTTCTTCGGTCCGAATATTCTACGCAATACTTTATTTTCAAAAACCTTAAGACGCTGCTCATCCCTTAATGTAAGCGGCCGAAGTTTCGCATCCATAAAGAACTGTAGGCAAGATAATTGTTTTATAGATTCTAATTTTTAAGTTTCGGGACAAGAGGCGCGAACTAAATAGTTTTGTCACAGAAAAATAACAAGCATTTCCCGCCTTCAGTCTAACCTTAATCTCTTCTTCAATTTCGTTTTTTCTAGTTATCGTAGAACCTAGATACCTAAATTTATCTATCTGTTCAAACATATTACCATCTATATCGATATCACCAGTAGTATCGCCATTTTTGCAGCTAACCATATATTTTGTTTTATCCACGTTTATTTCGAGTCCTAGTTCTTTACCGGCTTTCATTAACGTTGTCGTATTTAGTTTTATAGTTTCAACGTCTTCGCTTAACAGTACCAGATGATCAGCATAGCCCAGCACGGATGTTGTCCCGCCCAGATCCAACCCTTTCTCGGTTCGCATTACCTCCCTAATGGCATGTAGTTCTAATTATGTATGTTATGGCAGTTCTAATTTAAGATATAAAGTAAAAAAAAAAAAGTAAGTATAAACTTATTAGGATCAACATATTAGGATGCAGCGTTTTAACTAGATATTATTTACTGTTATTTCTTCGATTTTCTCTTCTATCTAGGTAGATGATTATCATTTTTCCGCCTAGAGGCAATCCCTGAGACCCTTGGGATACGGCCATATCCTCATTAACGATTCATTTAGCCGACTCGAGAGCGAAGTACGACAGAGCGATGATGGACGAGTGGAGCGAAACTTTTTGTTCGCGATGCCGCTCCGCTGGGGAAAGTTGTGCTTTATCGGCGGGAGGGGGGGGGGCGCTGAGCCATGTTCGTTACCGGCCTTTGTTCGCGACTTATTTGGCGCACTTCCACTTTCCCTCTTTGGTTACGATTATTATTCATATGGCCTTTGCAGCGGTGGTCAAGTCGTGTTCTTTCAGTTCGGAGTCTGTTCCTTTGTCTCCTGAACGGCCACTTAAATGGACCAGTTATGGAACTATTGGTTAGCTACCGATGAATGAAATTCATGGTTCGAAGCCAGGTGAAGTTAGCATCTTGGATAATATGGATATGAATGAAATTTTTTAACATTATTCATTTTTAGCTAGAGAGGAGCAGGACTTTGGTGTCCGACAAAACAAACACACATAAAAATATCTGGTGTGTCCACTCACACGGCTTTCCTACCTATTTCAGAAAAGTTTTTGTATCTTTACATATTTTTTATTTCTTATTTATACATGTTTTGGGCTCTTCAACCACTTGGGTCATTTTCGCCCTATATTACGGTTTGATGAATTACTACACACATAACTCAACTATAGCTAAGAAATACAATTTAAAGTTTGAAAAGTTAAGAATAATTACAGATGATTATGATAGTACAATTGAACTAAACCCTAAGTCAAAACCCTACAAAATAAAATAATAAGCAACGAAATCGGTTCAGTAGTTCCCGAAAAAATCTTGGCACAGACAGACAGACAGACAGACCAATGGCTAAATATGTGTTTTTCAGACTCAGGAGGCTCTGAAATGTATAGATCCTTCGAAAACCGCATGTCGGAAATTTGACCCGATTGCAATACTTTCCTAACCTAGTATAGGTAGGAAAGTAATAAGTTAAAAAAATGTGTAAAAAATAGAATAAGCTGTATCATCGCTAATACTGGTTAGATTCCGATGATTTTTTTTTTGCTTTTGTTGTATAGGTAGCAAAGTAAAAATACAAACAACACAATCAAAACTTCTACGAAAAATTGTTAACGCACCTTGGTACATTTCAAATAACACTATACATACCGACTTGAACACCCCAACAGTAAAATCCTACATGAAAGGTAAATACACTTCATTTCACTTTTCAATTCTAAATCACTTCAATCCATTAGTCCTTTCTATTTCCTCCTCTCTGTTACCTGATCGACGCAGATAGAAAAGAAAATGGCCGAGGGAGCTAGTACAATAAATACAAAATGAAGCTAATCGAGAAAACTCACAACTAATCCCTAATAAATCAAATTTGCTAGGTGCGCTGCAGTGCAGATGCTAATGGCACAATATGTCAAAAATAAATTTAAAAAAGCTACACAATTTCTAGAAATATACCTATATTTTGAATTCTCTCTCTCTTCCTCCCATGTTTAATGTATACAAATTTTAATAATCCAATTGTTTTGTATCGATAAATTCGATTATATCTATATGCACATACAAATATTCTACAACATCCAAAAAATATATATAAATTTATTTTTAAATGTTCAATATTATATAAGCTCATTTCACAATAATTGTATTGAATTTTTACACATAATAAGAACTCGTCCATTTTTTTTTTCATCCTTCGTCCCCCAATCGAAATCTGCGCCTATCTTTAACATGTTTCAAGAACTTGAGATGTTTTGGGAAATTACCTTCTTAAAAAATTTTAACAACCAATATTGTTTCCATGCGATGGATATACCTCTGTCCATTTTTTTTTTTTGGTTCTTCTGTTGAAGGAGATTAACTGGATAAGGTATAGAGCATCTTTAACCCAGTCTATATTGTATATATATATATATATATATATAATATATATATATATATATATATATATATATATATATATATGTATGTATATTGTTTATTGGCATGGATATGTCCCTTTGGCTTCTATTATTGAGCAATTTGGTTTTCGAAAAGTTTATCTCCAGTCCTAAATTTTCGCTCTGATTATAAATAACAACAATCATCTCATTTAGTTATAGAATGTGACATTGTTAACAAATATATTGATACTTTTATTGTGAGAAGTATTTATTATAAAAAATATTTTAATAAAAAAAAAAAATCAGCGCTATCAAAAATGTACTTAGTTCATTCAACCATTCAAAACAACTCAAATCGATTTTGTAATAGATAGGGTTTACATTTCTTAATAGTCTGTGGTGAAGACACCTTTTTAACAAATTATTAACATCCACCAAAAACTTCGTAAATATCTTCATCTTATCGTAACCTACAACTGTTTTATTTACGAAAACTTGGGGAATTGGGGTGTTTTCAATATAGAGGGAGTCAAACTTTGTCTATTTAATTAGGTACTGAAAACTCGTAAACACTCATTTGCTGTCAACTTTGATCTAAGATAACTTGATAAAAAAATCGATAAGAAAGGTGGCCTGCAAAAATATTGGGCCAATTGTACTATATGACCTCGTTATTTTGACAATTTGGCGGTGAAGGTCACGCAGTTAAATATTTTTTAAAGCCAATTTTTTTCTCGATTTAGTGCTAACATTATCTTACGATTCTGGTTGAAAGCAAATGGGTATTTACGACTCTTTAGTACCTAATTAAATATTTAAAGTTTGCCCTCTTTCAGATTTTAAACAGCCCGATTCCGAGAATTTACGGAGTTTTAGGTGGATGTTAATAATTTGATAAAAAGAGGTCTGTACCATGGAATATAATGGTTAATTCTTCAATAGTGTCTTAAAAAATATGGGTATATATTAATAAACTGATTTTATGCCATCAAATATTAAATTAATTTAAGTCTATAATATGAACGAAAAAAAGTATCAATATCCGATTTTTTTTCTCGATATTATAATATTATATAGGCGATATCGGAAGTAGAATAATATCTATCGATATAGATATTGCAAAATCCTTAACCACAACAGATTTTTAGTGTAAACTGGAGATGTCATTCTGTAAAGTAGCTCGTTTATAGTAGTTTGTTATTATTCATACTTTTATTCCACATTAACTTATCATGTTATTCAGTTAACTCATCATGAACCTTGGGGAAAAGTAAAAAGAGTTGAATAATAAATTGAATTTTACTAACATCTTACAACTTGTTTCAAACCCTTTGGATGTAGTTTGCCCTGGTTATGAAAGAGCAAGGAAATCTTATATTGTGAAAAAGAAACGTGACACTTTCCATCACGTATTTTGCCAGCTCCGTTATGCTTGAAAAAAATTTCAAAATGTTTTTCTAAAATAAAATCATTCCCAATCGCATGGAATATTGTTACGTGACTTTCGAAACGATGGTAAAACGAAAGCATTGGCCCGGTTTATAATGAAGTAAGCTGGAACGAATTCAAGATTGAGAATCGCGGAATTTCCTCGAGTAAGTTTCCTTCATATTAGAAAAAAATCTTTAAATTTTTAATTTAAAAAAATATTAGCAACATAAAATATGATAGCTTTCAATCTAGGACTAAATTCAGATTAATGATGAGCATCGGAAATCCATCAAGCTATTCCTAAACTCATCGATGTAACAGCCTTTTAATATATCTGGAATACCTACATAATATCTGGATGTGAATTCCCTTAAATTTCTTAAGGAACCGATTTAAATAATTTATTTACTCTATTTATTTTTTTAATGTTTATATTTTATCTAGATCCTCAATGCTCCTTACTTTGTCACAAATAAAATAATCCATAAAGACCTCAATGTTCCTTATGTATCAGATTTGGCCCAATCCAGATATCTGTCCTTCCATAATAAACTTCATAACCATCCCAACCCTCTCGTTTCTAACCTTGCTTCCTATTCAATTCCTGATAACCCTCCGAGGCGTCTGAAAAGAAGATGGTCACGTGATCTCCTCATATAGACATATTATTAGAATGCTACCAATGGGTGGTTTCTCAACATGTGTTTCATGTCATTATATCCATGTGCTAATTTACTAGATGTATTTTTTGTATACAGTTGTAAATATCATAGAAATAAATAAATAAAAAAAAATATTTTATCACTACAATATTTTGCCAATAAAAATATATTACCTTCCTTTCTAATTTCATTTAGTTCTTGTTTTAGCCCCATTATTGTAGTATTGTGCCCATCTTCTTTCGTTAACATATCCTCAAAGCTATGTATATACTTATGTTAGTTATTCTTTATTTTACTAGGTCTTTTGGCCAGATTTATTGTTGATTTGTATGAACAATGTTGTTATTCTTAATGGACTTTGTTCCAGAATAAAGATCATTTTCCATTTCTAAAATACAGCCAGATCAGTAGATCATTCAGAATCATAGAAGTATCTATGATTTATCTTAGCCATTAAGTCGACTTTTCCTATTTTCTTATTTAATATTTACTTTATTTTTTCCTTGGTATTCAAAGTGTTTGACCTTTATATTGTTACCAAGATTAAGGAAGTATTGAGAATTTTGTTTCCTATGACTGATTATTAATTCATATTTTAGCATGTGCATGTGCTCTTACATTTTATATCTCTTTTATCTTTTCTAAATGTTTAGATGTGGCATGCCATACTATTGTATATAGAATAAGTTTTTTTTCTGTTATTTTTATTATCTTAAATATCTTCCTATTTATCTTTGATTGTATATAGTAATTATGTTTAAATTCTCTCTTTTTCCTTGTATTTTATTTATTTTTATTGTACATAGTGGGAGTGGGGTAGCTCAGTGGTAAGGCACTGAGCTTCCAATGCAAAGGTCCCGAGTTCGAACCCCGGCTCATGGCAGAAAATTAATTAATCTGTTTCATTGGCCGTGGAGTGACCTTGGGTCAGGAGTCTCTCCTAAGGCACACCCAGCCTCTATAAAGTGGGTACCCTTAATTAAATAATTAATTAAGGGGGGAAACCTGGCAGTTGAGCGTGATCTCGGTCAAATCACCTCCTTGCACAACCGTTGACCTAGAAACAGTGCTTTCCCTAAATAGTACTGAACCCCAGACCCAGACCCAGATCCTTCATGGGTTGTAGTGATACAGGTTTTTTTTCTTTTTATTGTACCTGGTATTAATTCTGTAAATATTTCTTTCTGTAAATAGATCTGTTAACCTTTTTGCTACTTTATAAAAATATCTAACCTAACCCCTTCTCACCTGAGCTAGCATGTTAGAGTAAATATTTAATGATGGCCATTAAAGGGTAAGTACTTTATGCTTTCTAATTTATCTATTTAGAGATGAAAGGCTAGTAAAGCCAGGCGCCCAACAAATAAAAATTCCAATGGAAAATTATATTCATTAAAAATTGTTTTATTATCTTTTTATTTATTCTTTTTTTTTGGTCATATAAATAATAGTCATCTAGTCGACTTTTCCATTTTCTTATTTGATATTTACTTTATGTTTTCCTTGGCATTTAAAGTGTTCGACCTTTATATTATAATGTGTATTTTAACTTAAGTTCATGCCTCCCAAGACGAAATAATAAAAATCAAAAATAAACTTATGATTGTTATTTATTTGTACGTTTCAGGGAATCTATGCCCCCCTCCTCAGCAATATTCCATTCCCCCCAAAATAGTGGGGGTAAGTCAATATTTTTGGGGGAGTATAATATTACTGAGGAAGACACATATTCTCCGAAACGTACAGATAAATAGTAATCGGAATTTTATTTTATTTTTGTTCTTCAAATTAGCATGGTTCAGCTAAACTATATTATCTCTTCCTCTATTTTTATTGAGGGCCCCCTCGCTTTTTCTAATTCCACGCCTAGGAGATGAAGCGATTCACTAAATCTTATTCCTATGTTAGCAATTTGATAAAAAAAAAAAAAGTAGTCTGTACGGCGGAATACAACACAACACTAATAATTTTCTGGTTTCCTCAATCCTCAGAAAAATAATGAAGAAATGCGAGGAATTAGCCGGACCCGAACAGATCCACGGATGGCGACTGTTATCCAGCATTACTGGACCAATTTGGGAGGACCTTGGGGTCCAAATTACTCCAAGCAATTGCCCGGTGACTCAGCTGGGAATGGATGGTTTAAAATCCTCTCAGACCTTCTCTTTTCTTTTGTTTGTTTCAATTTTGTTTTTGTTTGCTTTTCATTGGCCCATTGTTCTGCGGAAAGTCGAAAGTTGAACCCGCGGCCTTGTGGTGTCAAAGTGGTACTGTACTCCGCCTCCGTCATCTCAAAGGAGTTAGTTACCTTCGGTGATTTCATTTCCGTTTCAAATTATCTTTGTATTTTTAAAGGGAAAACTTCTTTAGTTTTGAACTATTTTTTGTAGAGACTCAATTAGATCTAACCGTCAGATTTCCGATGTGTAACGCTCAGGTAAAGTCGGAAGATAATTGAATTATTTTTGCATATGGATTAAAATATCTCATAAACTTTTTATTTATTTAGACATACAATATTCTGTCACGGGGACAATAATTATAGTGATAAATGAACACATTCACACCATATATACAAAAAATATATAAAATTAACAAAATTAAATAATAATAAATAAAAACTATGTACAATAAAAATAAAATAACCTAAATATAAGTAAATTAAAAACAAAAAAAACACAGTCATACAATATATACAATATATACAATCAGGCAGGGAACCCCTGCGCTATTCTCTCAACCGCATCACTGGTACTAAAGCCGGTGGAGTTTGAGCGAGAGCGCTTTAGCCACTTACACTCATGTCTCGAGTGGAGAATCTGGCCATTGCCAGAACTCCAAAATAAATACTATAAAACATCTCTGGGCCACTGCCGCTTCAACCTTCAAGGAGGGCTGTAGGGATGAGTGGAACTAGATAGGGATTGGGCTAGGGGATTTGGATGATTGATAAGGTTCTGATGGAATTTGAAAACATTTTTAGGGATAAGGTGAAGGACAAATGGGATATTAAGGTCATGATGTAGGGTTTTGTTGGTTACATAGAACGGAGCATCGACTTTTGTACGGAGGACTTTGGACTGAAAGGATTGGATGCGTTTGATGTTAGAAAATTTTGCTGTCTCCCAATGTTCAAGTCCGTAAGTCATCTCATAAACTAAATGGCAAAAAATAACAAAGTATATTCTCTTCAATTATTCACTACAGTCAACCATTACTTCACTCCTTTTGGTACGTTATTATTTTAAAATAAATCTTAACTACTGAGATCACAGAGTACTCTGAGGAATTATCGGAGACTACCAATGAGGATTTAGACGGAACCGTACGACTATTGATCAAATATTTTATTAAAGGCAAATATTTGAGAAAAAAGTATGGCTCTTTTCTAGTTTAATCACACCAGTGAATTTTTGCATTTGGCTTAAAGTATCTCAGAAATTAAATATCGGAGCTGTATACTGTAAGGAAGGGAAATATTTAGAATTTTGTCTTCTTCGAAATGAGCTATTTCTCCAAATTGTATCTCAACCTGACGCCGTGTTAGAGAGGCAAGAAGAGAAAAAGGAAACGAGTTTTATGCAAGATATGGAATAAAATATCTCAGAAACTAGATGTCGGACTTGCATACTGGAAGCGAGAGGAATATCATTCCAATCATTCCACCCTCTTTGTAAGGAACTATCATTAAAAATAGTATCTTAACGCAAGGCTCTGTTAGAGATGCGTAAAGGGAAAACAAGTGTCTAAAACCAAATTGTAACGAGTTTTATTTAAAATATGCATGAAAATATCTAAGAAACTAAAAATACACACATATATATATATATATATATATATATATATATATATATATATATATATATATATATATATATATATATATATATACATACATACAGTAAGCGAGGGAATTGTTCAGCATTTCATCCTTTCTGTAATGGGCTATTATTCAAAATTTTAATTTAACGCGGCACTGTGTTAGGGAGGCAAAAAAAGGAAGATAATTTTGAAAAACAAGTGATAACGAGTTTTAAAGAAGATATGGATTAAAATATCTCATAAACTAAAAATCGGACCTGTATACTGTAAAAGAAGGAAATTTTAAGCATTCCATACCCTTTAAAGTGAGATATTATTTATAATTTATATTTCACATTATTAATTTCGTCTTGTTGATGTTTTCGCTTCTATTGTGTGGTATAAAGCCCACACCTTATTTTTTTTTTCCTTTAATAAATAATTGTGTAGAAAATTTGTTCGTAATGGTAACCTTCTTTTAAAATTTTAGGCTCTGCTTTATGAAATGGGTAATGGCATTCATTTCTTCCGCTAAAGTATTTGAAGCACCTAATGAATAAGTGGTGAATGTCATTTTAATGATAAATAATTAATTAATTAATGGATGTAATAACTTCATGGTTTATTCCTTTATACTAGTATTGTCTATTTTCAATTGCGAAAATAAGCTGTTATTTCTTACCAAGAAACATCGATTATTATACACATCTTTATAAAAATATATATTAAAACGTGAATTTGACCCCAATAACAGAATATGGATATAATAGAAGATAAATGTTCCCGAGAATAAACAATTTCCAATACCTCGGCTTCACAATAACATCAATGAATGACCAACGGTCAGAAATATACCAGCGTATAACTAGTGCAAACAGAGTTTTCTTCTCCCTCTCAAAGTTTTTGAAATTCCCAAAAATCTCAAACTAAGGGTCTGCAATGCTATGATAAAGTCACTTCTACTATATTGCTGTGAGACCTGGAAATTAACAAGCTCTCTGTAAAAAAGTATTGAAAGATTTGAGAGGAAAATCGTTCGTACCATAACCGAACCGATCTGTGATCAGCGTACTAACACACGGAGAAGAAATACCAATATCTCATGATATGAAGGCAAGGAGGTTAAGATGGGCGTGGCATGTACCTCGTAGCAATCCGTCTGGAAGCATCTAGGAAACAATGAATGCCTCAATAGAAGGCAAAAGACCACGAGGAAGGATAAAAAGTAGATGAATAGATAGAATCAACGAAGATGCAACTGAGCTGCATAGTGGAAAGAAATAGCCTAAGACATGCAGAGAGGGAGAATGCTTATTAAAGCGGCTAGATATATACAAGGTCTGCAATAAATATAAAAAAAAAAGTCTGGTCGAAATTCTAACTAGTCGTTAATTATTCGTTGGTATTAACACAAGAGGTTTTGCTTTCGGAATGTCACAAGATTATTTTACTAATTTGCCGGTCCGAATACTATGCCCGATCAATGCGCCATAGGAACTGAGGAAAAAAGATAGAGAATTTAAAAAAAAAAAATATTATTAATTTTTAGTTTTGCTTTACACGGATTTATAGGTTACTTTATATATATATATATATATATATATATATATATATATATATATATATATCTGAAAAGAATAATGAACAGTTGCGTGAGATTTGTAATTGGTGCCCCGAGATACTACCATGTCTCTCACCACTACACTGAGTTAGAGTGGCTCTTCCCCTCCATCCGAAGACAATATTTCCTAGGTACATTCCTCTATCAAATCATCAACAACCATCGTCCTTCCTACGCCTACAACCTTCTCCAATTCAAGTCCTCAGTCCACTCCCTGTCCACAAGATCTCGACCTTCCGACCTTTACATTCCTTCTCACAGATCTGCCTCGTTCCAAAACTCCTTTATTGCACGTTCTGTTAGTTTCTGGAATTCCCTTCCTATCAAAATTCGACATTCTTCATCCTTATCTACATTCAAAACCCTCCTATTCCAATTCCTGTCCCAAAAACAGTCAGGCACCAGCTAACCTTTTATGTAAAATTACATATTATCTATAAGACCATATTCACATATAGCTCATAACCTAAATACTTATTATAGATTCGACTTTCTTTTTTTTTTTTTTTTTTTCAACAGAAACAGATTTTACTGTTAAGAAGAATATACATTTATTTTTTCTGTATTTTTTATTTTTTCTAAAAGGGTTTATTTATATTTTAACATTGTACATAGTTTTAAGTATCTTAGTATGGTTTCAAGAGTTTTTTATATAGATTTTTTTATTTTATTTTGTATATAGTATGTATAACCAATATTTTTTTCTTTTCTTTTTTTAATGACCTATCTTTATCTTAATTTGTTATGTTTGTTTTTATCTGGCCAGATGTAAAATTTTAATTTCTGTACTTTTTTGTTATTCTGAAGAGACTTCGTCCCAGAATAAAATTATTTTTCTATTCTATTCTATTCTATATATATTTGGAAAATAACAAAAAAATTATTGACACTAGTATCAAATTTTTTATAAAGTATCTTAATTTAAAAAAACCAAAAGGTGCTTCCAGTGAAGTAGGCCAAATAAATTATTGCTACAAAAAGAAACTTAGATTCGATGACCGTGGTGTATTATTGTGTTAGGAGATGATCCGGGGTGGCGGTCATAAAAATACTAAAATAGTGAACAACTATTATATTTGAAGCCAACGTTTCGACCCGACTTTGCAGGGTTTTTTAAGGGCTAGAACGAAAAACATACAAAACGATATAGAAAAACGAGTAATTTACATAATTTTATCAGAATATTTCTAATTCATGGAAAAGAACGCTGCAAATTTTTTCACAATGGTTTATTATCTCCAAACAATTATACATTAAAAGTAACATTACCTTCCGAGTTACAAAGCAAAACAAACAAAAAGTGATTCCAATTATTGGACTAAACTGTTTTTCTTTAATCATTAGTAATATGCTAAAAAAAAATAGCATTATTTCAGTAACACATTTAAAATTTAAAAACCAAACCAACCATATAACATTTGGAGTAGAACACATAAAAAAAAACCGGAGACCATATCTTTGCTCTAATTGTCCGATTTTAACGATTTTTTTTTTTTTTTTTAGGAAATTTCATAAACTTTTAAAAAACTATATACAATATCAACAAAAAAGTAAAAACTTTTCGAGTTATTCGGAATTTAATTTTACCATCCCTCGTAACTTTTTTTCCAGCTTCTTTTCGTTGAAGTATGTTATATAGATAAATGTAAAGGGCGTCGAGAAAATGACTTTAGCGAAGTTTCATTGAAATCTGTACATTCGTTTAGGAGCTACAGTTTATAGCAACGCAGGTTTTTCGGCCGCCATTTTGAAAGGTAAAGGCGGAGGTACTACCATGTCTCTCACCACTACACTGAGTTAGAGTGGCTCTTCCCCTCCTTCCGAAGACAATATTTCCTAGGCACATTCCTCTATCAAATCATCAACAACCATCGTCCTTCTTACGCCTACAACCTTCTCCAATTCAAGTCCTCAGTCCACTCCCTGTCCACAAGATCTCGACCTTCTGACCTTTACATGCCTTCTCACAGATCTGCCTCATTCCAAAATTCCTTTATTGTTCGCTCTGTCAATTTCTGGAATTCCCTCCCTATCAAAATTCGACATTCCCCCTCCATATCCACATTCAAATCCCTCCTATTCCAATTCCTATCACAAAAACAGTCAGATACTTGCTAACCATTCGAGCGGATTTTAATAGAGAATTTGATACATTTTTATTTTTTAATTTTTAATTTTTTTCGGAAAAGTGTATACTGGTCTATAAGAGCAAATAGCTTTAAGTGTTTTGTCATAGTATTAATGGTTTTGTATATAGTTTCGTTTGTTTTGTATATAGAATTTTTACCTTATATTTTTTTTTACATTATTTCTTTTTTTCGATTGATTTTATTTTGGCCAGATGTAATATTTTAATTTTGTTCTATTTTGTTATTCTCAAGGGACTGTGTCCCTGAATAAAGTTATTTTTCTATTTCTATTTCTAATAATTTATAAAACAATTGCTATTTTTTGTCTTTTAATTTTAATTTTTTGAAAATGTTTTTTTTATTTATTCATGGTATTTACAACTGTATTAATAAATAAAATACATACATTTGGAAATATGAAAGTAATTTTTATATAGACTATTTAATATTTTTCCACCCAGTATCACAAAAAAATCATTGAAATCGGTGATCACACGTCCGGAACTTCCCCATATTAGATAATCTTCACCATGATGGAATAATGGAAGAATTTTGACGAAGATGACGTTGGGACAAAAAATCACCTTTAAGAAATAATAAATAAAATAATTGTAATAAACTTTTAGTCCTTATTCTATCCTTAATTTCTTTTTTGGGCAGAATTGTATATCGTCCTTTCTCCTGCGCTCCTTATTGCCTCGATGGAAGGATTTTTCACCGCTGCTAATTATTCTGACTCTAATGTGTCGCTTGCTAACGACTTATAAATTACACTCAGCCCCGACTTCTTTTCACCGCCAGCATTCCATCACCCGAGCCACCTCTGTCCTCTCTTATCGCCAGATATTAATTATTTTTATAAATTATATTTTATAAAAATATAAAATATTTTACAATTGTAAATCATTATGTCGCTAGTTTTGAATGAGACGAGCTTAACTTAAAAAAAAACATATATGGTGTGTACTTTAGACCACACGATAGAAGTGAAAACACCAACAAAGGGAGATTAATAATATGAAATAATAGTTGGCCCGTGCGAAAAATTCGCAGATAATTTGGTTTAGTGAATAAATATTAACACAATATGGAAATAAATAGTTCCTGGAATTAATGTAATAAAAATGTAAGGAAGGAATTAATATTTTTTCCTTAGTGGATTACAATATTCCATTAAACATAATAGACCAAAATATGTATACCAATTGCTTTGCTAGGATCTATTTTTAAACGCTGAATGGAAAGATAATAAAAGTAATAAAGACAAAATAATGCCCCGATCATAGTATATTCTAAATTATTAACAAAAATAAAATGTAAGAACAACCAAATTTCTTTAAGAGATAATAAAGATACTATAAAATCCAGAAAAAGAATGTTTTATTTTTTTTTTTCTTATGCCAGTCGTTGGCCATTTGGCCATCCGACATCTTGCTGCCCAGTATAATTAAGATTTTCTGATATGTATATTTGAAAATATTTTGTCTCTTGTGTCCCTCAAGGCAGGACATGCGTCTAGATGGTCTGCATCCATTGTTCCTAGATGACACAATTTACAGGTAGGATCCTCAGCGAACAGAAAAAGAATGTAGTAGACTATTCTACTTCTAAATGCAATTATCATTATTAAGTATACGAAAACTAATGGACTGTATCTTTGTTATTAATTGTCCGATTTTTACGATCTTTTTTTGTTTTGTAGGTAATTTAGTGATCTTTCCAACTATCATGGGTACAAAGAAAAAATGCATACTTTTTGAGTTATTCGCAAATAAAGTTTTTTTTTCCTTCATAATTTTTTCTCCAGAAATTTCGGAGGGATAGGACTATTTTTCGCATGTGAAGGAGAAGAATATCATCAAAATGAGCGGTCAATCATTGGATTTGATGAAGAATTGACGAAGTTAAGGCGTACCGACAAAAAAACACCTATCAGAAGTAATATATAGGATAAAATACAAATAATAGCTCACTAAAAAGAGGATGAAATGCTCAACATTTCTCTCGCTTACAGTATAAAGGGCAGATTTTTAGTATCTGAAATATTTTAATCCATATTTTCATCTAACCTTATCATTTGGTTTTCGACAATATATATTTTATTCCTTTTCGGCTCCCTAACATGGAGCCGGGATAAGATAATATTTTGAATAGGATTTGATCTTGACGCAGGCTCACTACACAAAAACATAATTGTACATAAATGAAAGTCCGGGGTGTCGGTCATAAATAGGCTAAATAATGGTAAAACTATTTTATTAAAAGCCGACGTTTCGACCCGACTTTGCAGGTCTTCTTCAAGGCTAGAAGGGACAAGAAACAAAAAGATAGAGAATTGTGGCAGTTAGATAATATTTAGACAAAAATTATAAACAATGTGAATAAGCTTATTGAAATTATAAATAGTAAGTACAGAAAAGAAGAGAAAGTTTCTTTTCTTTCTCCACATTCATTTATGTCTATTATTTCATATTATATCCGTTTTCCTTTTTTCATTCAATCTCTCCTGTAGATCTGTAGAAGTATATTCACATTTGCATTTATTATATATTACGCTACAACAATTGTTAACATCTATTCACTTCAGTTTAGGATCTTATTACTTAGCTTACTCTGTTCATATTTTAATGTACTTACTGTTTATAATTTTAATAAGCTATAATTTTTGTCTAAATATTAAGTAACTGCCACAATTCTCTATCTTTTTGTATCTTGTCCGTTCTAGCCCTGAAGAAGACCTGCAAAGTTGGCTTTTAATAAAATAGTTTTACCATTATTTAGCCTATTTATGATCGCCACCCCGGACCATCTCCTTCCTTTATAATGCAACAGTCAACTATTAAATATTCAATAATTGTAGATACTTGGTTACTTTCAATATTTTCCAAGAATCTGGGAACAGCGTGGTCTAAGTTATCTTGGGATAGTGAAACGGGATTAGTTACACAATCCGGGTCGAGATATTGGCGTTTTCCATATCATTCTGATGTCTATTTTTGATAGCAAACTCTTCGTCTATTACAAGACTCTGGTAGTAATATCCCGAACTTTCTTTAGAGAAACCTAAAGTATTTGTGAATCAAGAGTTCCCATGAAATTTACAAATACTTGAGTGTATTTCTGGGACTAGGAAAAAGAGGTTTCTGGAAATATTTTAAAAATAAATCAAAAGCCACTTTATCATAACTAAAGTAAATACCAATTAAAATGTAGCAAGCCGTTCAAATGATTTTATGTTGAATTTCTTATTTTTGACATGAAATACTTTTAGAAATTTATGATCATATGTTTAGTGCGTAGTTAAGTCGGATTATTAAATTTTAAATTTATTTATTTTTTAAATTCAAAAATATTTTGCTTTATTCTGTTTGATTCGGCTAAAATTTAAGTAATTATTTGTAAATGGAACTTTATTAATCTAAATGATTAATCGAGTTAGTTGCGAGATTTGCCGTTGCACCTTCACCATGCACGATGCACCTCTTCATTACAATGGAGTCCGGCACTGGAGGAACATTAAGAGAAATAGCAACAATATGGGAACGATACCTAAGGATTCCAACGGTTCGTTAAATAGTTCTTTGTTATTGCTTATCTTTAGAACACTAATAAATAATAAAATAAAATAAAAAATAAAATGCTTAGCGAACCCGAACGGCGGAGCGGATTACATGCCGAAATCCAATCTATATTTTCGCTAAGATATTCAAAGGACAATATTCTAAATTACCCCACCAAGTCTCTGTAATTAAATGATATTATCATCTATAGCCAACGAAATTAGTAGGATCTGCACTAAGTGCACTCTATGAGATAATTTAATTACCAAAATATCTCTTACAAAAGTACTGGGCCGTTTCGCGCGACCTCCATCACCATGTCAAAATAACGAGGTCATATAGGCCAAACGGCCCAATATGTAGGCCGCTTTTTGCTCTCGAAATGTGCTCAAATTATCTTACGAAAGCAATTCAATTTAATGAGTTTTTAGTACCTCGTTAAATTGACTAATTCAAGGAGAATTTTCGTAGACGAAAAAAGTATTAGGTTGCAATAAAACAAATCTGATAACGAAGCTTTTGAAGAATGATAATAATTTGATATAAACGTATCGTATAGACACCGCGGCACAGGCGGATCTACGGGGGGGGAGGGGACTTTCGGCCTGAAGCCACCCCAAAATGGTAAAATATAACCATGTTTTATCGAAAAAAATATTAAAAAATGATCTCTTAAAGCATAATTATTCGTGTAATTACATTTAAAAGGGCTTTAGGAATGACTTAAACACCAGTTCATAGAGGTAGTTAGTTTCTTTATTATTTTCCAAAGTAATTATCGTTATTTTTATGAAAAAAAAATCTTTCGGGCTGAAGCCCCCCCAAATTAAATCCTGGATCCGCTATTGCACCGCGGTACACGCCAACTTAAAATTTCCAAATTTTGGTAAAGACATTTTAATCAAACAAATATTTCAAAAACGTAAACCTCTCTCAAAATTTGAGGTTTTAGGTTTCAGGATACGTAGAATTCGAAAAACGGACAAAAAAAATTTTGTCCGCTCATTTTCTCCGAAACTACCACACCGATTTTTTTAAAACCAGGGGTCACCCGAGGATCCTCCTTCATCGACATTACTATCCGCCTTTTTCTTTCTAGATGGCGGTCGAAAAACCTGCGCTAATATAGACTGTAGCGCCTAAAGGAATGTACCGATTTCATTGAAACTTCGCTAAAGTCATTTTATCCATATTCTTCAAATTTATCTATATAACATACTTCAACGAAAAGAAGCTGGAAAAAGTTACGGGGCATGGTTAAATTAGATTCCGAATAACTCAAAAAGTATACTTTTTATCATGGTTATTTTAAAGTTTACGAAATTTCATAAACAAATCGTTACAATTTAACGATTTAACAATTAGGAGCAAAGATATGGTCTCTAGATGTTTTTAGTATGTTCTACTTCAAAATTTTGAATGTGTAACTGAACTATTGCTATTTTTTTAAGCAATTTACTCTTGATGAAAGAAAAATGTTTAGGCCAATAATTGGAATCACATTTTATTTATTTTTCTTTGTAACTAAGAAGGTAATGTTACTTTAGATGTATAATTGTTTGGAAATAATAAACCATAGTGAAATAATTTGCAGTTTTTTACTTTCACCTACATAAATATATAATATATAGAAAGGGTAAGTATTGCGATCGTGAAAATTTTTGAATCTCAGTTTTCAACGGAAATACATGTTTTGAGGTCCCTTGAGTTCAAATAATCGAGTGTCGCGAAATGGTCTCTCTGTGTGTGTGTTAACAGTCTAGCTCATAAACGAAAAGTAGTACGAAACTGATATTAAGTATTTAATGTTTGTATATGGGCCGGATGTGACAGCAAACTTTTTCGCTAAAATCGGCTTACCGGAAGTGCCACTTTATATGGACGCTGAAACACATTTTTACAATTTTCTCAAAAACGACACTAACGATTTTGATCAAACTCGGTGTATCATTGTATAATTAAGTGGTCTTTAATATCATTTAGGTCTTATCCCCGTTTATGTCAGTTTACAGGGCTTAAATGCCCAATGTTCATATATGTCTTCATCTAAAGTACCTTTAATATGGTTTATTTTAAAAAGTTAACCATTTTGCATTATTCAAAGTTACGAAAAAATGCTAGATATAACTTTTGAAAGAATTCGATAAATTAATAATGGAGAAAAAAATAAAAATGCAGAAAAACCTGCGTTCCTACAGACTGTAGCGCCTAAACGAATTTACCGATTTCAATGAAACTTCGCCAAAGTCATTTTCTGGACACCCTTTAAATTTATCTATATAACATACTTCAACGAAAAGAAGCTAGAAAAAAAGTTACGAAGGATGTTAAAATTAAATTCCGAATAACTCAAAAAGTATACGCTTTTTTGGGGATATTGTATATGGTTTTTTAAAAGTTTATGGAATTTCTTAAAAAAACAAAAAAAATCGTTAAAATTGGACAATTAGGAGGAAAGATATGGTCTCTAGTTTTTTTCTCTGAAGAGGTGAAAATTTGGATAAATTTAAAATATATTTTTTTAATTGTTGAGACTAAAAAAAACTTTTTTCTACAGATAGTTAATAAAGTGTCTTTCCTAAGAACATCTATCATAAGAAATAAGTACCTAAATTTATACCTTTTTTCTCAGTTCTATATTTCAACACTGCAATCAGTACTTCTGGAATCAACTTACTCATAGTCTGCATAGATAACTTTTTCAACTAAAAATATCACTAAAATGACATCACTCAAAAATGTTGAAATTGGAGTTAGTCATTCTGTGGTTTATAAAATCAGATATGGTGAATTGATTTTTATTGCCTGTCTTCCATATATTAAATAGCCATTTTGTAATTATAATGGTCTTAATGACTTGTTATCTGTAAGCTTTAAGCTTTAGCTCCGTTTAAAATTCACTTCAAAAAATTTTATAATAGCCCAGCATTGCCAGAAAATAATTTCTATTCAAAGTAGATCGGTAAGTGAAAGTTGTGTGTTGAGCGCACCAAATTCTTTCTTTTCATTTTATTACTTTATTCTAAGTTAAAAATGCCTTAAACTTTTTATTAGAATTAAAAATTACAAATTTGAATTTAGGAGCTTATTTACCTCAAGATTTAAAGAATAACGGTGACTTTGCATGCTAAAAACAAATATGAATGTACGTTATAGCTTAACTTAGGCACATACTAATACAGGCTTCTAATCCATCTCTTTTTTGGTAGATAACATTAATATCAAAAGCGAAGATAAAAAAGGATACGTGCAAATGGAAAAGAAAATTACACTTTCAGAAATAAAAAAAGAAAAATGTATTGAGGAGAAAGAGTATTCATCAACAGGAAGAGTGGGTTATTTATTTATTTTTATTTTTATCATATATTTTCTTTTCTAATTATTCATAGAATTACATAACATAAGTAGCTTACAATAATTTTAAATTTTATGAATATGAAAAAATTATAAGGATAAAAATGTATTAGGATGTGCAGTCAATAATCATGTTCAGTAAGTTTGCAAACGTTTCGACCTAGGGTAAATGTTAGCATGGCCATTGTATAGCCTAAAAAATTATAAAATACAAAATTGTTTGTCATTTAACGATAGATGTCCCGATTGTAGAGTTTGTTTTACACATATTCTCCAATACCAGCACATTTAAAATTGTTCTGTAAAGAGAGAACTCCTATCCACAGTATTACTTGTATAATCAAATTTTTGAAGGTTGTATAAAGAAATTGTAATTAAATAAAATAATTTTGTTATATTGCGCAACCTATCATAACAGCTAGTCTAGTCATGGTCTTGGTCTTGCGAAGTTCAAGACCAAGACCCATTTTGGGCAACACTAATAACAGCCCTCCTGATACAGTCACGAAACTGTCTTTGATATTTGCAGATGGCGAAGAAACGCTCCATCTGCGATAATGATTTACCGGAATCGGGTTTGGCCTGTTGGTGCAACAGGAAGAGGTTCAAGAAAGACATGTCGGAAGCGGAAATGTGCTTTTTCTCTTCTCTTCTTCCGGAAATCCAAAGCATGGACAGTAATCAGAAAAGAAAAATGAAAATAGGTGTTTTAAAACTTATCGATGGCATAGTGAAAGGAACCACTTGACCTTGTAATACTGTTCATTAAATTATTTAAAAGCTGATCTAATTTATTGCGTAAAGAAAAAGAAAACTTGTACCACTCGAACCCATGAAGAGTTTTGGGTACAATACTTTGTTAGTAAATAGTGTTTCAAAGTGCAGCAACTTGATGCGGTTCCAACCGCCAGGTTTTCCCCTTAATTAATTATTTAATCGAGAGTACCCATCTTATAGAGAGTGGGTGTGCCCCAGGAAGGATTTATTGTATAATGTCACCATTGCCGTTAGTAGCAATCCCCATATATATGTTTGGTTTATTAATTTCAATAATCAACCATTGTGATCAACCAAAAAATTCTAAAACTTAACCCCTTCTCAAAATTTGAGGTTTCACATTTCAGGATGCGTTTTATTCGAAAAACGAACAAAATTTTTTTTGTCCGTCGGCAGTCCGCCGTCCGCTCATTTTCTCCGAAACTACTGAACCGATTTTTTTTTTTTCAAATTTTGATATAAAATCTGAGGTCATCCGAGGATGATCCTCCTTCATCGACATTACTATCCGCCTTTTACTTTCAAAATGGTGCCCGAAAAACCTGCGTTGCTATAGACTGTAGCTCCTATACGAATGTACAGATTTCAATGAAACTTCGCTAAAGTCATTTTCTCGACGCCCTTTAAATTTATCTATATACTTCAACGAAAAGAAGCTGAAAAAAAAGTTACGAGGGATGGTAAAATTAAATTCCGAATAACTCGAAAAGTTTATACTTTTTTGTTGATATTGTATCAATTTTTACTACTTTTTTAAGACTTAACTTACTGTACTTTTTTAAAAGTTTAAGAAATTTCATTAAGTAAAAAAAAAAAAAATCGTTAAAATTGGACATTTATGAGCAAAGATGTGGTCTCAGGTTTTTTTAATATGTTCTACTCCAAATGTTACATCCTTTGTTTGATTTTTAAATTTTGAATGTGTCACTGAAGTAATGCCTTTTTTTTTTTTTAGCATAGGAGGAAGGAAACACGATAAAAAACAAAAAATATAAATTATTGTGGGAACAGAAGATAAGATGGTGTGAATTGCACCTTCCCACTTCAGCTCCTAGCAGTTGTCAATTTGCAATTGGTTCCTTTAATTGAATTAGACCCAATTAAACGTTATCACTGATTCTCGATATCCAATTTATATTTCCCTCAGACCCTATTTTACAATTCAGATCTTGGGTATTCTTCATCTACAAGTATAATAACAGATATCCATTTTATTGCTAAAACAACACAATTTTGGTTGGGAATTATATTCATATTCTGTTTTTTTAATACAGGCTAATATTTTGAGTGTATGCGAAGGTATATAGAACAATCAGTGATGAGTATAAAATTATTTAATATTGAAACCGCAGAGTCGAAATGTTTTGATTTATTTTTACTTTCTCTTACCTATATGTGTCATATATAGTAAGGGAAAGTATATGATGGTGAACATTTTTGAGGGTTTGGATGGTTCTGAAGTTTGTTATGGAAGGATAGGTATCTGGATTGGACCAGGTCAGAAACATAAGGAACATTAAGGTCGTTATGGATGATTTTGTTTGTAACAAAGTAAGGAGCATTGAGGACTTTGGGAAGGATTTTGGATTGTAAGGATTGGATACGAGAGGAATTCGATGGCTTAGTGCAGCCTCAGAGCTCAACTCCTTAAGTCCAAATAGAGGTCTATTATTGTAGTCATGTATATGAGTCTTTTGTAATTGACTGTTAGCTTAGAGCGTTTGTCTAGTAAGTGCTGGAGTAGTCGGAAACGTCGAGCTGTTTCTTGTCGTTTCAGTCTAGTATGAGGATTCCAAGTTAGACGTTTGTCTAAGTGGAGTCCAAGGTATCGAATTTGTTCAACAGGGATAATTGGGGTATTATTAAAGGATACTGTAGGACAAGAGGACATAGGTTTACGACGAAGGGTAAAGGTGATTTGATGGGATTTATTGGAATTTATTTTTATTCTCCAGTTTTGACACCATTCTTCAAGGTTTGTGATGTGTGATTGAAGAGTTTGGGATGCAATTGTTGGGTCGTTATTAATTGATAGGACACATGTATCATCGGCATAGGTGGTTATGACTGTGTTAGGATGGGTTGGGATATCAGCTGTATAGACTGTGTAAAGGATAGGACCTAGGATACTACCTTGAGGAACACCAGCGGACTGGGAAAAAAGGGATGAATAGGCATTATTATGATTTACTTTGAAGGATCTATCAGTAAGATAGGAACGGATAATGAGGAAGTATCGTACGAAGCTTAAACTTTGTATTTAATGTTTTTATATAGTTCTGGTGTGACAGCAACTTTTTCGTTAAAATCGACTAACCGGAAGTAAAAGTTTATATCAACGGTGAAACATATTTTTACAATTTTCTCAAAAACGGCTCTAACGATTTTAACTAAACATGATGTATCATTGTATAATTGAGTGGTCTTTAATACCATTTAAGTCTTATCCCCATTGATGTCACTTTACAGAGCTTAAATGATCATTGTTCATTTAGGTCTTCCACTAAAGTATCTTCAATAGTGATTATTTAAAAAAAAAAATCTGTTTTATTGACAGTAACTATAAAAAATGGTTAAATATGAAGTTTGAAAGAAAATGACTCTCCGAAAATAACAGTCAGAATGTACACGTATAATATTTCGTTGGAAAGGGAAGAATTTTAGAAAAAAATAATATCAAATAACTGAAGTTGTAGAAGGTAACGAAGAGTGATGAAAAAAAAATTTAAATATTATTTTACGAAAACTACCATTATTTAATCTAAATCACATGTTTTCAAGGAAATTAAATGAAATTTCCTTACTTTTTTATTTTATTTTTTTTATAAGCTTATTTATTGAAATATATTACAATCTGTATCAGGGACATTAATAATAGTGTTCACAGATCACATTCACACTCTATGTACAGTAAATAAAATAAATTATACAGAAAAAGTAATATATATACAATAAATAAGAATAAAATAACCTAAAAATAAATAAATAAAAAGAACACATGCACACCTATATACAATAATACTAAATGTAAACTTTTAATTTGTTTTCTAAATAAAGTAAATAATTATCTGAAATCCACCGAATCAAGCCAATGCCGTTGTTTAAAATAATATTTCATTTTGCTTGTGTGAAAGAAGAGAGAAATATAAAAATATCTTATGGATATATTTATAACCTTAAATATATTTACTGTAGTTTAATAACTCTAGAGATGATATTATATTTAAATAATGAGATTACTATTTGCCGTTTATATTTAGTTGTATTCTTGATTCGATTCCTTGGAGTCGTGAAAAAAACAAGATTTTTGTCCGTGCTGTAAATTATAAGTTTTTCTGCAACGATGTATCAATAAACATGAATAAACTCTATTTTAATTTATCACAAAATTATAATTAATCCCTCGTAGCTGTTGTTTATAACATATTTCAGGAACAGAAACACATTTCTTGACATTCTGACATCTGGACGAAATTAAGACTATAACTGTTAATTGCGCCCAAGAGCTCAACTTAATTGTGAGGAAAGTTAATTGTTTTCGAAAGGTAATAGAAACTGCCAGGCACTGTTTTGTTACGATAGTCGTCCTTCCGTTTTCATCAGCCTTCGACAACACTCGAAACAAATTATTAAAAAACAAACCAAAAAAAAAAAAACGTAAGAAGCATGAACAGGCCTCTGTCACTGTTTTTCCATTTTTTTTGAAGAACAGATTAAAAGTTTTTTTATACCATGTTTTTGAACTTTTTATTATTTATTTCCGGATTTAATTTTTGAAATAAATAATAACAACTTCAACAGCATATATATATATACATATGTATGTATGTATAAGGGAGAGTATCCGGCTGATCCACCCTGAGTATAGGTGAGGTTTATCTATACATAGTTGACATTACACACACACATATATATACTAGCTTTACCCGGCCACGCGCTTCTGTGGCTTAGCCTGGCAGAATGGAAAAGAAAGAAAATAGAAAGCACATATGAGTAGATTAGTAGCAAAGGACATCTATTATTTTTAAAAAGTTGGGAAACAATTTTTTTTTTAAAATGGCTTCAATTTAAAGTAATTCTAATGATTTTTTTTTCATGATTCAACTTGAACATTCTTAATCATCAGACTGAATACGCCGTCATTCTTAATAATAAGAAACAGTCTGAGTTGAACTTATAAACCTAAAATTGACTTTATTTCCGCTTCCTGAATATGACAGAGATCCGTCTTTGATATGAAGCCACTCATGTTTAATTTTATTATTATTAATTATTTGTATACTTAATATATTTAATGTAAAACTTTTTGTTGATTATTTTATGTTTGTTTGTTCAAAGTCTTAAATCTCGGAAAGTTCTTCACCCATTGCCTTGAAATTTTGTTTTAACATTGCATTTAAATATGCACGTGGTTTAATATATCTATTATCTACTATTATGAATATATAAGGTGAAACTATATATTTTTTATTAAAAACGCACCGTCAGTTTGATGTGAAAACAACACATGCGGTTCAAAATATTTTACGATACTGTTTTAAGTGTACACATAATTAATAATAAAATTAAAGGATATCAAAAATATAAATTATATAAATAAATACTACTTAAAAATTTAGTGAAAAATTAGTACTGACTTACGACATTTCCATTGGCAATCCTCAACAAGTAAAAAATCGTCACAAAAATTGAAAGTCGATACTGTTGGAGAATATTCATCAAATTGTTCATTAATTTAATTTTCTAATGATGCTTAATTATTTTTTCGGAGTAAAATAATAATTATCGAATAAATAAATAATTATACCGGAATAAATCGACGGTATAATATTTCATCCTAATAAAAATAACATATTTCGAACTTACCTCCATAGTAGAATATAGAGACTTTATTTGTATTACTGGTTATAACTTTGAGATTGTAACAGATAAAGCGATGTGGCTTTCGACTTATAGCAAACACAGGAGCGTGTAGAGGTGAGGATTTGTTATTGTTTGGTGTTTGGATTGCAGAGGTTTGGAGCACCGATTTGTAGCGAGATAATATTGCCCCTTGTACAAATGTCTTCAACAAACAGGACCTGAGTGGGCAAACACAAGCGGGATTAGAACCTGCGCTTTGGAAGGCAAACATTAGCACGTGCTCCTCGCCTGTGCTCGCTTCGACTCCCTAACTTATGCTGCTTGCTCTTCTTGTAGCAGTTAGTGGTTAGGTAATAAAGGGTGTCCGTAGTCCAGGGTCAGTGAGTAAATATTCAATTAACTCTTCATTTCTTTGGATACTCGACTATTCGACTCCTCCTGGTTCCTTTTATCAACATTACTATTTAAAAATATATATATATATATTAACTAATAATCAGGGAGCAAGCATGGTTATGAGTAAGGCAAAACTTGCTTCATTGTCCAAAAAATTTGAAATTTCTACAGTGACTTTAAAATTTGACTTATATTATAGTTATAATTACGAATTATATCATAGTCTGTTTCACGAGCTTCCGAAAGGGTTTGATAATAAATTTTAATATATCTGTTAAAATTTGAATACTTTAATTTATATATCTAGCTACCATAGGCGCAGATTCTTCATTTCAATGACAGACAAAGAAAAAAAACGCTGAAAATAATTTCACAATGGTTTATTATTTCCAAACAATTATACATCTAAAGTAACATTACCTTCCTAGTTACAAAGAAAAATACATAAAATGTGATTCCAATTATTGGACTAAACTTTCTTATTTTTAATCATTAGTAGTATGCTTAGAAGAAATAGCATTATTTCAGCAACACATTCAAAATTTAAAAACCAGATTAACGATATAACATTTGGAGCAGAACATTTAAAAAAGAACGAAAAAGACCATATCTTCGCTCCTAATTGTCCGATTTTAACGATGTGTTTTAGGAAATTTAAATACCTTTGAAACATCTTATCACAATATCGACAAAAAAGTGTAAACTTTTTGAGTTATTCGGAATTTAATTTTACCATCCCTCGTAACTTTTTTTCAAGCTTCTTTTCGTTGAAGTATGTTATATAAATAAATTTGAAGGGCGTCGGGAAAATGATTTTGGCGAAGTTTCATTGAAATCGGTACATTCATTTAGGAGCTACAAGCTATAGCAACGAGGGTTTTTCGGCCGCCATTTTGAAAGTAAAAGGCGGATAGTAATGTCGATGAAGGAGGATCATCCTCGAGTGAGCACTGATTTCATATCCAAATTTGAAAAAAATCGGTTCTGTAGTTTCGAAGAAAATTCGCGGACGGCGGTCAAAAAAATTTTTATTCGTTTCTGGAATTCTACGCATCCTGAAACGTGAAAACTAAAATTTTGAGGGGGGTTAAGGTTTCGAATTTTTTGGCCGTTCACAATGGTTGATTGAAAATAGTAAACCAAAATGACCGTACTTCATATTATTTATACAAATTCAAGATAGTTATTGTGAAACAAATAAATATAATATCGGACATTTAAAAATAAACGTATGTATATGTTTAGACAGTTCCACGATTTTTTTTTTATGTGCTTGTGGATATACATGAAAATAACTGAACAAAACAATTTGATATATAACAAGTTGGATACATCAAACATCAGAGGAAAGGGAACAGCCTCTATAACATAGGTACATTTTCAGCTAAAAGTGAATAATGTTTAAAACAGAAATTTATTTTTGATTTCTTATTTAATAAATAAAAAAAGAATATTTGTAAAGTCTGACTAGTTATATAAAAATGTCTATAAAAACATTTTCTATAAAATATATTTATACTTGTACTTATTAAATATATTTTTTCCAACGCTATTGAAGAAAATGTATAAGAAAATCACTTAAAACTGGATGTGTCCAGATGAAAAGTGTATGAATTATAAAATCCAAGGATATCTTTCCAATTTTAATTTATCCAAGTATAAATGAAAATTTGATTAATAGAGATATTTAGCTCGACATAAAATAGTTAAGTACATAATTATAGCCTTATCTATATCGATTTTAGTTTACATATTTCATTCATTCATGTAGCTTATTTGTTATCAATCATATTTTTTTTTTAATTTAAATTATTGTGGAAGAGGGGACCGATATCCTCGCCCCTACAACATGAAAGAAAAGAAACTTTATTTGCGAATAACTAAAAAATTACACATTTTTCCCTTGCTTATGCCCATGATTATATAAAAGATCACTGAATTTCCTACATCCTTTTGTTTCCTTTATTCATAATATTTATCGATAAAGTGACAATTGATTTCTATATCCTTTGATACGTTGAATTATTTTCTTTTCTTACTAATTTGGCATTTGATAACAATATGCTATGCGAGTTTTTCGTAAGGGCCTACTAGTTAATAATAAATAAATAATTCCAATCACTACTCGATTTGCTTAGACGACTACGGCGCGGGTTCGAGTCCCGTATGGGGACGTTAACGACCACACCCTAACATTCACAGGAAGGTGAGAGCGACCCCAGTATCTAATAAGATATCTCCTTTGGTCCTTCAGATTTGGGGGTTGGGCACAGGGCTAATAACCCTGAATAATAAACAGGATAGAGACGTTATGCAAAAGGTTGCCCACCATCCTGATAAAGAGGGAGTGATTGTGATCCCGGTTATTATAAAGCACGTGCTCCCTGGATATCCTCTACATAAGAAGAGAACCAAACGACAACAGCTTATCCCCTAGAACAGCCCCCAATGCTTCGAGAAGAATAATGGCGAAAGTCAAAAGAGTCAAGAGGCGTTAAAAAAAAAAAAGGTACCTCTTTAAATCAATTCTCCAAATTGAGAACGTCCTAATTCCGATGAGATGAAGCCATTTACGAAGTTTTAGAAGGATCTTAATAATTCGATTAAAAAAGGGTCTGTACAACGGGCGGATCTATGGGGGGCTTTCGGGCTGAAGACCCCCCTCCCCAAAATACTAAAATATAACCATGTTTTACAGAAAAATATATTAAAAAATTATCTCTCAAAGTATTATTTTTCGTGTAATTACATTTAAAAGGATTTAAGGAATCACTTAAACGACATTTCATACATTGAGTTAGTTTCTTTCTTTTTTTCCAAAGTAATTATCGTAATTTTTATGAAAAAAAAAGCTTTCGGGCTGAAGCCCCTCCTCCCTCCAAAATGGTAAAATATAACCACGTTTTATAGAAAAATATATTTTAAAAATATCTCTTAAAGTATTATTGTTCGTGTAATTACATTTAAAAGGACTTAAGGAATCACTTAAACAACATTTCATATATTGAGTTAGTTTCTTTCTTTTTTTCCAAAGTAATTATCGTAATTTTTATGAAAAATGAAGCTTTCGGGCTGAAGCCTCCCCTCTCCCCAAAATGTTAAAATATAACCACGTTTTATAGAAAAATATATTTTAAAAATATCTCTTAAAGTATTATTGTTCGTGTAATTACATTTAAAAGGATTTAAGGAATCACTTAAACGACATTTCATATATTGAGTTAGTTTCTTTCTTTTTTTCCAAAGTAATTATCGTAATTTTTATGAAAAAAAAAAGCTTTCGGGCTGAAGCCTCTCCCCTCCCCAAAATGGTAAAATATTACCACGTTTTATGGAAAAATATATTAAAAAATTATCTCTCAAAGTATTATGTTCGTTTAATTACATTTAAAAGGAGTTAAGGAATCACTTAAACAACATTTTATATAGAGAGTTAGTTTTTTTCTTTTTTTCCAAAGTAATTATCGTAACTTTTATGAAAAAAAAAGCTTTCGGAATGAAGCCTCCCCTCCCCCCAAAATGGTAAAATATAACCACGTTTTATAGAAAAATATATTTTAAAAATATCTCTTAAAGTATTATTGTTCGTGTAATTACATTCAAAAGGACTTAAGGAATCACTTAAACGACATTTCATATATTGAGTTAGTTTCTTTCTTTTTTTCCAAAGTAATTATCGTAACTTTTATGAAAAAAAAAGCTTTCGGAATGAAGCCTTCCCTCCCCCCAAAATGGTAAAATATAACCACGTTTTACAGAAAAATATATTAAAAAATTATCCCTCAAAGTATTATTGTTCGTGTAATTACATTTAAAAGGCTTTAAGGAATCACTTAAACAACATTTCATATATTGAGTTAGTTTCTTTCTTTTTTTCCAAAGTAATTATCGTAATTTTTATGAAAAAAAAAAGCTTTCGGGCTGAAGCCTCTCCCCTCCCCAAAATGGTAAAATATTACCACGTTTTATGGAAAAATATATTAAAAAATTATCTCTCAAAGTATTATGTTCGTTTAATTACATTTAAAAGGACTTAAGGAATCACTTAAACACCATTACTTATAGGTAGTTAGTTTCCTTATTTTTTCCCAAAGTAATTATCATAATTTTTATGAAAAAAGAAGCTTTCGGGCTGAAGCCCCTCCCCCCCCCCCCCAAAATGGTAATATATTACCATGTTTTATGGAAAAAATATTAAAAAATTAACCTTTCAAAGTATTATTGTTCGTGTAATTACATTTAAAAGGACTTAAGGAATCATTTAAACAACATTTCATATATTGAGTTAGTTTCTTTCTTTTTTTCCAAAGTAATTATCGTAACTTTTATGAAAAAAAAAGCTCTCGGGCTGAAGCCCCTCCCCCTCCAAAATGGTAAAATATAACCACGTTTTATAGAAAAACATATTTAAAAAGTATCTCTTAAAGTATTAATGTTCGTGTAATTACATTTAGAAGGACTTAAGGAATCACTTAAACAACATTTCATATAGAGAGTTAGTTTTTTTCTTTTTTTCCAAAGTAATTATCGTAATTTTTATGAAAAAAGAAGCCCCCAAAACTAAATCCTGGATCCGCAAGTGATCTGTACCACGTACCATATCGTCATTATCGCAATATCCCGAAGCGGAAGGGTAATTATCTTATGTGAGAGTGCTAATTGGGTTCAACTGTTCTTTTAATAACACGTAGGAGTTCGTGGAGCAGCGATAAGTCTCGCGGTCCTCCACAGTATGACTAACGGCAGCTGAAGAGAGCGCTGCTTTCAGCGATCCGTCTCGCTTGGCACGCGTGCTTTCGCCGACAGGAAGCGGGTTCGACTCTCGCTCCTGATTGGACAGTCACCCTCGACCTACTGCCGCCATTTCGCCTCTTCATCCTCGTCGATGACCGTGAAGTCCGCATTCTCATTCTGACAAAGGCTTCTGTTGTCGCTCCTCAATGGTGGAAGAATGGAAGGGAATAATGAACTAGAGGAGTTGGCACAACCCTAAGTTCACATGAATCGCATGACCAGGCATAGACTCTGTGATGACTGAGCGATGAGAAATGTTCTCGAGTATAGCAGTGGATGTTCCCATTTTATTAAAGCGGAACCCACGGATTGAATCTCGAATTAGTAAGAATAAGTTTAATCGTACCTCTAGATATACCGCCCTACTATATGCCAGAAGTGGCGAGGTAGGGAGTGAACAAAAAAAAAAAAAACGCTGCAAATTATTTCACAATGGTTTATTATTTCCAAACAATTATACATCTAAAGTAACATTACCTTCCTACTTACAAAGAAAAATAAATAAAAGGTGATTTTAATTATTGAACTGAACTTTTTTTTTTATCATTAGTAATATGCTAGAAAAAAATTGCATTACTTCAGTAAAACCTTCAAAATTTAAAAACCAAACCAAGGATATAACATTTGGATTAGAACATTTTAAAAAAACCGGAGACCATATCTTTCCTCCTAATTGTACGATTTTAACGATTTTGTGTTTGTTTTTTTAGGAAATTCCATAAACTTTTAAAAACCATGTACAATATCTACAAAAAAGTGTATACTTTTTGAGTTATTAGGAATTTAATTTTATCATCCCTCGTAACTTTTTTTCCAGCTTCTTTTCTTTGAAGTATGTTATATAGATAAATTTAAAGGGCGTCGAGAAAATCACTTCGGCCGCTATTTTGAAAGTAAAAGGCGGATAGTAATGCCGATGAAGGAGGATCATCCTCGGGTGACCTCTGATTTTATATCAAAATTTGAAAAAAAAATCGGTCCTGTAGTTTCGGAGAAAATCCGTGGACAGCGGACGGACAAAAAAAATTGTATTCGTTTTTCGAATTCTACGCATTCTGAAACGTGAATCCTCAAATTTTGAGAGGGGTTTAAGTTTTTGAATTTTTTGGTCGATCACAATGGTTGATTATGGAAAATAATAAACCAAAATTTGAATTAAAATGAACTGAGATGTGTGCTTTAGACCATATGTTAGAAGCTTAAACATCAACAAGATGGGATTAATAATATGGAATAGAAATTATAAATAATAGCTCGCTTATAGTATGCAGGTCCGATTTTTAGTTTCTGAGATATTTCAATCCATATCTTCAATAAATATCATTTGGTTTTCTATACTAGTGTTTTTCCTTTTCGTTTCTCTAACACGGCGTCGCATTAAGATACAATTTTGAATAATAGTTCATTACAAAGAGGATGGAATGATGAATACTTCCCTTTTTTACGATATGTAGATCCTAATTTTAGTTTCTGAGATATTTTAATCTATATAAAAAAACATTTCAATAAGTCGACTCCAGCCGACTTTACCCGAGCGTCACACATCGGAAATCTGACGGCTCAATTTAATTAACTCTCACAAAAAATTGCAAACCATGCCTAAAGAAGTTATCATAAAAAAAAAAAAAAAAAAAAAAACACCTGACTAAAGAAATTAGGAAATTTCTTACACTCTATGTGAATGTTCTGCGAGGGGAGAATGGGGAGAAATCACAGATAGAGAAATTGCCATTTGAGAATATTTAAACTTGCTGCAGTAGTCATGTGCCTTTTACAACAGATTAAAGCACTCTGCAAACAGATTTCGTTCCATGTATCGGTGCATATAAACATCCTAAAGTGTCTTAAATTTGAGACAGATTGTAATATTTCTCAATAAAAAAGTTCTAAAAAAAAACATGTGTCTTCATTTCAAAGAGGAACATCTGTCATTTTCAGAAAACGGACAAAACGTCAATTTTTGTTTTATATATTCACCTAAAAATATTTCTGATGCTTATAGTTAAGAACGTTTAAGTTAAATCATGGAAATAAATCATCAGGTTTAATATAAATTGAAACTACGTTACAAAAATCGCCTTTTGCTCAGATTTTAAAGACGACAGGATATTTACAGGATATTAGGATATTTATATTGCTTAACATAACTCTTCTATAACAAATAAACCGAAAAACAAAAGAAAAAATAGTAAATAAAAAATCCATTAATTAAAAGATCCCAGTGCTTCTCTTCTAGACGCGTCACTGGTATTGGAAGCCAGTGGAGACTGATGGAATGCTCTAGACTAACAGATACTCAGGACTTAAGTGAAGAATCTGGCCATTGTCAGTACTCCAATATATATTCATATTTACAAAAGGTCACGGAGCCACTGCCGCTTTAATCTCCGGGGAGGATTGTTGAGATTGCTGGAGATGGATAGAGATTGTGCTACAGGATTAGGTATATATTATTATTTGAAATACAAATATAAATTTATATTTAATATTATTATTATTATTCATCCTGGAACTCGAATAAATACGAATTAGACAAACTTTATGGTTAGCAGCAAGAAGAGCGACAATTTCGATGAGATCGATATAGAATTTGTGAAAATTTGTGTCCCAGTCATTTCCTTTTGTAATGAAATAAAATGAAAAAATAATTTTATTCTGCGACAAAAGCACTCTAAGAATATTAATAACACGGTACAAAACATTGGTCCTTTAGTTTGGTTTGAAAGAATACTAAGAGGTCATTTGAATGTTAACTTCAATTGTCATCGGAATCATACACGAACAACAATAGTCAGCAATTTAAAACTAATCCATTTTGTATGATTTACATGAATACAAAGAAAAAGTAAACAAATAAATGGAATAAAATCAAATGAAACTTGTCGATTAATTGTCAATGAGAAATTGCAATTATAGAAATCGATACGTATTACCTCTAGGCAATTCCCTATCTACACGGAAGGTTGAAAATTAAGTAGGTGGTGGAATAAGAGTTATTTGAAGGAATTTAAGGTTGCCGTATCCTCACAGGTAAAGAATTCCAGAAGGAGGTAGCATGAATGACGAATGATTTTCTGAAGGATGTAGTTTTATGAGAAGGGATATATAAATCAATAGTTTGAGATCTGGTATTAAGAGAGTGGATAGAGGAACGTAGAGTGAGGAGTTCTATGATGTAAAGAGGATTTTTGTTCTTAAGACCTGGAAAAGGAAAACACCGATAAAGAATTCTCGTCGGGAAGTAACATAGAGCCACTTCAACTCGGTGTACCAGTCGGAAACATGAGAACACCTGGAAATTCCAAAGATGAATAATAATCGTCCATCGACTGGACTACCAACCGATACCCAGATATCTTTAAAACCCTTTGCAAGCTTTATTATAATTATTATAATTATTGTTATTTAATGAATTGTGGTGTGACAACGAAGGCCGTAGACTACAAGAGCTAGGAGATAATGCTGTTTGCTATCGGAAGAGGAGCAGGCTTACAATAGTGGCCACTTCCTAGACCTAATCAAATGCTCACAATGTGGACTGGGCCCCACCGCGCGGCACAATGTTCTGTGCCTCTGCCTGTGCCTTGGCTGTGTCATGGCTGTGCCATGCCTGTGCCTCTGCCTGTGGTGCTTGTGCCGTTCTCTCTGATCCATCTCCAACCAGCCCTCCTCGCTAACCATCCCTTAATTATTTTATTGTTAGTTAGGGTCATAGATCAGAATAGAATCCTAAGGAGAAATTTTAACGCAGGGGTTCCCAAACCTGAACTCGCGGGTACCACTGTGCCGTGTGACATCACTTGTGCCTGCCTATGTCTCATGCCTTCACCGCGGTTTAATGTTGCCTGCTGCAGATCGAAAAGTTTTCTATTAATTGTTTAATATTTAATAATTAATTGTAATTAAGAATGCTCACTTTGAAAGCTGTATTTTCTTTTGTATTTTTTTTTTTAAATCGTCATATGTTTTTACGTGGTATGCTGCAGATAGATGGGTTTTCAATTCAATGTTTTACAATTGCTATATTAAATATATGAATATTTAAAAATCTAACATGAGTTTATAAATTTAAAATTCAATAATAATAATAAATTCATTTATCGATATATCATTACTATTTTTTTTTATTAATCTCTTTCTTTGGTACTAAAAAATAAAATAAATGAAACTTAATTTTATAAGTAATTCTAGCCCATGTCGATTTTTTAATTTTAATTTGAAAATGTGTTAATTTAATAAAAGAAAACTACCAATATAAAATTAATACAATCATTGCAAAAGATGTTTTCGCCTTTTTTATAGAAATATATTTCATTAGTTTTAGAAATGAAAAAGATGTCTGATACTATACGTGACTATAAGTGACCTCTAGATTTTATTTGTTATTGTAATTAAGATCAGAGCTTTGCTTATTAGTTCAAGTTTTTTTACTTAATTTTAAGATTTTTCAATTAATGTATAAATCAAAAAGAAAAAAAATTTTAATTCAAGGAATTTATAAGGTGCATGTGTAAAAACACATATATTATAAGAAATTATTTTATAACTTTTTTATATACATGAGATTTTTTTTAATCTAATTTTTTTCGTTTCTGATCTCGGGAGACCTTCCTGGAGGCACAGCAAGCCTCTATAAATTAGGTAAGCCTCTATAATTAATTAATTAATCTGATGGCTGAGCGTGATCCTGGCCCGACTAGCTCCTTAAACAACCGTTGACCTTGAAACAGTACTTCCTAACTCTAGATTTTTTTTGATTTTTTTAGTTATCAATTATTTCTATTTATTTTAGATATTATTAAGGTAAATAACACCTAAGTGAATGAGATCGCCACAGACACTAAGCTGTCGCTAACCCAGTGAAGGCAGACTGCGAACGGATGAGGCACCTCGCGGCCTTGAGCTCTGACTGGGCCGCTAAATATAACCGAGGTCAAGGACGTGTTGTATCTCATCGCTATCTCCTCTTTAATCCTCTCTTCATCACTTACAGGTTCGTATATATATATATATATATATATATATATATATATATATATATATATATATATATATATATATATACGAATCTATGTATATAGACATTATACATATATAAATAAATACATAAATAAGGCACCATAATGTTAAATAAATAAAAACGTACTTTGAATTATGGAACATTTTTAAAAGATTTATTTTTTTAAATATTTATTTCTTCAAACACCTGCCAGAAAAACTGACAAACAGTGAACCTGCTATTGGGAAAAATATTAATAAGTGCTGAGAGAGAGGAATTCCCAGCGGTATCTCTCCCTACTTTTAGTGTACGTTTTAAGCGATCAGAACCCTCATCCTAATTCTTTCGAGCCTCTTAAACCTGCGGACTGAAGAGAAAATGCCTGAGAAATGGAGGAAGTGAGATATACTTAATTGTGGTAACTATACTGGGATCTCTCTCCTTCCATGTTCCTGCAAAGTACTATCTAATATACTCTTCCAGCGTCTCCTCCTATATGCCGAGCGAGAAATTGGACTTATGTGGATTCATGCCTGGAAAGTCAACAACATACCAGATTTTTAGATATCAGATATATATATATATATATATATATTTAAGTTAATATAAACAATGGGCCAACTCTCATCAGAAAAGTAGAAAATCCAAGTTTAGTGTTTTGTTCTTACCTGATTCTTACCGCCCAATTAGTCTTCTACCTTCTCTATCTAAAGTATTCGAAAAAATTCTGTTTCGGCGTTAAAATTCACTTAGACTATTTGATGTCATTCCAAATTTCCAGTACGGGTTCAAAGAGCATCATTCGACTATTCAGCAATGTTACCGCCTTATAGATTACATATCTTTCTCGCTAGAATCAAAATTGTACTGTCCTGGCGTTTTTCTTGACATGAGTCAGGCTTTTGATAGAATATGGCACGATGGTTTGTTACATAAATTAAAAACGATCATTCCTCCAACGTATTACTTAATTTTACTATCATATCTAAAAGATAGATTTTTCCGTGTGAAAATGGGGACTGAGTTTTCTGTCATCAAACAAATAAAAGCTGGAGTACCTCAAGGCAGTGTCTTGGGTCCAACACTTTTCAACATTTACTGTGCAGACATCCCACAACATTCTGAAACACTGTTGGCTACATTTGCTGATGACTCGGCAATATTAACATCTAACAAGGATGCAGCAAAGGCTTCTCAGGTACTTCAAGAACACCTAGACGACATAGCTTGTTGGGCTAAAAGGTGGAGAATAAAAATGAACGAGTCTAAGAGTCAATTTGTTTCATTTACACTTAAACATAACTCTTGTCCTCCAGTGTTCTTTAATAATATTGCTCTAACACCTTCAAAAACTGTACGATATTTGGGTCTCCACTTGGACAAACGACTGACATGGACATACCACATAAAACAAAAAAGAAAAGAACTTAATCAGCGATACGGACTTCTTTCTAGGCTACTTGACAGACGTTCTAAATTATCTGTGACTAATAAATTAACTATTTACAAAGTCCTCATTAAACCACTATGGACATATGGGATCGAACTATGGGGAACAGCAAAGAAATCAAATATAAAAATCATTCAGTCATTCCAGTCAAAAGTCCTTCGGAAAATTGTAGACGCACCCTTTTACGTTTCAAATCTCACGTTACACACTGACCTTAACACTCCTTTCATCACGGCAACTGCCACTGACCGCTATAATAATTTTTATGACAGACTGACTCTAAATTCCAATCCACTTACTCATGCTCTATCTACCGCCACAAATCCATATAATAAACCCAGAAGACTGCTGAGGCGGTGGCCAAGAGACTTATTGCATTGAGCTACTTGCTGCATTATCTTTTTTGTGTGTGTATTTGTTATTATGTTATAATGTATGTGTTATCTTACTACTTTTTTTTTTTTTTTGTCTTGTTATTCTTCTCCTTGAAATCATATTTGCTGAATACTAAGGTAGATGGCAAATTTATTGTGAGCCACAAATATGTACAACTAATAAATAATAGTAGTAGTGTTTTGTGCCGAATGGTAAGCGTCCGAGGGGTAGACCGAAGCGAAGGTGGGAAGATTGCATTAAAGCTGATCTCAAGGGACTGGGTTTGGACGGCGAACGGTGGAGGGAAGTGTGTAACAAGCGATTGGTGATGTCGGCATCGAACCTTCGGGTTCGCTAAGCCTTATTATTATTATTATTATAGTAGTGTTTTGTAAGTAAGCCATGCTTTTTGATAAATAGGAATCGATATCTAAAAAACTATTTAATTTAGTTAATTGACAATTGTTCCATTGTAAACTAGATAACATTTTCTTCAAACGACAAGATTTTGTCATTATTAAAACGATTTAAAGAGGACTTTTAAGCGGCTATACTTGGCTAAGGGGCTTTCAGTAAATCAGCAAAAGTAATTTTTTGTATATGAAAAGGCAAATTAGATTCCTTTTTAGGGTCCTTGAAAACTCTTAAATACGAAGTTTTATATTAATAAAAAAATGCTGCATTTAGTAATTGTGGGTAAACGGTTGACTGTCGTGAATAATGAAGAGAAGAATAGTTGGGGTGATCAGTCAAAAAGGAAGGCAAAAATAAACGATAATATTTATTTTGACATTTGCCGACGTTTCGACCTGAAGTTCAGGCCTTCATCAGGGAGGAGGAGGAGTAATATCTGCAGTCCAATTTTTCTATATATTGTTTTATAAGTTTTATGTAATTTTGCCACTGTACCACCCCATCTCAATGAAAGTTTTGATCTCGTATCGATAAGGTCGATTTTCCGATGCTGGACTGAATTACTTGATTTAAGTGTTAAACCGTGGGTGCAAGAGGGTTTGTAATTCTGAGGAAAAAGAAGACACCATGCACTCCCAGGGGTCCTGTCATTATAGTGAGATCAGAGAAAAATATTTTGGTCGGCCGATATGTTACACCGTAGGAATTATTAAGATTACCATTTTAATACTTATGTCATCTTTTTAATTATGTTTACTTTATCATTCCAAACTTTGTAACGGTTATTATTATTTATCTCTTAGTTCTTACTATTGTCATTATTCAACAACTGCATTTTACTTTAATTTTTTTCTACCTGCACTACTTACGTTTCTCATACCTTGTTATCTGGTTCTTTTCTTAGCCCTGATGAAGGACTGAACTTCAGGTCAAAACGTCGGCAAATGTCAAAATAAATATTATCATTTATTTTTGCCTTCTTATTTTACTGATCATCCTAACTATTCTTCTCTTCATTACTGCATTCAGTATTTGATTTTCTTTGATAATTTTTTTTTTCCGGTTGTCAACTATAACCATTGGGAAGCTCAATTACAGTTGTTCCAACTGACACCGATTATGTTTAGATTTCCTTTTTATCTATTTATTTTTTTATTCAAGCTAGAAATTACTAAAAACTTCTAACCTTGTTTCATATCTGTAATTTGCTTACAAAGGTCGGGTTTCGTGTACCATACAGTGGCTTAAATTCCTTTTCATTTTCATGTGTATTGGTTATAAAGTTACGAAAAGTTTTACGGTTGTTTACAAAATTTGGAAGGGTCCACCTTAGTAAAAAATTTTGTACAGAAAATTTTAATTTTCTGATTGCTATAAAAATTTGTGTTTAAGATGGTTTTTTGAGGTACAAAAACATTTATTTCTTTACTCCCTAATAGCATATTTACTTCATTGCTGCATTGTTGGTCAAAATTGTGCCCATATTGTAGCTATCTGCCAAATGTAATATTAATTAAAAACCAGCCTTGAACAATCTAAAATAATAGTTTTTCGCAATGGAGGCAGGTTATCTAAATTCGGTGGAAACCCAATTACCTCTAGATTGGCCTTGGGGCGTCATTTTGTGGACAGAGACAGTCATGCTAACATTGGATTGAACTCTGCTTGGCATAATTTTAGGGCTTACAAAAATATCCCTTATACAAGTAATTTAGAAGTATATAAGGCATTCTCACTGGCGGTGGTTACCTATGGGTTTGGGGTTTCGAGCAGTATGATGTATTGGAAAAATTCAAACGATATTTTATAAAAAAAAAAATTGTTTCTCCTCCCGAGGTATGCACTTAATTACATTTTGACGCATGAGACGGGTATCGTCCCTATATACGCTTATACCCTAAAAATACATTTTGATTATATTTTAAAAGTTCTGGATTTGCCTAATTTCCGTTTGCCACACATTCTAACAAAATAAGTGATCAAAAAAATAAAGTTTTTTTGTACCGGAAGTGGTTGGAATTTTGGAACCGCCGACCTACGTGTAAATTTGTTTGCAGTTAAACATATGGTTGAGGAATCGGAAAGACAACTCAACCTCGAAAAATGTCTGCAGTCCAATTTTTCTATATATGCAGCTTTATGTAATTTTGCCACCGTATCACCCTATCTCAATGGCAGTTTTGATTTTGTATGGATAAACTATATTTTACGAAGCAGGACTGAACTACATGTTTTAAGTGTTAAAAAGTGGGTGTCGGAGGGTAATGATAATTGTCCGGTTTGTAATTCTGGGGGAAAAGAAGACACCATGCAATCCCTGGGGTCCTGTCATTTCTACAGTGAGATGAGGGGAAAATATTTTGGTCGGCAGACATGTTCACCGGAGAAATTATTAAGTCTACTTAGAGGTGACAATTGGAAGGCCTAAGTAATTATGCAGAGCAAGCCACATTACAAAGAGCTAATTAATTTGTTATGGATAGTATTTATTTGTTATGGTTGTATTGTTTATTATTTATTATAAAATGTACTTCTTATGTAGTAAATAGGTTTTGCTAACTTTTAATATTTATTAACACTAATCATACCAAGACTTAATATATACCTATTTCTACCATAGCGGGTCAAATGACCCGACTTTATGTTTCATGCTTGAATGTATAAAATATGGATGTTAGGAAGGAAATAAAAATATAAATTAAATTTATTATGATTAAACAAAATAGTATGTTGAGCATTTCTATTACAAAAGCAAAAAATAAAAACTTTTAATTCATAGTTCATCGCAGTGGTGCTCTTCCAGGTGTGCCACCTACTTGCATTTGTTGCCAAACAGATCCATCATTCGCAACATTTTCTTCATTTATTTCTACTTCACTTTCTTCCGAACTTGTGAGTAATCTTATTATTTTTCGGCCACTACATACATTCACAATATTTTCCTCTTCATCGTCAGTATCTGTAGAATCAAACTCATTTTTATTTGCAACCGATATATCTTCATTTTCAGAAAATTCATCTTCACTAATTTCTGAAAACTCTTCGCCAATATTATTTATATCTTCTAAGAACTTGCTGTTGTATTACTATAGCTATCAAAATAAAATATAAGCTAGGTACTTACCAAGACTTTCAATTTTTGCCACTTTTTCTTACACTAAAAAGCTATTTTCAATCTAAAATTTGATATTTTCTTGAAATTATTCTGAGCTATTTTCGTTGAACTACTTTACGCAACAGTCTTTGGAAGAATGTGCAACTTACTGACTACAAATATGACTAGATAATCTCATAAAACAAAAAAATTCTCTCCGGGTCAAATGACCTGTTGTGGTAGATATCGGTATACAACAAGGATTACTCAGAATAAACAAAACAAAAATATTTTTATAACTGTACATTAATTACTTAGAAAAAGTCATGAAGTCAAATGTGCAAACGCAATAAAATTATACGTGCATTTTCAATGGAAAAGTTCAAAATGGGTCATTTGACTCGTTATGGTATGTTTAGTGTTAAGGAAAAAATAATGTTTATTTTTGGAGGGTGGAGAACTGAGAAACAATTTAAAAATGTTATTACTAATAATGTAGAAATATTATTGCTCATTAATTTATAAGATATGAAATGTAACATATTTTGTAAAAAAAAATCACAAAGACTTCGACAGATGGAATTTTCTATTGTCTATGTGTGTACCGATATGAGTATGCATGTATACACAGTTCTTTTTTTTCCGTTACACCACAATTAATCCTAAGATTTTATTTTATCTTAGTGTCTGCATATTATTATATAAATCACTGTAGATATTATTACATTTTGTATTAAGTTATTTTTCTATTAGATAGCCTATTGTTTATAAATTGTATGGTTATGTATATATAAATATGTAATTTCATTTATTTTTTTTTTAATCACAATAATAAGTAATTTTGAGAAGATTTTATGTTCATTTATTTATTTTTTTTCTTTTATTTTTTAGTTGCTACATACTACGTTTTAAATAATGTATATAATGTTAGAATATTTATAATGAAGAGAAGAATAGTTGGGGTGGTCAGTCAAAAAGTAAGGCAAAAAAATAAATGATAATATTTATTTTTTACATATGCCGACGTTTCGACCTGAAGTTCAGGTCTTCATCAGGGCTGTCTCCTTAAGTGTTGCAGGGAGAATGTGAATATAATATAGTTAGCATGACTGTCTCTTGATTCTCCCTGCAACACTTAAGGAGACAGCCCTGATGAAGGCCTGAACTTCAGGTCGAAACGTCGGCAAATGTAAAAAATAAATATTATCATTTATTTTTTTTGCCTTCCTTTTTGACTGACCACCCCAACTATTCTTCTCTTCATTATCCACGACAGTCAACCAATTACCAATTATAGAATATTTATAAGTTAGTTTTTGGCCAGATTTGTATTTTATTTTGTATTAATTCATCATTGTTATTCTAAGGGGACTTAGTCCCAGAATAAAGTTCAATTTTCTATTCTATTCTATTCTATTATAACATCTATATGAATATTATATTTTGCATCTATTTGCTTTATGATAACAAAGATGTTTTCATTCAAAAACCAGCCTTGAATCTAGAGTAGACTGTATCCTCAAACGGTATGAGATTATGAGAGATCGTTTTTAACAACAAATAAAGTTCCAAAGAAATTTAAACTATTAATTTATTAAAAATAAGTGAAGTATTAGTAAAGAGATTTATACGACGAGAATTGTTAAGATTCATCTTTAGAAGTTGACCAAGCTGATCAAGATAAACCCCATCAACCTTCATATTATCTATATTTGTTTACTTTCACTTACCTATATATCTAATATATAGTAAGGAAAGTATTGCGATCGCGAAAATTTTCGAATCTCTGTTTTTAACGGAAACACATATTTTAAGGTCCGCTGAGTCCAAAAAACCAAGTTCCGCAAAATAGTGTGTGTGTGCACTAACGGATCCAGGACTTAATGTTAATAGCTTCAGCCGGAAAGATTTTTTTTGTATGTATATATTAGGATAATTACTTTGGAAGAAAGAAAGAAAATAATTAACTATATGAAATGGCGTTTAAGTGATTCTTTAAGTCCTATTAAATGTAATTAGATGAACAATAATACTTTTTTTGGTTTATTTATTTAGAAATATAGCAGTCTGTCAAGTGGAAAATAATTATAATGATATATGATCACATTCATACCATATATACAGAAAATATAAAATTAACAAAAGTAAAATAATAATCAAAAACTATGTACAATAAAAAATAAAATAACCTAAAGATGAGTAAATTAAAAACACAGTCATACCTACATACAGTACCTATAAACTTTTATGCTTTCAGAGATTTTTTTTTTCATAAAACATGGTCACATTGTACCATTTTGGACGGCTTCAGTCCGAAAGCCCTCTCACTTTGGGACCTAGGATCTTACAGCATTTTTTAAGTCAGAATCGGCTAACTGGAAGCAGCACTTTATATAATAGATTTTACACATTTTTCAATTTTCTCGAAAAAATAGCTCTAACGATTCTGATTAAATTCATTGTATCAGTGAGCTGTTTTTAATATAATGTAGGTCTTATCCACATTGATGGGCTCTAACAGGGTTTAAATGCCCCCTTTTTTTTAATTTCTTCTTCTAAAGTACAATTAATTTTTCTTATTTGAAATAATTAACCATTTTTTTTTTAAAATTTAGAAATATTACATTCTGTCACAATCAAGGACATTTATAATGGTTTTCAGAGAGCACACTCATTTTCTATTTGCATTTTAACCATTTGAAATTGAAAACTGAGATTTGAAATTTTTTTTCGATGAGATTCGTGATAAATGTTTTCGATGAAACTACGAAGTTTTCCTAAAGATCCATTTTCCCCACAATCATTAACAGCTTGTTGACTTTTCTTAATATAATCCAGTTTACACATTTTATTCATTCATTTAACATATTTATCATTGATTTTAATTTTTTTTACCTCAAATTATTGGGATGGCGAAACAATATTCTTGTCCCCTCAACATTTTTTGGGGGATTATTTGGATTATAAAACTTACAATGCTAACAATGCTCCAACCCTACTTCTAACAAATATTGTCAGTAATTTTTATTTTTGTTGTTATTTTATATCATTATGGTTAGTGATTATTATTTTTAATTGCAGGGGGCAGGATTTCGAGGGTCCCATGGTGCCGGTAAGTAGTATATCAATTTATTTATGTTATATTATATAATGTATTATAATAATAATAAGGCTTAGCGAACCCGAAGGTTCGATGCCGACAACACCAATCGCTTGTTACTCACCTCCCTCCACCGTTCGCCGTCCAAACCCAGTCCCTTCAGATAGGCTTTAATGCAATCTTCCCACCTTCGCTTCGGTCTACCCCTCGGACGCTTACCATTCGGCACAGCAAATATTAACCTTTTAGGAATTCTCTCGTTATTAAGCCCAACAACTTTACAAGCCCATTTGATTCGCCGCGATGAAATTGTCTCAATTATATTACCCGGATACAGTTCACGCAATTCGGCGTTGTGTAACCGTCTGAACTCTCCGGTTAACTCATCCTTCTTCGGTCCGAATATTCTACGCAATACTTTATTTTCAAAAACCTTAAGACGCTGCTCATCCCTTAATGTAAGCGGCCAAGTTTCGCATCCATAAAGAACTGTAGGCAAGACAATTGTTTTATAGATTCTAATTTTTAAGTTCCGGGACAAGAAGCGCGAACTAAGTAGTTTTGTCACAGCAAAATAACAAGCATTTCCCGCCTTCAGTCTAACCTTAATCTCTTCTTCAATTTCGTTATATAATGTATTATAATCTAAATTATATATTTCATCAATATATATATATATATAAAATTGTCTACAAATGAATGCTACTAACGTTTGAGAATTTAAGATTTTTGTCTTTATGTTTGTTTTGGCATAGAGCATATGCCCTTCTTTATATCTTTTTAAGATAAATAATAAATTAAAAAAAATAGTTTAAACACAATGATACAACAACATAACATATATATTTGGCAGTTTAAACGCCACATCTTTTTAAAATATAGGTAGTTCAAATGGAAATACTGTTTGTTGAGCCAAGAAAGAAAGAGGTGGGGCAATGAAGCTTTCGAAGGCCTAAAATCGATATTTATATCGGCCTATAAATATCGATATCATCAAAATATCGAAGTTATACGATAATCTATATTATAAAAATGTTTGAAATATCAATATGAATATAAATATCGATCCTATAGCACAAAAGTGCATAAAAAAACATGTTTTTTTTTTTTTTAATTAATTAAGAGAAATATAAATTCTTCTACTCTTCTTAGTAAAATTAATTTTCTAGTTCCTTCTTCTTAATCCTTAGCTTTTCAGAAATTTCCATTCAACCTATTATGCCTACTATAGATCGGATTCAGCGAAATGCTAATTTATTTGCGTCCTATATAGATTTATTTTACAATTCGTAGCCTTGGTTTGAGACGGTTATAACTAATAAATTTGTGATGGTGATATTATCGATAGATGGATATTTTCTTATACTACTTACTACATTCTACATAAAACAGACAAGATTTATTTATATATTTTATCCACAAAACGATAGTCATATTTTAATTTTTAAATTAAATATATAAGGACGATATCGATAGTCGATAATATCGAATATCGGAAGGAAAATATTGATATTTCGATAATATTGACAATCGACTATCGTTTTTAAATAGGACACAGCCGCCACACCCATGGCTAACTAAAGACAGAAGAAACAATTTCAAAATGCCAGGGTTGTCAAACAGCCCTTAAAATACAGCACATAATCCAGGACTGTCCTAAATAAAGCAGACAAATTGCTAACATAGACATTATTATTGTATATAGTGTCATCCTACCTCACTATAACCAATGTCCAACAGACAGATTGTTATAATACTCAATAAAAAAAAAAAAAAAAAAAAAAAAAAAAAAAAAAAAAAAATTGTATATAGGTGTGTATGTGTTCTTTTTATTTATTTATTTTTAGGTTATTTTATTCTTATTTTAGTGTATATATATATATATATATATATATATATATATTATTTTTTTGTATTATTTATTTTATTTATTGTACATAGAGTGTGAATGTGATCTGTGAACTCTATTATAAATGTCCTAGAGACAGATTGTAACATTTTTCAATAAATAAAAAACAAAAAAGACATTACTAGATCCCTTGCCGAGGAATTAACTGAAGACCACAGTCATCTGAACAAAGTAATCAAAAATCACAAGACAGAGAATTAAAGAAAATAAGTTTTTCGCTTTTTAAAATAACAAGAAAATCTGGTGCGCTCATCACACGACTTTCACTTACCACGCTCTTCTTAGCAGAAATAAGTATTTTAAGACAAAGGGGAATTAAAGGTAAAAATTATTGACGCTATATTTATTTACAATTCATTGTGGGCATTTTTAATTGTTTAAATACCTTTATATATAAACATTTTAATTTTTATATAACTATATTCTATATAATTAAATATTAAATAATTCCAACGATAGCATTTATGAAAACCGCATATGTAATATGAACATTATCTTGCCTGTTGTAATCTTTCGGGCGAGCTCGGGTAAGCTCGTATTCCTTTGATTCCTCTATTATAACTATTATCCGTTACGATCTCTTATTTCTGATTTGGTTGATTATCAAATTCTTTCGTATTTTATATTTAACTATTTTTTTATCAAAGATCTTTATAAAAGTGAAATGGTTAATTATTTTAAATTAAAAAAAAATATGGTGTGTCCACTCACACGACTTTCCTACCTATTTCAGAAAAGTTTTTATATCTTTACATATGTTCACGAATAAACAAAAAAAAAATCGAATGTTTTTTCGCTTTATTATAAATTTTAACGTATAATATACACTTAGCAAAATAGGTCCCAAAACATTTTTCATTTCTTCACAACTTTTTTCCTGATTTTTTTTTTCGGGAATTTAGTCCATATACGAAAATTAAAAGGATAATTATTAGAACATTATAGGAAAGTTTTATCAAAAACGTTAGAGCCTTTTTCTCGCAACAGTCTATAGAAAAATGTGTTCTTCATTTATTGCTCGCAAGCTATTGCCCATGGAGCACCGAATTTCTGTCACAGGCATCAGCAGTCAAAACCCTACAAAATAAAAAAAGAAGCAACAAAATGGGTTCAGTAGTTCCCGAGAAAATCTTGGCTCAGACAGACCAATGGCTAAAAATGTGTTTTCGGACTCAGGGGGCTCTGAAACGTATAAATCCGTCGAAAACCGTATATCGAAAATTTGACCCGATTGCAATACTTTCCTTACCTAGTATAGGTAGCAAAGTAGAAATTACTTTAGTACTTTAGAGTAAGCCAATATTGACAATTATCTATTTATGCCCTGGTTGAGAACACCAATGAGAATAAATCTTACATTATATTAAAAACTACTAAATAATACACTGATATAATGAGTTTAATCAAAATCGTTAGAGGCGTTGCAGAGAAAATCGTAAAAATGTATTAACTCGATTATATAAAGTACCACTTCCGGTTTGCTCATTTTGACGAAAATGTTGTTGTAACATCGAAAGCTTATAAAAACCTTAAACTGATAAGATTCATACACGCACACACAGACACTTAGGGGACTTGGTTATTTGGACTCAGGAGACCTCAAAACATGTATTTACGTTGAAAACTCAGAGTCGATGTATTGCATATATAGGTAAGAAAAAGTAAAAATTGAAACATCGTTTACCATTGTCTCCATTATAAAAGCGTTTGTATGTATTTGTGTTGGCGGTGTTTGCGAAACGTGTAGGGCAGCTTTTAAAAGTTAGCATCATTATAAATTTTCTTTATGTGTATTATGACGATAATCCGACATTAATGGGGAAAATAAGATATATAAAATTATAAAGGTAAAAGCAGAAATAAAAGGACTATTAAATTAAGAAGCCCAATTATAGCAGAAATAATAAAATGTGACCGACCATAAAAATATAATCAACTCGAAACAACAATAACTCACAGGTGACTTTAATTAACCTGGAGGGGGGATTTTAATTACTCCAAGGGGGGGGAGGGTATTTTTAATTTAGGAAAGGGGGCAGCGAGTTAGGGAGAGGGGGGCTTAGCGAGCTATAATACAGAAGGCAGTGCACTTCCCGGCCGCCATATTGCCCGCTTCCTGTTTACCTCCGCCGGATTATTGCACGGCCATATTGCCTTCCGTTCTCGGCCTCCTTGATTGATCTCTGATATATGAGGAAATGGTAAATACCTCCCGAATCGAGAGCTCTGGGAGCGATATATGGAACTCATCAACTCAATGATGATTGTTAATAGTTGATGTTTATTCACATTGAAATCCTTATATGAAAAAAAAACAAAGATGTTTTTATGACATCTTTTTGCTTAAATTTTTGCTTTAACTTCAAACCAAAATTATTACTCCTAACTGAAGCACGTGTTCAACAAATCCATATCCACCTGCCAACAATAGACCAAACCAAGATTTACAATAGACATGGCTACAGCTGTTATAATCCTGAATATGAGGAAGACTAAAAAGGCGTTGGATGAGAGATCTCCTTCCTTAAACAACTAAAGTAATTGAAACAAGCCGGGGAAAGGGTGCTGCTGGGTACAGTTCCACATGCCATTATTCACGTCATTATTTTAAGAAATAATTGTTCCATTAATGTAATTTTGACAGGTGAAAGTAAATGTTAAAAAAACAAAAAACAAAAAAAATATAAAATAATAAAGCAACAGTAAAGAATTTAACAATTTAAGCATCGATAAGATGATTTAATTTCGAATCCGGTTAGTAAGTTATTTTTTATAAGAACCTATATCTGAGATAATTGAAATGAGCTATATCAACTAAAAACATAATTTGCACTTAACAACGCAAAAGTTACAAATAAGGCCTGCCGAGGAGTTATAAATTTATTTTTTTTGTAGCAAAAACATTTTACAATAGAAATAAAACGTTTTTAAAAATTATTTTATAACAAAACTTATTATTTAGCAGTCTCATCTTTAAAAGCCAGTATGATACCAAACCAAGTTATCCTTTAAATTAATACCTCTCTACTATTTCTGACTTGGCTTGATTTCCATTGGCGATTGAAAATGAGACAGTGAAGAAATGGGTACTTATAACTATTTTTTAAAAATCATCTTTCTTCTTGACCTTAAGAAAACAGAATTCACAGTCTTTCTGAAACAGAAGAAAAAAATTAACAAAAAATATGTATTTTGTTATTTTCTTCTTTTTTTTTTTTCAGAAAAATTGAACGTTTTTAAAATAATTTTTAAAAATGTCAAATATTTTAATAAAATATTTTTTGCTATTTTTTTTCTTTTGTTTCAGAAACAATGTAAATTCTGTTTCCGTAAGGTAAAGAAGAAAGATAAAATAAAAAAAATACCTATGACTACTCATTGTTTCACAGTCTCATTTTTAATCGCCAATGGAAATCAAGCCAAGTCAGACATAGTAGAGAGGTATTAATTTAAAGGATAACTTGGTTTGGTATCATATTGACTTTTAAAGATGAAACTGCTAAATAATAAGTTTTGTTATAAAATAATTTTTAAAAACGTTTTATGTCAAATATTTTAATAAAACATTTTTTGCAATTTTTTTCTCTTTTGTTTCAGAAACAATATAAATTCCTTTTTTCTTAAGGTCGAGATGAAAGATAAAATAAAAAAAATACTTATAACTACTCATTGTTTCACAGTCTCATTTTTAATCACCAATGGAAATCAAGCCAAGTCAGACATAGCAGAGAGGTATTAATTTAAAGGATAACTTGGTTTGGTATCATACTGGCTTTTAAAGATGAGACTGCTAAATAATAAGTTTTGTTATAAAATAATTTTTAAAAACGTTTTATGTCAAATATTTTAATAAAACATTTTTTGCAATTTTTTTCTCTTTTGTTTCAGAAACAATATTAATTCCTTTTTTCTTAAGGTGGAGATGAAAGATAAAATAAAAAAAAATACATATAACTACTCATTGTTTCACAGTCTCATTTTTAATCGCCAATGGAAATCAAGCCAAGTCAGACATAGTAGAGAGGTATTAATTTAAAGGATAACTTGGTTTGGTATCATATTGGCTTTTAAATATGAGACTGCTAAATAATAAGTTTTGTTATAAAATAATTTTTAAAAACGTTTTATGTCAAATATTTTAATAAAACATTTTTTGCTATTTTTTCCTCTTTTGTTTCAGAAACAAATAAATTCCCTTTTTCTTAAGGTCGAGATGAAAGATAAAATAAAAAAAATACTTATAACTACTCATTGTTTCACAGTCTCATTTTTAATCGCCAATGGAAATCAAGCCAAGTCAGAAATAGTAGAGAGGTATTAATTTAAAGGACAACTTGGTTTGGTATCATATTGACTTTTAAAGATGAGACTGCTAAATAATAAGTTTTGTTATAAAATAATTTTTAAAAACGTTTTATGTCAAATATTTTAATAAAACATTTTTTGCTATTTTTTCCTCTTTTGTTTCAGAAACAAATAAATTCCCTTTTTCTTAAGGTCGAGATGAAAGATAAAATAAAAAAAATACTTATAACTACTCATTGTTTCACAGTCTCATTTTTAATCGCCAATGGAAATCAAGCCAAGTCAGACATAGTAGAGAGGTATTAATTTAAAGGATAACTTGGTTTGGTATCATATTGACTTTTAAAGATGAGACTGCTAAATAATAAGTTTTGTTATAAAATAATTTTTAAAAACGTTTTATGTCAAATATTTTAATAAAACATTTTTTGCTATTTTTTCCTCTTTTGTTTCAGAAACAAATAAATTCCCTTTTTCTTAAGGTCGAGATGAAAGATAAAATAAAAAAAATACTTATAACTACTCATTGTTTCACAGTCTCATTTTTAATCGCCAATGGAAATCAAGCCAAGTCAGACATAGTAGAGAGGTATTAATTTAAAGGATAACTTGGTTTGGTATCATATTGACTTTTAAAGATGAGACTGCTAAATAATAAGTTTTGTTATAAAATAATTTTTAAAAACGTTTTATGTCAAATATTTTAATAAAACATTTTTTGCTATTTTTTCCTCTTTTGTTTCAGAAACAAATAAATTCCCTTTTTCTTAAGGTCGAGATGAAAGATAAAATAAAAAAAATACTTATAACTACTCATTGTTTCACAGTCTCATTTTTAATCGCCAATGGAAATCAAGCCAAGTCAGACATAGTAGAGAGGTATTAATTTAAAGGATAACTTGGTTTGGTATCATATTGACTTTTAAAGATGAGACTGCTAAATAATAAGTTTTGTTATAAAATAATTTTTAAAAACGTTTTATGTCAAATATTTTAATAAAACATTTTTTGCTATTTTTTCTCTTTTGTTTCAGAAACAAATAAATTCCCTTTTTCTTAAGGTCGAGATGAAAGATAAAATAAAAAAAATACTTATAACTACTCATTGTTTCACAGTCTCATTTTTAATCGCCAATGGAAATCAAGCCAAGTCAGACATAGTAGAGAGGTATTAATTTAAAGGATAACTTGGTTTGGTATCATATTGACTTTTAAAGATGAGACTGCTAAATAATAAGTTTTGTTATAAAATAATTTTTAAAAACGTTTTATGTCAAATATTTTAATAAAACATTTTTTTGCTATTTTTTCTCTTTTGTTTCAGAAACAATATAAATTCCTTTTTCTTAAGGTCGAGATGAAAGATAAAATAAAAAAAATACTTATAACTACTCATTGCTTCACAGTCTCATTTTTAATCGCCAATGGAAATCAAGCCAAGTCAGACATAGTAGAGAGGTATTAATTTAAAGGATAACTTGGTTTGGTATCATATTGACTTTTAAAGATGAGACTGCTAAATAATAAGTTTTGTTATAAAATAATTTTTAAAAACGTTTTGTGTCAAATATTTTAATAAAATATTTTTTGTTATCTTTTCTTCTTTTGCTTCAGAAACAATGTAAATTCTGTTTTCTTAAGGTCAAGAAGAAAGATAAAATAAAAAAAATACTTATAACTACTCATTGTTTCACAGTCTCATTTTTAATCGCCAATGGAAATCAAGCCAAGTCAGACATAGTAGAGAGGTATTAATTTAAAGGATAACTTGGTTTGGTATCATATTGACTTTTAAAGATGAGACTGCTAAATAATAAGTTTTGTTATAAAATAATTTTTAAAAACGTTTTGTGTCAAATATTTTAATAAAATATTTTTTGCTATTTTTTCTTCTTTTGCTTCAGAAACAATGTAAATTCTGTTTTCTTAAGGTCAAGAAGAAAGATAAAATAAAAAAAATACTTATAACTACTCATTGTTTCACAGTCTCATTTTTAATCGCCAATGGAAATCAAGCCAAGTCAGACATAGTAGAGAGGTATTAATTTAAAGGATAACTTGGTTTGGTATCATATTGACTTTTAAAGATGAGACTGCTAAATAATAAGTTTTGTTATAAAATAATTTTTAAAAACGTTTTGTGTCAAATATTTTAATAAAATATTTTTTGCTATTTTTTTTTTTTGTTTGTTTCAGAAACAATGTAAATTCTGTTTTCTTAAGGTCGAGATGAAAGATAAAATAAAAAAAATACTTATAACTACTCATTGTTTCACAGTCTCATTTTTAATCGCCAATGGAAATCAAGCCAAGTCAGAAATAGTAGAGAGGTATTAATTTAAAGGATAACTTGGTTTGGTATCATATTGACTTTTAAAGATGAGACTGCTAAATAATAAGTTTTGTTATAAAATAATTTTTAAAAACTTTTTATGTCAAATATTTTAATAAAACATTTTTTACTATTTTTTTCTCTTTTGTTTCAGAAACAATATAAATTCCCTTTTTCTTAAGGTCGAGATGAAAGATAAAATACTTATAACTACTCATTGTTTCACAGTCTCATTTTTAATCGCCAATGGAAATCAAGCCAAGTCAGAAATAGTAGAGAGGTATTAATTTAAAGGATAACTTGGTTTGGTATCATATTGACTTTTAAAGATGAGACTGCTAAATAATAAGTTTTGTTATAAAATAATTTTTAAAAACGTTTTGTGTCAAATATTTTAATAAAATATTTTTTGTTATCTTTTCTTCTTTTGCTTCAGAAACAATGTAAATTCTGTTTTCTTAAGGTCAAGAAGAAAGATAAAATAAAAAAAATAGTTATAACTACTCATTGTTTCACTGTCTCATTTTTAATCGCCAATGGAAATCAAGCCAAGTCAGACATAGTAGAGAGGTATTAATTTAAAGGATAACTTGGTTTGGTATCATATTGGCTTTTAAAGATGAGACTGCTAAATAATAAGTTTTGCTATAAAATAATTTTTAAAAATGTCAAATATTTCAATAAATTATTTTTTGCTATCTTTTTTTCTTTTGCTTCAGAAACAATGTAAATTCTGTTTTCTTAAGGTCAAGAAGAAAGATAAAATAAAAAAATAGTTATAACTACTCATTGTTTCACAGTCTCATTTTTAATCGCCAATGGAAATCAAGCCAAGTCAGAAATAGTAGAGAGGTATTAATTTAAAGGATAACTTGGTTTGGTATCATATTGACTTTTAAAGATGAGACTGCTAAATAATAAGTTTTGTTATAAAATAATTTTTAAAAACGTTTTATGTCAAATATTTTAATAAAATATTTTTTGCTATTTTTTTCTCTTTTGTTTCAGAAACAATATAAATTCCTTTTTCTTAAGGTCGAGATGAAAGATAAAATAAAAAAAATACTTATAACTACTCATTGTTTCACAGTCTCATTTTTAATCGCCAATGGAAATCAAGCCAAGTCAGAAATAGTAGAGAGGTATTAATTTAAAGGACAACTTGGTTTGGTATCATATTGACTTTTAAAGATGAGACTGCTAAATAATAAGTTTTGTTATAAAATAATTTTTAAAAACGTTTTATGTCAAATATTTTAATAAAACATTTTTTGCTATTTTTTCCTCTTTTGTTTCAGAAACAAATAAATTCCCTTTTTCTTAAGGTCGAGATGAAAGATAAAATAAAAAAAATACTTATAACTACTCATTGTTTCACAGTCTCATTTTTAATCGCCAATGGAAATCAAGCCAAGTCAGAAATAGTAGAGAGGTATTAATTTAAAGGATAACTTGGTTTGGTATCATATTGACTTTTAAAGATGAGACTGCTAAATAATAAGTTTTGTTATAAAATAATTTTTAAAAACGTTTTATGTCAAATATTTTAATAAAACATTTTTTGCTATCTTTTTCTCTTTTGTTTCAGAAACAATATAAATTCCCTTTTTCTTAAGGTCGAAATGAAAGATAAAATAAAAAAATACTTATAACTACTCATTGTTTCACAGTCTCATTTTTAATCGCCAATGGAAATCAAGCCAAGTCAGAAATAGTAGAGAGGTATTAATTTAAAGGATAACTTGGTTTGGTATCATATTGACTTTTAAAGATGAGACTGCTAAATAATAAGTTTTGTTATAAAATAATTTTTAAAAACGTTTTATGTCAAATATTTTAATGAAATATTTTTTGTTATTTTTTCTTCTTTTGCTTCAGAAACAATATAAATTCCCTTTTTCTTAAGGTCGAGATGAAAGATAAAATAAAAAAAAATACTTATAACTACTCATTGCTTCACAGTCTCATTTTTAATCGCCAAAGGAAATCAAGCCAAGTCAGAAATAGTAGAGAGGTATTAATTTAAAGGATAACTTGGTTTGGTATCATATTGACTTTTAAAGATGAGACTGCTAAATAATAAGTTTTGTTATAAAATAATTTTTAAAAACGTTTTATGTCAAATATTTTAATAAAACATTTTTTGCTATTTTTTCCTCTTTTGTTTCAGAAACAATGTAAATTCCTGTTTTCTTAAGGTCGAGAAGAAAGATAAAATAAAAAAAATACTTATAACTACTCATTGTTTCACAGTCTCATTTTTAATCGCCAATGGAAATCAAGCCAAGTCAGACATAGTAGAGAGGTATTAATTTAAAGGATAACTTGGTTTGGTATCATATTGACTTTTAAAGATGAGACTGCTAAATAATAAGTTTTGTTATAAAATAATTTTTAAAAACGTTTTATGTCAAATATTTTAATAAAACATTTTTTGCTATTTTTTCCTCTTTTGTTTCAGAAACAAATAAATTCCCTTTTTCTTAAGGTCGAGATGAAAGATAAAATAAAAAAAATACTTATAACTACTCATTGTTTCACAGTCTCATTTTTAATCGCCAATGGAAATCAAGCCAAGTCAGACATAGTAGAGAGGTATTAATTTAAAGGATAACTTGGTTTGGTATCATATTGACTTTTAAAGATGAGACTGCTAAATAATAAGTTTTGTTATAAAATAATTTTTAAAAACTTTTTATGTCAAATATTTTAATAAAACATTTTTTTGCAATATTTTTCTCTTTTGTTTCAGAAACAATATAAATTCCCTTTTTCTTAAGGTCGAGATGAAAGATAAAATACTTATAACTACTCATTGTTTCACAGTCTCATTTCTAATCGCCAATGGAAATCAAGCCAAGTCAGACATAGTAGAGAGGTATTAATTTAAAGGATAACTTGGTTTGGTATCATATTGACTTTTAAAGATGAGACTGCTAAATAATAAGTTTTATTATAAAATAATTTTTAAAATCGTTTTGTGTCAAATATTTTAATAAAATATTTTTTGTTATCTTTTCTTCTTTTGCTTCAGAAACAATGTAAATTCTGTTTTCTTAAGGTCAAGAAGAAAGATAAAATAAAAAAAATAGTTATAACTACTCATTGTTTAACTGTCTCATTTTTAATCGCCAATGGAAATCAAGCCAAGTCAGAAATAGTAGAGAGGTATTAATTTAAAGGATAACTTGGTTTGGTATCATATTGACTTTTAAAGATGAGACTGCTAAATAATAAGATTTGTTATAAAATAATTTTTAAAAACGCTCATGTCAAATATTTTAAGAAAATATTTTTTGCTATTTTTTATTTCTTTTGTTCCAGAAAGAATGTAAATTCTGTTTTCTTAAGGTCAAGGAGTTTCATTGTTGTTTATTGTTTCAGTCTCATTTTTAATCGCCCATGGAAATCAAGCCAAGTCAGACATAGTAGAGAGGTATTAATTTAAAGGATAACTTGGTTTGGTATCATATTGGCTTTGGATTCATATTGGATTGGATTTGGAGAAGAAGAAACGAAAGATATGCAGCCTGTAATTTTTCCCAGAGCCAACCTTTCCAATGTGGTTCCTTAATGGTGTGGGCTGGGATTTCAATGGAGCGCCGCACACAATTGTTTGTTGTTCGAGGAGGGCCATTCACTATGTAGATGAGATTTTGAAACCTCATGTGTTGCCTATCCTCAACGAAATCGGTGATCGTTCTATTCTAATTCTTGCCCACATATCACCCGCATAGTGCAGACGTTCCTTCAACAGAACAATATTGAGGTTTTAGCTTGGCCAGTACGTTCTCCAGATTTGAACCCCATTGAGCATTTATGGGATAACCTCGGAAGAGGAATAAGAGCGCGTGCAATACTTCCTGATACACTGCAGGACTTTGAAAGGGCTCTTCGTGAGGAATGGACTATCCTCCAGCAAAGGGACATTTGGAAAGCATGCCGAGCCGTCTTCAAGAAGTAGTGAAGGAAAGAAGAGGAAACATGCGCTACTAAACGATGATATAATTAATTTCTTTTAGAATAATAATGGTTCGTTTTTCAATTTTTTTTCTCTAATCTTTCTTATCCAATCACATTTTGATTATTAAAGGTAAAAAAGATTATAAAAGTGCATAAATACTAAGTATTATCTACAAATACCATGTATTATATACAAATACAACTTTTTTTACAAGTGGCAGAAATATTTTTAGATGAAAAAATCAAGTGGGTGGAATTTTTTGCTTGTCAGTGTATATTTTATTCAAACGTTATTATACATGATTTTTGTAATTTTATTTTTAAGATTTTCAGTTACACATCCGTGTTAGTTAATAGACGCCTGGTCCAGTTAATTGCTAACGTAAGTATAGCCTTTAATAACTGTGAAAATAGCCTGGGGTGGGAGAGAGGCACTCCAGCAAGTTGGAAATAGCCTTTGATAACATTTGTTGAGCCGTTTGTGCAAGCAATGGCCGACCAGATCAAAAGGATAGCTCCACCAAGTCTAATTCCACGCTGATTTATGAATTAACATTTCTCTCGATGGTTCACATCGGCCTCTCCTACCCACCGATCGATGAGGTGTTACATTAATGACGTCATAACATGAAGAAGAGGTTTATATAGCAGGTAGCAAATGACAAGTGCCATATTGAATCCTAGGGGTGCCTCGAATTGGAGACGATTTATTTTTCTTTCTATTGTTATTATGAATAATAAACCATTGCCATCGATAAATTTTGTTTCTCTTCAAATATGTATCCGAACTTATTGACAATCAGCTGATGTGTTGTGATGGATAAGGATCGACATTATAGCCATGTGGAAGGATAGTACCCACCTGAACCTCTTCCTGGTCATTATATACTTCCTTGATTTAGGTGAGGAGATCTCTCATCCAGCTCTTTTTAATCTCCTCCAGATCGGCTTGACAGTCGTGGCCATGTTGTTTATAATTCTGCTTGTGTGTCCATGTAGTTTGAGATGAAAACGAGAGTAGAGAGTGCGTATGTGTTGGTCTATAGTTGGCTGTCGTAAGTCGTTATGTAAAGTTTTGTTGTTGGCGTATCAGAGAGCTCCTGTTATAAGTAGTAAAATTTTGGATTGAAATTATTGTAATTTTTTTTTTTTTAACTTGCTTCAAAATTTAAAGTTTTACCTTTCAAGACCTACGAATGAAATACAAAAACAACATACGCCAAATTATTTCGAGAGTATTGGGCGGATTGTTTTAAGATTTGGCATTAATATCGAGGATGATCTTAAAATTAAAATGGCAGCACATAACCGAGCTATAGACAATACTACCGAAACGTTGTTATTATTATTATTATGGCTTTAAGAGTTATCAAAGCAGATCCTATTTTTCTAATAAAATATTTTAATTGTCACTATAAGTTTTTTAATATATTTTAAATTGGATATTTATTGAATTACATACTTTTCATACAAACATACTTTTCCGAAAAGTAGCAGAAATTTGTTTGTTATAAATGTAGGATTTTATTCGCAAATTACACTAAAAGTGCACACTTTGTGAATTTTTTTTCTAATGTTTTACTTATTTTTGGTTTATTATTTTCAATAATTAACTATTGTAATCGACCAAAAAATTAAAAAACTTAACCCCCTCTCAAAATTTGAGGTTTCACGTTTCAGGATGCGTAGAATTCGAAAAACGAATAAATTTTTTTTGTCCGTCCGCCGTCCTGGAAACTACTGGACCGATATTTTTCAAATTTTGATATAAAATCAGAGGTTACCCGAGGATGATCCTCCTTCATCGACATTACTCTCCGCCTTTAACTTTCAAAATGGCGGCCGAAAAATTTGCATTGCTATAGACTGTAGCGCCTAAACGAATGTACCGATTTCAATGAAACTTCACTAAAGTCTTCTTTTCGATGCTCTTTAAATTTATCTATATAACATACTTCAGCGAAAAGGAGCTGGAAAAAAAGATACGAGGGATGGTAAAATTAGATACTAAGTGCGGTCAAATAAATACTAAATTATGGAAATAGTATTATTTTATTATTTTGCCGACGTTTCGACCCACTTTGCAGATCTTCATCAGGGCGTGGGATGTGGCACTGCGGGAAACAGTTGAAACACTTGACCGCACCTCCCCCCAACGCCGATCAACTTCTTCTCATATTACATCACGGTCAACCATCTCAACATCATTAAAAAACATAGAAATTTGAATTATCATAACAACTTGAAAATTTGGATTTTTGCCGCACTCAGACCACTGTACTCCGAGAGAAACAAATCTAAAATAATAGACACGATCTTAATACATACCTATTTACTGACCAACTTTAAGATAGAAAACACCAGAACTACTTGAATAAGATAAATAGTAGAAAATCTGTATTATTAGTAAAATAAAAAAAAAAATACAGGAGGTCTAGCTGGCAGATTCAATAGATATTACAAATACCTCACGAATGTAATACATATTGAAGTTCTAAATAAATAGATAATAGTATAAGCATATTAGTATAAGTCTTTTAATAATAGTATAATATATTCATAGAATAAAATATTAAACCTACGCGTTTTTGTCTATATTTGAGACTAGCTGATGTACCCATCATTGACGGGTGTATAGTTAAAATTTGAGAATCTTTTTTTGAGATGGATTTTATATTATGGAGGAGGAGGGTCCATGTCCAATTTCATAAAATTGGGTCGGGAGGGGGAAGGAGGGTTGTTTTGAAATTTTGTATGGAGGGGCTCATGGAAGTCAAGGTTTCGCAATAGTCATAACAAACACTTTGTTATTCGACTATTCGTTTAGGTACCACACACCTAAACCGACCACCACCGACCCATTAAAATTTGTTGTGTTTAATTTTTATTTATGATGAAGCGAGAAAATTGTGGAGTCTATTAATTAATCAAAAGAGTTGTAGTCTCTCCACTTCTTTAAACTCTGCTGAGTTTATCGCTCGCAAAATAACCAAAATAAAATTGGACATTGAATCACCTACATCCGAGTAAAATTAGAACTTGATCTGAATATTGTGGCAGGCGGGGTGATATTTTTCGGAGTTATTTTCCTGATTTGTGGCTAACCCGTTTGGTTAATACAAAAATGTATACGACAACATTGTTTAGGCTCGGGAAGTTGAATTGAATGACACCTTGAACGGGAAGATCGGACAAAGTTAAAAAATTAGTGTGTTTTATGCGACAACACGTTACAGATGTTCGGTATTCCGGATTTATTCAGTTGAGTTGTGATAATTTTTTCCATCAGTTGAGGATTAGAATCGAAGTAACTGCCTAACCGGGATCTCTAAACAAATTACTCAAGAATTCATAACTTTGGTTATACTCAATACTTTGTTTTCATTTAAAGCCTATGTTTTAAGTCAAGAAAACCTTAATATAATGTTAAAATTTCAAATGTCTACAATAAGCTATTGCTGAGCTTACCTCTGACAAAATTTTATTGCAATGCGGGCAGACAAAGTTTTTTTAAAAAGTGGATTTGGTGTCTGTAATGTATGAAACGGAAAGATATCTTAAAACGGGTTGATTCTATTCAATGTACAGACAAAATCTTTATTTTATTTATATAGATTGGCAACAATTTTTATACATACTTTTTCTCAATTGTAAAGAAAGTAGTGTATCAGGTATTTGATTCATAACTTATTTTAAAATAATAAACTACTGTGTAACGATTTACAGTGGTTTTACTCAGAACCTAATTGATAAACCTAAGTTAAAATAATAATAATAAAAATGTTAGCGAACTGGGGGTCTATGCTTGACTGCCAAATCATACTAACCACACTATAGGCATTGGCTTGGTGGATTCGTTTTCCTGTAAAAATTAAATTGCAATTATTTAGCATTTTTTTAAGTTTTTTTTCAAAAGTAGGAGGATTGTTAGAGGGTAAAAAAAAAATTCAAATATTTTAATTCAAATAGAACTAAGTTTTGTTTAGCCGCTTAAAAGGCCTTTTTGAACGGGTTTAACAATGACAGACTGTACTTACATCTAATATAATTTTTTTTTAGTTTCCTAAGGAGCATTTTTAATAACTTAAATTAAATATTTTTTTAGTTGTCGCTTCCTATTTAACAACGAAATGTGGCCACTTAAAAACAAACAACTTGAATTTTTGTACCTTTCTGCAGAAAATCGGTCCAGTGTTAATTTGTACATATTTCTAGCTCATGAGGTCTATTATTACTACATTAAATAATTAAATAATTCCTGTATTTAAATAATTAAATACCTACATTAAATAATTACACAACAAAAAATTAATTTCTTTTAACCTTCAAATTAATTCCTTCTACTTCCAGGACATCCTTTATGAATGACAACGTGTTCATTTTATTTTAAAAAGATACAAAGTAAAGCATTCATTTACAAGTAACAATAAATAGACATGGAAAAGTTCGTCTGTCGAAGTCTTTAATCTATATTAACATAAACGAAAATGTTCATTTGTTCAAAACCGCCAATCTCCGAAACTTCTTTACCGATTGCTTTAAAATATTTACATAAACTTTCTATCGGATTTAGGAGTGTTTATATATATTTAGTTACCCTACGACCTTTCGTTTCGGAAAGGCGACCGAAGCGCCTAAACGGCTGTAACGATTTTTATTAAACTTAGCTAAAGTCTTTTCCTTGAAGCCTTTTTAATTTATTTACATAATATCCTTCTCCGAAAAGAGAACTATATCTGCGAAATTCGTGATTATTTGAACGCTTACCTTATTAACTGCAAATTAAAATTAAAATATCACTAAAATCAGACAATTTGGTGCAGAGATATTTAATAATTTAATTATTCTTCAGAGATTTAGAGACGAGCTGCTTCTCATATTTACAATTATATGTTCTGTGTTCTAGGGTTAGAAAACCAGACAATCTCTAGACCTATAGAAAGAATGGAACAACAAAAAATATTGTATATCCACAATTATTGTGAAATAAAATATAATAGAAACATCTTTCTACTTGTTTAATTATTTTTCTATTCAATAAGAGTGAGTCACATCAACTCGTGGTCGGGTACAGCTAGTTGAAAATAAATATTAATTTAATTTATAAGTAACATAAATTAGTAATAATGTTTCTACAACATTGGTATATATTAATATCTCAATTCTATTATTTTCTTCTATCACTGTTTCATTTGTTTAAATAAAGTGAAAACAACAAAAACAAACATTAATCTCTATTAAATAAAAAAGTTAGTGTATGTCATATTTTATTTTTAGTATTAGGAGCGTAGGAGATTACAGAAGCTCTCCTATTAGCTTTATAATTAGCACTAATTATACAGCTCTTCATTTAATTTTACATGTGTTGAGCTTCTGTTACCTTATACTTTCCTAATACAAAAAAAAAAGATTTTGTCTAAAACTTTTGGACGGGAAATGGTATTTATTCATGTAGAATAAGTGGTAGTTTGATTTTAACTAGGCGACAGCAGTTATTTTTCGATCTAGATATTTCTCCTTGACTATAATATATTAATTATTATATTAATACAGAAAAATAAGCACGATTTAACGAACAATGAAAATATTAGAAATAAAAGGCTCAAATTATTTTTAGACTTATATGAAGCTGGACAAGTTGAATATAATTTATGGTTACAAATTGGCAATAAGAATAATTATGATTATATAATAATATAAAGTGGCAATAAGGCGCAATGTATAATAATAGATTTTTAAAGAAATTAAAAAAATGTCCGAACTGTGGTTTCGCTCAATTAATTTTATTTTGATAAAAAGATAATGCAACCTCAACTACAGAATACATGTAAATTAAAGATATAAAATTTTATCAACGAGTTGTACAATAAATGAACAGTTGTATAATTTGTAAAGTAGGGGGTAGCCCCCTAGTAATTTATAAACATAACACATAAGTAGCTTTATTTTAAAAATAATAGCAATAAAACACAATTAAAAATAAATAATTGGTAATTGGTTGACTGTCGTGGATAATGAAGAGAAGAATAGTTGGGGTGGTCGGTCAAAAAGGAAGGCAAAAATAAATGATAATATTTATTTTTACATATGCCGACGTTTCGACCTGAAGTTCAGGCCTTCATCAGGGCTGTCTCCTTAAGTGTTGCAGGGAGAATGATTCTCCCTCACTTAAGGAGACAGCCCCGATGAAACGTCGGCATATGTAAAAATAAATATTATCATTTATTTTTGCCTTCCTTTTTGACTGACCACCACAACTATTCTTCTCTTAATTAAAAATAAACATTATAATAAATAAATATGATAATGCCCTAATCAATATGACTATTTAAAATCTTTCCAATCCGGTCTGCTGTACGTAATTCCTTAAGGCGTTCCAGTTAGAACTCCTTAATAAACTTAATAATTCTTCTGGACACCATATATATATGGTGTGTGGTATATATATATAGAGGTGATATATATATATATATATATATATATATATATATATATATATATATATATATATATATATATATATATATATATATATATATATCACCAAATACATATCCACTCGCTGGAAACAATATTTAACTACTTTAATGGATAATTCCATCCGATCCCTGAAATTCCTTCAAGTTACTAGTTGTTGAGTCGACTTTCTATCAACAAGTTCTCAACTTAAATCTTCTCGCTTTCCAACTCGCAAAATAATTTAGTTTAAAGTTGTTTCGGGCAAAGTTTCAATTCGTTTCGACTTAGTTCGTATGTAATATATATGTCTAGTCTCACGTGTGGATTATACCAATATCAAACGATGAAATAATTAGTAATAAATCACATAAATAAAATAATATTCAAAGGGAAGTTTTTCAGTAAAAAATAAATGTAAAAATAGATCGTATTTATTTCTATTTTTGTCGATGTTTCGGCCCTAAGTTCAGGCCTTCATTAGGGCTCATCTAACGAAAGGTTCTCGTTAGATGATGAAAGAAATACTTTCCATTCCACAATGCTTTCTTTATCTGTTAGAGTAACAGTGAGGTGAAAATGCTGAGGTAGTCTTTTGCCAATTTTGATTATAACTTAAGCTCACCATTATCACCAGCTCGAACGAGAACAGCCGGACCAGAGACCTGAAGATGTCGCCTCCCGTCGGCCGAACACATTATGCTAACAGCGAGGCCTGGCGGAAGGCGTCGCCATTGCAGGAGATGGACTAATTATTTCGATTGGCAATTATCCCTAGTGCAGCAGCGAGAGGTGGCGGCTTCCACTGGCTGTGTACAGACATCACTGTTGTCAGCTATAATCGAGAGTACGATCGATCTATCTTCTGTATTATAGACATCGATTGTGTTTCAACCTTGTCTTTTATGATTTTACTACCTGATGTACCCATCGTTGACGGGTGCATAGTTAGAATTTGAGAATCTTTTTTTGAGATGGATATTGTATTATGGTGGAAGGGTTAATTTCATAACATTGGGTGAGGGGGAGAGAGGTAATTTTAATTTTTAGAAGATTTTCTTCCGATTTCCTGCTAATCCGTTAGGTCAATCCTAAAAATTTATACGCCAACATTTGTTATGCTCGGGAATTTGAATAGAATGACAGCTTGAAAGTTGAAAAATGAGTGTGTTTTAAGCGGCAACGCGTTACAGATGTTTGTTATTTCGGATTTTTTGCGTTGAGTTGTGATAATTTTTTCCATCAGTTGAATAAAACAACTGTTAAACATGGCTCGCGGTAGAGTAGGTTGGGATGAGAATCGAAGTAACTGCCTAACCGGGATCTCTAGACAAATTACACAAGAATTCATAACTCTGGTTCTATTCAATATTTTGTTTTCATTTAAAGCCTATGTTTTAAGTCAAGTAATCTTCAACATTTCAAAAGTCTACCATTAGCCATTGCTGAGCTTACCCTTGAAAAAATTTCGTTGCAATGCGGACAAAGACAAACAAATGTTTTAAAAGTGTATTTGGTGTCTGTAATCCATAAAACGTTAATATATCATGAAACGGGTTGATTATATTCAATATACAGACAAAACCTTTATTTTATTTACATAGATGTTCTTTAACCTATAATCATATGTTTATTATTAACATTTATTGTCAGCATTAATCGAGATTTCTATAAAAAATTACTCAAGAATTCATAACTTTGGTTCTATTCAATATTTTGTTTTCATTTAAAGCCTCTGTTTTAAGTCAAGTAATCCTCAATATAATGCCAACATTTCAAAATTCTACAATAAGCCATTGCTGAGCTTACCCTTGAAAAAATTTCGTTGCAATGCGGACAGACCGACAAAAAATGTTTTAAAAGTGGATTTGGTGTCTGTAGTGCATAAGACAGAAATATATCATGAAACGGGTTGATTCTATTCAACATTCAGCCAAACTTTTATTTTATTTACATCACTTTAACCTATAAACATAAGTTTATTGTTAACATTTATTATCAGCATTAACCGAGATTTCTATAAAAAATTACTCAAGAATTCATAACTCTGGTTTTATTCGATATTTTGTTTTCATTTAAAGCCTATGTTTAGTTAAGTCAAGTAAACCTTAATATAATGTCAAAATTTCAAAAGTCTACAATAAGTTATTGCTGAGCTTATCCCTGATAAAATTTCGTTGCAATGGGGACATACAGACAGACAAAATTTTTTTTAAAAGTGGATTTGGTGTCTGCAATGTATGAAACGGAAAGATTAATCCTATTCAATGTACAGACAAAATCTTTATTTTATTTACATAGATTATCATGAACAACTCAGGTCCCGAAATAGCATCCTTAAATCTACAAAGGAACGTCTCCCTAATTGAACACCGGTGCAATAAATGGCGCATTAAAGTGAATGAATCAAACTGCAAGCATATTACCTTTACTGTCCGACACACTTCATGCCTATCAGTAAGCTTTAATCCCATCCAGCTTCCTTACTCAGACACAGTCCGGTATCTTGGTTTTCTCTTAGACCGAAGAATAACATGGAATCCACATACTAGACTCAAAAGACAAGAACTCAACCGACGATATGACCGGCTATATAGACTCCTGAATAGATAATCTCAACTTTCAACTGACAACAAACTACTGATCTACAAGACAATACTGAAACCTATTTGGACCTACGGACTGGAACTGTGGGGGACAGCAAAATTTGTTAACATCAAACGCTTTATCCTTTCAGTCCAACGTCCTTCGAACAATGGTCGATGCTCCGTTCTATGTAACCAACAAAACCCTACACCATGAACTTAATATCCCATTTGCCCTAGACCTTATCCCTCAAAAATTTTCCAAATTCCAACAGAACCTTGCCTATCATACAAATCCCCTAACACGATCCCTATCTAGCTCCAGCCATCCTTACAATCCTCCTCGAAGGTTGCAGCGGCAGTGGCCCAGAGACCAATTATAAGAATGTATTGGAGTTCCGGCAATGGCCATATTCTCCACTAGAACCATGTATGCCTGGTTATAGCGCATATGCTTAGCCTCCACTGGTCTTTAATGTAAGTGATGCGGCTAAGTGATGGGCGTTAGGCACTAGCGGATCCATGATTTAATTTTTGGGTGGTTTCAGCCCGAAAGATTTTTTTTTTCATATAAATATAACGATAATTAATTTGAAAAAAAGAAAGAAATTAACTACCTATATGAAATGGTGTTTAAGTGGTTCTTGAAGTCCTATTAAATGTAATTAAACGAACAAGAATACTTTAAGAGATATTTTTTAATATTTTTTTCTGCAAAACATGGTTATATTTTAGCCATTTGGGGGGAGGGGAACTTCAGCCCGAAAGTCCCCCGTAGATCCGCCTGTGGCATTGGGATCTCCTAGAGTCCTGCCTTTCCTTCCACGAGTAGGGGGAAGGGCTTGTTTCAGAGATCTTGAGTGGACCAATTTTTTTTTTTTAGTTTAGTTTCTTTTGGTTTACTAACATTTAGTTTTAGTATTATTATTTTGCTGTTTATTTATTTTTATTTATTGTACATAGTGTGAACGAGCTATTATTTATCACTATTAATATTTTCCTTAGATGTGACAGATTGTAATATATCTCAATAAAGAATGCTCAAAAATATAAAATAATAATAATATGATTTAAACCATATAAAACAATATAATGTATGATAAATTACAAAAACCAAAAGGCACTTCGAGTAAAATAGGGCAAGTAAATTATTGTTATGAAAAAACAAATTAGATTCCTCTTTAGGGTCCTTGAAAACTCTTAAATACGAATTGTTATAGAAATAAAAAAATACAACCTTTAGTATTGATTTTTTTGAAAGAATTTTTTTTCCCGAGCTTTCAACTAAATCATCCATAACTCGTCCGGATTTTCGACAAATTCAACTTTGATAAAACCGGCGGAAAGCTGAATTACTGATCTTCCAACTGACACATTTGGATTTTTTTAAAAATTATTATTCTGGACAAAATAACAAAACGATTGACATACAGTAACCTAAAGATCTGGACAAAGCAAAAGCAAAAATAAATAACATAAATGTGTTTGAAATTATATAAAATATTTATTTTCTCAGCTCTTAGGGGTAAATTACTCGATAGTTTAATCGCTAAAAAATAAAAACACCCCCCTTCTTAAGCATATAAAATGTTTACACATGTAATCATACTCATAAAATATGTAATATACACAAAATATAATAATAAAAACAAACAAAAAATAGCATGCTATCGTACTCACTCGTTTTGTGTCTCTGTACTGCTATTCTCCACTCTCATGTGTAACTAATTTATCAAACTTTTTATAATTATTTATAATTTTAAAAATTGACTTATAAGTGAATAAAAAGATTGGCCTAGTTATTGTATAATGTAAAAAAATAAACTACTTGAAAAATATTTATATTTAAAAAGAAAAATGTATGAACTATTATACTCTTATATTATATTATAGTTTAATCCATTTGAAAAAAAATTATATTAATAAAAATTTATAAATATATCCAAAAATAAATCTGTGTGTGTATAATGAGAGGAGACCGCTGATGTAGACTGAAGACCCTGAAACCCTCAACTCTCACAAAAAAATAATAAAATTTATAAATATTTAGAACAATTTAATTTTAATACTTAAATAACAATAAATGAAAGTATTTTAATTAATTATTATGATATATTTAACTACAGATTATAATTCATTGAGCATTTCATTTTATATATTCCTGTAATCACTTAATTGAATCTAATGATTTATTTAAATATTTTGATTGATTGTAAATTAAAGAAAACTTTTACAGCATTTTTTAAAAAATTGAATCATAAACAAAAGAAGCTTAATTTTAACTGTGAATTTAAAAACTACTGGTGACAAATAAACCTAGCAATTGTGAGAGGAGGTCGCCGAAGTACATATACAAAATATATTACATGCCCATGCTACATGCATCAAACACTGCCCACTAAGGAATTTGTCCCTACCTATCTTAAGCAACTGTTTACTAAATATTATCTTAATCATGAAATAATTTATTTATTAAATTTAAAAAAAATTATTAAAAAATATATATTGAATTTAATTTTAAACTTTCGAACAGTTGTAATCTATAAGATACAAATATTAAAAAGAAAAAACTAAATCCTTAACAAGGATATACATTAAAGATTTATTTATAAGTATCAGTTATATAAAAAGGTTAAATGAAATATCACAGTATAATGAAACAGTAAAAATATAATTCCTGAATCTTCAGACTATAATCATTAGGAGCATGCAAATTCCCAAGCAAAAAATACACATGCACATGCAATGTCCAAAGTGGGCAGAAACTGTGGTCCAGATCAAACATAGTTTTAGAGAGATGGAATTAATTCATAACAATAAATACATAAAGACCCTGGCACAGGCAGCTTTTAATCAAATTATTAACATCTGCCCAAAACTTCGTAAAGAGGTTCATCTCATCGTAACCAACAAAACTGCTGCAAATTATTGCAGAAAGGTTTTATTATTTCCAAACAACTATACATCTAAAGTAACATTTCCTTCCTAGTTATAAAGTAAAAAAATAAAAGGTGATTCCAATTATTGAACTAATTTTTTTTTAAGCATTAGTAATATGCGAAAAGAAAAATAACATTACTTCAGTAACACATTCGAAATTTAAAAACCAAACAAAGGATATAACATTTAGAGTAGAACATATAAAATAAAAACTGGAGACCATATATTTACTCTTAATTGTCCGATTTTAAGGATTTTTTTTCGAAAATTCCGTAACCTTTTGAAAAATAATTTTTGAGTTATTCTATTTTACCATTTTTACCATCCATCGTAACTTTTTTTCCAGCTTCTTTTCGTTGAAGTATGTTATATAGATAAATGTAAAGGGCGTCAAGAAAATGACTTTAGCCAAGTTTCATTGAAATCAGTATATTCATTTACTGACGGACGCCATTTTGAAAGTAAAAGGCGGATAGTAATGTCGATGAAGGATGATCATCTTCGAGTTACTTCTGATTTTTTATCCAAATTTTAAAAAAAATCGGTCCAGTATTTCCGGAGAAAATGCGCGGACGGCGTGCAGTGGACGGACAACAAAATTTTTATTCGTTTTTCGAATTCTACGCATCCTGGAAGGTGAAACCTCAAATTTTGAGAGGGGGTTAAGTTTTTGAATTTTTTGGTCGATCGCAATGGCTGATTATTGAAAATAATAAACCAATATTAAATAAAATAATATATAAGTTTTTGTAAATAAAAAAAACTCGAGGGATTGATGCGTTTTCAATCTGGAGATCAGCAATTTTTGTCTACTTAATGAAGTACTAATAACTCACGAATACCCATTTGCTTTCCACTTGAATTGTATCGTAATATGATCACAAAATTAAAAAAAAAAAAAAAATTGCCTAATAAAGCATTAGGCGATTTGGCGTGATCTACACTCCCCAAAATGTCAAAATAAGGAGGTTATATAGGTCCAACAGCCTAATTTTTTTGTGGCCTATTTTTGTTCTCAATTTTGCTATCGTACTATTTTGCAGTTCGAATCGAAAGCAAATGGGTATTCATGACTTTTTAGTACCTAATTAAATAAACAAAGTTTGACGATTTCCAGACTGAAAACGCTCTAATTCTGGCGCTACACGATATCCTAAAGACAATGTCTCACGATGACAAACGCTTGCGCGAATGTTCTCAGCAACGTTCATAAATACAAATAAAAGGGATACAATTTTAAAAATCAGAGCCAATTATGAGCACAGTTTAATCTATTTATTAATAACATAAGTAAAACAGAGCTTTATTCTCTCTTTCAGAGGTATTTAAATTCCGAAAAATTATATATGATGCATGCATATAATATACATATGATAAATGCAGTTCAATTAGTCAAATATATGGCTGTGAGATCTGGACATTAGAAAAAAGTTTTGAAATATTTGAGAGGAAAATCCTACGCACGATAATCGGAGCGATCTGGGATCAGCGTACTAAGACATGGATAAGAAATGCCAATAAAGAACTGCTTACTGGTCAATCAATATCCTAGGAAATGAAGGCGTGGATGATAAGATGGGCATGGCATGTAACTCGAAGAATCTATCTGGAAGCCTCTACTTAACAATGAATGCCTCAATAGAAGACAAAAGAACACGCGGAAGGCCAAAAAGCAGATGGATAGACAGAATCGACAAAGAACAGATAACTAGAAAGAAATAGCCCAAGACAGGCAGAGATGGAGCAGGCTTCTTAAGTCGGCAAAATATATACTTGGTATGTAATGCAAACAGTAAAAAAAAAAAAAAAAAAAAAAAAACGGAGTAAAACTGACATAATATGGGCAGTTCCCTACAATATTAAGTATTATTTCGTTTATATTCTGGCGGAAGTGATTTTTTGTTTTTCATTTTAAGGGAGAAAAAGGAAGAATATGACTGACCAAACGGGAAACTAAAAAAATAAATTGTGGTAGAGCTGGTTATTATACGTTGGGTACGGTCAACATTATTTGTTTGTTGTTTTATGAATATATTATAATTTATTATGTTAACAAACAAAAGTTTATATTAATTTAAAATTTGAGGTATAACATTTTGGTTTCTTATTTTATGTTAAATTTAAAATCAAAATAGTCGAAACTAATGTTCATATCCAAATATCTTACAATCTTCTCTGCGGATGATTTAGTTGTAAACACCTCATGACCTAATGACGAACGTTCGCGCTCACAGCATGTTGTGAATAATGCTGAAATTAATTTAGTAAAATTTGATTTAATAAATACAGGATTTTATTAACTTTCACAAGTGAATTATAGCTATTTTTTACTTAAGTATCGCTAGTCACTTTTAGTAACAGTTACTTTTAGTAACATAACAGTTATTATTAAGAAATCATTTCATAAAAGAACAAATGTTTTATTTGAAAATTAATATTAAACGATTGATAAAAAAAAAAAGAAACAGGTTAACTTTGAGAATAACAAAAATTCTAAATATTTAACAATATTATTCTTCAGGAGTCCAAAGGTTTCTCATTGCCTGTAATATTTTATATAATATCTTCGGGAACATTTTTTTTTCTTATTAATATTTCTTTCTTCGTCTTCATTTTGATGCTCTTCATATGCGATAAAAGAGTTTAATTTTAAGAAGTTTTTTAAAAATTTTATACATTAAAAAATACATTTATGATCCAGCTTATTATATGATATAACATCATTAGTACAATTGTAATAATTTATATTTAATTAATAAATCATATTTATTTGACCAATCTGTAACAGTTATAAGTAATTAATAAAAAAAGTAACTGGCCATACTTAAGTAAAAAAGGCATGCTATTTTTTGTTAATTTTTCCATTGGATACCAATATATTAAATTCATTAATACAGAAAGAAAATAAAGTAAACGCAAAATAAATATTATCAATAAATGAATAATATATTAGAAGGCAAAACTCACTTTAGAAAAATATGAATAAATCGTAGACTTGAGTAGGCAAATAAAAGTTTTAAAAATACGGTAAATAATAAATATTTCAAACCTTGAATAAATAGATTAGTAAGTTTGAAAAATAAATTTAAAACCAATTATAATTATAATTATAATTTATATGAAAGGACCATCAGACAAATTTTCTTCCTTGAATTTTTCTTGTGAATTATATAACCTTGGTGTAAAAAATGTAATAGAAGTGAAACAAAATTTTAATTGAAAATACATAACACTTAAATAAGAATATAATTAGTTTTGATGTACTAATTTTTAACTGATTGGTAATAAACATAAACGAGAATAAAATTATGCGCAAAGGATAATTTAGAAAATTCAAAATTATTGGAACTGATTAAAAATAATAACACATGATTACAGGTATGGTAGTAAGATTATCTGTTGAACTAAGTGGATGCAGTTTAAAAAAAAAGAAAAAAAAAAGGTGTTTGCAGAACAAATTAAAATACTAAACCAAAAATCATTAATATAGGCACTTGGTGAATAGAAGAATATATATTAAAGTAAAAAAAAAAATATGCATAGTGTTATTATATTAAATTTACAATTTGATTGTGGTTTTCCTCCTTCTATGACAATTAAATTAAATTGGACAATTAAATATTTGGATAAGAACATCAGTGTCGAATATTTTGATATTAAATACCCAAAATATCAAAGAATAAATACATTTAATGTCTTGGTTATTAATGGTTTTTAAGAATTAGACGATAAATGGCATATACTAAAGTTTAAATTAACATAAAATAATAAATCAAAATGTTATATCATAATTTTTGAATTAATATAAGAAATTCCAATACATCCATAGAACAACAAACGAAATTTTCAAAAATAATTTAATATTGACCATACCTAATAACCAGCGCCTCCACCATATTTGTTTTAATTTTCCATTTGTCTCCCCCCCTCAAAATGAAAAAATTGAAAATCACTTCCACCCAAATATATACAAAATAATATGTAATACTATATGATGCTCATGATTGGCTTGTATTGTTAAAATAGTATACCTTTTTTTTCTCCTCCTAACATAGGAATTTCATTAAAAAGAGAACTTCTTCACCAAAGTGGAAAGCAAGCAAATAACATGAAAAATTTTACGTGTAATAATCATAAATTAAACATTTAAATATAGGTATATTACAAATATTGAGAATGTAAAAGAAATTAATAGTAACGAAGTGTTAAGAAATTTACTGGTGATAATACATACATTTTAATACAGAGGCGAAACATGACAACTTAAAAAAAAAAAAGCTATAATATTGAACAGGGTTCGAAATTGATAATTACGAAAAATATCAAAATAAAAATCAAATCTGATCAAAATTTTAATCTGTAATTTTCAAAAATCATTTAGTCATACCCAGATCAATATTTTTAACAAAATGTTTACAATTAACAGTAATAATATTTTTTGAGTAATACTTGTTTAGATTTGAAATAAAATTTTGCAATCTCTACGGTATATTTTTATTCTGGAGTAGTAGATGGAGAATATTGTTGTCAACTATTAGCAACAGAATATCTTTATTTCTAAAATTCATTAGAAATTTGGAGTTAAGAACCCCCCCTAAAAAAAAAAAGGGAAGTATATATATTTATATGTATATATAGTGCAGGTACTGCGTCAACAATCAAAATTATTAAAGAAGTATAATAATCGTACTATTATTTTTAATCGAATCGATAAACATCAAAGATCGATTTTTATATATAATTCAGGCATGATTTTTAAATTAAAAATCAAATATAATATTTATTACATGATGTGGTTGGAAAAAAAAAATTATGGATTTCAAATCCTGATAATAAAGTATATATAATAATTATTAATTAAATGTTACAGTTCTGGAAAAATTGTATTCCTACTACTACTAGTTCTAATAGTATAATAATAATTTGTAGTTTAATTATGATAAACTTTTATTTTCGTTGAGATCAAATATATATATATATATATATATATATATATATATATATATATATATATATATATATATATATATATATACATGTATGTATATATAGTGCAAGTACTGCGTCAACAATCAAAGCTATTAAAGAAGTATAATAATCGTACTATTATTTTTAATCGAATCGATAAACATCAAAGACCGATTTTTATATATAATTTAGGCTAAATTAAAAATCAAATATAATATTTATTACATGATGTGATGTGGAAAAAATTATGGATTTCAAATCCTGATAATAAAGTATATTTAATAATTATTAATTAAATGTTACAGTTCTGGAAAAATTGTATTCCTACTACTACTAGTTCTAATAGTACTCATAATAATAATTTGTAGTTTAATTATGATAAACTTTTATTTTCGTTGAGATCAAATATATATATATATATATATATATATATATAAAACCTGACATTCGTCTCACATTGCGCGAACCATTCAAATCACATTTATGGAACCATTCGAGGTTTTGCTATGAATGGTTGCTGTGAACTTTCGCGCAATCGTTTAAGCCATCGAAGCTTACGATGAGATGAAGTTATTCACAAAGGTTTAAGTGAATGAGAATTATTTGATAAAAAGGGCTCTGTACCACGGACTAGTCGTGTAAGAGAAATAAAACAGTAAGAATCATAATATGATTTTTACAAAAAATAACTTAATTTGTTAAAAGACCATTTGATAAGTTAATATCGTTTGAGCTATGGACCATAGCGCATGCTTAGAAGTTGCTCCACTAACCTGGCGGCACACCAGGGCTTCTTGAAGTTCTCAGCCCTGTAAATAATATAAATATGTATTAAAATAATAGAATTTATAGACATTTTAACTTATATAGACTTATAAGTTATTTTGAATTCTTGCTAATTGTCTCTCTCTTCCATACAGTTCTATGTCGTAGTATTGTCTAATCAGTAACTGTTAATGAAGCTTTTAACGAAAGATCATTTGCAATACTTACTGAGGGTTATAATCTAAGTTTTCTTTAATTATTATCATATATATATATATATGTACTATTAAAACTAATTCTTACCTCGCTGCCGCTATGATGCGTATAGTCTCGGAGACTGCCTTAAAATCGGATGATTTCTGGAAGACCGCAACAGTTTTGTGTAGATGTTTCTTGAACCTGTAATTAAAAGTCATTGAAAAATAACAATAACCCAAAATACTTTTTATTATTTTTTTTTTGTCTATAAAATATGTATTTGCGCCTGTCAACAATAAGTTGACAATCAGCAAATGTGATGGCGATAATGATATAATGACATGACAGGCATGGGGAAGGAAAGTACTCAGCAGTACCTCTTCCCTAACTTGTTCCAATTACTTAGGTTGTCTAAGGAAGGAGATCCCTCATCCAACGCCTTTTTAGTCTCCTGCTCATGTTCTGAGGTATGTCAGCTATGGCCATGTCTCTTATAAGTCTGTTATTATGTCCATTTAAATTAGTGTAAAATCGTTGATAAAGGGTCGTTATATGTTGGTCAACTGTTGGAAAGTGGAGGTCAGTATGTAGAGTTTTGTTAGTCACGTACCAAGATGCTTTTGTTATGAGTCGTAATAATTTTGATTGGAACGTTTGAAGTTTTTGTAGGTGGGTCTTTTTAGCGATGCCGTATATTTGTGATGAGTATGTCCATATGGGCTTAAGTAAGTATGTATATGTATTCAGTTTATGTTTTAGTTTTAGTTTTGAAGATTTGGCAAAAAGAGAGTAAAGTAGTTTGAGTCGTTTGTTAAGTGTCATACGTTTCATTTTAACATGTGGGCTACTTATTATAACTTATAATATTGTTGCATTATTTTTTAATATTAATATAGTATATTTCCAAATCGGCTTGGTGAAACATACATGTTTAAGTACTGAATATTGGTAGAGCCAAACAGTTAACTATATAAAAATCAATGGAGAAATTTTAGAGGATGGAAACTTGAAGAGGACGGAGATCATAAAAGAATATTTACGATAAAAATTACATATAATATTTTTTCCCGATCGGTATAATTAACATTAGAAATATTTAGTTATTAATATTTTAGCGTGAAATATCTCTAATCTGGGAGGATATCTATATTTACGAATTGGGTAGGGACTTCTCCTGGATTCTTTTCATCAGAATTCGAGTTACACTGTTCCCCTAAATACATAATATATTCAACTATATGAGCCATCTGATTATCACTCAACGCTATATTTGTGGATGTGCTAATATTACAAATAAAAGTATAACATCATGTTTAGTGATAACCAAGGACCGGATTTTAAACAGTAAAACCCCACAGATTATGCGATATAATATGTCGTGAAATATGAAGTAAAAAAACACGAAAAATGCCGTAACTGATCACTACACATGCTAAACTACTTGATTACTAATATGCCTGTGTAATGTAATGGTGTGCCTACAAAGAGTTTTGAAATAAAAAATAAATTATGCAGCGATTAAAAATTACAATATTTTTTAAAATAACTAAACTAAAGAATAAAAATAATTAAACATATATAGAAAATAAGGTTATGATATGCATATAAACATTATGATGGTCGAAAACACAACATGAACCCCATAAAAAAAAAAGTATTTAAACGCATCGAAATTGTGTATGCTAATGGATAACATTTGAATGTTTGTTGAAGTAATAACATAATTTTCTCAATATTCCTTAATTTGGTGTTTTATAATATTTCAGATTCTTTTTTTATATAACCCAACCTTACACCGATGTTTTTAATTCCATATATATATATATATATATATATATATATATATATATATATATATATATATATATATATATATAGTCCATGGTACAGACCCCTTTTTGCCAAATTATTAACAATCGCCAGAAACTTCGTAAATAGCTTCATCTCATCGTAACGTACAACTATTTTATTTACGAAAATTCATGGGGCGTTTTCAATCTAGAGGAGGGCAAACATTGTCTATTTAATTATGTACTAAAGCTCGTATCTATTTATATTCTTGCCACTTGGATCGCAAGATAATTTGATCACAAAATCTATAAAAAAGGTGGCCTACAAAAATATTGGGCTTTTTGTCCTATATAACCTCCTTATTTTGAGAATTTCAGGATGTAGGTCAAGCCAAACGGCTCAATATTTTGGAAGGCCATTTTGTGCTAAAATTATCTTAAGATTCAGGTGGAAAACAAATGGGTATTTACGAATTTTTTAAGTTTGCCCCCCCCTCCAGATTGAAAACACCCCAATTCCGAGAATTTTCGTAAATAAAATATTTGTAGGTCACTATGAAATGAAGCTATTTACGAAGTTTCAGTCGGATATAAATACTTTTATAAAAAGGACCACTAGGCCACTAGGTACCACGGATTAATAGGCCCTCTCTTTATTTACGTTTTCTAACTGTTTAGTGTCACTATCTATCTTCACCTGGTCGTCATTTTGTATTCCTGCGGCTATATGCTTGCAGATGTGCATCTTTCTCATCAGCTTTGTGTACATCGTCAATTTATAAGTAAAAACTTTAGTATGAAATATTGTCGTTAGTAAACATTGTATTAAATTACTGAGCCAAATATTAAACTTTTCGTTGGTTATCTTTCTTTATTGGATCCTTGTGTAGATTAGAACAGGTCTGGCTCTGGCGTGGATATCGTCCAAACATGGAGATAAACTTATGGTTTCAGCATGAGCTGTGCCAACAACATCGGGACTCCTATCAACTCTCTAAATCGGGACCAAGAGCCAAATCACATATCGATATTGGATATAGGATATTGATATGACTTTGCCTTCCGGGCGTTCGGCCAGCGTGATAGCGGCTCCGGAAATAAATATGCAAAATATCTAAGAAAATTCCTGAGGCTATTTTTAATAACAATTAAATTTACAATCATGCTCATAAAAATTGGTCATGAAACTATTTCTTTTGATTCTTAGGTTTACAACGTTGATTCGAGTGACTTTTTTTGTTTTTTCATTACTAATTTTAGGCTACAAGAAAACTTTAACAATTTTTCTCAATTTAGTCTTAACTAATGCCAGGATAAGAGCTATAATTATGAACAATTTCAATAAACTGTCCTCGTCAGAAAATATTAAAATTGTAACGTCACATGAAGTAAAGGAATTTTCAACAAAGAGGTTATGGTACCTCCAATCAACGATAATCGTAGCTTAGAAAAAAAAAATCTTTTTTAGGACATCATTGAGCGAAAAAAGGAGCTGGAACAATGGAAAGAACAGACTAACAATTTGACTGTTTAATGGTGTGATTATTTTTAAAATATCGCTTCAAAAGAAATGTCCAGAGATCTTGCAGCATGTCCCGTTTTCGAGATAATTTGTAATTCTTGCCGAAAGGTAATACCTACGTTTTTAGATTTTAAATATCTTTTAACGTTAGTATTCGACTAACTAAAAACCTATCCAAAAGTTATATGTTGTATACAATATAGTATTATATTGCTGCTATTACAAAAGGTCGTATGCAAAAATAAGGCTGTATCATCCAACAAATAGGTTTTGGGCGAGTACAATAATGGATTAGTATAATTAGATAGCTCTGTTATTATCCAGTTTTTTTTAATTAATTTTTAATCACTGTTGAATATTTTAATTTTGTTGAGTTTGTACATATTTAAAATGATATTATAAATAGATCTTTTGAAGAATTTCCATTTTTTTAAATTTATTATAACCACCGAGATATTTTTTTTATTTTTCTACTCTTTCTCGCTCTCTCTCTCTCTCTCTCTCTCTCTCTCTCTCTCTCTCTCTCTATATATATATATATATATATATATATATATATATATATATATATATATATATATATATATATATATAAACACTCATCTCGGAGAAAAAGGACAAGAGATAATTACTAGCTAGAGTGAGAACTGATAGGGCCTCATGAACTGGAGAGAAGTTCGGTACAACTCCATCAGTTGCTCCAACTTTTTTACACTACTTCTCAAATTGGTTTTCTCTTCGGTGCCTACATTGAAATATAACTTTGTCTTAGTCTATATTTGTTAAGTTTCAATTCAACTTTATACAATGTGTACAATATTATATAATATGTATATAAACATTGGATATCCAAGTGCTGTAGAAATGGAAGTATCTTTATATGATCAGGGTATAATAAATCATTCGTTGCTACGTGATCGCCGAGGATGAAAAAAGCCAAAGTTTATCGTTTAACATTATATATATATATATATATATATATATATATATATATATATATATATAATATATATATATATATATATATACATCCCCCACCTTAAGCATTAAAGAAACAATAAAATAACTTTTAACCAATCTTACAGACAAAAAAAAAGGAAAAATACGTTCTGGGAAGGAGACGTATGCTGCTTACGTTTTTATTTTATTTTATATATATATTCCATTTGCCCAAAAACTCATATTTATTATTATTTTATTCTCATCCTTTGCCCATAGATCTAATTAAAAAAAAATAAGTCTCATAATTTATAGTATTTTGTCTTTTTTATTTGGACGTTTCGGTGATATTTTTTCTTCCTTTTCAGAATGAAAGATTAAGAGGATTAGGGAAAAAAAATCTATTTGTTTATAAAATAAAATAAAAGTTTAAGCTTATTATACATTTCTCTATTGCAGGTTACATTTTCCTTAATTAATTTTTTTGGGGACAGGTTAAAATTTAATTAATTGCTTGCTTAATGCTTATATAGTGAAATTTAATAGGATTTTAAAGGCAATTCAATAACTGATTTTTTTTTTAAGATTTTGTTTTCGAATTTAATTTATCAGATTATGCCGGTGGTAAGAGAAACGAGCTCGCCCTATGAAAATCTATGAAACAAACTCAATTCTCCAAATAATTTTTCCTTCTCTCACTCTAATTAAAGTCAAAACTCAAAGTCGGGAAAAGCAGTAAAAAATATCTGGTGTGTCCACTCACACGACTTTCCTACCTCTTTCAGAAAAGTTTTTATATCTTCACATATGTTCACGAAGAAACAAAAAAGAATTGAATTAGATTTATTTTCCTGAAAATTGATCAAACAAAAGATTTGAGTAAGATTTATTTGATAAACTAAAGCAATGTTAACCGTGATCTGTGTAAAAAATTCAATACTCACTAATATTGCTGATCAATAACTTTTTGCCATAGCTTAGTATTGTCAAACAATAATTTCTATTAAAAGTAGAGGTAATAGTGAAGATTGTGTGATGCGGGCAACAGATTTTCTTACTTTCTCTTAGTCTTCTTTATTCTCTCATTCACCCTTTTCTGACAACGGAATATGAACACGTAATCTTACATTGGAAATTGAATAGCTGTAACTTCGTTAATAGTTGTCCAAAATGAACGATTTTTATATGGCTTTGCAGCGAATTTCATTACCTTTCAAACGACAGGCGCATGAATTTCTGTCACAGGCATCAGTAGCCAAAACCCTACAAAATAAAAAAATAAGCAATAAAATCCGTTGAGTTGTTCCCGAGAAAATCTTGGCACAGACAGACCAATGGCTAAAAATGTGTTTTCCGGACTCAGGGGGCTCTGAAACGTATAGATCCGTCGAAAACCGCATATCGAAAATTTGAGCCGATTGCAATACTTTCCTTACCTGGTATAGGTAGCAATGTAAAAAAGGTGACCCCCGAATACAATTCTATGCAACCCACTCAATTTATTAATTATATTTAAATTTTATTTGTAGAGGTCATATGTATGCTAGAACATAAAATTAGAATTAAGAAAAGATCAAGATCGTCAAATGATAAGGTAAACCTCCATTCGCTGTGAGTGGAGTCGACATTAATGTCCCGACAGGTTCCACTAAGTGGCCTTACCCTAAGGCATGCTCTGCTCCAGGACAGTCCAGTAGATCTGGAGCTGGAGAGGAATTATGTACGACGAGGAAGAGACTTTACTTTCCAACCAACGGTCCCGACCGCTCGGCGACGAACGTCGACAATTAGCAACGATCAACGGGAGATGAGACGGAACTCGACGAGCGAATAGATAGTGTGTTCCAATCAGTGATGGGTCGAATATCGCCGAAGCATGGCGAAACTTCGCGCCGCGGTGGATTAGAGCGAATTATCTTTCATCAGAGGACAGGCCTACATCTATATATTTTATCTCATATCTGAATAATGAAAAAAATTATTTCGATTCAGTATTTACTATTGAAATGTCCGGAAACTAAAATAGTTAATGGCATTAATATTTATTTTTATTTTTTTTAGTAATATAACGGTCTGTCATATGGACAATAATTATGGTTAGGCATGTCTATATTCACACCATATACAAGATAATACAATAACACTGTATAGCTGCTTCTATAATAATGTTGAGTTGTTAAATGGCCTAGGATAATCTGCCCGAATAGATAATATTTTATAAGAGAGAACAAAAAAGAAAATTTTATATGGGAATATCATTTAAAGTACCTAATGTTATAATTTATTTATTCATTATTGTAATTTTCTCCACATTTTCTTCCATCTTACAACAGTCCGTAAAGCTCATAATGAAGTGTTCAGAATTAATATAGGTGATGATACAGGATTTCTAATGAGCCTAAAATAACTTAAATATTTAATAGTTGACCGTTGGATTATAAAGGAAGGAGATGGTCCGGGGTGGCGGTCATAAATAGGCCAAATAGTGGTAAAACTATTTTATTAAAAGCCGACGTTTCGACCCGACTTTGCAGGTCTTCTTCAGGGAGTTGTGTTCAACTAGGAGCTTCACTTATAACTGAAGAACTTGAGTTAAATTGAAAAACTTGTTTTTTGTAGAATCGTCTTTTTAATTTAACCTATTAAAATGGGTTTATAAATTGTGATGGTCGACCATTAATCTTTTTTAACACACACATCACAAATGGAAAATTCGAAGTTTCTACTTTGTAAATATTTTAAACCTTATCTTTTTTCATAATACATAACATAATATGCTATAAGACTGATTTTAATAATTTGCCTGGAATTTCATCCGTATTTTAATTTATAAGTTTTAACAGTTATCTATTTATAACAATTTTATTATTAATTATTCTTATCCCTTGGAGAATTCTTAACAAGTTGACCTGCATTTCAGTTAACTTATTTTCTTTTTTCTTAGATTGGTAGCAGCTTCAGAAATATATTTTAAGGTATAACTCTGCTTTAAAATATAAACTCAATTATCTTGAGGAACAGATCTGGAAAATCTGAATTCTTAACAAGATTAAAAAAAAAAAAAAAGAAAAGGAAAAAAGACTTGGAAAGGGGACACTCCTAGAATTATCGGAGAGATGTGCAGCGAGCCGAAACCTCTCGTGAATTAATTAGGCCTGTATTCGGTTCCTGCCTGCGTAAAAAAAATTAATTAATAGTCAGCATGAAAAAGGACCTTTCGTCCTTAACGAACGCTCGCCTCCTCAACGGCTAATTTCTGCTCCGATTGCTGGAATGCAATCTCTGCTTCTGGAATATCGGAACATTACTCACGAGCAGATGACAATTAGTGGGTCTCTGATTTCACCAATTGTTTTGGTGTTTCTACATCCACAAATATTGCACACCTGTCCCAGCATTCCATATACTTAAAAAAAATATAGAAATCTGGAGAAGAAAGACCAATAAAGAACTGCCTACAGAAACTGGTCAATCAATAATCAATGATATGAAGGCACGGAGGTTAAGATGGGCAGACAGCTTGTAGCAATCCATCTGGAAGACTATGTAACAAAAACTCAGTAGTAGGCAAATGACCACGCGGAAGGGCAAAAAGCAGATGCATAAAAAGAATCAACAAAAATGCAACTGAGCTGCGTGCATATATTTGCAAAGAAATAGTCCAAGACAGAAAGAGATGGTAAAGCGTTCTTAAGATGTACAGGATCTGTAATGATAAATCCGTTAACAGATGTTTGTATAATAGAAGAATAACAACAATGATTCAAATGTAACTGATACAATTCTATACTATACTAGTTACAAAAAGTAACTGGCAATGCTAATGTGCAAAAGATCCATTTATTTTAAGAAATATATATTATAATTAATTGTAAGTATGAATGATCACTTTGAAACTAATAATTTATTTTGTATTTTTTTACGTGATATGCTGCCGATAGACTAGTTTTCAATTCAAATGTCTTATAATATCTTTCTTAAATATATAAATATTTTGTAAATCTAACAAGAATCTAATAATAATAATTCAAGACATAATCTATAAATGTCTTTATAAATCTATAAATGGCTGCTAAAAAAAAAAAGAAGGGAACCGCTACATTAGGAAATAATTTGTACGTCTGAACATACTATGACATAAATTTAAATGATAATCGACAAATAATTATTAATTTTTTTTTAAATTTATTTATTGAGTATTACAACAATCTGTCTCTTCGACATTGGTTATAGTGAGGTAGGATAACATTCACACCATTTAACATTGTTAAAATTAATTCGCAAGAAATGGTTGAAGAATCTCCTTTCTTCACTCCAAACCCGTTCCAAGTGCTTCATAATGACAGAGAAGTAATGGAGTCAGCAGCAGTACCCAGGGAACCAAGGCCTCCTCCGATATTTGTTAAAAACATCAAAAATTTTCAACTACTGTGTACACAGCTAAACGAAATCTGCTCCGGCAGTTATTCTTGCCTCAACAGGACTAACGACACAAAAATAACACCTGATACTGCAGAAGCCTACCGAAAAATTGTGAAGTACCTGTCAGAAACTAATGCAAATTTCCACACGTACCAGCTGAAACAGGAGAGATCGCTACGAGTGGTGGTTAGAAATTTACACTCCTCAACCCCAACTGAAGTGATAAAAGAAGAACTAGCGACGCTTGGTTTCAAAGTGCGTCAGGTAACCAACGTTCTGAAGGAGAATAAGGAGCAGCCAGGAGTGAGTAATAAAGTTCCACTACCTTTATTTTTCGTGGATCTAGAGCCATCACCTGGCATTGAAAAAATATATGATATCAAGAGATTGTACTACACTATCGTGAAGATAGAGAAGCCATACCCCAAGAAGGAAATTGTGCAGTGCCACAATTGCCAGGCGTATGGCCACACGAAAACTTATTGTCACCATCTGCCGCGTTGCGTGAAATGCGGTGAACAGCACAAATCTGTGGAGTGCACCAAACCAACACAAGATCCTGCAGTGTGTGCACTATGCCAGGAGGGACACCCGGCCAACTACAAAGGCTGCCAAACCTATAAGAGCCTCAAATCCAGATACCAGAAGAACCGGATTCAAGATGAGACAACCAGACCAAGAAGAGAACCTTCTAGAATTGTTAACAATAATTTATCATACTCCGAACTACTTGGAGGTAAGAACCCCAATAATACATGTGAAGCCCTGCCGCAGCAACTACCTCAGCCCCAATCTCAATATTCTGTTCATCCTAACACACATAATCATCAACAACCTCAAATTCCTCATATTCCTCCTCCTTCAAATGCAACAGATCTCACTAGTTTGTTAGCATCTTTCCTAACCGATTTCAAATCCCTAGTCACTCCACTCATATCACTCCTTACAAATCTCGTATCTCACCTCATCCCTCCTTTGAAAAATCCTTAATGACCCACATACCAAAACCCATGTCCATTCTCCTTTGGAATGCGAATGGTGTTAGAAATCACGTTGACGAACTAACAGCTTTACTACAAGACAAGAACATTGACGTAGCCCTAATTACAGAAACTCGACTGACCATAAAACAGCATTTAAAAATCCCACAGTATTTAACATACCGTACTGACCACCCTGATGGCAGAGCACATGCCGGCACTGCTGTCATCGTACACCAATCCCTCTCCCATCACTTACTCCCATTACCTACTCAAGATTTCCTACAGTCAACCGCTATTGTAATCAAAGCCTTCTCCTTTCCAGTCACCCTTGCATCAGCATATTGCCCTCCTAACAGATCCATATCCAAAGTCCAGTTCAGTTCTCTCCTCAACTCCTTAGGTCATCATTTCATCCTGGGTGCAGACTTAAATGCCAAGCATCAAGTTTGGGGTTCAAGAACCACGAATTCTCGTGGCAGAACATTTCTGTCTGCACTCAATACCCAACGTTTCAGTCTCCTTCCACCCAACTCACCTACCTACTGGCCCACAGATCCTAACCGCAATCCCGATATCCTTGATTTTTTCATCCACAGTGGCTTAGGTCCCCTCAATCATTCCCTTACCCCTCTTGGCGAACTATCCTCAGATCATAGTCCATTATTACTCCAATTATCTCTAGCTCCTATTCCTAAGTCTTCTCCACCGTCCTTCATCAGAGGCCCAGTTAACTGGAAACTCTTTCACCAAATCCTTACCGATAAAATTGACCTCAGAATGACCCTGAAAACCCCAGATGACCTTGACAATACCGTACACTTTTTTACCACCACTATCCAACAAGCAATCTGGACTGCTTCCTTTCCAAACCACTCCTCAAGAACTCCTAAGAAAAATAAGTTACCTCAACACCTCATAGACCTAATCCATACCAAACGCCGTGCCAGATTATTATGGCAACGTACTAGACACCCCACCGATCGCCAATCCTATAATTATTTTTGCAAAAAACTAAAGATAGAATTGGCCACCTTCAGATCCCAATCCTTCAACTCCTACCTCACTTCCCTCTCTTCTCATGACAATTCCCTATGGAAGACCACCAAACATATCCTAAAACCCCATCACATATCACATCCTCTCCGTCGAGGTGATGGCTCTTGGGCAGCATCTGACGAAGATAGAGCCGAAGAATTCGCCAAAAACCTTTCCCTTACATTCACCTCTCATCCAGAATCCAATCCCACCCACACGTCAGCAGTAGAGGAATTCCTTAATTCACCCATCCCACTCTCCTTACCGCCTAAAGCAGTTAATCCTTCTGAGGTCAAATTCCTTTTACAAAAACTACCTACCCGTAAATCACCTGGATACGACCTGCTTACCTCTCAGATCCTTAGACAACTCCCTCCTAAAGCTGTCATATTCCTTACATACATATACAATAGCATCCTACGAACCACCCACTTTCCTCTTTTGTGGAAACATTCCACTATTATCCTGTTTCCGAAACCAGGCAAACCTCCCAACACCTCAACGTCCTACAGACCAATTAGCCTTCTTCCTATTCTCTCAAAAATCTTTGAAAAGATCCTCCTAAAACGCATCCTACCCTTTATAGAATCCCAAACTCTTCCTTCCCATCAGTTCGGATTTCGTTCACAACACTCTACAGTCCAACAAGGACTCCGAGTGGTTGATCATATTTCCGCAGCATTGGAAAGCAAGCAATATTGCTCGGGTGCATTTCTGGACATAGCTCAAGCTTTCGACCGGGTATGGCACGCCGGGCTTCTTTCCAAGCTGAAAAACTATCTTCCTCAGTCCTTGTACCTTGTTCTCCGTTCCTACCTCTCAGATCGTACCTTCCGAGTTCGTTGCGGTACTGAATTTTCGCATTGCTATCCAATTGAGGCAGGTGTTCCTCAAGGTAGCGTATTGGGTCCCGTCCTTTACATCCTCTTTACCGCCGATATCCCTGTCCATCCCGATACCTTCCTGGCAACTTTTGCTGATGACACCGCTATTCTATCATCCGACTCAGATCCCAACATAGCATCCTTAAATCTCCAAAACCACCTCACCTTGATTGAGCACTGGTGTAATAACTGGCGCATTAAAGTTAATGAATCTAAATGCCAACACATTACCTTTACACTCCGACGCAGTTCCTGTCCACCAGTACACTTTAATTCCATCCAGCTTCCTTACTCAGACACAGTCCGGTATCTTGGCTTTCATTTAGACCGAAGACTGACGTGGAACCCACATACTAGACTCAAAAGACAAGAACTCAACCGACGATACGGCCAGCTATACAGACTACTAAACAGAAAATCCAAACTTTCTATTGAAAACAAATTACTTATCTACAAGACAATACTGAAACCTATATGGACATACGGACTTGAACTGTGGGGTACAGCAAAAGCTTCTAACATCAAACGTATTCAATCCTTTCAATCTAAAGTCCTTCGAACAATAGTTGATGCTCCGTTCTATGTAAATAACAAAATCCTACACCATGACCTTAATATCCCATTTGTCCTAGACCTTATTCCAGAAAAATTCTCCAAATTTCACCAGAACCTTACCTATCATCCAAATCCCCTTGCACAATCTCTATCCAGCACCACCCATCCTTACAATCCTCCTCGAAGGTTGAAGCGGCAGTGGCCCAGAGACCTTTTGTAAATAAGCATCTATTGGAGTTTTGGCAATGGCCAGATCCTCCACTCAAGCCCGAGTGTGTATGATTAGGTTAGTTCTTTTGTTTATATACATTTATTTTATTTTATTGTATTTATTTTTATTTTATTTATTGTATTTATTATTATTAAGTTTCTGTATTATTTTATTTTTTTTTTTATTGTAAATAGAGTGTGAGTGTGCTTTCTCTGAACACTATTATAAATGTCCTTGATGTGACAGAATGTAATATTTCTAAATAAAAAAAAAAAAAAAAAAAAAAATTAATTACATTAAAATGAAATTCTTTTCTTTTCTTCACAATCTTAGTATTTACTATACCCGGATTTGTAGACGGTTGTGTAACAATTGATTTTTTATTTTATTTTTTTGTTAAGAATAATAAACAAATATTGCGTATGGCATTAAACTAGATATTATTATTTATTTACATTTATTTGGTACATTTCTAATTTTATAGCAAGGGAGTTTGCTTTAATACAATATACATTTCAACCAAACCGCTCATAATCAGGAAGCCCGTGACAAAAAAGTTATCTTATTTCATACTAAGTATTGTCCTCATAAATTGACCTCATCCACAAGCCTGGTGAGAAAAATGCACTTATGACAGCATATAGCCGCTGGATTTGAAAATGACGGACAGGTGAAGATAGACACTATATATGTAGAAAACTTATATATGGAGAGCTTTCTATTAATATAGAAAGCTACCAACCTTTTAAATTTACAGTATTTACTGCCTCAAGACATGAAATAATGGTCAGTTACTCCATTCCCGTAGAGTGGAAATTTCTTTAAGTATATATATATGTCATGAGGAATGATGGCCTGAACTTCAGGTCGAAACGTCGGCATATGTAAAAATAAATATTATCATTTATTTTTGCCTTCCTTTTTGACTGACCACCCCAACTATTCTTCTCTTCATTAACAATGATTCAAATGTAACTGTTACTTTTCTATACCAGTTACAAAAAGTAACTCGCAATACTAATGTACAAAATATCCATTTATTTTAATAAATATATATTATAATTAATTGTAAGTATGAATGATCACTTTGAAACTAATAATTTATTTTGTATTTTTTTACGTGATATGCTGCCGATAGACTAGTTTTCAATTCAAATGTTTTATAATATCTTTCTTAAATATATAAATATTTTGTAAATCTAACAAGAATCTAATAATAATAATTCAAGACATAATCTATAAATGTCTTTATAAATCTATAAATGGCTGCTAAAAAAAAAAAGAAGGGAACCGCTGCATTAGGAAATAATTTGTACGTATGAATGTTTTACAATGAATTATTTTTAAATATTAAGAAATGATTCTAAATTTTACATGATTTTTCCCTCACATTTTTATTATATAAGTTTAGATCATATTAGATTAGTATACAACATTTATATCGAACTACATTTATTAATAAAAACGAAAGCCACATAGCATAATTTTCCAAAAACAATTTTAAAATAAATATACAGTAGGCATTGAGATGGGAGGCACAAAGTTCAACGGAATTTTCCACTGTCAAATTCGCGGTCTCTTAATTTCGCTATAATCACTCCTACTTACATATATCATAAGAAAGGGACAAACTTAAATAATTTGTAATTGCAATATTTCCAATTCATTGAGATTCAAGAGATTCAATTGCTACAGTTAAAAAATATTTAAAAATATATATATATATACATAAAAAACTGAATATATATAAAATATTTTATTTGAAAATGGTTTCACTAAAAAATAATAAATTAAAAGAATTGTTAATGTAAAATAAGTAGAAATGAATAAAAATTTCACAGATTATAAAATATTCATCATAAAATATATCAATAAAACAAATTAATTTCTCATATTTCTTTGTGAAAAATTATACCGATATTAAGGCTCTGAATGAGATTAAAAATAAGACCATGGGCACAAAAAACCTATATTAATATATTTTAAATTATTATTTTTGCAAGAAATTAAAAAGTAGATATGGAAGAGTAATACTTAGCGTTCTTAATAATACTTAAATACTTAGCATATATTGTGTTTTAAGGGATGGTTATATAAATTTCAGTTTTTCATGGTAAATACACATTTTTATGAACAAATTAAAAGAACAGATTAATTGTAATGCATTATTTGAAATTTATTACTCACAGTTGGAAATTCCAATATGGCCTTTTTTTCTTGAGTTCATTAGTTCACTATTCGCTTTGTTCTTTATTAAACATATTTCGAAACGAAAAGAAAGAAAACAATAAAAATCACTGAAGACACTTAAATAAATCACTATTTTCACATTTATAACACTTTTTACACATTTGAAATAAAGTTTATTACTTTATAACACCCGTATCGCACCAGAGTGAATATAATTCGAAATAGACTAACCGTTGTGTTAGGGGAGCTAATTTGACTAGAGAATACTGGCATCTGATTGGCTGAGAGGAGGGCTGTTACCGCCAAGTCCAAAGCAGTGATTGAAAAATCCGGTAATATCCAGTTTCATTCCATACTCAACTCTCTTTCTGTCCCACAGTTATAATATTAACAACTATTTTATTTATTTTGGTTATTAATGAATACAACCGTGTAACACGAATTACTGCTCATATTTATTATTTTGTTAAATTAATATATTGAAACTAAAATGGGATATCAAAATAGATTTCAATATTTAAGCTAGATATAATGATAATTGTTTTATATACCTCTAAATAAATATTATTTAACCACCTTTTTTTAATATATTGACATTTATGTTTTTTAAAATTTATTTTTATATTAAATTATTATTTAATAATCTTTTCAATGAAAATAAAGTTGATCTTTTAGCATTCACATATGTATGTTAAATATTGAAATAAACAAAAGTAATTTAAGTTCAATGACAATCATTATAAAAAAGATATTAGTTAATTAATAGATTAATATAAAAATAAATTAATACTGCATTTTATATATATATATATATATATATATATATATATATATATATATATATATATATATATATATAGCACATGTTAAATAGGACAAACAAAACAGAACTTCCAACCAACATAGTAACAATTGTAATTCCAAAATAAAAAAATATAACACAAGTACTGCATTATCAACACAGCACCCAACAAAAACACAATTTTGATTTTAACAACTCTAAAATACTAATAAGTGAAAAAAAAAAACAGCTACAAAAGAAAAGTTTTAGAATCCATTTACATTTCCAAAAATTTAGACTCATATATGTAATTTCCAACCTGATAGGAAACAATTAAACAGCACATATGCCAATATAATCACAAAATTGAAATTTTAATTAAACAAATGTTTAATAATAACCTTTATAAGCGAGCAGTATAAAGAAATATATGACGATGTTCAACCTCCCAACCACACTTACAATTTAATTAGACTTTGGATTACGTGAAAAAAGCATGGTTGAATAAAGTAATGAAGTTTTAAAATCTAAAATAATTTATATATCTTTATCTTACTTTGATATTTATGTATTTGAATAAAAAAGCAACCTCATTCTATCTAATGTTACTGTTAATTTATAATTTAACTGGTAGAGGTAATAACAAAAATTTTTAAAAATTATATATATATATATATGATATTATATATATATATATATATATATATATATATATATATATTATATATATATATATATATATATATATATATATATATATATAATTTTTAAAAATTTTTGTTATTACCTCTACCAGTTAAATTATAAATTAACAGTACCACTAGATAGAATGAGGTTGCTTTTTTATTCAAATACATAAATATCAAAGTAAGATAAAGATATATAAATTATTTCAGATTTTAAAACTTCCTTACTTTATTCAACCATGCTTTTATATATATATATATATATATATATATATATATATATATATATATATATATATATATATATATATATATGAAACTGATAATATGTATTAAAAAAAAGGATTTATTGTTTGCCATATACCTATTTTTTTGTATCCATTAAATTTTAATTTAAATGATTTATACACATTTTAATTTAACTTATAAACTTATCACTGTAGAACACACATTATATTTTAAAACTAAAACTGACACTATTGATATAGATTTAAATAATAACGGACCGAGATCGAAGTGAACAGCACAGAGACCAGAAGCCAACTAAATAATATTAAAAGAGAAAGAATATAAGAATTGGTGAGCCATCAACCAACTGCAGAAGGTAAACAGACCATAACTTAATTAGGGATGTCGCGGGCAGCGGATATTGATATTGGAGACATTATTTGATCTGTCTTCTCTTTTAAAATCGTTTGCACAATGATTGGAATTCTTATTTTATCTAATTCATAGCTTCCTTTAAATTATTATTAGTTATAAATTCGTTTTTAACAGAAATTATTCTTCATTTAATTTTATAGAATTTAAGTAATATAAGTAATGTAAAAATGCCTCGAATATTTTTTTAGAAGTCAGAAAAAAAAACTAATGACATGTTGATAACACAAGATTCAAGTTATAAAATAAGGCTCTGTTTCTTTTTTCACCATATTTATTTTAATTTTCATAGCTACGTTTCGGCCAGTAAGCCATCTTCAAGCCATCTATAATATAAAAACAGTTAATTTTATATTTTAATGTAATTCTGCACTCTATGAAGGTGGTATTAGTCCTATTTAATTAAATATTCTATTAATTATAACTCTAATTAGGTTAAGTCTATTTTTTTTAAATTTTTGTAATAAACTCTACCAGTTAAATTGTAAATTAACAGCACCACTAGATAGAGATGAGGTTGCTTTTTTATTGAAATACATAAATATCAAGATATATTAATTATTTTAGATTTTAAAACTTCCTTACTTTATTCAACCATGCTTTTTGCAAGAAGTACAAAGTCTAATTAAATTATAAGTGTGGTTGGGAGGTTGCACATTGTCATATATTTCTTTATACTGCTCACTTATAAAGGTTGTTATTAAACATTTGTTTAATTAAAATTTCAATTTTGTGATTATATTGGCATATGTGCTGTTTAATCCTTTCGTATCAACTTGGAAATTACATACTTTGTCTAAATTTGTGGAAATGTAAATGGATTCTAAAACTTTTCTTTTGAAGTTGTTTTTTTCACTTTAGTATTTTAGAGTTGTTAAAATCAAAATTGTGGTTCTGTTGGGTGATATGTTTTGATAATCCAATACTTGTGTTATATTTTTTTATTTTGGAATTACAATTACTTCTATGTTGGTATATTCTATTTTTTAAGTTCTGTTTTGTTTTTACTATGTAACATGTGCTATTTTTGCCGTCGTCCTTACAATATATTTTGTATATGATGTCAGTTTTTTCATTTGTATCAATTTTGTCTTTATTATTGGTGTAAATGTTTAAAATTTTGTTTTTTTTTACTTTCTACTAAACCTTAAATCTGATAAGTCCTATTTCTTGAAAGTATTGGATATTTTGGAAATAGATTCAAGTTATTTTATACCTAGTTATAATTCATATCGCTTCTAATTTTTAATTTTAATTTTAAAACGAATGAATCTAACATAAGAAGATTATATAAAATTAATAGGAATTATTACATTGGGCATTTTCTCCTTTTCTATAGAAATATATGTTATTATTTTTAGATAGTTATGGTGTATGTTAATATACGTACGTAGCTCTTTTTATTGATATCTTAAACCTTAAGCTTTTAAGTATTATAAACAGTGACCTGTAATCCAGATTGAATAAAAAATGACAAAAAAAGCAAAACACGGTACCCACCAGTGGTCTATTTCATTTTTCCCTTAGTCCATTAGTATAAAACTTCATAAACCCGCCAAAATGTGCTCCCTGAAGAATTAAAAAAAACCCAAAATATGCCCCATTTTAAAAAATTTGATGGCTCAAGTCGCGTATATCTCATACCCTTTTAATTTTTAAAAATATCGGAGGTTTTGCTTTACTATAACGTACACGAAAATCCCAATACACTCCTACATAGTGTAGCCCAAAATGGGTCTTGGTCTTGCACTTTCCAAGATCAAGACTAAGACCGCCTTGTTGTTGCAAGACCAAGACTAGTAAAAAAAACATCGATTTTTTAAATAAAAATTAAGGCAAAATACTTACCAATGCATGATAATTTTAGAAACTATATGTAAAGAAATGGTATAACCAATATACTTTTGCGTTTAACTCTTCTAATTTTTTATTCGGGCTTAGTTAGATTTCCCCTATTTAAAAAAATACAGTAATATCTCTATAGCAATAAGCTGATAGGTAACTGCAATACCGTTGCGAGACTCTAGCACAAGACCAAGACCTAGACCAACTCTGATTTTGCAAGACCAAGACTCATTTCGGTCTCGTATTTGGGCAACACTACTCCTACAAGATATGACGATAATGAACATACCCGTATAGAAATAAAAATATAAAAAATAACGCTGCAAATTATTTCACAATGGTTTAAAATTTCCAAAAAAATATACATCTAAAGTATCATTATCTTCCTAGTAACAAATAAAAAGAAATAAAAGATATTTTCAATTATTGGTCTAAAAACTTTTTTTCATCATTAGTAATCTGCTAAAAAATATAGCATTACTTTAGTGACACATTCGAAAATCGCATGCGTTAACCTTACACATATACTCTTTATTTCGTCTCTTATTAAGTGACTTTATTAACAGTGAAATAATTCATGTTATATGTGAAAAAGTAGTGTAAACTGTTAAGTTAACAATTAAGTTGAAACTGGACATAAACAAGGTGAGTAATCACTTATTTATAACGGCATTGTGAACAATGTAAATAGACCTGAGGATAGTGATAGATAACAAGCCGGCCATATACATTCGTTAATCCGACCAGTGGGCTGCTGCCCTTTGGCGGAAGCAGATCTACGTTACTTAGACTTCCACAAACTCGCGTAATATATACGTAATTGATAAAGGACATTTTTTTTTTCCAAATTATTACAGTTACCTCTAATTAAATTAATATGAGATGCGCTATTTTCATATGGTAATGTCGAGCAAAGGTAACAATCGAACTTTAAGATCTAGGAGTCTCGATACCACAAAGAGTTCACCCATCAAGAAAAGGGCTAGACGCTCTAAAAAAAATACCCCGCCAGCTACACCAGAGAGCTCAGTTGACGAAGTTGAAAATCAACCTGGCACATCACAAAATATGTCAACACAAGCTATACCAATACAAGGTACGCTAGAAGAATCGCCTTTTTTTACAGCTAATCCATTCCAAGTGCTGTCAAACACACAGAATGAACAAATGGAAGCAGTATCCATCCCTAGTGAACCTAAACCTCCACCAATATTCGTTAGAAATATAAAAAATTTCCAATTAATGTGTCAACAATTAAATAATACAGTGGGCTCAGGTAAATACGTATGCCAAAGCCGCACTAATGACACGAAATTAATGCCTGACACCCCAGATACGTACAGAAAAATTGTCAAGTATTTATCTGACACTAAGGCGGATTATCACACATATCAACTGCGCCAAGAGAGAGCGCTCAGGGTGGTGATCAGGAGATTACACCCATCAACACCGCTGGATGCCATTAAAGAAGAACTAACTGAGATGGGGTTCCGTGTTCGACAAATAGTGAATATATTCAAGGAAGATAGAGAACAGCCTGGTACAAAAAATAAAATACCGCTCCCACTATTCTTCGTTGACCTTGACCGAACGCCCCAGGTCGAAGAAATCTACAAGGTCACACGCCTTTATTACACTAGCGTTGTTGTAGAAAAGCCCTACACTAAGCGCGACATTGTACAATGCCATAACTGCCAGGCTTATGGTCATACGAAACGCTATTGCCACCACATTCCTAGATGTGTCAGGTGCGGTGATCAACATAAAACTGAGGACTGCCAGAAGTCCAGAAGAACACCAGCAGTATGCGCTTTATGCCACCAAGGGCACCCAGCGAACTACAAGGGTTGCCAAACATATAAGGAACTGAAAGCAAGAATTTATGCAGCTCCAAGAGAAGAACGGCCATCCAGGCCACCAAGACAACCCTCTAGAACTGTAAATACAAGAGTGTCCTATGCTCAGATGTTCAAAGGAGACACTGCACCCACACAAACTCAGGCCCTGCCACAAGAACCTCAACCTCGAGTATTCACATCTCAACCACAAGACCCTTATCCCATCTCTGAACCTAGGCCTAATAACCAGACATTCATTCCTCCTCCTCCCAATGCCACTGACCTCACAAGCCTATTGACTTCTTTCCTCTCTGAATTCAGGTCACTCATCACTCCTCTCATTTCCTTGCTTACCAATGTTGTATCCAACCTCATCCCACTGTCGAGAAATCCTTAAATGCCCCCAATCAAATCCCTCTCCGTTCTCCTTTGGAATGCGAATGGTATTCGAAATCACGTCAACGAACTAACAATCTTATTACAGGACAAAAACATTGATATAGCATTAATAACTGAAACTCGACTTACCAACAAACGACCACTTAACATCCCCAACTATCATATCTATCGAACCGACCATCCTGATGGAACAGCACATGCTGGCACTGCCATAATTATCCATCAATCCCTTTCCCATCATCTATTCCCTTTGCTAACCCATAATTTCCTACAATCCACTGCCGTGATAATCCAAACTTCCCTTTACCCAATAGCAGTAGTCGCAGCATACTCCCCGCCTAAAATACCCATCTCAGAATCCCAATTAACTTCCTTCCTTAACTCCTTAGGACACCACTTCCTTCTAGGTGCAGACTTAAATGCTAAACACCAGCAATGGGGAGCCAGAACCACAAATTCCCGAGGACGAACATTGCTATCTGCACTTAATTCCCATCACAGCAACATCCTCTCACCCAATTCTCCCACATACTGGCCAACAGATCCTAACCGCAATCCCGATCTCCTAGATTTTTTCATCCACAAAGGTCTAGGGTCCCTTCATTATTGCATCTCAAGACTTGATGATCTTTCCTCAGACCATAGTCCCCTAATCCTAACGGTCTCCACATCACCAATTCCCAAACCACCTCCACCTTCATTTATCAGGGGGCCAGTTAATTGGAACCTCTTCCGTCAAATATTGGATGATAATATTGACCTCAGAGTTTCCTTAAAAACACCCGCAGACCTAGATGAAGCAGTATATTCCATGACTACCTTGATCCAACAAGCAGTTTGGACTGCATCTTCACCTTATCCTTCTAAAAAATACCGCAAAATAAATCCTCTACCCCAAGACCTACTGGACCTTATTAATAGAAAACGATGCTCTAGGACCATCTGGCAAAGAACCAGGCATCCTGATGATCGGAAATCATATAACTATTATTCCAAGCAGGTAAAACAAAAACTGGCTACGTTTAGATCCCAATCCTATAATTCCTATCTTTCCTCACTATCTGCAAGTGATAACTCCCTCTGGAATGTAACTAAAAAAATCCTTAAATTCCAATCCATTTCCCACCCCCTCCGCCGTGATGATGGTTCCTGGGCTTCGTCAGATGAGAATAGAGCAGAAGAGTTTGCTAAACATCTATCGTACACATTCACTCCTCATCCTGAACTCCATCCCTCCCATACTGCTGAAGTTAAAGAATTCCTCTCTTCACCGATTCCTCTCTCCTTACCTCCTAAAGCCGTCAACCCCTCTGAGGTCAAATTCCTTTTAAAGAACCTAAAACCTCGCAAATCTCCAGGACACGATCTCCTTACTTCCCAGATCCTCAGACAACTTCCCAAAAAAGCAATTATATTCCTTACATACCTATTCAACTGTATCCTCCGCACAACCCACTTTCCTCTGGTGTGGAAACACTCCATAATTATCCTCTTTCCTAAACCAGGTAAACCTGTTAATTGTACATCATCCTATAGACCGATAAGCTTACTTCCGATCCTTTCCAAAATCTTTGAGAAAATCCTTCTCAAACGCATCCTACCCATACTGGAATCCCACAATATCCCTTCCCATCAGTTTGGATTCCGCTCAAGACACTCCACTGTCCAACAAGGCCTTCGCGTTGTGGACCACATATCCTCTGCACTTGAAAACAAGCAATATTGCACTGGTGCCTTTCTGGACGTAGCTCAAGCTTTCGACCGGGTGTGGCACGATGGCTTGCTTTTCAAGCTCAAAACCCATTTACCTCAACCCTTGTATCTAGTCCTCAAATCCTACCTTTCAAATCGCTCCTTTCAAGTCCGCTGCGGCACTGAACTCTCCAAACATTATCCAATTGAGGCTGGTGTCCCACAAGGCAGTGTCTTGGGCCCAGTTCTCTACATCCTTTTTACCGCTGACATCCCTTCAAGTCCTGATACCTTCCTAGCAACATTTGCTGATGATACTGCCATCCTATCCTCCCACTCGGATCCTCTAATTGCGTCCCAGAACCTGCAAAGACACCTCTCCTTCATTGAGCAGTGGTGCAACAACTGGCGCATCAAAATTAATGAATCAAAATGTAAACATGTAACTTTCACTCTTCGACGCAGATCCTGTCCTCCAATCCTTTTTAATTCAATTCCTCTTCCCTACTCAGACACAGTCCGATACCTTGGCTTCCTTCTGGACAAAAGACTGACTTGGAACCCACATACGAGACTTAAAAGACAAGAGCTTAACCGACGATTTGGTCAGCTATATAGACTACTAAACAGAACATCTCATCTCTCAACAGAAAACAAATTATTAATCTACAAGACCATACTGAAACCTATCTGGACCTACGGACTTGAGCTGTGGGGGACAACTAAATCATCGAATATCAAACGCATCCAATCCTTCCAGTCTAAAGTCCTTCGAACAATAGTCAATGCTCCATATTATGTCACGAACAAGACCCTACACCATGACCTTAACATCCCATATGTCCATGACATCATCCCATCCAGATTCTCCAACTTTCACCAGAACCTCATACATCATCCCAATCCTCTAGCCCAATCCCTATCCAGCTCCGAGCATCCATACCATCCCCCTCGAAGGTTGAAACGGCAGTGGCCTCGAGATCTTTTGTAAATATGCCTTTGGAGTCCTGGCAATGGCCAGCTTCTCCACTCATGTCCTGAGCGTCTGTGGCTCTAGTGCCCTCTTCCAGTCTCCACTGGCTTCTAATACTAGTGATGCGGCTGGAAAAGTGGCGCTGGGATCTTCCGGAGTCTTGCTTTGCCTTCCACGTGTGGGGGAAAAAGCCTGGTTCGGAGATTCTTGGGCGAATGTATATATTGTATATAGTTATGATTGTGTTTAGAAGTTTTTATTTTATTTTATTTGTTTATTATTATTATTTTTTCTTTTCTTTTTATTTATCTTCTTCATCAGTATTATTTATTTACTTCTTATATTTATATTTATTTCTTTATTATTTGTATATATTGTATGAATGAGAACTTTTAGCCCTAATGCTTATAGCCCTCCAGCAGTGGCTGCATGTATTATTATTCAATAAATAGATTAAAAAAAAAAAAAACATTCGAAAATCAAAAACCAAAACAAAGGAAATAATTTTTGCAGTATAACATATAAAAAATATCTAGAGACCATATCTTTGCTCCAAATTGTTCGATTCAATCGATTTATTTTATTTTTTTTTTTTTTTTTTTTTAGTTGCTTGGCAATAATAACTTCCAATTATTAACAATACAAGTATATTTTTAACGTTACATGTTAACAGTCTAGTTTACGTTTCGGGACCTTTTATTCCCATCTTCAGAACTGCAATTCCAATACTCTTGTGGATGCAAGGCTAAAATTTTTTTTAAGTTACAATATTGTGCTTGTTACATTACATATTTGTATTATGTTTGTTACAATAAATTTGTAATTACCTTAATTCTAATAATAATAATAATAATGTGCTCCATCGTCAATTTTCTAATTTATGTTCTAAAATTTATTAGTTAAAAAATACTCGTGCAACATTCTCCTTATGACCAATAATTGGGTTTCTGCCATAGTGAAAATTTGACCTTTGGATCTAAATGTTTTATCTGACTTTTTTGATTGTTGTTGTTAGTGTTTATTTTATGTGTTCTATTAAATTTTAATTTTGTTCAATATGTCTGTATAGTGGGTTCCTAAAAAAAAATCAAAAACCAAAACAAAGGAAATAATTTTTGCAGTATAACATATAAAAAATTTCTAGAGACCATATCTTTGCTCCAAATTGTTCGATTCAATCGATTTTTTTTTGGTTTTCAGGAATTTCGTTTTTAAATAACCATAAACTAAAAAAAGTGTTTCTTTTTGAGTTATTCGGAATCTAATTTAACCATGCCTCGTAACTTTTTTTCCAGCTTCTTTTCGTTATATAGATGAATTAAAAAAGCATCGAGAAGAAGACTTTAGCTAAATTACATTAAAATGAAAACATTCGTTTAGGACCTACAGTCTATAGCAACTTAAGTTTTTCGGCTGTCATCTTAAAAGGAAATAGTGGATAGGAATGTCGATGTAGGAGGATTACCCTCGGGTGACCACTGACTTTAAATCCAAATTTGAAAAAAAAATCAGTCCAGTAGTTTAGGAGAAAATGCGCGGACGGCGGACGGCGTACGTATAAAACAATTACCTCAAATTTTGAGGGGAGAGAGTTAAGTTTTTGAATTCTGAAAGGTTCATTCTTGAATAAAATAAACCAAAATATATATCAATCGATTTTTTTTTTTTATGTATAGTAAGAAATATTTTCTATAGTTTTAAAAGAGTTTTTATATATCATTAATGAAAAAAGTAAAAAGACATTCCACTAAAGTAGGCCAAATAAATTTATTTTATTAAAAAACAATTCTTTTTTTTTTTTTTTTATATAGTTTTCTTTATTATTATTTAGTTATTATTTTACTTTTGTTAATTTTATATTTTCTGTATATATGGTGTGTATCACTATAATTATTGTCCACGAGACAGAATATTATATATCTCAATAAATAAATAAATAAAATGTGAATGTAAAAAAAAAAAAAAAAAATTTAGATTCATTTCCAATAGACAGACCCCTTGTACTGGCACATTATATATAGTGGAGATTGGCCCTAATAGAAAGAACACAAGACCCCGAGAGACACTAATTGTAGATAGAAGGAGCTGCTAAGGAGCGAGTAGCGACGGTCCATTCGTCACCAGTGAGCGATATTAGAGCAGTACAAGCCGGGGGGGGGGGGCGAAGGCGATTTGTCAAGCGAAGCGGGGGGGCCTCCTTAATACCGACTCCCTGCTCGCTCCTGTTGGCTGGCTCCTTCGCCGGCGGATCCATCATCCAAGTCCCACTTCTTACGGGTTACCTCTTCCTGTTTCTTCTCATTACTTCCTCTCCTGAGGCTCTTAGCCTGATGACTGCTGGGTCGATGTCTCGTCTCGGTTCTTCACCTGAGGCCGATCAGCTGACGACCGCTAATCGCTCTCATTTATCTCTGGTGTATTTTACAGGTTGAAACTCATCCATAACCTACAGATTTTTACTTTCACTTACGTATATATGTAATGTATAGTAAATGTAAGTATTGCGATCGAGACAATTTTTGAATCAGAGTTTTACACGTTTTGAGGTACCCTGAGTCGAAATGACCAAGTCCCGAAAAATGGTGTGTGTAGTATGTTAGCAGTCTAGCTCAAAAACGGCTCTAACGATTCTGATTAAACTCGGTCTATCATTGTATAATTAATTGGTCTTTAATATCAATTAGGTCTTATCCCCATTGATGTCACTTTACAGGGCTTAAATGCCCAATGTTCATACAAGTACCTTTAATCTGGTTTATTTTAAAAAGTTAATCATTTCACATTATTCAGAGTTAGGAAAAAATGCTAAATATAACTTTTGAAATTGGAGTTGTGTGGTTTATAAAAGCAGATGGCGTGACTAGATTTTTATTGCCTGTCGTCGATATATCAAATAGACATTTTGTAATTTTAAAGGTCTTAATGACTTGTTATCTGTAAGCTTCAAGCTTTATCTCCGTTTAAAATGCACTTCGAAAAATTTTATAATAGCTTGCCAGAAAATAATTTCTGTTCAAAGTAGATCGATAAGTGAAAGTTGTGTGTTGCGCGCACCAGATTTTTATTTATTTTTATTATTTTCAATAATGAACCATTAGTATTTAATCGAACAAAATATTCAAACACATAACCTCCTCTCAAAATGTGAGGTTTTAAGTTTCAGGATGCCTAGGATTAAACGAATTAAACCAATAAAAATTTGTTTGTCCCTCCAGCCATTTTCTCGGAAACTACTGGACCGATGTTTTTCAAATTTGGATTTAAAATCAGAGGTCACCTGAGGATGATCCTCCTTTATTGGCATTATTATCCACCTTTTACTTTCAAAATGGTGGCCGAAAAACCTGTGTGGCTATAGACTGTAGCGCCTAAACGAATGCACAAATTTCAATGAAACTTGTCTACAGTCATCTTCTTGATGCCCTTTAAATTTATCTATATAACATACTTCAACGAAAAGAAGCTGGAAAAAAAGTTACGAGGGATGGTAAAATTAAATTCCGAATAACTGAAAAAGTATACACTTTTTTGCCGATATTGTGATAAGATGTTTCAAAGGTATTTAAATTTCTTAAAATAAGAAGATAGTTTTATCAAAATTAAAGCACTATTAGTAGAAATATCGCGATTTTTAAATATTTTTGGTTTATTATTTTCAATAATGAACCATTGTGATCGTTAAGTTACGGAATGGACTTAATCCGTAACAACTATTAATATTAACTTTTATTTATTTAATCATTTAATCATGCATTGACCTTTATCAAAGCATAAGCACAAAGCCCTAGATAGCCAGGTCAAGCTATCTCTGATAGCTTAGAAATAGTTATCTAGAATGTACTGACTGGACAGAAGACACTTATCAAGACTTAGGGAACAATAACCGTTTTCAGCAAAAGAGCACTTTCTCACAGACTTCATATCAATTCTAAAAGATAAGGATATCAATTCTTAACTTCATTCACACGCTTCCTAGACCGTCCAGAATTGATTCATCCCCCCTACTATTCCTGAGCATATAACCCCATGATCCTCAGACCAAACCACTCATGCAGTTGCATTCTTGAGTCATACTCTTCACTGTAGGAGACCTGGAGTGAACTGATGTAGTCAACTCATATATCCATATTATATTACTCTGTATTTTAGATGCCATTTGTAACATTATGAATAAAACCATTATTTATAAAGTCTCCACTGCCTCTGATTCGTTAACTGTTAAAAGTGTACAATTAGGAGCAAAGATATAGTCTCTAGTTTTTTTTATATGTTCTATTGGAAATGTTATATCCTTTGTTTTGATTTTTAATTTTGAATGTGTTACTGAAGTAATGCTATTTTTTGTTAGCATATTACTAATGATTAAAAAAAAAGTTTAGTCCAATAATTAGAATCACCTTTTATTTATTTTTATTTTTCACTAGGAAGGAATTTTACTTTAGATAGTGAAATAATTTCCAGGGTTTTTTTTTTTTCAATTCGCAAAAGACGTGCTATTAACAACTATCCTAACGAGGATACCCATAACATATCTGTAGCACATGAGAAAGGTCTGTTAAGTTCAATTTTGTGAATTTTCATGGTTATTTATTTGAAAGCTTATTTTATTTATTTCTGTCTAATGGGTATTATTTCTTGGAAATCATGGATTGATTGATTGAAAAACACCTTATTTATGAGAATTTATGGAAATAAAAATGTTGTAGGTTACGATAAGATGAAGCTATTGACGAAGTTACAGGCGGGTATTAATAATTTAATAAAAAAACTTATATAGAGAGATCTATAAGCAAATATCTACAGAAAGGCATGGAGAAGGATATCTCCTGGACGAAGCTTTAACGGACTTACCTTCAAAGCATCTTTTTTACGAGATTCAGAATTCATTTAACCCTAAAACAACCTATATGTATGGATATATAAATAAAATATATGACAAAACAAAATATATGATTATAAGCCAAAAATTCCACCCCTATAATAGGATCTGGGTAGAAGGAAAATTATTTCCGAGAGTAGAAAAATTCAAATATCTCGGCTAGACAACAAACGCAATGAATGACCAACGGTCAGATATAGACCAGCGTATAACTACCCTGTCCTAGCGTATAACAGAGCTTTCTTCTCCCTCTTAAAGGTATTGAAATCCCAAAAATCTCAAACTAAGGGTCTGCAATGCTATGATAAAGCCAGTTCTAATATATGGCTGTGAGATCTGGTCACTAACCAACATCCTTAATGTTGTAAGATTTGAGAGAAACCCCTCCGTATGGCAACCGGAGCGATCTGGGACCAGAGTATTAACACATGAAGAAGAAAGACTAATAAAGAACTCCTTACAGAAACAGGTCAATCAATATCTCATGATATGAAGGCAAGGAGATGGGCGGGGCATGTAGCTCGTAGCAATCCATCTGAAAGCCTCTACGTAACAATGAATGCCTCAATAGAAGGCAAAAGACCACGTGGAAGGCCAAAAAGCAGATGGATAGATAGAATCAACAAAGATGCAACAGAGCTGCGTGCAGATAAATGGAAAGAAATAGCCCAAGACAGGCAGAGATGGAGCAGGCTTATTAAGGTAGCAAAAGTTCTACATGGTCTGCAATGCCAACAGTAAAAAAAAAAGAAGAAGCAAAACTGACATAAAATGAGAAGTTCCATATAATATTACCTATTATTTTGTATAAATTTGGGCGAAAGGAATTTTTCATTTTTCATTTTAAGGGAGAAAAGGGGATGATATGACCGACCAAACGGGAAATAAAAAAATATATGAAGGAAACGCTTGTTATTATACATCGGGTATGATCAACATTATTTTGTTTGTTGTTTGTATGAATAATAATAATAAGGCTTAGCGAACTCGAAGGTTCGATGCCGACACCACCAATCGCTTGTTACACACCTCCCTCCACCGTTCGCCGTCCAAACCCAGTCCCTTCAGATCGGCTTTAATGCAATCTTCCCACCTTCGCTTCGGTCTACCCCTCGGACGCTTACCATTCGGCACAGCAAATATTAACCTTTTAGGAATTCTCTCGTTACTAAGCCCAACAACTTTACAAGCCCATTTGATTCGCCGCGATGAAATTACCTCAATTATATTACCCGGATACAGCTCACGCAATTCGGCGTTGTGTAACCGTCTGAACTCTCCGGTTAACTCATCCTTCTTCGGTCCGAATATTCTACGCAATACTTTATTTTCAAAAACCTTAAGACGCTGTTCATCCCTTAATGTAAGCGGCCAAGTTTCGCATCCATAAAGAACTGTAGGCAAGATAATTGTTTTATAGATTCTAATTTTTAAGTTCCGGACAAGAGGCGAACTAAGTAATTTTGTCACAGAAAAATAACAAGCATTTCCCGCCTTCAGTCTAATCTCTTCTTCAATTTCGTTTTTTCTAGTTATCGTAGAACCTAGATACCTAAATTTATCTACTTGTTCAAACATATTACCATCTATATCGATATCACCAGTAGTATCGCCATTTTTGAAGCTAACCATTTGTTTGTATGAATATATTTTAATTTATTATGTTAACCTACAAAAGTTTATATTCATTTAAAATTTGTGATGTAACATTTTGGTTTCTTATTTCATGTTAAATTTTAAATCAAAATAGTCGAAACTAATGTTCATATCCAAATATCTTACAATCTTGTCTGCGGATGATTTTGTTGTAAACACCTCATGACCTAATGACGAACGTTCGCGCTCACAGCATGTTGTGAATAATGCTGGAGGGAGTTGTGTAGTAAGCGATCGGTGGTCTCGGCATCAAACCTTCGGATTCGACATTTATTATTTATTATTATATATATATACACACACAATATATCTTCAAGTCACAGTACTGCTTCTATTTGAAAAGGTTATCTGACCTCATCAAGAAACATGACCTAGGACACTGCTTTGATTAGCGTTAGTTTTACTAAATTTTTATTATATTGAATAAATAAAATAGTTATTACATAAAAAATAATGGCAGTTAATGAGAGAAACTGGCCAGTATCTAATACTAACTATAAGCCACTTATTTTTCTATAGGTATGCCTATTTAATGTTGTTGTTGATGGTGTTGTTGTTGATGTTGATGTTATTGTTGTTGTTGATGTTGTTGTTGTCGCTGTTGCAGGTGATCCTGAAGGTGGTGACGGACGAGGACGGGGAGACGGCGGAGGTGCCGCTGACGCCGGACACAACGAGCCGCGATGTGGTGGACTGCCTCCGGGACCCGGGCGACGAACCCTGTTCGCTGGTACACTCCACCCCTCTCCTCCGTGAGTTCCCCTTCTTTCAATATATAATAATATTTATAATAACAATACTTTATTTATTCTGGGACGAGTATCTTTAGAATAATACAGAAAGACAGAAATGTGGGCTAAGGAGCCTTAGAGAAACATAAACAAAAATGCAGACTAGTTAAACAGCCATAGTAAAAAAATGAAAAATTATAAGTTACTTTCTAATTTTAATCAATTAATAGTAAAAAAAAAAGGATGAAGTAAAAATAATGAAGAACGGGCTAATAATTTATATAAATATTTACATTAGTATCTATTTACAATTTCATGGGGAATGGATGGATAACAAATGATTGAACAGGCAGGATTTAAAGGTAGGAAGGGTATTGGATTGATGAATGTGAGAAGGGATGGAGTTCCAAAGGGATGAGGATCGGATAATGAAAGATCTGTCGAAAGCAGCGGTTCGGTGGGCCCTTATATATAAGTCAGAAGACCGATAACGAGTATTGCGGGAACAAACAGAGGATTTGAATTGAACTAGCTCAGAGATGTATGAAGGACGGATGACTTGAAAGAGGAAGGATACCAGGAAATACTTGCGACGGTACGGAGGATAAAGCCACTTCAACTCTGCATAAAAACGGGAAACAGAGTCCCCTTGGGATCCCGAAGATAAATCGTAAAAAGCAATTTATCAACCGTTTCAGTTTCAAAGAGAGGCCCCCATACAGTGTACAGCAATAGTCAAAGTGGGGGGGGGATTAAGGAAGTGACTAGGAATCTACGGGTTTCAAAAGGAAATAGGTGACGATAATAATTTATACGTTTTTGAGTGGATATGGTACGGCGGGAAATATTGGATACATGGTTTTTCCAGGAAAGGGTTTGATCGATGGTTATTCCACGGTTTTTGACGGTGATTATACGTAAATATATTTCCTCGCGGGAGCACAGATAGCCGGGGTCCCCCAATCTCACGTTGGTCCATTCTAGCAGTGTCCTTCTCATCTGTACTCTCGGGTTCAAAGAACGACAGATCCGTCTAGGACCATATAGTAGTATCCGTACGGGATCTTGAAAGACAGCAGGCGCACGAAGACTAATTCTTTTGGTTTATTATTTTCAATAATCAACCATTGTGATCGACCAACAAATTCAAAAATTTAAACCCCTCTCAAAATTTGAGGTTTCACGTTTAAGGATGCATAGAATTCGAAAAACGAATAAAATTTTTTTTGTCCATCCGCCGACCGCGCATTTTCTCCGAAACTACTGGACCGATTTTTTTCAAATTTAATTATAAAATCAGAGGTGACCCGAGGATGATTCTCCTTCATCGACATTACCATCCGCTTTTTACTTTCAAAATGGCGGCCGAAAAACCTGCGTTGCTATGGACTGTAGCGCCTAAACGAATGTACCAATTTAAATGAAACTTCGGTAAACTCATTTTCTCGACGCCCTTTAAATTTATCTATAAAACATACTTCAACGAAAAGAAACTAGAAAAAAAATTACGAGGGATGGTAAAATTGATTTCCGAATAACTCAACAAGTTTACATTTTTTTGCCGATATTGTGATAATATGTTTCAAAGGTATTTAAATTTCTTAAAATATGAAGTTACGAGTAATGGTAAAATTAAATTCCGAATAACTCCAAAAGCGTATAGTGTTTGTTCATATTGTATATGTGTTTTAATAGTTTACGAAATTTCCTTAAAAAATCGTTAATATCGGACAATTAGGAGCAAAGATATGGTCTACGGTTTTTTTATATGTTCTACTCCAAATGCTATATCCTTGGTTTGGTTTTAGATTTTGAAAGTGTTACTGAAGTAATGCTATTTTTTTTAGCATATTACTAATGATTAAAAAAAAAATGTTTAGTCCAATAATTGGAATTACCTTTTGTTTATTTTTCTTTGTAACTCGGAAGGTAATGTTACTTTAGATGTATAATTGTTTGGAAGTAATACACCATTGTGAAATAATTTGCAGCGTTTATTATCTCTAAACAAACCATCCATATACAAAACCTCTAGGTGACTACAGACACTTGGAAACCGCATTTAGATTTCCGAGTGAAGTGCACCGGGCAGAGTCACCGCTGCTACTTTCAGTCAGTGTGAGTTGCCTCCAGTAGACTGACGTCCATCACGTGCCGTGGGAGGTTTCTGGCCCTGTACCTTTTCTAGGTGGACAGTCACATGATTCAGGCGGCTACACATCCAATTACTTAACTATTGCAATCGCCTTGACCCGCTCGGTTATCCCATTGAAATATCATTTTGAAGTATAATATATAAAATATTGAGATATGATAGATATTTTTTTAACTTTGTTATTGTTTTCAATTATATTGTTTGATAGCATTAAATTAGTAGATATGCTTACTAAATTGCACTCTAATCAATCCTTATCAGACATAAAAGTTAATATAATAAATAAAAAACGGCCAATCAAAAAATATATTTAGAATTAGAATTTACATTTAAATAGTTGGGACTCTTCTATATTCCTATAGCAACGCTGCAAAACTCTGTAAGTACAGGATTATTAAAGTTCGATCTCGAGTTTTCCTCGCGAATATTCAGAAATACAAACACCAGAAAAAAATTATTAAAAATATAATATCTTTATTTTGTAGTAAAGATGTTGAAGAAATCGACCAAAATCCTTTGAAGGAAATTAAACGAATAAAAACTATACAATTTATATCGCATACAACTGTTTCAATTACATCGCTATAAAGTTATACAAATTAGACCTGTATTCGGCCGTTCGTAATATGTTACATATGTATATGACATATGCAGAAGTTATTTTAAATTTGTTGAATAATTCGAAGAAACGTGAATTGAGAAAATGGACATGAAATTATGTTTCGTGTAGTTACCCTTTGGTCCAGCGAGCTGCTGCTCACACAAACGCCACACCAAATGTTATCAAAGGCAATTTCCAACTTCCTGACCCCCTCTTCCTCCCCCCGGCGATTTCGACAGTTAGTAGAGGCTCTATTTATTTCAGCAATTAACCACCAACGTGTTTCTAATTTAACTGTTAAATAAATTCAAATTGTGAACAGACTGACATTAGAAATTTATTATTGTATAAAAGGATGTATGTTTTTAAGTATTTACTTTGTTAGATTAGTTTATTTTTGTTTAGTTTAGTATCTTTTAGTTTATATACATTTACGTTTAATATTATTTTATTGCTGTTATTACTTTTATTTATTGTATGGTATGAATGAGCTACTCTTTATCATTATTACCATTGTCCTCGAATGTTACAGATTGTAATATATCTCAATAAAGAATTATAATAAGATAAAAAAAAAATAAAACTTTAATAATGTAGTTTAGTTTACAATTACCGAATTAAAAGGCTCAGTTATTATTTTTTTTTTGCCTATAAAATATGTATTTGCGCCTGTCAACAATAAGTTGACAATCAGCAAATGTGATGGCGATACATGAAATAATGACATGACAGGCATGGGGAAGGAAAGTACTCAGCAGTACCTCTTCCCTAACTTGTTCCAATTACTTAGGTTGTCTAAGGAAGGAGATCCCTCATCCAACGCCTTTTTAGTCTCCTGCTCATGTTCTGAGGTATGTCAGCTGTGGCCATGTCTCTTATAAGTCTGTTATTATGTCCATTTAAATTTGTGTAAAATCGTTGATATAGGGTCGTTATATGTTGGTCAACTGTTGGAAAGTGGAGGTCAGTATGTAGAGTTTTGTTAGTCACGTACCAAGGTGCTTTTGTTATGAGTCGCAATAATTTTGATTGGAACGTTTGAAGTTTTTGTAGGTGGGTCTTTTTAGCGATGCCGTATATTTGTGATGAGTATGTCCATATGGGCTTAAGTAAGTATGTATATGTATTCAGTTTCTGTTTTAGTTTTAGTTTTGAAGATTTGGCAAAAAGAGAGTAAAGTAGTTTGAGTCGTTTGTTAAGTGTCATGCGTTTCATTTTAACATGTGGGCCCCATGTCATCCTTCTGTCGAAGGTGAGTCCAAGGTAAAGTACCGTGTCCGTTTGAGGAATTTGATTGTTGTCAATATAAACTGGAGGACAGGTGTTTTTTCGAGGAGTAAATGTTATATGTTTGGATTTGTCATGATTAAGTCGAATTTTCCATAGTGTGAACCAATCTTGTAGTTTTAGCAAATGATGTTGTAGAGTTAGTGAGGCCTGTGTAGGGTCTTGTTTTGTGAGGATTGTTATATCGTCTGCATATGTAGCTGTCAATTTTATTAATTATTAAGTTATTTAATTATATTAATATATATTTAATTTCTGTTGGGATTTTAACCTGTAGATCTTTTGCCGAATTGACAAGCCTGCTTTCTTTCCAGTTATGCAGATGTATTACATCATTATGTAAAAATGCCTTATTGCAATAATATCGGAGTCTTTTAAATTTTATGAATTTTCGTAAGCTAATTTGGACTGTCATTTGCCAAAAAAAAATAGCCTGGAGCCCAGATATCACGAAAAAAAGAATAACACTAAGTCAAAGACATCTAAATTCACTTCTCGAGAAGCATTGATAACTAAAACTTGAAATAAATTGGAAAACAGTTATTTATTAAAACGTATTTGGACTTATCACATATATTTGGAAAAGTTAAAAAGACTCAGATAAACATTCAGGAGAATTACAAAAGCACAGTTGTACGTTAGCAAATAAAACCTTGCACATTGTTCTTCACATTCCGACTGTTAACGAACACATACGAATCCATTACAAACGATTCTAAGACAGATTACTACAACTCCCCAATATACTACAAATGACATAGCTACAACACACATGCAAAGGCTGAAGAGGAACCTGATTATATGAATTCCAGATATTATAGATTATTATAAAAATAAAAATTAGAGTTCACAAAACTATTACACTTCCTATGATTCTTTATGGCTGAAAAACGGGGACGCTTATTTAAGATTTTTTTGAAAAAAGGGTATTGTATGGAATTTTTTAATTAAAAAAAGGATGATTTAAGTATACAAAGTAGAGTTTATTGCATTGCAGCAAATAAAATTGTTGGCCTTTTTAATGATAAAATTATTAAAAGACTAATATGCGCTTAGACGACAGCTAAGGATTCAAGGAATAGTTCGAAGCACTAGCGGATCCAGGATTTAATTTTGGGGGGGGAGGAGGCTTCAGCCCGAAAGATTTTTTTCATAAAAGTAACGATAATTACTTTGGAAAATAGGAAAGAAACTAAGTACCTATATGAACTGGTGTTTAAGTGATTCCTAAAGCCCTTTTGAATGTAATTACACGAATAATTATACTTTAAGAGATAATTTTTTAATATTTTTTTCCGATAAAACATGGTTATATTTTACCATTTTGGGGGGGGGGGGGGGAACTTCAGCCCGAAAGCCCCTCTCACCCGTAGATCCGCCCGTGGTCCGAAGCATACGTGGGAAGATTACGTTTAATCCGACGGAGTTGGGTTTGGACGACGTCCGGTTGATTGAAGAATATATAATTGATGGCATCGTAATCGAACCTTTGGGTTCGCTAAACCTTTATTTTTATATATATATATTAACCACTTTAGAATAAAACTGATAAAATCAGATTTAGTAAGAAAAATATCAGAAGTCAAATAACCGATAATTTTGTTTTATTTTTGAATAATTGTATAATATAATGAATGATAAAATATTAATTTAAAAAACTGTACCGTTACAACCCATTTAGGGTTTTAAATTCTGTACTATTTAAGGAAAGCTTTATTTCTTGATCTACGGTTGTGCGAGGAGGTGATTTGATCAAAATCACGCTCAACCGCCAGGTCTTTCCTCTTAATTAATTATTTAATAAAGGCACCCACTTTGTAGAGGTGTATATTATATATTATACACTGTATATTATTATACAGCAGACTTCTACATTCATTGCCTTGATGAATGTTGATGATGAAGTCATCTGGTGCGACTCCTTTTCCTGAGAGCTGTCACCAGCCATAACCAGGCTTTGATTTATGATAAGAGTGATAGCGATATAGTGATTGTGAGTGCATCGATGTCGAGTAAGTAGAGTAGCCTCTGATATCGATTCTAATCGCACGACTCGATTGAAACAAAGTGCATCGAACAGTTATGAGATTATGACGGTTTCTCTTAGAAAGTAGAGCGATATCCGTGCCAATGCGTTTCGCCGCTTCGCGATCTAGCGGTCTTCGAGACACTTCGTCTTCTTGAAGTGTCATCGCAGGCGACGGTCTCCGGCCATCTCCTTCAGTTATGCTCTCCAGACATGACCTAGATCCAGAGCGTCGCGAATTATGAAAGCGTCGGAAATCGAAAGAGTCTGCGGCATATTTCCTGCAGCTCATATATCTCCTCATAGCTCCTCTCAGCTCAAATATCTTCCTTTCACTTTTTTTGAAATTAAGTTGTTGCCTTGTATTATTTTTTGTTAAAACAGAGATTCCCAGAATATCGTAAACAAGCGAGCAATTCACTTAACCATTTATTTTTTTCTTCTCTGTTCGCTATTTCAGGTATGAGGGATTTTTCCAGGGTTAAGGAAAAGGGCGAGGATTAATGCCATAGTTAAAAGCCCCTGACATTGGGATTCGAAATCAATAACAATTGGGTCCAACTCAGTAAAAATTAGGGACTAAAAAACATAACATCGTCAGTCCTTTTGTTATTATTCATGAAGCTTAGCCGACCAAGTCCGAGGCCAGTTTGACTTAATAATAAGGAGCTTAAAATTTTGGGGGCTTAATAAACCCGAGCCTTACAAAAATCAGTGCTATTCTTCAAATATATAACCACGTACTGAAAGTATTTTTTTCTGGACTTTTATTCTATAAGGTGAGTTATTAATATAATGAAGGAATGAATGATTGAAAATAATTTTATTGTTCTGGGACTAGTGTCAATTTAGAAGAAATTTTAAATACAGAATTTTTTTTTCTCTTTAATTATCTATTCGCACCTGACATGGTGTTGACAATCAGCAGATGTGTTCTCTTGATGAGGTTGGCATTAAAGGCATGAGGAAGGATAGTACCCAGCAGCACCTCTTCCTGGTCATTTTTGATTTAGGTGAGGAGATCTCTCATCCAGCTCCTTTTTAGTCTCCTTCTGATGACCATGTCAGTCTTAGGCATGTGGATTATAAATCTGTTTGTGTGCCCGCGTAGTTTGAGATGAAAACGAGAGTAGAGAGTACGTATGTGTTGTCGTAAGTCGTTATGTAAAGTTTTGTTGTTGACGTACCAGGAATCTCCTGTTATAAGTAGTAAAATTTTGGATTGAAATTACTGTATTTTTTGTAAGAGGGTCGTTTTTGCCGAACCGTAAATCTGAGAGGGGTATGTCCAGATGGGTTTGAGTAGGTAAGTGTATGTATTTAGTTTTTGTCGAACTTTCAATTTCGATTTAGAAAAGAGTGAGTACAGTATTTTCAGTCGCTTGTTTAAGGTCTGTCGTTCCATTTTGACGTGGACAGAATATAAATTAACATGTTGAGGTGTCCATTAAATATTTACAAAATAATTGGTAATATAAAGTAAAAATACAGATAATAAAAATATACAAAAAAAAAACATACATGAATATAAAATAAACAGAGAAAAGTAAAATAAATAAACACATGGATCTCTCATTCAACACCTTTTCAGTCTCCTCCTCATATTCTGGGATATATCAGCTGTGGCCATGGCTCTTATTAATCTATTTGATATCCGTTTAAATTAGTATAAAATCGTTGGTAAAGGGGAGTTATGCTAGTCACTTACAAAGGTGCTTTTGTTATGAGTCGCAATAATTTTGATAAGAAGCTAGGAAATTTTTGTATGTGGGTCTTTTTAGTGATCCCGAATATTCGTGATGAATATATCTCCATATTGGTTTAAGTAAGTATGTATTGTATATGTATTCGGTTTTGTCTCAGTTTTAGTTTTGAAGCTTAAAATATTATTTTGCTTTTTGAATATTATTTTGATTTAAGTTTATAATGTGAATGGAAAGAAAAAGTATGATATTGGATTTTCTCTTTCGATATTACAATAATACTAAATCCTTTGTTTCGATACGATATTGGACAATATGGAAAGGAAAATATCGTTATCGATAATATCAGAACATCAGTACGTATTTCCAACTCTAGCCTGGAGATATCTGACCATAGATAGTATCCCCTTTCGATATCATCTCTTATATATTTTAACCTTTTAATTTAAAATAAAAATGAAAAACTATCGTTTTCGGAAAGCGCTAGAAATTATGCATGAATACGATCGTTAGAAAAAATTTATACTCATTTTTCCTGTTTCCCCCCATCCTGGGGCACACCCAGCCTCTATAAATATATATTAATTAAAGAATTAAGGCGGAAAACCTGGCGGTTGAGCTTGATCTCAGTCAAATCACCTCCTTGTACAACCGTTGATTAAGAAACAGTACTTTTCCTAAATAGTATTGCACCCAAGATCCTTCATGGTTGTAGTAGTAAAGGATTTATATATATATATATATATATATATATATATATATATATATATATATATATATATATATATTAGATAGATAATTAATATATTGAATTGAATTGAATTTAATTGAATTTATTTGCTAAAGATTATTTTACAATCTTGTACAAATGATACATATATGAATAACTTATTTCACCTACATGAGTCTAGTTTATCATAACTGTACATTGACTTATTATAAAACAATAACTAAACAATAATACTTCATTACATTCCAATTAATTTCTATCTACATTATCAATAAAACCAAAAAAGAAAAAAAAAGAAACAAACAATTAATTGAACTGACCAACAATTATCCTTAGTCATAGCACTTGGTTGGTGTGTGGAACATCAGAGCTTAAGGAATCCAGTGAATTGCACGCTGACATTATGAACCAGTAAATTTTATTAAGTTTCTCTATGCTATCGATTCGAAGTATGTCTTGTATCTTGTTTACATCACTTGGCGCAGAGAGAAATGCTCGTAAATGTTTGTGTCTGTCGTCTGTTAGCTTTTCACAGTACAGAAGGATATGGAACAGGCTGTTAGTAATGAATTGGTTACAGAAAGTGCAGGTTTCCTGGGCTTTGAAGTAGAAACTTTTGTTTTTCGTATAGAGCTTAATTAATTCGGGATTTGAAACCCTTAACTGACTTATTGATCTTAGCTTTTTCATGTTAGCTCTATACATCAAATAGGACTCTGGGCTGGAAATATTGAAGCTGGAAATAGTTCTATATATGGGATTGTTGTTGGAATTTATGGATAAATGGATGTCCTTAGATAGGTTATGGTTTTTTAGCTTTTCCAATATTTCATCGCTGTATTTTAATAATCCAGTTGGGTATACTTTATCGAACTCTTCTTTACAGCCATAATGAGCAGCTATTGATCTGACTTGTGTGATCCAATTAAAGTTTATATCAGGATTCCTTGTATCCAGCAAAATTAATTTGTTGAAGCAAAGCCTTGGTAACCTCTCTTCAGGCATAAGCGACAATTTAGACCAGTAATTTATGATCCTTCTCATAACCCTGACACTCAAGGCGTTTCGGCCAGTTTCTAGACGTACAATGTAGTTGGCAGTATTCCTTGGCCACCTAAATAGTTGCTTCAGAAACTTCAGCTGTACCACTTCAATAGCATCCAGGTATCTTAAGCTCCATATTTCAGAAGAATACAGAAGGGTTGAAGACACCATAGAATAAAAAAGAGCTGTTTTTGTCTCCCATGAATCGCTTCTACCCCTTCGCAAAACCTCCAATACTTTTCCCGTGTCAAAAGAGGACTTCTGTATAAAATGCTCAGATGCCTTACTAAGATAATTAATATATATAATATACAATATGCTAGGATATACTACCCCCCGCCTACTAAAATCGGATACCAGAAAACGGAATAGAGTAATAATGTATAAATATTAACTTTCATTCTGGAGAAAAGAGATGCCAAGTTAATGGCGGACAGAAGATATTTTGCTAATATCAGTGGTAAAGTGCTCGCCATTTTTGCCTGGGGATTATGGTACCATTGTTATGCTAATTATGTTAAAATCCGTGGACGAGAAGAGAGCGCCACCTAAAGAGCTGTTGATGATGACTGCAACAAAAATAAATAATTCAAGAGGGCGGATCGTAAAGGCGGGCCTCCGCCGCTAGGTGGCAGCTCCGTCGCTAACCACCTTCTTTTATAGTCTTTTCCCTCTTCCTCTTCCTCTTCGCTATTAGCTGTCCACATTTCTTCACGGTTAGTTGATGTCCGCTTTCTTTGCTGATATTTCATAAAATAGTATATTTACTTATATCTTTGTCACTCGTTACTTTGAATACTCTCGCAAATACAAATAATATACGAGAAAAATCATTGGTCTGTTTTTATAGGCTATAATTAATATTCATCTTAGTACTACACTAAATACTACACACCAACATGCTGGTTTAGAAAATGGTAATCGAATTCCCTTTATTAAGAGAAGGAGGCGGGAATAGTGCTGGATGATAGTGATGGAAAGATTTTTCATTAAAATAATTTCGAATCAAACCCGGTAAGAGATACAGTTCGGTAAAGTCATTTCAAAAGTCTGACTTGCCTTTATTCCATGAAAGTCATAAATTTAACTGATTGTCAATTCCTTTCATTTTCATTTAACAATTTTCTTTGAGATAAAAATACAGTTGAATGTAAAAATTGTAAGGATGAAAAATAGTTACAAAACGCAATTATTAATGTTGTTTATTAATTTTGCCAACGTTTCGGCCGAATAATGTGGGTAATCTTTCCTTTTTTTTTTATATTATCTCCTTTCTCGTCTCTAAGACTATACGAGGGTTTCCCGAGCGAGGGGATCAAGGGGTGAGGGCGGAGGAATTGATGCCAGAGGTATGCGGGTCATCATCAGGGCAATGGTTCTGGAAAGATAAGAGTTAATTCAAATTGTTTTCATTTATTCTACTCGGAGGCCTACTGCTGCCCTCTAATGCCATTTTATGTAACATCACGATCTTTATTGGTTATCATTATATTTTTTTTTTCGTTTTACAGGTTGAGTAACTAAGGTAAGAGGCAAGTCCAGCCGCCACCATATTCTTTTTCTTTTCGAATATTTTAAAATGCTCGACAAATTCGTGATATCTCAAAGACAATCGATTGCTGAGCTTGAGAAAATCTATTGAGAAATAATTTCAGACTTTGGTATCAGCCCATTTTTTGATATTTGATTTGCTTCGCTCAGATAACAGAAGTAATATCGACATCGCGGAAGAAACAATCGAGGTGATGGAGACGGACGATTTTGCATATTCAAAAAGTGTCTTACAGTTCTGAGTGTAGACCAGATCTGATTTTAAATACTTTAAATCAAGATCAAAATGTCACCTACCTTCTATCGTATATTATTATATCAGATCATCCAAGAATATTTATTGGTGTTATTTTGACTTAATAACATGAGGCAGAATATGGAATTTTAGGTATATTAGTGGTTGGAAGTAGTAGAGAATATTCTCAATTTTGAGTTATAGAATTAATATAGGTGTGTAGTAAACTTTTTTTTTTTTTAGTGAAAACTTATTTAGGAACTTTTTGCAATATTTTTGTGGAGTGTGAATTAGATTAAGCCGTCAGATCTGCTATGTGTAACGCCCATCTAAAGTCGATTGGAGTCGACTACTTGAAGTCTTTTTGCATATGGATTAAATATCAGAAATTAAAAATCGGACCTGCATTATATTAACAAGGGAAATGTTTAGAATTCCATCCTCTCTATAATGGGATATACTTCGAAATTGTATCTTAACGCGGCGCCGTGTTAAAGAGGCGAAACGGAAAAAATACCGAGTTTAAATGATAACGAGTTTTATTTAAGATAAGGATTAAAATATTTCAGAAATTAAAAATCGGACATGCATACTGTAAGCGAGGGAAATGTTTAACATTTCATACTTTTTGTAATGAGCTATTATTTATAATTTATATTTCATAATTACTCAAGGTAGTATCATTGGTCCTATCCTTTACACAGTTAATACAGCTGACATCCCAACCCATCCCGACACTGTCATCACCACATATGCTGATGACACATGTAACCTATTTGTTAAAAATGATCCATCAACTGCATCCCAAACTCTCCAATCACATATCACAAGCCTTGAAGAATGTTGTGAAAACTGGAGGATTAAAATAAATTCCAATAAATACCATCAAATTACTTTTTCCCTGCGTCGCAAACATATGACCTCCTGCCTTACTGTATCCTTTAATAATTCCCCACTTATCCCTGTTGAGAAAATCCGTTACCTAGTACTCCACCTGGACAAACGACTTACATGGAATCCTCATACAAGACTGAAACGACAAGAAACTGCTCAACGTTTCCGACTACTCCAATACTTACTAGACAAACGCTCTAAGCTTTCAATCAATTACAAACGACTCATATACATGATATAATAAGACCTATTTGGACTAACGGAATCGAGCTTGGGGCTCCACTAAACCATCGAATTCCTCTCGTATCCAATCCTTACAATCCAAAATCCTTCGTAAAATCCTCAAAGCTCCTTACTTTGTCACAAATAAAATCATCCATAAAGACCTTAATGTTCCATATGTTTCCGATTTGGCCCAATCCAGATACCTATCCTTCCATAACAAACTGCAGAACCATCCGAACCCTCTCGTTTCAAACCTTGCTTCTTCCTCGGTCCCTGATAATCCTCCGAGGCGTTTGAAAAGAAGATGGCCTCGAGACCTTCTAATATAGAACTTTTATTTGAATTCTACCAATGGGTAGTTTCTCTTCATGTTGTACATGTCATGTTACCAATGTCACATTTACTTGTATTTTTAATCTAATACAGTTGTAAATTTCATTAAAATAAAAAAAAATATATTTCCTATTATTAATCTCGCCTTGTTGATGTTTTCACTTCTATCGTTTGGTCAAAGCACAAACCTTAGTTTTTTTTTATAAATATAATTATAAGTAAATCGTACATACATCCTTAGTACATCTTTATTCATTTATAAAATATATATTTAATAAATAATATATGAATAAAAATATATTAAAGATGTGGCCTGGAGCCTCGATCGCTGGCTGGGAACATTGCGCACAGCAGATCAGTGTTGCGGGCCTAGCTCACAGCTGGTTGAAGGCGCCGCCACTGCTCTAGTTCCACTGGACGCCTAATTTTAGTTATTTCTCTCGCCGAGGTAGAGAATTAGAGTGACCTCGACTGAGCTTCTTTAGTTATATCTGAAGGAACAGACTTAATTATTTATGTCTTAAGGAAAAATGACTCAGTGCGTTAGGAAGAGGCTTAGATAGGATGACCACATGTGTAAGGAGGAAGAGCACCCAAATCACTCCTATAATTCGAGCTAAGGAATGAACCTTACTGGATTGCAGGATAGACACCATTAACGATGGGATGAGTCTCCACACTTCGTGGAAGGAAGAAATACTAACGGAGTGATGAGCATCCAGTTTTACATATATATAGGAGTACAAGCGGACATATGAGAAAACAAGACAAGGTTATAGGAGCATAGTGAAATAAAAGTCAGATTGATAGAGAACCAAAAAGCGTATATAAAATATATTAATCAACCTGAAGCTTTGAATAGTCAAAGGACACCCCGAAGGATGGAGATTCAAGACCTAAATTAACAATGAGGACTGCTGGTAATTATTTCGCCATGAATAACTATAGCTCTTAAATCAATAGATATAACGTTATATGTTATTATATATAAACTTCTTCGAGGATTTGAAATACTTTATAACATAGAAACCTAAATTTCATGTTCAATACTCAATAATTGAAAACATTCTTGAAACATTTATAAGTAAGATGGTTAAAATGGCGCGAAAAACGGTAAAGCAGTTCTGAACCTCTACATTACTGTCATAACATTTATTGTTTCGTAGTTGGCAAGTTCTTGTTTTATAATGGCTGTTGCTGTGGTATAATGTAAGCTTTTAATAACGCATCATATATATTGGGAACAGCTAAAAAGACTCACACAAAAAAATATATCTTTCAAGCAAAATCATTCAGGACAATGTTGGTACGTTACCTTACATACGTTACGTTGGTACGTTAGCAACATAACCTTACATACTCACCTCCATATGGTGACTTTTAACGAACACATATGAACTCATTACAAACCATTCCATGACAACTTACAAGGACATCCTAATACACTCATAAATGACATGACCACTAGGCGAATGCCACGTACAGTCCGTAGCAGACTGAAAAGGAGCTGGATGAGGGACCTCCTCGCCTGACGCCAGGAGGAGGTGCTACTGGTTACTTTCCCTCTCATGCCTTTCATACTATTATGTTTTGCAACGACCATCTCATTCAATGGTTTTCATTACCATTATTACAGGTATGAATAAAAAAACTAAAGTTAAAAAAGAAAATAGCTGAGTCAGATCTTTTAAATGTTTTGAAACAATTCTAGCTCTGAAAACCAGAGATGGGCAAATGCTACTCTCAGTAATCAGCAGCACTTCCTCCCTGACTTGTTTCCGTTACTTAGGTTGTTTAAGGAAAGAGATCTTTCATCCAACGCCTTTTTAATCTCCTCCTCTTATTCAGGGATATGTCAGTGTCAACTGTAGTCATGTTTCTTATTAATCTGTTGTTATGTCTGTTTAAATTTGAAGAAAAAAAAATCGTTGATAAAGGGTCCTTATATGTTGGTCAACTGATGAAGGAGGAGGTCAGAATGTATAGGTTTCTTAGTCACGTTCCAAAGTTCCCAAATATTAAAACAACCGCCAACATTATTAGGTAAACGCTATACATCCTAAAGGTATGTACTTTCATATCTACTTAAACACCTTGCTAGATTTTTAGAGAATTGACGTATACAATTATTTAAACTTGGTGTAGTTGTCGGCTGTATTCCATTAGACCTTTCGGCTCCTGGTTAGTAGATTTGGTACCGTGTATCAGTCCATCTCATCATCCGAGTCTTAATTTTCATTCACAGGTTTTAGACACACGACTACTACACCAAGTTTTTTATTTTTAAACATATATACTGAGAGATATATTTAGAACATATAGAGAATATATACTGAGAGATATTACAATCTGTCACAATTAAGGACATTTATAATAGTGTTCAAAGAGTACATTTACACTCCTGTCACAATAAATAAAAATAAATAATACAGAAAAATAAAAATTCTAAAAATAATTCTTTCTTATTTCAGCTTTCTCAATTTCTTCCCTCCTTCCTTTCATTCCTTTTCTCTGTTGTTAACTCTTTATTATATTATACATTGTCTGTACATCTTGATAGACTTTACAATATCTCAATTTTCTATCTAACTACTCCATTCTCAATGTTTTTAATTTTACTATTTATTTTATTTTCATTTCTTATATAACTTTATATTTCTTTTTTATGTTTTTACATTTTATTCTAAGATTCCAAATGTAACACTTTTGTCACCCCTTTTTGATTATGCCTACTTCATCATTCCACACTATGTAACAGTTTTTATTATTTATCTCTTAGTTCTTATTTCTTTACATTTTATTCTAAGATCCCAATGTAACACTTTGTCACCCCTTTTTGATTATGCCTACTTCATCATTCCACACTATGTAACAGTTTTTATTATTTATCTCTTAGTTCTTAGTCATTATTCTAACAATTTCATTTTACTTTATATCTATCTATTTTATTTTTCTAAATTTTTTTATATTTTTTTTCTCATTCTTTATTATCTTTTTCACCATCATTACTTATGTTTCTCATACCTTGTTGTCTGGTTAATGTCTTAGCCCTGATGAAGGCCTGAACTTCAGGTCGAAACGTCGGCATATGTAAAAAATAAATATTATAATTTATTTTTTGCCTTCCTTTTTTGACTGAGCACCCCAACTATTCTTCTCTTCATTCTAAAAATAAATGTATATAAACTAAACAAAAAGAAAGTAAGCTAATGAAAATAACTACCCAAATACCCACATGCTTCTACACAATATCTTAAAAAAAAAATACTCAAAAAAATCTCAGAGCTAATTCCTTTCTGCCCATTCATGGAAGGAAAGGCGGGATTCTATGAGATCCCAGCCCCCCTCACTCAGCAGCATTACTTTAAAATATCCGTTAGTCCGTTAGTTTAAATATCCGTCGATGTCAATTTCATTAACAATCTAGTCAATTTCCCTAGCTATCTTTAAATTATATATGTTACAATAGTTTATTTTATTTTTTATCAGGTCATGTTCTCGATTGTTTTTGTTTTTTTAGAAATATTTGGAACTTTCTTTTTTAATTTAAAAAAATATTTTCCTCAGCGTTGAAGATCTGAAATTGTTGAATAAAGCTTTAATTGAATATTTTGAATTAATCAAATTAAGATGCCTCCATTTTACCCAGCATTTAAATTTGATCAGTGTCATGTCTTATGCCTATATCAAATAAGTACTTTAAATAATATATCTTACAATGTTTTATTTCATTTTTCGTGAGGTCATGTTCTCGATTGTTTTTTTTTTCTGTATATTTTGAATTTTATTTTTTCAAATTTAAACAAACAAATATTTTTCTCAGTGTTCACGATCACGATATTGTTAAATAGAACGTTAATTGAACATTTTTGAAGGAAACTATTCGACTGTTATACATATCATGGGTGATAAATATTCAGGATGCAGTCTTTTTAAATTTTTTATTTATGTCAACGTTTAAACCCTATGGGTCATCTTCAGGGCTGAAAATATTTAAAATACAATAGAAGATATAATAGTATACGACCGATAATGATAAATAATGGCATGAATAAAAAATTTAAAAAGACTGCGTCCTGAACATTTATCACCCATTAATTGAATATTGTGAATTATTCAAATTAAGATGCCTCCATATCCTCCTAGCAAGATGTTTCAGATCTGCAAGTACATCCCCTTCAGTTGGATTGGATTCTCAGATTTCTGTTGTACTTTTCTAATTAATTCTTTTTTATATTATTTTTTACAACTTTAAAAGACAGAATCGAGTTTTTTCGTAAACTCATCGCGGTCCTGTGAGTTTACGAAAAAACTCGATTCTGTCTTTTAAAGTTGTAAAAAATAATATAAAAAAGAATTAATTAGAAAAGTACAACAGAAATCGGAGAATCCAATCCAACTGAAGGGGATGTACCTGCGGATCTGAAACATCTTGCGAGGAGGAAATGGAGGCATCTTAATTTGAATAATTCACAATATTCAATTAATGGGTGATAAATGTTCAGGAAGCAGTCTTTTTAAATTTTTTATTCATGCAATTATTTATCATTATCGGTCGCATTCTATTATATCTTCTATTGTATTTTAAAAATGTTCAGCCCTGAAGATGACCCATATGTTTGGGTTTAAACTTTGGCATAAATAACAAATTTAAAAAGACTGTATCCTGAATATTTATCAACCTTGATATGTAGAACAGTCGAATAGTTTCCTTCAAAAATATTCAATTAACGTTCTATTCAACAATATCGTGATCGTGATCGCTGAGAAAAATATTTGTTTGTTTAAATTTGAAAAAATAAAGTTCAAAATATACAGAAAATAAAAACAATCGAGAACATGACCTCACAAAAAATAAAATAAAACATTGTAAGATATATTTTTTAAAGTACTTATTTGATATAGGCATAAGACATGACACTGGTCAAATTTAAATGCTGGGTAAAATGGAGGCATCTTAATTTGATTAATTCAAAATATTCAATTAAAACTTTATTCAACAATTTCAGATCTTGAACGCTGAGGAAAATATTTTTTAAAATTAAAATATGAAAAAAGAAAGTTCTTAATATTTCTAAAAAAACAAAACAATCGAGAACATGACCTGATAAAAAATAAAATAAACTATGGTAAGATATATAATTTAAAGATTAAAGAGTCGGCTATTTGCATGGACCCTCCGCTGCAACTGTGCACTCCTTCAAAGTTAACAACCAACATCATTAGTGCAGTTGTTTTCGAAGCCATTTTCCCCTCGGATGCCTCCCCGGTAATTTAACCTCACCGGCTTCTCTTTACCGTTTACATTTAGCTTCATCTATCTGTTTGGTCTTGTTCCTAAACGAAGGCTCAATATTATCCCGAGTGGTCATTTCGATGTTTTCCTAAAGATAAACATTATTGACGAGAGAACAATCAGTTGACCACCGTTTTCAACCAACACATTTTTTTTTTTTTGATTCTACATTGCGAAATATTAAACAGTTGTTCTGGTCTGGAGCCGAGAAAAAAAAAATATTTTTTACCTTTGTTTTTCTCGGATTTCTAGGATATTATATATCAACCTTTTTTGTTATGTTTTTAAGATAATACGACTAACAAAAAAATATTACTTATAATATTTAATAATGTGTCATAAATAAAAAATATATCCAGTTAAGTAAACCGAATAATTTTTTTTTTGGTTTAATTTTTTTTATTCATGTCGTAGTGGTAATGACAACCAGTGAATGTGAGGTCGTTGGAAAAAATAATTTGTTTTGTAAAAATCCAGTTAAATTTAATTTTAATGTCCTTCTAAATTTTTAAATTTTATTTATTTAGTAATCTAGAGAGAACTACAATAATATTGTATGGCTGCTCAACTTGTATTTGAGTTGCTAAATTACACAGCATACTCAACAATTAATAGATAATACTGTATAAAAATATAAGAGAGAGTTAGGTCGGACCATTGGAATACATTTCATACATGCCAAGAACGGTTTATTATAGAATTAAACAAACAAAGGCCTAAATGAATATATGTGGTGACGGAGTACTCCTAACTAGTCTGAAATAATAGTTAGAATTCTCGAAAACCATTCTTCAAGGTTTGTGATGTGAGACTGATAAGTTTGGGATGCAATTGATGGATCTATGGATTACATATTATGGATACGTATTATGGATAACTAATATGACACACGTGCATATTAGGCATATTTGGTCATAACAGCGTTAGAATGGGTTGGGAAGTCAGCTGTATAAATTTACTTTTTTTTAATCCTAAAACAGTGTTACCTTGTTTGCACTTTTCTTTAGTCATGATGAAGACCAACAAAGTAAAGTTGAAACGTTGGATCAATTGATGAAAGAATATTTGAAGTTACTTATGGCTGATGTCCATGGCCTTCATCATAATCACTACCAACCATTAAATATTTCTTTATATATATTATTTATTAAATACTTTTATCAGAGCTTGAAACAAAATGTTCACTTCTGTTTTTAATCGGATCTAATATGACTGCAACTTTTATTTTTAATTTTTTTTTGCGGTTATTACGGAACTATAACGTATAATTTTTTTAAGTATAATTTTGTATTTTTAAAACTTTTATTTAAAAAGTGCTTTTTAAACAATACATAAAACCCAATAGAAGATAAAAAATTTCAGGAAATCATTTGAAGATAAATTATATCTTTAATCTAAGCCATATCACTTCTATTATTATTTATTTACATCCTTTTTAATTCCTCGAATAAAGTAATAAAAGCTAAATTTTTACAGTAAATCTACAACTTCGTTACAAAAAAACTTGTTCATAACTTTTATTTTAAAAAGATTCGACCAAAAACGCCTAAAATGGAACTTTTTAAATAGGTTCTAAAAAAGCTTAAAACCCTGATTTTTCAGTATTGGTTGTATATTGGACACAATTTCAAAAATACTTCAAGACAACTCGCATATCCAAACAAAAAACTGAGGTGTGTGCCTCAGACCTATAGCTATAGAAGTAGAAACATCAGCAAGACAAAATTAATGATATGAAATATAAATAATAGCTCATTATAAAGAGGATGAAATACTGAACATTTCCCTCGCTTACAGCATGCAGGTCCGATTTTTAGTTTTTGATACATCTTAATTCATATATGAAAACAGTTCAATTAGTCCCAGTCTACATCACCCGAGCGTTACACATCGGAGATCTGACGGCTCAATCAAATTCACTATCTATAAAAAATGTGCCTCAAGAATTTGTCTCTTCAATAAGTAATTAAATATATTATTGAGATGTAATAGTGACAAGAAATATATATATATATATATATATATATATATATAATATATATATATATATAGATATATGTATATATATGGTAAAGTATTATTGTTATTATTGTTTAGAACGAACCCTTGGAGATGGTGAGAAGCCATTGGAGGTGCTGGAAAGGTCCGGCTCTGGGGGAACCTTCAGGCTCAAGTACTCTCCGATCAGGCACGGTAAGTCTTCATGTAATCATCAACTGTATTATATCTCTTCACTTATATCTTGCGATATTATTTATTATTTTCTTTCTATGCTAACCCGAAAGAATGGGAGTTTATTAATGAATATTACATGCTCCATGTCTGTTGTAACTAGGCACGCTACATGTAGTACATGGTACGTTTTATAATTCAGAATATATGTAGATATTTACAATATTAGTTCAAAAAATTAATTAAATTTGTAGACAAATCTATATAAATAAAATAAAGGTTTTGTCTGTTCATTGAATAGAATCAACCCGTTTTATGATATCTTTCCGTTTCATACATTGCAGACATCAAATCCAATTTTTAAAAAAATTTTGTCTGTATGTCCGTATTGCAACGAAATTTTTTCAGGGATAAGATCAGCAATGGCTTATTGTAGACTTTATATCAGGGTTTGTTTAACTTAAAATATAGACTTTAAATGAAAACAAAATATTGAGTAGAACAAAAGTTACATATTCTTAAGAAATTTATCTAGAGATATCGGTTAATGTTGATAATAAATGTTAATAATAAACATATGTTTATAGGTTAAAGAACATCTATGTATATAAATTTGTCTAGAGATCCCGGTTAGGCAGTTACATACTTCGACCCCTATCCCAACCTTCTCTTTCGCGAACCACATTTAAAAGTTTTATTATTTTTTATTTATTTAAAGTTTTATTACTTTTATTTAAAAGTTCAACTGATGAAAATAATTATCACAACTCAACAGGAAATACCCGGAATACCGAACATCTGTAACGCGTTGTTGCTTAAAACACGGGTAAAACACACTCATTTTTCAACTTTGTTCGATCTTCCTATTCAAGGTGTCATTCGATTCAACTTCCCAAGCCTAACAAATGTTGTATACATTTTTAGAATTATCCAAAGGGATTAGACAGAAATATGGAAAAAACATACTCCCCTGACCTGAATTCCTTTTGCAATGTACAGAAACAGCAATTTCAGTGTATTTAAAATGCTGTTTGTTTATTTATTTTATAATAATCAAGTAATAAATGTGTGCACATACCTTAGATGTTCAGCAATTTTTTTTTTAAATCGGTCTAAAGTACCTGAAATGTCTTAATAACTTGATGACTTTTACTAAAATATCTGAAATGACCATTTATATAACAAATTCCTTTTGGTTCTAATCTGGCAGTGCCTATCAAGGATGGTGAAAAATTGATCTAAATCTCTGGAGACCCCTTTACACCCTGGAACACTATATTGCGATCCTGTTTAAAATATACTGATATTTTTATCATTCCTATGCCCGGTTGTTGTGATTTACCTCTAGTAACCTGTTATGTTTTACCTTTATATATTATTTACCTAGCTTAACGTCTTTGTGGGTTATATAGCTGTAACATTAATTTCCCCTGGCCATTCGCTGCTTAGATATTGTCAAAGGAAACAACAACAACTCCCCAACTGTAATAATATATTGAAAACGCTCTTCAACTTCTGATAGCAAATGTATGAAATATTTGTTTGTGTAATATTAGGCCTCTAGTCAGTACATTAAACATAATATTCACCCTGTTCGAAATATTTTATCACAGGAGAACATTGTTTAGGGAGAATATTGTTTTTGAATTGATGAAAAGCACACTCAAATACTTATTTTAATCTGTGTCGATATATCAGTAGAAGCGAATTCAGAAATTAAAAAAAATGCAAAACTTGATTATAAACATTTTGAAAACAATATAAACAACGATTGTTGTACTTCCTGGTTAATATTTCAATTAATCAATGAATTATTTAAGAAAAAATAAGGTAAACAGCTTTTTTTCTTCATAACTAACAAAATTAGGGAAGCAATGAATTCTTACTTAAGTGAAAAAAAAAAATTCTACCGTGGCCGCTAACATTAAGGAATGAGCAGCGTCTTAAGGTATTTGAAAATAAAGAATTGCGTAGAATAGTGGAGACCTATAGCTTCTTGAGAAGAATATACCTCAAAAATGGCTTTACCTGTATATTTTACCTTATTATAGATAGTTTACCTGTGCATTTTTCTCTATGTATCATTTGTATATAAATATATATTATTTTTTGAGTATAGAAAAGATGTCCAGTCACGTTCGCTAAGATTTGTTTTTTTGGTCAGTTTTTCAATGCATAAGATTCTAAGTCTTTGAGCAGTATGTTCTCCGATCCATCTATAGCTTAGGATATAGACCATATAACACTTTTACAATGTTTACAATACTATTATTGTATTCATTTGAACAATCATCATTGTATCATTGTAAATCATTTATAATAAATATTTATCTGCTCTTTTATTATTATTTTTTTCATTAATTCAATGGTATGACAACAAAAGTAATTTCAAATTTCATTTAGTATTAAATAGTTTAATGTTTGTAGCAACTATTTTGCAGTATTTGTTATTTTGGTTTATAATTTTCAATAATGAACCATTGTGATCTACCAAAAAATTCAAAAACATAACCCCCTCTCAAAATTTGAGGTTTCACGTTTCAAGATGCGTAGAATTCGAAAAACAAATAAAAATTTGTTTGTCCGTTAGCCATCCGCCGTCCACGCATTTTTTCCGAGTCTACTGGACCGATCTTTTTCAAATTTGGGTTTAAAATCAGAGGTCACCCGAGGATGATCCTCCTTCATCGACATTACTATCCGTCTTTTATTTTCAACATGGCGACCGAAAATCCTGCGTTGTTATAGACTGTAGCTCCTAAACGAATGTGCCGATTTTAATGAAACTTGGCTAAAGTCTTCTTCTAGATGCCTTTTAAATTTATCTATATATCATACTTCAACGTAAAGAAGCTTGAAAAAAAGTTACGAGGGGTGGTAAAATTAGATTCCGGATGACTCAAAAAGTATAAACTTTTTGGATAATATTGTGATAAGATGTTTCAAAGGTATTCAAATTTAAAAAACGAAGAAACTTTCATCGAAATCAATCAACTATTAGTAGAGAAGTCGCGATTTTAAAATATTTTTGGTTTATAATTTTCAATAATGAACTATTGTGATCGACCAATTTTTATTGTAATATGTATTTTGGCCAGATGGTATGTTAATTTTCATGTACAAAATTGTTATTCTTAGGGTCTTTGTCCCAGAATAAAGTTGATTCCTCTATTCCATTCTATTTTATTCATATTCATAGAAAAATAGGTGATCCTGTAACGAACTGAAATAGCTTTATACTAAACCTACTTGCAAGATTTTTTTTTTTTTTTGGAATTTGGATTTCCTCTGACTTTATTCATCCCTTCCCAGTTGGGATTCTGTCCAAACAGCTCACAATTTATTCGCTCATCGAGTTGACCCGTTGTAGCCTCGAGCATGTGTTGTTTGATATTTTTCGTGATGCCGTGTTGAGGGAAATCGACTCTGGGCACGCCATGCCTCAACCCAACGAGCTTCAAAATTAATTTCTTTCCCTCCTTCTATTTATATTTACTGATCGAATGGGGAATAATGTTGTTCTTATCAATTGATTCTAATCGATATAAGTCATCCGCTACCTCAATTATTTCTTATTTAGGAATAACTTTCTCTTTTCCTATAAACATTTTTTTCTTTTTTAATCAAAACCCTCCCCCTATTTCTGAGATTTTATGTCTGTATTTAATCAACTAGTATTCGAAAATTGTCTATAAATAACCTCGATCTGCAACGATCTGCAATCCTATCTTTTGTATACACATCGTAGATAAAATTCAAATGCATTTCATTTGTATTGCCTGTCTTATATAATATATATATATAATATATATTATATATATATTATATATATATATATATATATATATATATATATATATATATATATATGTACGATTTTCTTGTCTTATAGTCTCTCTTCTTCTGTATTTTTAGTTTTAATTAACTATTATTGTACATATTCACGACCACACAGACACGCATTCTGTTCTTATAATTTGTTCTAACCTGACAACAGTCCCAGTGTAATAAAAAAATAAATTCATTTCATTATTATACACTAGTAAACTACTGTACTAATAAAACTACCCTCCTGTTGAACTTACAAAGAATACAATAGTTATTGTCGATAATCCACAGCGACCGAATGGAAGAGGACTCGGCCGGGCTGGAGCCCTTTCACGGTCGAATTTCCCCGAACCTTTCAAAGCCCTCATTCAAAACATCCGTCCGCTATTTTCCTTTTCCTCTTTCAATATCTTTATCCTCGGCGCACCTCTTCACAATGCCGACCATCGCTTAGCATATTCAGCCAATGCCATTCGTCTCTGTCTTAATAAAAGCACACAAATCCTCTTATATTTAACGTTTCAATTCACAAAATAGGCCTTCATTAGGGCAATCACAGGATTATATACGTATAGATATAAGATAAATAAAACACATTCACGCCTATGTAGAGTATTTACATTGGCCCAGGGGTATCAGAGCTTTGTCCTCAAAATGTGGAAGCCAAAACAGGACCTCGGGAGATCACAGTGCTTTTAACCCTGCAGCATCACCGGTATTGGAAATTTTCCTATAAACATTTTTTTTTCTTTTTTAATCAAAACCTCACCCTATTTCTGAGATTTTATGTCTTTATTTAATCAACTAGTATTCGACAATTGTGTATAAATAACCTCGATCTGCAATCCTATCTTTTGTATAGACATCATATATAAGATTCAAATACACTTCATTTATCTCTACAACGCAAAACCATCTCAATCCACTCGTTCTATCAATTTATCCCTTCCTGTTACCTGCTTATTAAAAAGAAATGGATTCTTAGATCTGGTGTTGAATTAATAACTAAATCAAGATCATTATCAAGCTAGCTTAATTTTTTTCTAGAACTTGTTTATTGAGAAATATTACAATCTATCTCAAAGGACACTTATAATAGCGTTCAGAGTGTGATCTCACTCTATTTACAATAAATAAGAATAAAATATCCTAGAAATAAAAAAAATAACACATTCACTCCAGAAGTCTCTGCAATACTTTCTCAACCGCGTCATTGGGACTTAACCCAGTGGAGATTGAGAGAGAGAGTATTTACAGTTGTAAATACTTTATGACCATTAGGAAGAAATAATTTTTCGCAAACCATAAAGAAAGTAAAAATAAACATATTTGTGGAATTGTTTTAATTTTCGAAATGAAGTTATTATCCAGCTCTGGCCTTTGTAATCCACTTTTATTATATGAGAAAATTCTTATCATGTGAGAAAACTACAAACCAAGATTCCTCATGTTCTCTTTAACCTTATCGATGTCAATAAATATAACACGAGGTGTTAACATCAGTATACCAGCTTAGTCTTTATACTTATAGACCGTGTTACAGACTCCTTTTTAAGGAATTATTAACATGAACTTTCGTAATTTATAACTGAAATTTCGTACATAGTTTTATCTCATCCAGTTCCAGTTTTTTCTAGATTGAAGAACAATACCATCTATTGACAACTTTACGAACAAAGTTCCCAAAAGAAAATTTCAAAATGCTAATCGTTGTTGTTTCTGTAGCTCACTTGAGATCAGTGTGTTTCATACCTTTCTACTAACAGTTTTACTAAGAGTAAGTTGAAAATCTATGTTATCTTATATTTATAGGTAAATAACGATTTTAGAAATTTCCTGATGTTTATTGATTATTGGTACCGACATCCTGTCTATTATTAAAACAATTGAATTTCGGAGTGTCCATCACTAGTACAAAAAGGTGTTTTTTTAAATGGAGATAATATCCTCATAACTGAATTTTTGTTGTATTTTTATCGCTGCATAACTCAAGTGTTAAATAGAAAAAGGAGAGCCTAGAGATTTAAATATTGAACGGAGAAGTTTAATAATATTTTTTCAACTTTCTAATAATTATAATTAAAAATTTAAGTTTTATCAATAAATTTCTAATTAATCCCATTTCATGTTGCAGGAACATTTCTTGAAATTCCTCATTTATTTTGCAACTATCTGTCCTGTCGAATTCTCCCTCGAAGCGCTCATGGGCTAAGATGTAATGTAATTTGATAAAAAATAATATTTAGCAACAAACTATTATTATGAGGCGTTATAAGAAAAAACATATTATCTTATATCAGAAGACTTTACTAATTGTGAGATTGATTTTGCTGAAAACATTACTCCTTGTATATCATAGTTTTCAAGAAATAGTGCTTCCTTATTGATTATATATTAGTCTGTTACAAATTGGGTCTTAAAAATTACTCAGCTGCAAGTTGATGCTATAATTTTCTCGAGAAGGCTCGCAAAGACCAAAGGTGCTATAAATCTGTTATAGAGGGCGGCAGTATATTAGCTGACTAATCGATTTATCGCGCACCAGCGCCACCTCGAACAAGGTTGAACGAGGCGGTCCCGAACGGCGCTAATGGCACGGCCCGGGGTGTGAGGACAACTTGGTTAGCGGAAGGGTCTAGGTGTAGCGGGTTCAAAGGCTTTCTTATTAGCCACTTACGATATAGTCTCTAGCTTGCTGGAGTTCATGGAGGATGTGCATATATGTATATATGCATATGTATATCTGTATATATATATATATATATATATATCAAAATATATATATATATATATATATATATATATATATATATATATATATATATATATATATCAATAGTCAATTTACAATATTAAGGGTGTCCTGTAAGTAGGATCATTACAGGATTGAAAAGAGACCTCAAGAGCTACAAAAAATTTCATACAAACAATGGACCAATATTCAGCAGAAAAGAATGAAATACAATTTTTGTGTTTTTTAAGTGATTCATAATTTTACTTTCACTTACCTATATATAAAATATATAATAAAGGAAAGTATTGTGATTGTGAAAATTGTCGAAATACTCGTTTTGAGGTCCGTTGAATCCAAATATCCAAGTCTCGCCAAATGGTGTGTGTGTGCGTGTGTGTTATAAGTCTAGCTCAAAAACGAAAAGTCGTACGTAAGTGAAATTGGGTATTAAGGTTTTTATATACCTGAGATGTAACAGTAACTATTTCTTCAAAATCGGGTTATATATAATCGATTTAAATCGATTTTTACGATATTCTCAAAAACGGCTCTAACGATTTTGATTAAATTCTTTACAACAGTGTAAAATTAAACAGTTTTAATATAGTGTAGGTTTTATTCTCATTGATGGCTATTTTTGAATATTTGCTTCCTCTAAAGTATCTTTTTTTTTTATTTCAAACAATTAACCATTCTAAATGGGTCTAAAATATAAAAAAATGCTTAAATATAAAATGTGAAAGAATTTTATAATCAACTAAAGAAGAAATAAGAGATCTTAACGTATAATAGTTGTAATAAAAGAATCAAATTTGAGCTTGCCCGTGATCATCCTAAACATTACAACAGGCTTCCAGACATAACATGAGGTTAATATAATACGGACTCCAACAATATTATGTACATATACATATGCGGTTTTCATAAATTCTATCATGTTGGTATTATTTAAAATTTAGTTGGATAGAAACATGTTATGAAGCGATATAAAAATTAAAATTTTTAAATTGAAGTCTACTGTTCTACATATCATGGGTGATAAATATTCAGGACGCAGTCTTTTTTTTTTTAATTTTAATTTTTTATTTATGTTAATGTTTCAGCCCAAACATGTGGGTTATCTTCAGGGCCTGGTTTGAGCACTGAGGGTGTTCAAGTACTGTACTTGAACTTTAGTAGTACTTGAACACCCTCAGTGCTCAAACCACGCCCTGAAGATGACCCACATGTTTGGGCTGAAACATTAACATAAATAAAAAATTAAAATTAAAAAAAAAAAGACTGCGTCCTGAATATTTATCACGCAAAATTTGTATATGTAACGGTATTTAAACAAATAAAAATACCCGCAATGAATATATATAGCGTTAATAATTTTTACTTTCACCTCCCTTTTGTCTGAAAATACTTATTTCTACTTAAAGAGTGGTAAGTGAAAGTCGTATAATGCGCGCACCAGAATTATTTTATTATATATCAGTATAAATGACCATTCCAATTTTGGAAGAAAAAAAAGGCCGTAATGAGTTTCGCGGTTCGCACCCCCGTAGCTGAATTATAATGTTGACTTTATAAAAATAGGGTACCATAACCCGTGACAGAGCTTTGTCCGGACAATTCTTTTTTATCTGTTGAAATATAGTTCGGGGTCCAGGAGGCAGAGGAAGCTTCCACAAACTGCCCCGCGCTTAACACCTCCCATTGTCATCGCTAATTTATTCCGTCCGTGACCGCAGCGGGGGGAGGGGGGTGGGTAATATCACCCCATCCCCCGGTGGGTAATATCACCGACACAATGCTCCGTTAGTGTGAGCAAGTTTTGATGAATGAGGGTGAGGCGGGGGGTAAAAAGTGCCCCAACTTCCACCTCAATAACGTAATTCCACCTGTGCTAGGTGAGAGGTGAGGGGGGATTTTCTTCCTGCACTTTACCGGCCCCTACTCATCTCGACTTATGTTCTCCTTTGCTCTACTGTTTTTTTATTATAGTCGAGGAATATAGGTTTTTTTTTAGTTTTAAAATAATTTCTATATTGTAATTTAATTTTTTACTTTCACTTGAGTATATATATGTAATATGTAGTAAGGGTAAGTATTGCGATCGAGAACATTTTTGAATCTGAGTTTTCAACGGAAATACCCTGAGTCGAAATGACCAAGTCCCGAAAAATAGTCTGTGTGTCTGTGTGTTTGTATGTTAGCAGTCTAGCTCAAAAACGAAAAGTCCTACGAAACTGATATTGCGTATTTAAGATAGTTATAGGGTGCCTTATCGACACCCTTTAAATTTATCTATATAATATATTACAACGAAAAGAAGCTGGGAAAAGTTACGAGGGATGTTAAAATTAAATTCCGAATAACTCAAAAAGTATACGCTTTTTTGTCGATATTGTATATGGTTCTTTAAGTTTATTGAATTCCCTAAAAACTTCATTAAAATCGGACAATTAGGAGGAAAGATATAGTCTCTAGTTTTTTTCCCTGAAGAGGCGAACATTTGGATAAATTTAGAATATACTTTTTTAATTGTTGAGACTAAAAAAACCTTTTTTCTACAGATATTTAATAAAGTATCTTTCCGATGAACATTTTTCATAAGAAATAAGTACCTAAATTTATACCTTTATTCACAGTTCTATATTTCAACACTGCAATCACCACCTCCGGAATCAACTTACTCATTGTCTGCATAGATAACTTTTTCAACTAAAAATATCACTAAAATGACATCACTGAAAAATGTTGAAATTGGAGTTAGTCATTCTGTGGTTTATAAAAGCAAAGAAAGTTGTGTGAGCACTCCTAAATTATGTAAAAAATAAAACTGACTGTACATTTGCTAACAACGGTATTATTTTGAATATTTTTTGTTTTATTTTTTTTTAGTTTTATCTATTTAAAACATAAGACTCCACCAGGACAAACGTCTAAGTTGGAATCCTCATACCAGAGTGAAACGACAAGAAACAGCTCGAAATTTCCGATTACTTCAGCACTTACTGGACAAACGCTCTAACCTTACAAAAGACTCATATACATGACCATAATAAGACCTATTTGAACTTACGGAGTTGATGTTTGGGGCTCCACTAAACCATCGAATTCCTCTCGTATACAATCCTTACAATCCAAAATCCTTCGCAAAATTCTTATTGCTCCCTACTTTGTAACAAACAAAATAATCCATAATGACCTGAATGTTCCATATGTTTCCGATTTGACCCAATCCAGATACCTGTCCTTCTAATAATAAACTTCAGAACCATCCTAATCCTCTCGTTTCTAACCTTGCTTCCTTCTGATAACCCTCTAAGGCGTCTGAAAAGAAGGTGGCCTCGTGATCTCCTAATTTAAAAACTTTAGTAGAGTGCTACCAATGGGTAAATTCTTTACAATCCTTGTCATGTCATGTATTTCTTTGTATCACATTTGATGAATGTATATTCATTTGTAAAGTTGTAAATTTCATAAATAACAATTAAAAAAAAAAGTTTTATCTATTGTAAGAAATTCGGAGACCATTTTAACTATCGTTCGTATGATAATATTTAAGTTATGTCCAAATATAATTTTCTATTCTGATGCATTTATTTATTTTATTATAACACAAAGAGAAGATAATCTTAAGATAACGTATCGACAAAAAAATAACATCATATTAACATTACAGAGAAATAATATATAAAGATTAGTTGAAGAAAATCTAATTACTTATTTGACTTATCTAACTACTATATAAAAAAAAAAAACTAGAGCATAAAATAAAATATTTAAAAACTAAATATTTGTTTGTTGACGGTGTCTGTTTGATCAATTTGGTTCTGGCAATAAAAGTGTTATTATTTTTCATAATTTAATACTTAACTATAAAACCTATTATCAGGCCAATGACTGAGGTATTTATTATGTAATGTTAATCTATTTTAAATATAAAATAGCTACCATCTAAATATAATAATAGTTACCCTATAATAATAATAATTAAACAAGCGCTGGTGACCATCAAATGTTTTTTATATTATTTGATTTCAACTATCAATGATGGTTTCCAATAAGTAAAAAGAAATATTTAAAAAGATGATTGCAGATATCAATAGCTAAAGAAGTATTTATAAATCATGGTCTATTTCCAATCAGAAAATCATGAAATTTAAGTATGTTTTTTCAGGTAACTAACAACATATTTAATTTAGATAAATAAAAATAGCTTCTTAGGAAATTATACAAAATTTACCTCAACTGGATTACAGATACTCTAATTACATAAAAATACTGTGCTCTGTAATGTACTTAATCAAAATTGAAAATTAGACAAAGCTAAATACAGACAAATACCCTCTTAACTACATAGATGCCTCACAGGCCAAGCAAAAAATACGTGTTTACAATAAACTATAACCTTTTCAACCAAAAGCTTAAGATTGATAACTGGAGCTCCCTGGTACGTGAACAACAAAACTTTGTTCACTAACTTACGACAACCAACACACATATACTCTCTACTCTCAATTTCATATTAAACTACTCGGACACAACAGACGATGGTCACTACTTATATCGTCGGCACTAAGTTAAGTAACGAATGTGCAACGTTGGACATTTTAACATTCGTTACTTTAACACAGTGCCGACAATATGTGCATCAAGAGGCGTCTGAAAAGGAGCTGGATGAGAGATCCCCAATACAGAAAATACCTTATTCCGAACAATAACAACGAATCTGCTTATTACAAGATTCATGGTAGCTGCAGATGAAGTTTTGGTTCGACAAAAACTAAATACATATACTTATCTACTCTAACTTGTCGTATCTGGACATAAGGAGATTTACGGTTCGGCTAAAAATACGGACTTCCAAAAACTAAAACCAATTTAATCCAAAATATTACGAATTGTAACAGAAGCTCCCTGGAACATAAACAACAAAACTTTACATAACAACTTACGACAACCAACTATAGACCTACACATACATATTACCTACTCTCGTTTTCATCTCAGTCTACAACAGACTTATACACTACATGGCCACGACTAACATGCCCATCAGGAGGCGACTAAAAAGGAGCTGGATGAGAGATCTCCTCACCTAAAGCAAGAAAGTAAACAATGAACAGAAAGAGATGCTACTGAGTACTATCCTTCCTCATCGCTACAAATTAATTTACTTCCAATTGTGTACGAAATTAATGTAATGTAATATAATAATTCCCAGGATGGACCAATGTAAAACCAACTATAAATACCTCGATTGCCAGACATAAAAAGGATATGGCACATCCAGTTGAAGTTCAAAAACTATTTTTAGAAACTTTGGAAAAATATAAGGAGTGTCACATCTTTTATACGGATGCCTCAAAAATAGATAAGGAAGTAGGATGTTCCGTTATAAATTGAAATACTCAAAAACTATTCAAAATTCCGGAGGCTTGCTCAGTGTTTACTGGTGAAATGCTAGCAATTAGAGAAGCTCTTAAACACATAGAGACAAGTGAAACTACCAATTGGGCAGTGGTGACAGACTCTATGAGTTCATTACTAGCTATTGAACATACCAGGACCAAAACCACCCTAGCAAAAGATGTAAGAAACGTTTGGTGGCTACTAAGGGAGAAGGGCAAAGAAGTAGCGTTCATTTGGGTCCCTTCGCATTGCGGGATCATCGGTAATGAACAAGCCGATCAAGCAGCCAACATGGCAAGAAAGCCAGATACAATATCCGTGGAATCAATTAATGAAATCCCTCTAGAGGATTACGTTAAAAATATTAAGGAAAATGTGAGGAACATGTGGGCACAAAAAGAATCTAAAATAAAAGAAATTAAACCCCAATGTCTAAAATGGGAAACCTCTCACCGATATTCTCGAAAAGAGGAACGAATTGGACATTGTGAGTCCTCGCACTCCTACCTACTAAGAGGACTCGATCCTCCGACCGGCGAGAACTGCAAAGGACAGTAAAGCACATTATTCAAGACTGCCATTCATTTGAAACTACAAAAAAAAAGTTAGACATGGCACTGAGTCTAAAACAAAATCTACAAGACAGTGAAAGTGCAGTCAAAAAAACTTTAAGTTTTTTAAAAGAGATAAAAGTCTACAACAGAGTGTAATTTAAAGGCGTTACCAATGACCCTACAGGGTAGAGGCAACAAAACATCAAATAAATAAATAATTTAATGTGAAATTCCTGAAATTGTGGGCTAATTCTATTAAAGGGAATATGCACATCGTTTAGAACTGGGAAATGGCGTCGAGCAGTCGTTTTTAAGGGACATTAGTACCTGGCACAGCCGGTAGAGGGCTGGTGATAATAGCCCACTCTATCGATAGCTCGTTAGGGTCGATATATACAGAAGACATCGATAAAGATACGGCCCCAAACGATATTCATAACCACATCGGCCCTCCCCCCCTCGAAGGGGAACATATCACTTATACATTCCAACCCACGTCCTCTGGTTGAAATAACTTAATTCAAGGTCCGTATTGGCTGCCTCTGCCTGAGCCGAATATCTAATATTGTTTGTCTGCCATCTTTTAATCCGTACCTTCCCCGAGCTCCTGTCCTTGAAATACATTCGAAGAGTAGTGATCATTGCACAAGGGGCCGGCCTTCGCCCGCGGAGGCAAATCGAGTTTGAAATAAGAAATCGAAATCGGAGCGAGGAGAATCGATTCTAGCGGAAAACAATGGCTGAATCGAATCGGGAGAGCGCAGCGCAACTCTCATAGTCACCAACTCTCCCACTGGATTAGCTCCCACTGCTCTTACATCGATTATAAGTTTGCTTTAATTATCATCGACTAGTAGGCCCTTGCGATAAATTCGCACAGCATATTGTTATCAAATCCCCAAATTAATAAGAAAATAAAATAATGCAACCTACCAAAAGATAAAGGAATCAATTGTTATTTTATTGATAAATATAATCGACAAAGGAAACAAAATTAATTTAAATCTTCATTTTTGTATGGAACCAACATATTTACAAAACTCAATATGCTGTATCTTTGCGAAAAATTGTCTGATTTCCATGATTTTTTTTTTCCCTTTTTTAGACAATTTACTAATGTTAGGGAAAAGTGTGTAATTTTTCAGTTATTCTCAAATAAAGTTTCTTTTCTTTCATAACTTGTTTGCCTGAATTTTCTGGATGATTAGACTATTTTGCCGGCCTGAAGGAGAAGGAAGCCTTCGAAATTGGTGGCTGAATCTTGAGATTTGGTGAAGAATTAACCATGATAAGGCTTGCCGATCAAAAACACAATCGATGAATAATATAAACTCCTCCTCTCTCGATCATAGATACCTCAAGTCGACGAAATGAGACATGTATTCAATGACAGTACTACAATTAACGTCAGGTTGTGTGGATGCGAACCCCATGCCTTGCGTTATCTCGAAAATGGTACGTTTTTGGGCTTAAAAACGTAGGATCCGATAGTTCCGGAGGGACTATACGGGTCTTGCTGTACGCATCAAAATCTTCAAGGTCCAATTTGTCCCGTATCGATCTACAGACCTACCACCGTTCCAGTATTGAAGCCTAGCAAAATGTTTGTATCGACTTTATTTATTTTAGAAAGAAAAACAAAAGCGGGGAATACGATTCGCTAACCCCCCGTGAAATTCTGAATCCAACGGTACCCCATTATGGTATTTGACCATGACAGGAGCTTGTATTTGGTACAAAACAGATTTCGAGCCTTACTGTAATAATATATGTGGGGATACATACTGTATTTATTCAAATATTTATAGAATAACATATCAACGAAACCATGTTAAAGTAACGAATATGAATATGCCTAATGTAAACTTTCGATTTTGTTTATTCGGTAGTACAACATGCAATTATCTAACAAAGCTATGAATTCGTAAAAATGGCATTACTGATTCCGGCGTTCCGATCGGCTTTCAGTTTGGGCGTTGTCCCACAAGATGGATATGGAGTACTGTGGTAACCGAACGAAATAGAAAAAAATGATTTCTCACATTCATTACTTTAGCATGGTGCAACGACACATCGGGCACAATGGCATTTAAACTCTCAAAAATACTATTAACATTAATACTATTTGGCCCGTGTTCATAATTCGCATAATACACTTGCGAGCGAATCGGAGTCAGGAAACCCTCTAGAGGGCACACCCGGTCTCTATAATAAAGGGTGTAGTGATAATTAAATAATTAATAACGAGAAAAAATCTGACGGTCGAGTGTGATCTAGGTCAGGTCACCTCTCTGTACTAAGAAGCAACACTTCCTCACAAAGTACTAATTGCAAGACTCTAAATGTGTGCATGTTGTACACAAGTTTGTTTTTGTTGATTCAATTTGTAACAAAGTTTGAAGAAAGCTAAGAATTGGTATAAAAATGTCCTAGTATCAATTTTATCAAACTTCAACCTTTGTTCTCTCCTACCCATACGCCAATTACCAGTATTCGCCTGCATTTATCCGAACAACGAATTGTCACATTAGTTCCAAAATAAATGAATATTTGTTGGCACGATTCCATCTATTCTATTATATTCCATTTATATTACGATTCCATCCATCGTCATACCATAGCGATCATTGTATCCTTTGCTAAAAATCTCGCCTTTAATGATCCTTTTGGATTCTATTCTCATCACTAGATCGGATTCTCTCACACTTCATTTATTTAATTTTTTTAGTAAATATTTAATTTATACAATAATTTACAAGGCCTGGCAGGTAGCCTAGAAAGAAGTCCTGACGCTGATTGACTTTTTCTCCGAAACTACTGAACCGATTTTTTCAAATTTGAATTTAAAATTAGAGGTCACCCGAGAATGATTCTCCTTCATCGATATTACTATCCGCCATTTCCTTTCAAGGTAGCTACCGAAAAACCAACGTTGCTATAGTCTGTAGCGCCTAAACGACTGTACCGATTTCAATGATACTCCGCTAAAGTCTTCTTCTCGATGGTCTTTAAATTTATCTACATAACATACTTCAACGAAAAGAAGATTCCGAATAACTCATCAAGTATACACTTTTTTGTTGATATTGTAATAAGGTGTTTCAAATGTATTTTAATTTCCATAAAAAAGAAGAAAGTTTCATCGAAATCAAAGCATTATTAGTAGAGATATCGCGACATTTAACTATTTCTGGGTTATCATTTTCAATAATGGACCATTTTGATCGAACAAAAAATTCAAAAACTTAAACCCTTCTCAAAATTTGAGGTTTTACGTTTTAGAATACGTAGAAACGAATAAATTCGAAAAACGAATAAATTTTTTTTTGTCCTACCGCGCATTATCTCTGAAACTACAGGACCGATTTTTTTTCAAATTTGATTTTAAAATTAGAGGTCACCCGAGGATGATCCTCCTTCATCGACATCTCTATCTGTCTTTTCCTTTCAAGGTAGCTACCGAAAAATCAGCGTTGCTATAGTCTGTAGAGCCTAAACGAATGTACCGATTTCTTAAATTTTTTTATGTGGTTTGTCAATGCTAGTCGTTTGTCCAAGTTGATAACCTTCGTTTAAATAAAATCTGTTTTTATATTCTCACAGTTCAAAGTATCATATTTGTTTGCTCATTTTCCATGTACATATTAATAAATAATAATTAAGTTACAATTTAATTAGGCACTATCTTTCCTCATCGTTATGTTAACTTCTAAAATTCACTACAATGCATCAGTATATTGCCGAATTCCTGAAAGGTGCGGGTTACGATTTGAAGAGAGTCGTCGTATAAAATTCATTTATCAAAATTATTTACAAAAATATGTAGAAGTTGCATATCCTTAGATATTGGGCGTATCAGCTGTTTAGTTTGGTCGCCATCCAAACAGATTAAAAGTCTTTCAGTATTTACCTTACAGAAACTCGTATGTTTTAAAGTAATTTTCATAAAATCATTTTAAAAATAATGTTTAATAACATTTTCATGGGTGATAAATATTCAGAACGCAGTCTTTTTTAATTTTTTTTATTTTTGCCAACGTTTCAAACCAAACATGTGGGTCATCTTCAGGGCTGAAAATGTTTTTTAAAATACAATCAGAGATATAATAGTATACGACCGCTAATTATAAATAATAAACTGAAGTGATTGATGGTACATGAATCTTAATTAATATTGCAATACACATATTAAAATTAAATATGTAAATAGTTATACAAATTAAAAAAATAATGTATATAATCCATTTATACAAATTTGTAATATTTTCTCTTACTGACCGTGCTTTAAGCACTGAATGCTTTCAAGTACTGACACTTTTGGTAGGTAACTGAAAAGGTCAGGGGGGAGAATTTTAAAAAAGACTGCGTCCTGAATATTTATCACCCATGATATGTAGAACAGTTGACTAACTTCCTTCAAGAATTTAATAACATTTTATTCGAAAATAATACTCTATTGCATTCATCGAACCGAAAGTCTTTGGACGGGAGACTAAATTCTATATGCGTTAATCATCGATAAATCATCATTATGAAAGATTTGGAGGATTTGGATTTCATCTGTGTATATATTTGCTTTTCTCGCTATTATTCGTCCAATTAGTCGTTTTCCTATATTAATTAGCCGAAGTTCGATAAGTAAGATATTTTTTTAAATTTATGACCACGGTGATTAATAAAAGATGCAACTACTATATATATAAATGCCTTTATTTGGTCCGGATCCTATATATCCTGAACTGCTGAGCACCTCGCGGACACAAGTGATGAAGAGGTCCTGACCACGGCAGGTCCTTATCCTCCTGAGGACTTCCTGTCCTGACCCCCTCCCCCCTTTGTCCTCGACCTGGAGTTTTGAGAGGGGGGAGGATTTCGGAGCTTTATTAGCATAAATTTCGACTATTTATGGTTATTTAGTTATAAAGTAAGTCATGTTTTTTGTTGAATAGAAAGCGATATTTACACATAAAGGGGAGTTTTGAGCGGCTAAATTACCACATATATATATATATATATTTTGTTGTCATAACTCATCTGTACTCCAGATACCCCTCACTTTTAGAAGAACCTTCTCGGTTAATTTACTTTAGGTTCATAATAATTAAGCTGAGTTAAAATAGGATTTTGCATAAAATCTTGAGGCCATAAAAAAAAAATATGAAGTTTACATACAATATGAGATTTACAGGGCAAAAACTTCAGATTCACCTCAAGTTGTTTAAAAATATGATGTGATATATAGGGGGGGGTGTCCGTAAGTAGAGAGAAATATTTAAAAGGCCGATAGTAGACAACAAGATCCACAAAAAAGTTCACATAAATAACTGCCAAATTTCCAGAAGTAAAGTAGATAGTTTTTTTTAGATTTTTTTTTAAGTGATTCTCGTTTTTTTTTGTTTAATAGGAAAAGATACCTTAAAATATATTTGATTAAAGTAATTACATATTGCTCCATTGGAAACTAGAAAAAAATACTTCAAATAAAAAAGTTTGTCATGGTTTTATTTTTATTTTTCATATTTACAACTGTATTAAAAATAAAAATACATTCAGTAAATGTAAACACAAGAATGTAATAAAATGAAACCACTTGTTGAAAAACTACCCACTGGTAATACTCTAAAAATGTATTTATAATAGGAGATCTCGAGGCCATATTCTTTTCAGACGCTTCGGATGTAAGTCATGGTTAAAACCATTTAAATCGGACATTCGACCTGCTAAACTGAGCTAAATTCTATTTATGAAAAAATCATAAATTATTCCCGTTTTTTTTTTTAATCATCTCAGATCAAGGAAATACAAGAAATAAAAGTTTTGCCACAATTAATTATAAACATTTTTACTGAAAACACGGGTCCTTTAGTTAACAAGATAACAATTAACATCATTTGTGTTCTTCCTTGGTCGATTACAATATTTCATTAAACATAATAGAATAAAATATTTTGTACAAATTGCTTTGTTAAGACATATTTTTAAACTCTGACTGGAAAGATAATAAAAGTTATAAATACAAAATAATGCCTCGATCATGGGCTATTCTAAATTATTAAAAAAAATAATATGTAAGAACAAATACCTTAAGAAATATTAAAGTTAATATATAAGCCAGGAAAAAAAAATAGTAGACTATTCTATTCCTAAATGCAATATCTTTAAACAGGAAGACATTATTAAGTATACCAAAACTAATGTAATGTATTTTTGTTAATATTTTTTTTGTTTTGTAGGTAATTTGGTAATTTTTCTAATTATCATGGGTACAATCCAGAAAAAAATGCATACTTTTTGAGTTATTCGCAAATAAATTTCTTTTCCTTCATAACTTTTTTCCTAGAAATTTCGGGGGAATAGAACTATTTTTCGCATGTGAAGGAGAAGAATATCTTCAAAATGAGTGGTCAATCATTGGATTTGATAAAGAATTGACGACGTTATGGCGTAGCTACAAAAAATACCTTTTATAAATAATATATAGGATTATTTATTTTTATTAGTTGTTTCGCATTCAATTTTTTTTTTTTTTTTTTTTTTTGCGTTGTTGAGTATAAAAACAGATTTTTATATTCATTATTTCCTCCTGGTAAGTATTATTCTAGATACTGACTAGATATCCTCTTACCAACTGATCCTTTGAGACGTGATCCCTCTGGAAAGGACTGTGAAATGGATCAGTTGTTCTTTGACTGTGTCGCCTTCCAGCAATTGTGTCTCTTCCACTGAACTTACTTCATACTTTACATAGATAGGAATGTGTTTTTGAATAAATCTTTGTCTTCTTAATCATAATTATGAACTTGTTATAATTTGAATATTTAATTATAATTGTGAGTTACGTGCTGAATATAGAAATTAATATTACTTTTACTGCTCTTACTGACACATAGTGTGGCCTATCGTCGAAATAGGAGGACGAAAACAACTTTCAAAATGTATATATGTAAGAATTTTCGATACAGTATTAATTCTCCCAAAACAATTCTTCTCCATTACATCATGACGTTTCGGAATGTACTTTTGTATCCCATCTTCAGACTAGTAATTATAATATTATCGTTACTTATATTTTTATACAATCAATATATTATTTATTTATATAACTTTAAACATCCTATATCATCTTATTTTTTTATAATATCTGACATATTTTTTATTTTTATTCTTTATTTATTGAGTTCTACCAATGGGTAGTTTCTCCTCATGTTGTACATGTCATGTTACCAATGTCACATTTACTTATTGTATTTTCCATGTAATACAGTTGTAAATCTCAATAAAATAAAATAAAAAAAAATTAAAAAATAAAATAAAAAAAATTCTTTATTTTCATATTTCATTCCTAAAATGCAATAATTTTATGTTTTTATTTATTTTATTATTGGTGTGGAGGTGTAAGTGTAACAAATCTAATACTTATAGATCTAATGGAAAAAATATTACTTGAGAAAGAAAAAGCAAAACCTCCAGAAAAGAAAACTACCACAAGCAAGTAAAGAAAAAGTATTGACTTTATACAGTAATACATACAAATATATACATAGCTTAGGGATATATTAATGACATATGATGAGCAATGGGATCACAATATTGCACTATAGAGATATACATTAAGAATAAGTAGATAAATATAATTGGACAGGGGCTTTAAATTACCTTCATGAGAAAACCATTGCAGCGACAAAAAGAAAAAAAAAATTAAAGAAACTAAATGATTTATATATGTTACTAAAAGGCTCTGAATGAATACTCATACATAGAATCTTGTGAATGGAAAAAAAAAATAATAAAAACAAACAATTTTCTTTTTTCTTTCATCACAATTCCATGTGATGTCTTAAAATTAAAAAAAAAAAAAATATTTATGACGATTACATGATTTCCAATCGAAACCCATGCTCAATGAATTTTGTTCTCCTAGATCGGCTATCAATAATCACGATTTTTTATATAAAATTATGTTATCAATTTCTACTATTAAAATATGTGATTTTTTTATTTTAGAATAAGTGTAAAATCTGCAACATTGTGAAAGAATGAATGACTTTTTTCAAAGATTAAACGAGATTATAAAAGAAATGATATTTATAGAAAAAAAATTGTGTATATGACTTTTCTCTAAAGCGATTAGAGAAGTCTTTTTGTGTTCACATCTTAACATTTCTTTTAATATTGAAATTTATGATCATCTATGACCCTTTTTTCCATCTACATCAATGACCTTCCATCTTATATCCTACACTGTCAATACCATCTGTACGCCGACCCTGAAACCCTCTCCTGTAAACCACACATCTCCCAAATTTCCCGCCGTACTATCTCTACCCTGAAACAGTTTAACCGTCTCCGCTATCTCCTTCCATATAAATACCGTCAACTCCTGGTTTCTTCCCTAGTGTTCCCCCACTTCGACTATGGTTCTCTGGTGTACGGCGGACTCTAGGGAGAATTCGAGGCCAGACTTAAACGCTTGATGAACTGCGCAACACGTTTTTTTTTCGGAATCTCAAGAGATACGCATATAATCCAGTATTACACCAAGTTGAAGTGGCTCTATCCGTCTAATCGCCGCCTATACTTCCTTGCCACCTTTCTATACCAAGCAATCAGAACTCAGCGACCTTCCTGTATTATTCACAGCCTACAATTTAAATATTCCATTCAATCCCGTCCTACTAGATCCCGTAATTCTGACCTCTATCCACCTCCTCACTAAACTGCTGAACTGACAAATCCTTTATAATTCAAGCCGTCTCCACCTGGAATACCAACCCTCCCGATATCCGACATTATTTTATTTTCACATGTATGTACTGTATATATCTGTATGTATTTAGTGGTTTTGTTTTATTTTTCATCCAATGTTTTAATTTTAATGAGCATTGTAAATATTTAATTTAATTTTATGGCCACACAGGCATTTCCTCTGTATCTATAATTTATCCTAAAGGGACAAATGTCCCAGGATAATAAAAATCTATTTTCATTTCATCTATTTCGGTTAGTTTTATATTTAGTTCGATATAACTGACCCCTAATTGTAAACATATATTTACACTCGAGTTACCTACACCCCCCCCCCCCCACGGGGAGGGAGAGGTTTTGGTTTGCTTTGAGCGCTGCGAACGCGGTGGCTGGAGATAATCTGGTATTGGCCTGTGATTGCGTCCAGTTGTGGCCTCCACAAAGGAAGCCAGCTGCTGGCTAGAGGATCCTACCAGTACTGGTAGTGGTAGTGGGGATATTTCCGCAACTTGGTCAGGGAGTTAGCTTTGATAGCTGCCCGCACTTATCTCTACTAACCTTCAAGTCCCATTCATAAATATCACTTTTACTTGCCCTTCATAGTTCTCAATGGACAAACTCTGGATGCTAAGTCCAGCCAAAATTTAAATAATAATAATAAAGTTTATAAACTTTATAATAATAATAAAGTTCATTTGATGCATTGGCCAATTCTGAACAGAAAAGTAATTAATACGAATATTGTGTTCGTTTTAAGGTGGTCACGTTTTTTACTAAAAAAGAAGGAATTCATAATTGGTAATTGGTTGACTGTCGTGGATAATGAAGAGAAGAATAGTTGGGGTGGTCAGTCAAAAAGGAAGGCAAAAAATAAATGATAATATTTATTTTTTACATATGCCGACGTTTCGACCTGAAGTTCAGCCCTTCATCAGGGCTAAGAAAATAACCAGATAACAAGGTATGAGAAACATAAGTAGTGATGGTAAAAAAGATAATAAAAAATAAAATAAAAAAATTATAAAAATAAAATTGATAAATATAAAGTAAAATGAAATTGTTAGAATAATGAATAAGAGCTAAGAGATAAATAATAAAAACCGTTACAAAGTGAGGAATGATGAAGTAGGCATAATCAAAAAGGGGGTGACACCCTTTTGTCACCCTTTTTGATTATGACTACTTCATCATTCCTCACTCTGTAACGGTTATTATTATTTATCTCTTAGTTCTTAGTCATTATTCTAACAATTTCATTTTACTTTATATTTATTTATTTTATTTTTTATTTTTTATTATTATTATTATTATTATTTTTTTTTTACCATCACTACTTTTGTTTCTCATACCTTGTTATCTGGTTATTTTCTTAGCCCTGATGAAGGACTGAACTTCAGGTCGAAACGTCGGCATATGTAAAAAATAAATATTATTATTTATTTTTTGCCTTCCTTTTTGACTGACTACCCCAACTATTCTTCACTTCAAAAAGAAGGAATTTATCAAATATTATTCATGATAATCACACTTTAAGTACACCATCGGAAAGAAGACAAAATTTTCTTTGAGAAAACAGTGATTAAATTTACTAAGGTCAATGATAAATGGGACTTTCAGGAGATCGAATACGACCGTTGTACAGCTTCTGTACCGCTGTACCCTTACGCGAGCAACATGTCTCTATACTCCCGATCGGTGAAATAATTCTGCATAATGAAAGGCTTTGCTTTATTAGATCTCCTCAAACTACCTTTTATCATTGACCTCTGTAAATTTAATCATTGCTCTCTAAAAAAAAAAAAATCGTATACTTTACGATGGTGTGCTTAGAATTTAATTATCTAAAGAGTTCTTAAGTAATTCCTTCTTATTAAATAAAAAATATCTGATATGTCCACTCACACGACTTTTCTACCTATTTCAGAAAAGTTTTTATGTCTTTACATATGTTCATGAAGAAACCCAAATGAATTGAACTAGATACATTTTAATGAAAATTAATCAAACATAAGATTTAAGTACGATTATTTGATAAACTAAAGCAACGTAAACCGTCTTAAGGTAGATCAGTGTAAAAAATTATATACTCGCTAATATTGCTGATGAAAACCTTTTTGCCATAACTTAGTATTGTCAAACAATAATTTCTGTAAAATGTAGACGAAATATTTAAGATTGTGTGATGCGGGCAACAGATTCTCTTACTTTCACTTAGTCATCTTTATTCTCTCATTAACCCCTTTCTGACGCCAGGATATGTACCCGTAATCTTACATTGGAAATAGCTGTAACTTCGTTATTAGTTGTACAAAATGAACGATTTTTGTATAGTTTGACAGACAGACCAATGGCTAAAAATGTGTTTTTCGGAATCAGGGGTCTCTGAAACGTATAGATCCGTCGAAAACCGCATGTCGGAAATTTGTCCCGATTGCAATACTTTCTTTACCTAGTATAGGTAGGAAAAAAAAAATAGTGACTACTTAAAAAAAAAAACACTAAATTGATCTTGACTGCGTTCAGAATCTACCCATGCATCAAATGAACTTTTTTGTTGGAAATTATTATTGTAACGTAGAGGCTTTCAAGTGGATTGCTACGAGCTACATGCCACGCCCATCTTAATCTCCGTGCCTTCATATCATGAGATATTGATTGACCAGTTTCTGTAAGCAGTTCTTTATAGATCCTTCTTCTCCATGTATAAGAACTGTGATCCTAGACCGCTCCGGTTATCGTGCGGAGGATATTCCTCTCAAATCTTTCAACACTCCTATCTAGAATGCTGGCTAGTGTACAGGTCTCACAGTCATATATTACAACTGCTTAGAATAAATTGAATTAATGTTTTAATATATAATTCTTCTACAAGAAAAAGATAATAATGTTTAAAAATTTGTTTTAAAAAGAAAACCCTATTTGGAAAATGAAATAAAATTGGTGGACAATCATTTTTCCCTGAGGTGAGAAGTACGATGCAGGTGTTGGTGGCCCAATTAGCTAGTCAAATTAATTTCTACTTCTGCCACCGAGTAATCAGGTGCGTTTTTGAAATTCGGCTAATGAAAATATATGTCCAATCTACCGCCGAAAACCGTAAAAGTCCAAGTTTACAGAGACATTTAACCCAATAAAGCGTAGGCGAATATTTGCAAAAAAATTAACTTGTTCTTAAAAAACAAAGACAGATTAAAATCAAACAAAAAAATATATAATCTGTAAAAGAAGTGTATACCAATGATTTAGATACATTTTCTATGCTTATGTTTTTAAAAAATAAAAGTATTTTTGCAATTAAACTTAATAATATAGGACTATACGATATTAATTTTAAATATTTTTCTCTGTTGCAGGTAAGACACATTATAGCAGAGATAAACTATTGTAATATTAATTCTACCTAGATTAAACATATGTAAGTATTATTATGATATAATCAAAGTGTTTTATTAATAAAAACCTCTCGTATTTATCCTTTTTTTAGATGTTTAGTAACTATATTAAAATTCCTCACGGCCTATTTTCTATTTATAATCTTCAGGTTTCATAAATATACATATATTAGTGTCATTTTTAAAAAAAATAAATTGTTTTTTAGGAGATCGATTTTGTTATTTGATGTTTTCAAGAATGTTAAAATTTTATTTACTTTTAAAATTGGACAATTTTAATGAATATATAATTACATTCATTAAATACGTGAAATTTATAATTTTTTTGTAACATACTTAATAATAAACAATTTATTGGATAGATAGTTTTTTGTAACCCCAATAAAAGATTTGTTAAACATATCAATATTTTATCAAAATTAATTATTTTTACTTCCACTTATGTATATAGGTAATATACAGTGAGAGAAAGTACTGCGATCGTGAAAATTTTCGAATCTGAATTATGAGGTCCGCTAAGTCCAAATAACAAATAAATAAATGAGTCCAGCAAAATGGTTTCTATATGTGTTAACAGTCTATCTCATAAAGGAAAACTCGTACACAACTGCAATTGCAAATAGTAAGTGAACGAAATTCTTTTTTAAGACAAATGATATGGGATAATTAACAGCTGAAGAGTGGTCTATACGTTTATCCTTATCCTGAATCGAATGATCTTCGTGTGGCAACTCTTTCATGACAATTTAAAATAAAATAATTAATTAAAATAAAAAAATGAACAAAAGCTGTACCACTACAGCTTCGGGGAGGGGCTTGCCGGCTGAAAGTGTAAAATATAACAAGTCTTATAAAAAAATATTAAAAAAGTATTATTGTTAGTGAAAGAATTACTTAAACTCTATTACGTATGTTTCTTCCAAAATAATTATACAAGGTGTTCTATAAGTAGAGAGAAATATTTAAAAGGCTGACAGTAGACATAAAGAGCCACAAAAAAAAAAAACACAAAAAATTTATATAAACAATTCCCCAAATTCCCAAGAGAAAAGTAGGAAATTCAAGATTTGTGTTTTTTTAAGTGTCACTTTTTTTCGTTGAATCGGAAACGATAACTAAAAACATTTAATTGAAGTAATTAACAATTGCTCCACAGTAAAATATACAAAATTTACTTCAAATTTAAATATATTTGGTTATTGTTCACACCATTTAAAGAAACCTTTTGAGCATTTAAACTAAGTTAAGTTTTTTTTTTTTTAAATCAAGAATAATTTATGTTTTTTTCAGCATCCACCAACTAAACTACAGATACCTCACATTAAAAAAAAAAACTTCTTCGTTTAATAAACTTGATGTTCATATTATTCAAGTTGAGGTTTATTAGAATATAATTGAGATTCGCCTAAGTTGTGTAAAAACATTATGGAATTTCATATCCTGCCTCCTAAAAGTAACCGTGATTTCAGCAAACATGATTACAATTAACTGTTGCAAGGTTTATATTTCCATGATTTTTTTTATGTTTTTCTAAGATCTCGAATGTATTATAGTAAACATATTTTTATCCAGAAACACTTATTATTTATTTTTAAAAAATTAAGAATTGTGATTTTTCGATTATACTTCACGTAAAGTAATAATGAAAATAATTGGAGCAATCAGCAGGTTTCTTTATTTTAAACATAAATTTTAGGATTAGAAACATTTATTTCATCAATTATAAATAAACATCAATTCCTGTAATAGGTCCCTTACTAAAAAATACATTTCACTATCACTATAGAAGATGATTAATCGAAAAATTATTATTTCAAAATTTTTTTTTTCAGAAATAAAAACTGTGTTTATCCATTTATATTTATTTTTATATATCCCAGAAACTTATATTAAGAGAATTAATAGAGTAACTAACCACATCGTGAGATATTGACTGACCAGTTTCTTTTAGCAGTTCTTTATCATCCCTCCTCTTCCACGTATCAGGGTTCAGATCCCGGATAGGTCCTGTTATCTTTAAGGAGAACTTTTCTTTCGAATCTCTTAATTCTGGCTTCTTGTGTGCCAGCCCAGTTTTCAAAGTCGAACTGGCAGAACTGGCTTTATCGCGGCGTTGTACATTCTTAGTTTTCGATTTCTACAGATTTTTCGGGATTTCAGTAACCTTGAAAGAGATTCGGGACTGACGGGAGTATATATATATATATATATATATATATATATATATATATATATATATATATATATATATATATATATATATATATATATATTGTTTTTTAAACGGAACATAGCTTTGATTGTTCATCCAATAATCCTCTTTAAATAATTTTTGCACTGACAAACTCTGCTTCCGTTTTAAGAAAATTTTGTATAGTTTATCATTAAGCAACTTTTAGTTACTTAAATAAAATATTTTTTAAGTTGTCTCTTTCTATTGCACAAAAACTTGATTCAATTTTTTAAAAAAATTTAATTTTCTAATTTTTTGAGAAAAATTGGGCAACTGTTTGGATCATTTTTTTTGTAGATCTTGTCCTACTATTATCCTTTTAAATATTTCCCTCAACTTACAACACACCCTGTATATACATCTTAGTACTTCACGCTCCTCTATCCACTCTCTCAATACCAGATCTCAACCTATAGATTTATATATCCCCTCCTACAAAACAACTTCCTTTAGTAAATCCTTCGTCATTCGTGCCACCTCCTTCTGGAACTCCTTACCCATATCCATACGTCAAACCACGTCCCGAAACTCTTTCAAACAACTCCTGTTCTATCACCTACTACAAAATCAAACTTCCGTAAGCTTGTAAAACTTTCTGGATTATATAATTAAGTTGGTAACCAGCAGTTAGTTGAAAGAAGCTATTTTATTTTTCTTTATTCACTTTTTTCTATCTCATTATTTCTTTTATATATTAGGGTTTATCTACAGTATTTTTTGTATATATTTATGGTCCGAGGTGGCGGTCATAAATATTCTGAATAGTGGCAAAACTATTTTATTAAAAGCCGACGTTTCGACCCGACTTTGCAGGTCTTCTTCAGGGAGGTGAGTTCATCTAGGAGTTTTACTTAGAACTCAGTTCTGAAGAAAACCTGCAAAGTCGGGTCGAAACTTTGGCTTTTAATAAAATAGTTGTGCCACGATTCAGCCTATTTATGAACGCCACCTCGGACCAGAAATATCTACAAATAATACTATAGCAAATAATGAGATAGAAAAAAGTGAATATATATATATATATATAGAGAGAGAGAGAGAGAGAGAGAGAGAGAGAAAGAGAGAGAGATAGGTAGACAACTCCGCCCTCAACGATATGAAGCAGCCTCTTGTTTGGTCAAAGGATGAAATCCATGTGATCCGGAACTGTATTGGACAAACAGGTGCCCCTCAGAGCTGACTCTAAACGACCGACGGGATATTAACGAGGGCAATGGCGAACCCGATTGAAGGCGACCCAAACCCAACCCAACCTGGGCCTTTGCGACTTGGGCATAATGAGCCCTTATCTATTTGAATAGTTTGGAATAAAGTTAGCGGGAACATGATGAGTCCCAACTCTGTAGCAAATATTTGATTTGAATAGCGCCCCCCTCCTTTCTGCTGCTCCCCCCCCTCGGTGGAGCTAATATCTAGCCAGATTAGAAAAGTTTGGTGAAGGCATTCGCTATCTCGGCCTGTAGACCCGCGGCCCCCTCCCCCCCTTTAATAATGGCTCTCTTGTCTTCTTACGTCTCCCAATGGATTTATTTTAATGTCATTTTTAGTTATTTATTATGGCCTTCATACTACTAGCCTTTAAGTATTATTGCCATATTAACGATGGTCATTAATATAGTTCTCTTTTATTTGTCATTTATAATGGAGAAAAAAAGGGATCACTGATACAAACTTACATACCAAAAAATGAAAAAAATTCCTTTAATGTAATAACATTTCGGACTAAGTTTCAGGTCATTGTCCAGGGCTCAGAAGATACAAGACAACAACAAAACAAACATATTAAATATCAATAAATATATAATGAAATGAAAAACAATTTAATTCTGGGACTAAAGTTCCCTTGAAATAATAGTAGAGTTCAAAAAATATGTACATTAGTCTGGTATGCACTAGCGGATCCAGGATTTAATTTTGGAGGGGAGGGCTTCAGCTCGAAAGTTTTTTTTTCATACAAATAACAATAATTACTTCGAAAAAAAAGAAAGAAACTAACTACCTATATGAAATGGTGTTTAAGTTATTCCTAAAGCCCATTTAAATGTAATTACACGAACAATAACACTTTGGAAAATAATTTTTTTATATTTTTTTTCGATGAAAAACAGTTATATTTTCCCATTTTGGGCGAGAGGGGAGCTTCAGCCCGAAAGTCTCCCCTCTCTCCCCCCCATAGATCCGCCCGTGCTGCCATGTAGATATCGTACAAATATATGCAAGAAATACTAGGCAATTTGTAAATATACATATAAAGATACAAATATATACAAAAAATACAAATGAAAATATAAATATCTACATTGAACATTAAATAGTTGACCATTGCATTATAAAGGAAGGAAATGGTTCGGGGTGGCGGTCATAAATAGGCTAAATAGTGGCAAAAATTTTATTAAAAGCCAACGTTTCGACCCGACTTAGTAGGTCTTCTTCAGAACTCAGTTCTAAGTGAAACTGCTAGCTGAACACACCTCCCTGATGAAGACCTGCAAAGTCGGTTCGAAACGTTGGCTTTTAATAAAATAGTTTTACCAATATTTAGCCTATTTATGACCGCCAGCCCGGACCATCTCCTTGTTTTATAAATATCAACAAAAAATACTAAGGAAAACCCCAAGAAATAATGAGACAGAAAAAAGTGAATAAATAAAAATAAAATAGCTTCTTTGAATTAACTGCTGGTAACTAACTTAATTATATAACCCATAAATTTTTACAAGCTACTATATGTTTGAATTTGTAGTAGGTGGTGGAACAGGAGTTGTTTGAAGGCTTTGAGGGACGTGGTTTGACGTATGGAGATGGGTATGGAGTTCCATAAAAAGGTAGCACGAATGACGAAGGATTTACTGGAAGAAGTGGTTTTATGGGAGAGATATATAAATCTATAGGTTGAGATCTGGTATTGAGAGAATGGATAGAGGAGCGTGAAGTAAGTTATAAGATGTATATACTAGGTGTCTTGTAATTAGAGGGAAATACTTAAAGGGATAATAGGACATCAAGAACTACAAAAAAAAAATCATCTAAACAGTTGCCCAATTTTCAGCAAAAAAGTAGAAAAATTAAAAATTTTTTTTTTTTTTTTTATTGAATCACGTTTTTTGTTTATTAGAAAGCGATGACTAAAAAAATATTTCATTTAAGTAACTAAAAATTTCTTCATAATAAACTAAAAAATTTCCTTTAAACGGAAGCAGAGTTTGTCAGTGTAAAAATTATTTGAAGAGGACTATTGGATGAACAAACAAAGCTATGTTCCGTTTAAAAAAGTCATGAATTATTTATGATTTTTTTATCACCCTTCAGCTGTACTACATTTACCCGACTTTTAGAAAAACTTTCTCGTTTAATAAGCTTTAAGTTCATATTAATTAAGTTAAGGTATATTAGGAAAAAATTTTAGATTCACTTCAAGTTGTGTTAAGAAATTATTTGAGTTCCAATAAAGTCACTTAAAAAGCGACCTGTGTTTTCAGCGAAAATGACTACTGTTGCAAAGTGTTTTTCCGTGATATGGGATAAATTGTAATAAACATTTTATTTATAAATATAAACAATTTAAAAATAATGATGTTTTTAAATATTTTTCTCATAAAGTGATAATAAAGTTGTATTTTTCTCTGAGATCTCCGTCATAGGAATTGATATGGATTTATCAGTGGCAAACTTAATGTTTCTTGGTTAAATTTATATTTAAAATAAATTATTCACTGATTGCTTCAAATATTTTCCTATACTTACGGGACACCCCTATACGTGACCTATATACGGGACCCTGTATATATATATATATATATATATATATATATATATATATATATATATTATATATATATATATATATATATATATATATATATATATATATATATATATATATATTAAATATTAAACATAAGATATAAGAAAACAAAATATATATTTCTAGTTGGCTCTTGCGAATAATTCGCAAAGTACATTGGTTAATGAAATAGCAAATAGAACAAATAATGGAAACGTAATATAAGATGGAGACATGAATTCTTATTTCTTGGGGAATATAATCGACCGAGGTTAAATATAATCAATTTAAAACTTCATACTTGTTTCTAACCAACATGTTTAGAAATTAGAATAAGCTGTGTCTTTGCTAATAATGGTCCGATTTTGTGATTTTTTTTTTGTATTGTTTGTAATTGGATCTGTTAGAGAAATGGCATTTCGAAAAAAAAAAACACCTTTGAGAAATAATATGTAAAGATCACCCGATAAATAAACTTCAATGATTTACTTATGAAGGGATACCATAACTTTTGTTCAGATATATCTTTATAATATTTTTGTTTGGTTATCTTGTTATCTTTCTTCAGCTCTGAGGAAGGCCTGAAACTTAGGCCGAACCGTCGGCAGAAATTAAACGATTTTATTATAATTTTTATTTTTGTTTCTAATTATAACTGTGTAAAACCATCCTAATTTCATTTCAAAAAAAAATATTTGATTCATTATATATATATTTTTTTTTGTCCTCCCTTCCTCGCCTTTAAGGTTATATGGGGGTTTTCCTGGGCCAGGGAGTGTGGGCGGGGATTTTAAAACTCCTCCGGCACCGGAACACGAACTCGTGACTATTTTTTTATCAAAGTCTTATGTATCAGGTTGCCGGACAACGGCGGTGCAGTGCATAAACGTTAGCCCATACGGCCACCCGCCACAAGATTCGTTATATTGTTTTTTGCTTTAGTATAATGATTCCTGAAAACTGAATTGTATCCTCCATTTTTATAAATTAAGGATAAATAAGGCGTAGATAGATCCCTAATTTGTCAAGTTAAAACAAAATGGCACCTTGATGCCAAAACCTTGACAATGAGTCCAATATTCCATGAGGCGGCCAGCAGATTTTTATATTTTCTTTTGTTCGAATTTTAGACACTGCGTATTTGAAACATATAATTTATCATTTTTAAGGGAATTAGGGCAAGTATGACTTTAAATGTAAATAATAAGCTTCCTTGTTGATTTAAAGGTTCAGGTTTTTTTCCAGATTGAAGAACAATGCCATCTATTGACAACTGCAGTAACAAAGTACCCAAAAGAAAATTTCAAAATGCCTATCGTTGTTGTTTCTATAGCTCACTTGAGATCAGTGTGTTTCATACCTTCTTAGTAACAGTTTTTCTAAGAGTAAGTTGAACATCTGTGTTATATATTGATTTATCGTCATCTTTGTAGTTAAATAAATATTTTAGAATTTTTCTAAAGTATGTCTATTACTGGTAGTGACTCCCTTTTCATTACTAGAACAATTGAATTTCGGTGTGTCGATCACTATTGCAAAAAGGTATTTTTAAAAAAATAAAGATTATAACTTCATAACTGAATATTTTTTTTTAATTGTAAAGTGTTAAATAGAAAAAGGAGACCCTAGAGATTCTAAATGTCCAACGGAGAAGTTTATAACTATAATAATTGCATAAGCAAAAAAAGACAAAACAAAATTTAGGTATGTCACTGGTGTGCTTACCCTACATTTATTTTATTTCGTTTCTTTTTTTTTTTTTTTTTAATAAAAAACGAAATGAGAACTTAAATAATAATAAAAATGTTAGAAAATAATAATATGGGAAATAATATTTCATAAATTACGTGCAGAGAGTCAAATCTAGTCTAAAAATAAATTTTAAATTCCAATTCAATTTTAGAAAGGAAGGCATAAACCTGTAAAAGTCACGGATTCGGGAATGAGATTTCCAAAAGAGACGAGAAGAACGGGGGGGGGGGAGAGTTGGGTCAAGAAGCAGCTTTGACTTGATGGAAGGACATTTAAATAAGGAGCAAAGATGGGTATCGAGTCCATCAGTCGATACTGCGACCCCGGGCACACTATGCGATCATGGAGGAAATAAATCACCTGGCTCAGGTGTGAACTGTGTCCATTTGCGATCTGCTCCGCCTCGATCTGCGGCGATGATAAATCGATTGTTGATTATCGAGTCAGAGTCAGCCCCGCTCCAAATAATTTACCTGACAAACAAATGGACTCTGATGCGAGGAGGTGGGCATGGTCCACTGGTGTAGTTAGTGATAGCTTAATTTAACCAACACACACAGACACAGGCGGATTTACGGGGGGGGCTTTCGGGCTGAAGCCCCTCCAAAATGGTAAAATGTAACTATGTTTTATGGTAAAAAATATGAAAAATTATGTCTTAAAGTATTATTGCTCGTTTAATTACAATTACTAGGGCTTCAAGAATCACCATATCTTATTGATAGCTAGTATTTTTCTGTTTTTCCAAAGTAATGATCGTTATATATATATGAAAAAAACTACCGGGCTGAAGCCCCTCTCAAAATTAAATCCTGGATCCGCTAGTGCACACAGAATACAGTTCGTGTATCTAAAAACATATTCATATCTTCAACTATATAAAGCAGAAAAAGCATATTCGTTTTTAAATATACTTGACTCCTTAAAAAATATAATTATTTTCTGTTGTGCTTAATCAGTCTCCACAGATCTTAGTAGCAATGACGTGGTTGAGAGAGTAGTGCACGGATCTCCTTCACAGGTGGAATACATGTTTTTATTATTTTTTATTTTATAATGATATTCACAACTGTATTATATAAATAGATCTAGTAAATTTGAACATATAATGACATGATATAATGACATGCAAACACTTGCTGAGTAACTACCCAATGGTAGCACTCTAATGATATGTCTACATTAGGAGATCACGGGGCCATCTTCTTTTCAGACGCCTCGGAGGGTTATCAGGAATTGAAGAGGAAGCAAGGTTAGAAACGAGAGGGTTGGGATGATTCTGAAGTTTATTATGGAAGGATAGGTATCTGGATTGGGCCAAATCTGAAACATAAGGAACATTAAGGTCATTATGGATGATTTTATTTGTAACAAAGTAAGGAGCATTGAGGATTTTACGAAGGATTTTGGATTGTAAGGATTGGATGCGAGAGGAATTCGATGGTTTAGTGGAGCCCCATAGCTCAACTCCGTAAGTCCAAATAGGCCTTATTATAGTCATGTATATGAGTCTTTTGTAATTAATTGGAAGTTTAGAGCGTTTGTCTAGTAAGTGCTGAAGTAATCGGAAACGTCGAGCGGTTTCTTGTCGTTTCAGTCTAGTATGAGGATTCCAAGTTAGTCGTTTGTCCAGGTGGAGTCCTAGGTATCGGAATTGCTCAACAGGGATAAGTGGAGTATTGAAGGAAACTGTAGGACAGGAAGTCATTGGTTTACGTACGACATTTTAAATAAAAAAAAAAATATATATATATATATATATATATATATATATATATATATATATATATATTTAATTATTATTATTTATTTTTATTTGTTTTTGAAGGGAAATAATTCAAAAATTGGAAGGGATATGATGTCTTGTAGAGTGAAATAAGTTACCAATTGAAGACATCTCTCATCACAGGCGGAGACTTCGGGAGGGATCCCATCCCCCCCTCAATAAAAATTTTATGGGGACAAAGACTGATACATTCCCTTCAGGAATGACGCAGAGGAAACTCTAAAATATCAGGGCAACTTAATTTTCTCTGAAACATTAATACGACACTAAATAATGGAAATTTAATGGAGGACTCGATAAGACTTGAAAATGACTCTAGTGATGGTCGAAACGTTTTCGTAATAAAATAATTAATAAAGAAAGTGTTGGTGAATAATGGTATAATTTATATAAAAAATAAAACCTCAAGACACAAATTTTAGGAATAATGAACAGAAGATTAATTGAGAATATTTTATAGACATTTTTATATCATAAGGCAGACTGTGAAAACGTTTTATTTTTATTTGGAGATTGTATAAACTAATAAATCAAAAACATTTTTCAATATTTAACATTATTTATTTTTATCTGAAAAAGTTCTAGAAATGTACCAAAGTTATGGAGACTGCACTTCCTTCCTCTCATGTTTATACAACTTGTAATATATTAATTGTTTGTTCAGATATTTTGAAATATATGCAATTCATGGACATCAAAAAATAAAAAAATAAAAAATACTACAATTGTTCAAACTATATATTGATTTTTAAATATATTTATTTAATATTATTATATTTGTTCGTCCCACAATTATCATGTTGAATTTTTACACATAATATTAGCAACCGCCATTTTTTTTTTTTTTTTTTTTTTTGACCATCGCTTCCACCTCCCACCCCCTCCCCGAATCAAAATGAAAAATCCTCGCCTAAATCGCTCATGCAATAGAATAACGACGCGATTGTAAAATTTTGGAGAAATATTTATCATGTTAAGTTGTCAGAAAGGCGTGTTAAATCGAATCGACGAAATAGTATAATACATGCAAAATATTAAGAAATCTAAGAAGTTTATACGCGTACAATCAATTTTAAAAAATAATTTATTTATATAATAATAACTCTAATTATTTTGCCTCTCCTATCTAACTGTATGATTTGAAGTTACATCATCGTTCCAGTCGATTATGAATATGTTCTGCCGATTTATCGATTGTTGGGATTCGATAGGGCCCATTACACGGAGAGCTGCAACTGAGGGCAGAATTCTTCCGAACAATAATAAATTACTAAAAAGTGTATCGAGTTTTATCGTTAATTTATGTTTAGGCATTTGATCCTCCCCGCCAAGGCCTCCTAGATCCCTTTTAATTAAAAACTTAATCCCTCGGCTTCCTGTTTGATGGCCTCCCCCCCCCTCCTCTTTCAGCTTCTTTCTTCTTCCGGCCACTGCTATATTGATATTTACTTTACAATTTATGTTTGCCTCTTTTTTATTCTAACTAACTTTACAGGTAGGCTAAAGAATGTTAGCGCTGAAAATTAACTATTTCACTTCAATTTTTAATTAAATTTGTTTCTATTCTATCATTATACGTATTTTAATTCATAAATGAAACTATCAACGGGATTTAAGTTCGATTAAATTCAGTGAAATCAGAAAAGATATATTAGATGAAAACTTCTTATTAATGTTGCCCAAATGCAAGACCAAGACGAGTCTTGGTTTCGCAGACTCATTCTTGGGCTTGGTCTTGCAGTTATCTGTTAGCTTATTTCTATTTATTAAACATGTTACTTTAGATATTAAAACAGAATAGGAACATTTATATGTTTTATTGACATATACATAGCAAAGTCTAAACAAATTTATAAAATTAACTTGACAATACATTAAAGGTAATCAAGAATATGCTCTCACCTCGGAATAGAAGAGTTGTAAAGCAAAAAAAAGATCTCCACAATGTCACCAATCATTTAAATAAATAATCTGGTGTGTCCACTCACACGAATTTCCTATTGATTTTAAACATTTGTTTTTCAATTATAAAAAAGTAATTAAAATTAACACATTTAATTAGACTAATTATCGTGTTAACCGATCAGAGAAGTCATTACTAATTAAACCCCGAATGAAAATTGGGAAGAGTTAAATGCAAAGGTATTTTGCCAATTCTTTACATAACTTAAATTGTCTAGAATTAGAAAATATTTTACCTTAATTTGTATTTTGTAAACGCTTTTATATATATATATATATATATATATATATATATATTTTTTTTTGTCCAGTCTTGGTCTCATTGTGGAACATGTATGAAAAAAAATATTCCTATAAAAGAATTAAATGTTGCTTTTTTTTTTTTTTTTTTTTTTTTTTTTTTTTTTTTTTTTTTTTTTTTTTTTTGGGGGGGGGTGGAGTTTGAGAATGGAAAAAAAAATATTTCTTAGTGATACAGAAAAACAGCTTTAATACTAATATTTGCACACTGGAAAATCTCAAACATTACTCTATTTAATTTTTTTTTTATTCTTTAAATGTGATTTGCAATGTGAGGACAAAGAATTTGATGAGAAAATTCTATCAATTAAATCAACCAGGCGATAGTAAATCACTGATAGATCCTCATTGTGGAACGTGTATGAAAAAAATATTCCTATAAAACAATTAAATGTTGCTTTTTTTTTTGAGGAGTTTGAGAATGGAAAAAAGAAAAATATTTCTTAGTGATAGAGAAAACAGCTTTAATACTAATATTTGCACACTTGAAAATCTCAAACATTAGTCTATTTAAATTGTTTTTTTAAATTCTTTAAATTTTAACAAAAGCTCTTTGAAATGTATGATATAGGAAATTTCAATCATGTTAAAAAATTTAACTTTCATTATTATTTTTAATAAAGTTAAATATCTAATATTGGTCTGGTTTATATAATATATAGGTATCTATAATTCCTGCCTTAATTTATTCCTTGAAACCTTCAATGTTCTGAGTATCAGATAATAATCTTTATTATAATAGTCGATTATAATCTGGAATTTCATATTCAATGTAACGTCTCAATTATTTTTTTCTAAAAAAAACTCTTGGTTAACTGAAAATCTAATAAGATTTCGATTAATGTAATAATATTGATGATTTTACACGTTTTAATTATTTATGTTTAAATTCGACAAAATCACGATAAATCCATAAAAAATTACATTTACCCTTCGAAGCTATCCTACACTCCAATTTATATTAAAAACAACCTAATCGGACACCGTACACTATCATGTACTTAACTTTGACAGAAGTTTAACATGGACCTCACATATTAAAATGAAACAGAAGACCCTCACTCAAGAGACGATTCAAAATATATATTTTGCTATTGTTTTTTCTAAATCACCAAAACTGGAACAGAGACAGAAACTAAATATATTCATGTACTTACTTAAACTTATATAAGCATATTTATTACACAGCTTCGTCAAAAGGACTTTTCGAAAAATTCAAACCTTCCAATCAGTATTATTATAAAACAAAACAACCTCAGTACGTGACTAAGAAAACTCTACATACTGACCTCCACCTTCCAATAGTTGACTAAGACTAAACAATCCTTAATCAACAATTTTATACAACTTTAAATGGACATACCATCAGTTCAATAAGAGACATCGCGACAGGTGATATACCCTAAATATGGGGAAACTAAATAAATGCTATATATGTGTGTGTGTGTGTGTGTGTGTGTGTGTGTGTGTGTGTGTGTGTGTGTGTGTGTGTGTGTGTGTGTGTGTGTGTGTGTGTGTGTGTGTGTTGTGTGAGTAAGTATTGTATGTGTAAATATATATAAATATATATATATATATATATATATATATATATATATTATAATATATATATATATATATATATATATATATATATTTATATTTTCCTTTTGCACATAAATTATATTTAGTTTTTCTTGTACTTTTAATGATAGTAATCTATTTTTTTCATTTATATCTTATGTAGGTTTTTATGAGATTTTTCCTACTGTAAAAAATTAATTTCAATTTTCTAAGTAGTATTCAAACCACCATTATGTCATGTGTAAGGTTAATGCAACCATAAACATGTAGCTTATCAGTATGACATGTCGTAATGTATATAATAAAAAATAAATAAATAAAAAATAATAAAAAAAATATTAAATATAAAATAAAAATAAATGCTGAATGAGCTATGAAATTTCCTTCCTTAAAAAAACAAACTAATTGAATCAAGCTAGTTAAGAGTTAATATTGAGTAAAGCCCTTCATGTCATTATTTCCTCTATCGTCATCTTATTTACTGATTGTCAACACAGTGCTGTTGAAATGTTCAAATTATTATTTGACGAAAAAATAAAAACTAAGATGTGTATTTTATACCACACGATAGAAGTAAAACATCAACAAGGCTAGATTAATAACATGAAATATAAATTATAAATAATAGCTCACTAATACAGGTCCAAATTAATTTATCTAAATGCTCACAGTATGCAGGTCCGATTTTTAGTTTTTGAGATATTTTAATATTAGGTTTTCCATACTATTTTTTCTATATCACTTCTCTAAAACGGGGTCGTGTTAAAATATTTTTTTTTTTATAATAGCTGAGTTTAAACAGGATGAAATGCTGAAAATTTCTCTCGCTGACAGTATGCAGGTCAGATTTTTAGTTTATGTTTATTTATTTTTATTGTGCATAGTATGAATGAGCTACTCTTTATCAATATTAATATTGTCCTTAAAGGTGACAGTGTAATATATCTTCAATAAAGAAGTTAAAAAAAAAATATTATGAATTAGAATTCGTTTAATAAGACAGATTTTTTTTTTATTTAGCCCAGAAAAATCGATTGACATATATTGATATTATAACCTAGAAATCCATGTAAAGAACTATAATATATAAAAATGCTAACATTTTATAAAATATCTTTTTCGGCTCCTAAAGCACATTGATAAGAATCTTCCAATTTTTTTTTTTTTCCTCCTTCCTCACCTTTTAGACTATACAGTTTTTTTAGTGGGTCAGAGGAGAGTGCGGAGGATGAATGAGTTAAAAGCTCATCCGGCACCTAGAAGCGAGCTCGTAATTATATTATCTTTTTAACTTTATTTTATCAAGGTTACCGAGACAAGTACTTTTTGGGCCCGTTTTAGCCCGCTCACCTGCCCTCCCTTTATTATTTTTCGACCTAGTATCATCACAAAAAACTTCCCTGAAATCGGTGATCCCACATCCGTAACTTCTTCTCCGTCCCTTCCGCTCCACTGCCTGATGGATATCCAGTACTTTAGCACACACCCTACAGGAAGCTAGAAGGACATACACTTTGAGGAGAGGATCGACTGCTTAGCCCAGAGTTAAGTTCCCTCACGGAGGACCGACTTGGCCAACTTACTTAACTTAATCCGACATGTCCCGTAACAACAGCCCCACTCAACCATAACAATCCCTTCTCATAATCGTTACTATCAGTCCAAAATTATCGCTCATATATATATATATATATATATATATATATATATATATATATGAGCGATAATTTTGGACTGATAGTAACGATTATGAGAAGGGATTGTTATGGTCCATATATATATAGATAGATAGATAGATATATATAATTGACAGTTATAATAATAATATGAAGGTAACAGTCAAAAAAGAAGGCAAAAATAAATGATACTATTTATTTTTACATATGCCAACGTTTCGACCTAAAGTTCAGCCCTGATGATGGCCTGAACTTTAGGTCGAAACGTTGGCATATGTAACAATAAATAGTATCATTTATTTTTGCCTTCTTTTTTGAATGACCACCCCAACTATTCTTCTCTTCATTATCCAAGACAGTCAACCATTTACCAATTATAAATACAAAATGATATAAAATGAATATCAATATAATTTTGATTTCCTAGCACATTTGGCGAATCGAAAAATATTTCATCTTCCTTTTTAGATCAATTAATGGAGATATCAATTCTTCTACCCTCGCTAGTAAAATTAATTTTCTAGTACTTATCCACCTTCGTCATCCTCAGCTTTCTTCCATAAATTTCCATTATGCCTTCCATTCACCTAGAAATTGGATTCAGCGAAATGCTAATTTATTTACATCCTACATATATTTCTTTTACAATTCATATCCTTCATTTTAGAAGGTTAATACCAACAAATTTATTCAATTTTACCTATACATATAGATATTTCCTAGCGCTTTTCGAATATGATATTTTTAATTTTTAGTTTTAAGCTATAATATTAAAATATCGAAAGAAAGATATCGATATTTCAATAATACCGAATATCGGTGGACATCCCTAGTACAAACTTCATCATTCGAATCTCTTATTAAATCACAAAAATTGTATTCAATTTAACATGAATTCCAGCTTTGCATCAAGCTTTGCCACCATTAAAACTTTCAAATTAATTTATATGTCATATCTTTTTTATTCCGGATATTTATTAATGTTGAGTTTAACTATCTACATTGTATTTTCTTTACTATTTTACCTTCATATTATTATTATAACTGCCAATTATATCTCAATATTTATGTGTTCTATTAGATATAGACGGTAATATGTTTGAACAGGTAGATACATTTAGGTATCTAGGTTCTGCGATAACTAGAAAAAACGAAATTGAAGAAGAGATTAAGGTTAGACTGAAGTCGGGAAATGCTTGTTATTTTTCTGTGACAAAACTACTCAGTTCGCGCCTCTTGTCCCGGAACTTATGAATTAGAATCAATAAAACCATTATCTTACCTACAGTTCTTTATGGATGTAAAACTTGGCCGCTTACATTAAGGAATGAGCAGCGTCTTAAGGTTTTTGAAAATAAAGTATTGCGTAGAATATTCGGACCGAAGAGGGATGAGTTAACCGGAGAGTTCAGACGGTTACACAACGCCGAATTGCGTGAACTGAATCCGAGTAATATAATTGAGGTAGTTTCATAGCGGCGAATCAAATGGGCTTGTAAAATTGTAAGTAAACGGCCGAGGGGTAGACCGAAGCGAAGGTGGGAAGATTGCATTAAAGCCGATCTGAAGGTACTGGGTTTGGACGGCGAACGGTGGAGGGAGGTGTGTAATGAGTGATTGGTGGTGTCGGCATCGAACCTTCGGGTTCGCTAAGCCTTTTATTATTATTATTATTATGTGTTTTATTGTCTTGGCGTAGCCTTGATGAAGGTCTGAAGAAACCTAGGTCGAAACGTCGACACAAAGAAAATAAATATAATTTGACTGCAAAGACTGCAATTCTCAACCATCTTTTCTTTAACAATATCTACCAATAGTCAACAATTATCCATCATCATTAAAATTCTTTCATTGAAATGTTCCATAAGGAAAAGTTTTGATTCTTAAACGACAGAAAAAGTTATTCAAAATAAAATTAAGCGTTGGATTCGATGGTAAATACACTAAGTACTCTGTGTAAATATATTCTCTTCTACTAATTCGGTAATGGGCCCCCCTCCCAGTTAATTCTGAGAAGAAACTGGTACCCTGTGTAATTTGTTCTCTTCTCTTTGTGTTTGTGTTTGTGTAGATATAAGTAGCTAACGCAGTGTACACAGAGCAGCCTATAGCTAATCTATATGGAAATGCGGGGGCTCACGGCGGTATATCACTTACTTTAAAGCCACTCAGGCGATATTCTTTGTGTCTCTTGTCTTTTACTGCTGTCATTATTTTATTAACTTTATATCTTGATAATTATCCAACATTAAAACCAGCTTTTATAGTGTAGTTAAATAAAATCGCAAACAAGAATATTAAAGACTTCACCAGTACGATTAAAAAAAATTAAGAGATAGGCAAGCAGTTGACTGTTCAATTATAATTATAATGAAACGAAATTGTCAGGAATTTCAGTCAAGATATTTTTATTGGCTTATCAGACGTTTCGACCCAAAGAGTGAGTCATCCTCTGGGGTTTCGTTCGGAAGACGAGTTATCCGAGATATTAGTATTTTCACTGTTTGACTCGATAATTCTTTATGTTTTTATTTTATGAAAATGTTATTCAGAAGAAAGTTGTTCAACATTAAATTTCCTTTAATAACATGTATTAATTTAATATCTTATCGCCGAGCATTCAAAAGCTGGAGCAACTGTAACTTTACGTTTAAACTCCGATATTTTCCAGAAAACTTACTTCTCATCAATTTTCGTTATTAAGTTATAAATCATTGAATAGGACAATATATACGTGTTTATTATATAATCCCATGTATACATATGTTGCCTTATATATATATATATATATATATATATATATATATATATATATATATATATATATATATATATATATATATATAATAATTTATTGCTATGTAATAACGAAACGTATCTTTTTATCCATAATATATTTTGTAGTAGTATATACGAGTACAGCATAACTTTTGAATGGTCGATGGTATGATAGTAAAGTAATACACGTTATTAAAGAAAATTTAATGTTAAACAACTTTCTCCCTTATGACTTTTTCATAAAATGAACAGATAAACAATTATCAAATCAAATAGTGAAAAAAATGCTAGGTAAAATCATTTTTTTTTTTCAAAGATAGTGAATTACGAGGCCGGATATTTCGGAAACTATAGAATATAGCCAAAAAACTAATTTTACCATTTCTATTGCCAATTTTGTCAGCTTTAATTTCGCATATGACATTATTATAGATAAAACGGATAGTTTCCCTGATATAAGCGAAAAAACCGAAAAAAGTAAACTTTTGGAATCGTAAATTTAATTTTTCGACTTGAAATAGATGGGAATAGAATAAGACATTAAATATTATAAATTTAAAGGGTTGGTGGCACCCCTATACCAGACTGAAACGACTAGAAACCGCCCGACGTTTTCGACTACTGCAGCACTTACTAGAAAAACGATCTAAGCTCTTAATCAATTATAAACGACTCGTATATATGACAATAATAAGACCTATTTGGACTTACGGAATTGAGCTTTGGGGCTCCACTAAACCATCGAATTCCTCTCGTATCCAATCCTTACAATCCGAAATCCTCAATGCTCCTTACTTTTTCACAAATAAAATCATCCATAAAGACCTTAATGTTCCATATGTTTCCGATTTGGCCCAATCCAGATACCTGTCCTTCCATAACAAATTGCAGAACCATCCAAATCCTCTCGTTTCAGACCTTGCTTCCTCCTCGATCCCTGATAACCCTCCGAGGCGTCTGAAAAGAAGATGGCCTCGGGATCTTCTAATATAGAACTTTAATTTGAGTTCTACCAATGGGTAGTTTCTCTTCATGTTGTACATGTCATGTTACCAATTTCACATTTACTTATTGTATTTTCTATGTAATACAGTTGTAAATTCTATTAAAAAAAAAAAAAAAGGATTGGTGGCTTTCTATATCTATAAGCCCTCTCTATATATACGTAGAAAATGTAGTATTATAGGGTCTATACCCATCTTCACCTAGCCGCCATTTTATATTCCAGCGGCTATATGCTGGCAGGCATGTATTTTTCTCATCAGGTCCATATGATTTATAAGGGCACACCTTAGTGAGAAATAAGACACCTTTTTTGCCACGGGAATCCGAACTAATACTGATTCCTCTTGCCTATAGTTGACCAACACATAAGAACTCTTTACAAACGATTTCACAAAAATTTACACGGACATACTAACATACTAATCATAGATATGGCTTTAGCTGATATACCCATCAATATGAGGAGACTAAAAAGGCGGTGGATGAGAGATCTCCTTCCTTAACAAACAATGGTAATTGATTCAAGCCAGACAAGAGGTACTGCTGTGTGCTATCCTTCCCATGCCTGACATGTCAGTTTCATTAGTTTAATCAGGCCATCTGTTGATTGTCAACTGTTCGTCCACATGCTTAGGTAAAGATTTGATTTAACAAAAACAGTTTTTTTAGATCAGATCATTCAAATAAACAAATATGTAGCAAAGAAAAAACTTTTTATTGATGAAATACAAATAAATATAGGTCCCTTCTTTATCAATGACACTCTTGTCCTATAAAAATATTTCGTGTCAGTTAATTATTTCTTATAATAAAATAAATTATTAAAATATGCAATCATAAAAGGAAATGGTTAGTGACAAAAAAATTATAAATATAATAAATTAGACTGCTGTGAAAAACATTTAGTAATTTATTGTTATTTTCTTTTCTCTGAAAATACCTATTTCCGCTAAATAATTATAATAAAAACAATCAAGAAATTGTATAAATTTATTTATAACAAAAGTCACTTATATTATAATCAGTAAAGTTGAAGTGAAAAAATAAGTAGGGACATCGCAGGAAAGAACAAACTGGCGAGAGGTTCAATATTTACCGAGAGCTGCTATACAATATTAGCACCGCCATTATCGGCTATAAAAAAGAAATATTTTTCGATGGTTGAATATTATATTATAGGAAATGGGGGGGGGCTGAGTGCGGTTCCCTGTTCGCCCCCTCCCCGATATCGTTCCGCCAGCTCCTTCCTAAAGGCTACAATACTATATAATACCACTACAATAATCCCGGCAGAGCCAGGTTAAAAGAAGAAGCTGAACGATGTGCCAACCTCGTAGGAGGATGGTGTGAGAGAAAAAAGATGAAGATGGCGGCTGCTAAGACCCAGTCCATTCTTTTAAGAGGTAAGACTGACAGGGCCCACCCTATTACTCTCAGAATAGAAGGAGAAAGGATACGTCCAAGTGAGGCTGTTACATACCTTGGCGTAAGAATTGGGAGAAATTTCAACGTTACGCCTCACTTGGACTACATGAAAAGTAGGGTGGCCCTGGCTCTCAATGGACTTAGTCGCATCGGGGGCGCCTTTTGGGGTCTCAGGTACCCAGCCACGTTGACTATTTATAAAGGAGTTATTCTGGGCATTCTGAGATATGCGTCCCCTGCGTGGAGTCATCATCTCTCGCACCAACAGAAGAAAAGGTTGGCAACAATCCAGCGGATGGCTCTGCTGCGGGTCACTAGAGCGTACCGTTCAGTGTCTCATGAGGCGGTACAAGTCTTAGCCGGAACTACTCCTATTGATCTTCTCCTACGAGAAGAATACTTCCGGCATAAGATGAAGAGAGAAGGCCTGGTGGATCTACCGGCGAATCTTCGTGTGAGGATCAGTGAAGACCCTAATGGATGGAAGAGGATTCTTCGGGAGAACACATTAAAGGAATGGAACCAGCGGTGGGTGACGACGCCAAAAGGGGCTACGCTAAGAAAATACTTCCCCACTGTTGGTTCAAGAATGGAACAGACATGGGTTCTCCCGGACTACTGGGTCTCACAGTTCCTCACAGGGCATGGGGGTTTCCGAGCAAAGCTCGTTGAATATGGCAAGAACATCGATCCCCTATGCCCAAGTTGCAGAGTGCCGGAGACCGCCGAGCATATCATCCTAGTCTGTACCGCCTTTGAGGCACTGAGGGCTAAGTTGTTGAGGGAGACGGGGCTCTACGCTCTGACGGAGAGCGATCTCCCTCAACTTATGACAAAGGAAAAATACCCGTATTACAAGGCATTCGTATACGGGTGGAAGGAACTGGTTGGGTCAAACCACTTTTCATTGGGAAGAAGAAATGAACATGTATACGGAAGACCGCCAGAGAGGGTGGAACAGGATGCTGGATAAAAAGAAAAAAAAGAGCAGGCTGTGTGCACAGCTGTAAAAAATGTAATTGGTCTGAATGCAGTAGTGAATTGTAACGCATGCGTTGCTACTCACTACTGCATAACACCCGTATTGCCTTATCGGCAGGGTAGGGTGTAAATAAAATAAATAAAATAACTACAATAATCCCTATATAAATATAATGATTACTTTTAGTTAATACTTGATATATGGCAAAATAACCATAAAGCTAGAAAAATACCTACAAGTCCTCCAAAGTTCCAATACTCAAATATCTTCAGTGCTCGAAACACGGTTAGTAAGAGTAAATATTACATTTCTTATAAATTGATTACATACATTGTTTTTTAATTTTTATTAATTATTACATATTTGTCTATTTCATGTTTCACCCATCATTATTTTTTCATTATTAACCATTATCTGTCTTACAACATTTATAAAATAATTTGATATATTTATATGCACGTACCACTCTAATCGTCATGCGTTTTGGGTTCATTATTATTTATTGACCGGTTGTAAATAAACAAAATTAAGCGATGAATTCAGTGAGTTGAATATGTCCTTAAGGGTCTGTAAATATACGTACTTTCATTCATGTGTTATTGAACTTATTTTGTAACTTTTTTTTTTTTTAACCTTTTTTATGAAGAAATATTGCAATCTGTCTCAGTTAAGGACACTTATAATAGAGTTCAGAAAGTACATTCACACCGCATATACAAAAATATAAATAAATAAAGTAATAACAATATGATACATAGAAATGAGAACAAAATAAAATATTATAAGGAGAGTGAATATATATATATATATATATATATATATATATAATATATATATATATATATATATATATATATATATATATATATATGTATATAAGTAAGTATAAATAAATATAAAAGTAAAATAAAATGGACTTGAAAGTAAAATAAACATTTTAGATACAAGCATGTAACTTAAATTAAACTCATGTTACTTCCTGATCTATTAATTTAAAAAAAATAAATAAAAATGTCTAAAAATACATCACCAGCTCTGGTATAATTTTAATATAAAAATAAATAATAATAATAAATAGTCAAATTGAGAATACAACAGTTGTAAGAATTTTCACGAAGCAAGGTTAACGTACTAGGTTTTGTTACTTACTAGATCTGACAACGTCGCAAAGAGAGATATCGCAACATGGCAGTACGCGCTTTTAATTGATTGAAATAAGAAAATTAAAAATCAAACTTGGAAGTCGTTATATTTCTTTCACTCTTTAAACTAAATATTTGCGGTTTTCTTTTAGAACAACCAGAATAAAATGAAATCACATCCCAATCTGATTTATTTCCAATTTTATAATTGCATATATAAATATTTCAATATAAAAAGAAAATTATATACCTCATAAAGAATTATATCAAGGGGAATGTAAAAATGTTATTGAAACGTTAAAATATAATAAATTTAACTTCGATATTCAATCTATATTGAACTCAAAATTTAATCAAAACTTTAGAAAAATTAGTAGCTTCACTAATGGTGAATATTATGGGCCAATAAGAAAGCACAGAATGGTTAGCCAACTAAGACTGTGCCATCCAGAGAACTTCAAGTTTACATCTTACGGTTTTAAAAATAGTTTCCTAGATAGCAGCGCTGAATGAAAGAGAGAGAGAGAGAGAGAGAGAGAGAGAGAGAGAGAGAGAGAGAGAGAGAGAGAGAGAGAGAGATTACAACTCCGATCGGGAAAGGCACCAGGACCGGACATGATAGGAGCCGATATCCTTAGAAATACAAAAAACGCACTGATTAAGCCTTTAACTACGTTCTACAACCGATGCTTGAATAAAGGCATTTTCCCCTGTATCTGGAAACAGGCTGAGCTGGTTACTATCTTGAAGCGCGGTATAACAGAAGTCACTGCTAAATCTTACCGCCCAATATGCCTCCTAAATGTAATGGGGAAAGTTTTGGAAAGCCTAATGCTGCAACGCCTAAAAGACGTGACCGATTTGCTCTCTCCTGATCAATTCGGAGGTCGAAAAGGACAGTCAACAACGGATGCCATCAACCAGCTCATATCAACAGCTAAGGACTCGCCCTCTAAATATTTTGTAGTCCTCTTCTATGATGTTGCTGGCGCGTTCGATAATATGTGGTGGCCTGCTATTATGGACGAGCTAAAGAAACTGAAATGCCCCAGAAATATATACAGGCTCATATTATCATTTTTATCGAAGCGCTCTGTCTTCTATCGACTTCCGGGAAGGAGAATAACGAGGCCAGTCCAGAGGGGTTGTGCTCAGGGATCAGTTTTGGGACTCCCCCTATGGAATATCAACATGAACCCTCTCCTTGTTAAATTGAGAGCTGCCGGGTATACGCCATCTGCTTACGTGGACGACTTTGCTGTTGGAATAGAGGCAAAATCACGAAATGATTTGGAAATAAGGGCAGCGGAAGTCACTGACATAGTCTTGCAATGGTGCCGAGATAATAAACTCTCTTTAAATGTTCAGAAGACTCGACTCCTGTTTTTGAAGGGAAAAATGGTAGGGTTTCTCCCCAGAGTAAAGTTAGGAGATGTCCTAATAAAACCATCTCAGGAAGTGAAGTTCTTAGGAGTCCTATTGGGCGAGAGGTGTAACTTCACTAACCACCTAAAAGAAATTAAGAGCAAAACTATTGTCCGTTACAGTTGCCTTAAAACGATGGCGGGGACCACCTGGGGTCTCAAATATGGTTACCGGGAAACCCTATATAAGGCTTCTTTCTTGCCTATTGCATTATATGCGGCGCCGGTCTGGGGCCAGAAACTGAGACAGTCAGACATCAGTGTGCTGGAGCAAGCTCAAAGAAGATCTCTCCTACTGGTGACAGGAGCGTACAGAACGGCACCCACTTCGGCTTTGCAAGTAATTACAGGACAATTGCCTATAGACCTGAAAATACAAATATCTATAGCCAAATATAGAATAAAGAGAGGAGTGCCAGCAAATGTGGGAACAAGCTGTTTTGTGTGCCCTAGTGGAAGGTACGACGAGGTGGCCGACAGAATAGAAGAACTAGTCCTTTCTGAATGGCAGAGAAGGTGGGATGCATGCGAGACTGGAAGACTGACCCATGAGTTCTTCCCAGATGTCAGGAGAAGAATCAAGAATGACTGGGTGGAGACGGATTTCTGGACAGTTCAACTCCTCACAGGCCATGGAGACATAAATGAAAAATTACATTTTTTTCATAGAAGAGCCAGTCCGAATTGTCACTGCGGGGCTGTTGAGGACGCTAGACACATAATTTTGGAATGTCCAATGTACACTGGCGCCCGACAAGCATTGGCAGGAGAGTACTCCATGTTGGAATGGCCTCCTCGGTCTCTGGACAAGCTTGTGGAGACACCTGAGATATTTGATGCCTTTAAGAAATACGCCAGGAGGATATTCCATGAAAAAATAGCAAGAGAGGAAAGATTAAACCGGTGATATACCAAATACATAAATTTATTGTTATCATAAGATTTAGAAATAGTATATATAAACTTAGTAATAGGCCCACAATAAGTAGGTAGGAAGTTACTGGAGTCCTGTTTGGTGGGAACAGCCCTCCAGTTGCAGGCAGCCCATTAGTGTAGGTTTACCCGTAATAATTAATGCCCCAATCAAACTAAAAGACCGAATTTTGCCTCACTTTGACCCAAGAATTTGGATCAAAGTGAGAGCAGACCTGCCCGCTTGGTTACCAATCCTGGTGACCGAGCCCTTTAAATTCGTGGCATATTTTTCAGTTAGAAAATTGGATGTACCGCTGGTATAGGGTTGCCCTAAGGTACAGCGGGGGGAAAGAAGGAAAAAAAAAAAAAAAAAAAAAAAAAAAAAGAGAGAGAGAGAGAGAGAGAGAGAGAGAGAGAGAGAGAGAGAGAGAGAGAGAGAGAGAGAGAGAGAGAGAGAGAGTGAGAGAGAGAGAGAGAGAGAGAGATTAGGTGGTTATAGTGTTCTATAAGTTGGCTCAGTGTTATTTAATATGGTTTTAATATTTCTAGTTAACTTTCCTGATCAATTTCTGTCAGAAAAGTCTCCTTTAACACTTTTTTAGTGAAATCATATGAAAATATATAGAAATCAAGATCACTTTAGTCTCTCAGAGAGAAGATAAAGAAGCAATTAGAACAACCTTAATGTGTCTTTTTTCACTGGTTAATATACTTTACTTATTTAATATTGTAAATTTAGCTAAATTGGAGTGTGTTTATTGTTTTTAGTTATTATTATTTCCACAATTTTATTATTAGATATAACAGTTTACTAACCTATAACCTTAATATAATTGACTTTACTTACACATATTTAGATTAATAAGTTCAGCTATACTATATAATTATACTTATAACCCCTTTTATTTTTAACACTTTGGATTTAATGTTTGTTAACTATATATATATTATATGCACACATTTTATTATTAGATTTAAGAGTCTACTAACCTAAAACCATAATATATTTTACTTTACTAACATACATTTAGATTAATAAGTTAAGCTATACTATATAATTATACTTATAGCCTTTTTTTATTATTAGCACTTTAGATTTAATGTTTATTAACTATATATACTACTAACTAATATTATATTTTATCCTAACCTATTGTATTTATATTCATTATATTTTATCCTAACCTATGGTTTTTATATATGCTTTTTAACAATTGTGCATAATTAAATGTTTGGACTGGTTGATATGCTTTAATCAAGTAAACTATTATTATTTTATTCACTATTGTTAGTTTTAGATTTTTTGATAGTATTTTTAAACTTGTTTACCATTCTGTCTTCATGTTTGGTCTATGTTTTTAATCCATTTTAACTATTATTATTTTATTGAATACTTTGTTCTAACACTGACATAGAGTTTTATACCTTTTCACTATTTTGTATGTATGTTTAGACTGCAATAAGTCAGATAGAAGTATATTATACTTATAGCAAAAGTCGATTATCCAAATTGATTGATTGAAATTTTCACTTGAGTAGTTTTATTCATCACTTTAATATTTAAGATCTCTAGTTCTCAACTTAACCTACTGCAAGTTGCTTCATTTGGTGCTTCTATTATATTTCCTCTTGAAGATTACCTTGCACCATATCCCCTATTACTACTGCAAGAAGTACAGAAATGGAGGAAGGTGAAAAACAAACTCCTTTTCAATCACGTAAAAAGCTGCATGTGTCTCCAGCACCCGATAGAGCAATAGTAAATAAAGGAGCACTGACAAGTGGCGGGGAGAGCAGCGAGATAGGAGGAGCCAAAGAGACATCACACAGTCAGCCTAGTTCTTTGAATAGTAACAGCCAATGCAGCCGTGACGTCACCGAATCTTATCACGATACTTCGCAGCAAACAATTACATCGCCTGATCGGAAACATACGTGTCATGAGGCTATCGCAGAGAAGAATTTAAGTTATAAGAACGTAAATGAAGAAAACAGCCGAATAATAATAAAACTGCAAGAATTTTTACTGAATGCCCAAGCAAAACAAATAAGCAAGACGGCAGTTGAGACGGTTCTTGCGGCGGCACGTAAACTGGAGGATAACTGTAACAAGCTCATAATTGAAAATGCAGAATTAAACGGCGAAATAAGAGTATTAAGAAACCAAGCCTTCTGCCCTACACCTGTTACTTTCGAAACGCATGGTCTAGAGACATTAAAGCTGGTAATGAAGGACATAATAAATGAGGAGGTTAAGCCTCTCGTCACTGAAAAGGTCGATACCACGAAAAAACAATCTTATGCCTCTACATTAGTTGGGAAAAGACAGGAAACTCCTATTGAACCTCCGAGTTCAGTGTACATAGCCCAGACAGACCTAAGCAGGGAAAAATATCCCACTGTACAGGAATTGAAACAGGGGATAAAGAAAAGTTTCACGCCTGCTAAAGAAGGAATCAAAATTAGAGGACTGGTAGAAACAACAAGGGGTGTAATAATTAGGACTCAAACAAAAGAAGAAGCTACGAGGCTCGCTCAGTCGGAGAGAATAAAAGAACTCGGCGCTAAAGTAAACTTGGAGAATAAACGGCTTCCAAGAATAATTATATATGATGTCCCAAGTGACCTGGAGCAAGAAAAGATTGTCGAACTGTTCTGGACCATAAATGCAAAAAAATTAGATCCTAATAAGCAGCACTTCAGCCTTGTTTTCAAGACAGGTCCAAGAGGAAGAGATACAGTTCATTGGGTGGCGGAAGTGTCCCCGGCGGTGAGAAATGAAATATTGGCAGAGGGAAGAGTTTTCCTGGATTGGTCATCCTGCAATGTGAGAGACTGGGTGGCAGTGACACGATGCAATAAATGCCAGGGTTTTTCACATATAGAAAAATTCTGCCCCGCAACTGTCGTAAACTGCGGCTACTGTAGCGAAAGAGGACATGTTTCAGGAGACTGCCCAAAACAAAAGACCGGCGGACCGCCGAAATGCATAAACTGCAGTAAAACCAACTCAGCATCTAACCATCCGACAAATGACAAAGACTGCCCATCATACAAAAGAGCAATTGAAAGGTTAGTAATGAGGACAAAATATAACGACAATGAATAATAATTCTGCCCTCCGGATAGCCCAACACAATCTAAACAAAAGACCGCTTGCAATGTCAGAATTTAGACGCATGGCCTCACTAAATAACATAGATATTGGTGCTCTTCAGGAACCTCCTACTAAGAGAGGGAAGGTGTCTGGAACTGAACCGCAAGACCGCACCATTGCTAGCAATGGAAGTGGGTTACACGATGCACCACAGAGTGCAGTGGTGGTGTTTAATCATTGCCTTACAATTACATCACAGCCTGATCTGGAAGATAGATTTATTTCAGTTGTCAATGTAGATTACGTAGGCATTAACTTTGACTTGATCAATGTCTATGCAAAATTCGCACTCCCACTGGAAGACATACTGACAAAATTGCAGCTGGTAATACGGAAGCTGAGTAAGAACATCTTAATAATGGGCGATTTTAATGCTCACTCAATTTTGTGGGGCAGCCGAAGAACCGATAGAAAAGGCGTATTGCTGGAGGATTTTGCTGCAAGGAATGGCCTAACCATTGTAAATGATCCCACGGCCTTGCCAACATTTTCGGGATCCAGCGGAGAATCATTTATCGATATAACTCTGGCGTCACCTGGCATTGGCCAGCTTATTAGCTTTTGGAAAGTCGAGGATTGGACCTGCAGTGATCACCGGGTGGTTTTATTTGAAATAAACCTAAACAATCGAGAAAAGCGATACCATAAGGAACGTTTTGTGACGGAGGGAGCTGAGTGGGAGCGTGTTGCTGAGAATATTGCATGGCACCTAACAGAGCTGGAGCAACACCATCATATGGAATTAGAAAACGAGGCAGCGAAAATTTCAACAGAAATTTTCACAGCGGTTAAGGAGGTGTTGCCCATAACACGAGAGTCAATAAAAAATGGACAAGTATGGTGGAACACACAACTCACAAGCCTGAAGCGGGAGACTACAGAGCAAGACGCCGATTTATGCGAGAAAACGATGCTGTTACCAAAAGAAATAACAAAAAAGCATATTACGAACTTAATAAGAGTTTCCAAAAGGCAATAGGAAAAGCAAAGAAAGAGACATGGCACCGATACCTAGACCAATGCAAAAGCCCTTGGGGACTAGCCTATCGGAGAGCCCTTGATAAAATCTCAAATAGAAACTCCTTCACATCGTTTATGCATAATGGGGATGCAACCAGAACGGCAGATGAGGTTGTTAATGCTATAATGGTGAGATCTTTCCCTGAAGACGAACTAACTTCGGACACAGAAGACCATGCTCACAAAAGAATTGCAATGTGTGAACTTCCGCAAACCGAAGATGCGCTTTCATGGGAAGAGGAAGACGTGAGTTTGGCTATAGGACAACTCCGATCGGGAAAGGCACCAGGACCGGATATGATAGGAGCTGATATCCTTAGAAATACAAAAAACGCACTGATTAAGCCTTTAACTACGTTCTACAACCGATGCTTCAATGAAGGCATTTTCCCCTGTATCTGGAAACAGGCTGAGCTGGTTACTATCTTGAAGCCCGGTATAACAGAAGTCACTGCTAAATCTTACCGCCCAATATGCCTCCTAAATGTAATGGGGAAAATTCTGGAAAGCCTAATGCTGCAACGCCTAAAAGACGTGACCGATTTGCTCTCTCCTGATCAATTCGGAGGTCGAAAAGGACAGTCAACAACGGATGCCATCAACCAGCTCATATCAACAGCTAAGGAGTCGCCCTATAAATATTTTGTAGTCCTCTTCTATGATGTTGCTGGCGCGTTCGATAATATGTGGTGGCCTGCTATTATGGACGAGCTAAAGAAACTAAAATGCCCCAGAAATATATACAGGCTCATATTATCATTTTTATCGGGGCGCTCCGTCTACTATCAACTTCCGGGAAGGAGAATAACGAGGCCAGTCCAGAGGGGTTGTGCTCAGGGATCAGTTTTGGGACTCCCCCTATGGAATATCAACATGAACCCTCTCCTTGTTAAATTGAGAGCTGCCGGGTATACGCCATCTGCTTACGTGGACGATTTTGCTGTTGGAATAGAGGCAAAATCACGACAAGATTTGGAAATAAGGGCAGCGGAAGTCACTGACATAATCTTGCAATGGTGCCAGGAAAATAAACTCTCTTTAAATTTTCGGAAGACTCGACTCCTGTTTTTGAAGGGAAAAATGGTAGGGTTTCTCCCCAGAGTAAAGTTAGGAGATGTCCTAATAAAACCATCTCAGGAAGTGAAGTTCTTAGGAGTCCTATTGGGCGAGAGGTGTAACTTCACTAACCACCTAAAAGAAATTAAGAGCAAAACTATTGTCCGTTACAGTTGCCTTAAAACGATGGCGGGGACCACCTGGGGTCTCAAATATGGTTACCGGGAAACCCTATATAAGGCTTCTTTCTTGCCTATTGCATTATATGCGGCGCCGGTCTGGGGCCAGAAACTGAGACTGTCAGACATCAGTGTGCTGGAGCAAGCTCAAAGAAGATCTCTCCTACTGGTGACAGGAGCGTACAGAACGGCACCCACTTCGGCTTTGCAAGTAATTACAGGACAATTGCCTATAGACCTGAAAATACAAATATCTATAGCCAAATATAGAATAAAGAGAGGAGTGCCAGCAAATGTGGGAACAAGCTGTTTTGTGTGCCCTAGTGGAAGGTACGACGAGGTGGCCAACAGAATAGAAGAACTAGTCCTTTCTGAATGGCAGAGAAGGTGGGATGCATGCGAGACTGGAAGACTGACCCATGAGTTCTTCCCAGATGTCAGGAGAAGAATCAAGAATGACTGGGTGGAGACGGATTTCTGGACAGTTCAACTCCTCACAGGCCATGGAGACATAAATGAAAAATTACATTTTTTTCATAGAAGAGCCAGTCCGAATTGTCACTGCGGGGCTGTTGAGGACGCTAGACACATAATTTTGGAATGTCCAATGTACACTGGCGCCCGACAAGCATTGGCAGGAGAGTACTCCATGTTGGAATGGCCTCCTCAGTCTCTGGACAAGCTTGTGGAGACACCTGAGATATTTGATGCCTTTAAGAAATACGCCAGGAGGATATTCCATGAAAAAATAGCAAGAGAGGAAAGAATAAACCGGTGATATACCAAATACATACATTTATTGTTATCATAAGATTTAGAAATAGTATATATAAACTTAGTAATAGGCCCACAATAAGTAGGTAGGAAGTTACTGGAGTCCTGTTTGGTGGGAACAGCCCTCCAGTTGCAGGCAGCCCATTAGTGTAGGTTTACCCGTAATAATTAATGCCCCAATCAAACTAAAAGACCGAATTTTGCCTCACTTTGACCCAAGAATTTGGATCAAAGTGAGAGCAGACCTGCCCGCTTGGTTACCAATCCTGGTGACCGAGCCCTTTAAATTCGTGGCATATTTTTCAGTTAGAAAATTGGATGTACCGCTGGTATAGGGTTGCCCTAAGGTACAGCGGGGGAAAAAAAAAAAAAAAAAAAAAAAAAAAAAAAAAAAAGAGAGAGAAAAGGGTGATTTGTAAAGTAGAGAATGAAGTTTTCGTAACATGAAATATTGATCCTACAAATAGAAGCTAAAACTACAGTATGTGCGATTTCCTAAAATCAGCGCTAATTCAATCGAAGGATTTTAATAAATCAATAAGATCCAGCAGTGATGGACTGCTGTTTATGCTAAGTTTAGCAACGAAATGATGGATTCCAGCGTAAAGTTAACACTTCTGAGAGATCACGAAACACGAGAAAAATGAAAAATATATGAGAAATATTGAACTGCATAATTGGGATTTAAAACAGTAATGAATATGCTGTAAATATAAAACAAACTAAACATAAAAAGGTAAAGGAAATCGGGAAAAAACAACACTGAGGTTATAATGAGGGGACATTCAGCGGATCCGTCTACCCTAAAACCCCATCGGTGATTCAATCGATGAATACAAGAACGCGCTGAATTCTAATTACGGATACTCGAAGTCTATCAATGAATTCAACTCTATGTTTATGAACGACCTGCTGGATTGCAGCGGAAAGTTAACATTCATGGATTTTACGAAGTACATTAAAAAAAAAGAAATATATATGAAACATTGAACAGTATTGTTTGGTTAAAGAACATAAATAAATATAAGTTGAAAAATAAATTGAAAAAAAAAACCACAAAGAAACGCGCTAAAATTCATTTATGGATTCATCGATGGGTTTAGGGACGGCCTGGTGGTAACATGATGACTATAAATGATATCAACACTAAATTTATGAACGACCTGATGGATTGCGGCGGAAAATTAATTGTCATGGGAGCTTATAAAATTCATAAAAAATGATATATATCAGAAATATTGAACAGAATTATTTGGTTTAAAAACATAAATAAATAAAGGTAGGTAAAATAAATTGAAAAAAAAAACACAAAGGTTATAATGAGGTTACAATTAGCGTATCCATCGATCCCTAGAGACTATGGAACCAGATAGCAGTCGGTGATACAATCGATGAATAAAGGAACCCACTGATATTCATTTAAGGATCCATCGATGGGTTTAGGGACGGCCTGGTGGTAACATGATGACTATAAATGATATCAACACTAAATTTATGAACGACCTGATGGATTGCGGCGAAAAATTAATTGTCATGGAAGCTTATAAAATTCATAAAAAATAATATATATCAGAAATATTGAACAGAACTATTTGTTTTAAAAACATAAATAAATAAAGGTAGGTAAAATAAATTGAAAAAAAAAACACCAATGTTATAATGAGGTTACAATTAGCGTATCCATCGATCCCTAGAGACTATGGAACCAGATAGCAGTCGGTGATACAATCGATGAATAAAGGAACGCACTAAAATTCATTGATGGATTCATCGATGGGTTTAGGGACGGCCTGGTGGTAACACGATGTCTATAAATGATATCAACACTAAGTTTATGAACGACCTGATGGATTGCGGCGAAAAATTAATTGTCATGGAAGCTTATAAAATTCATAAAAAATAATATATATCAGAAATATTGAACAGAACTATTTGTTTTAAAAACATAAATAAATAAAGGTAGGTAAAATAAATTGAAAAAAAAAACACCAATGTTATAATGAGGTTACAATTAGCGTATCCATCGATCCCTAGAGACTATGGAACCAGATAGCAGTCGGTGATACAATCGATGAATAAAGGAACGCACTAAAATTCATTGATGGATTCATCGATGGGTTTAGGGACGGCCTGGTGGTAACACGATGTCTATAAATGATATCAACACTAAGTTTATGAACGACCTGATGGATTGCGGCGAAAAATTAATTGTCATGGAAGCTTATAAAATTCATAAAAAATAATATATATCAGAAATATTGAACAGAACTATTTGTTTTAAAAACATAAATAAATAAAGGTAGGTAAAATAAATTGAAAAAAAAAACACCAATGTTATAATGAGGTTACAATTAGCGTATCCATCGATCCCTAGAGACTATGGAACCAGATAGCAGTCGGTGATACAATCGATGAATAAAGGAACGCACTAAAATTCATTGATGGATTCATCGATGGGTTTAGGGACGGCCTGGTGGTAACACGATGTCTATAAATGATATCAACACTAAGTTTATGAACGACCTGATGGATTGCGGCGAAAAATTAATTGTCATGGAAGCTTATAAAATTCATAAAAAAATAATATATATCAGAAATATTGAACAGAACTATTTGTTTTAAAAACATAAATAAATAAAGGTAGGTAAAATAAATTGAAAAAAAAAACACCAATGTTATAATGAGGTTACAATTAGCGTATCCATCGATCCCTAGAGACTATGGAACCAGATAGCAGTCGGTGATACAATCGATGAATAAAGGAACCCACAGATATTCATTTATGGATCCATCGATGGGTTTAGGGACAGCCTGATAGATACCCGATGTCTATCAATGAACTTAACAATAAGTTTATGAACAGCCTGCTGGATTGCAGTGGAAAGTTAACATTCATGGAAGTTTACGAAGTACATTAAAAAAAAGAAATGTATATGAAATATTGAACAGTATTGTTTGGTTAAAGAACATAAATAAATATAAGTTGGAAAATAAATTGAAAAAGCAAATACAAAGATTATAATGAGGTTACATCCAGTGTATCCATCGATCCCTATAGCATATGGAACCAGATAGCAGTCGGTGATACAATCGACGAATAAAGGAACGCACTAAAATTCATTGATGGATCCATCGATGGATTTAGGGACGGTTTGATGGAAACACGATGTCTATCAATGAACTCAACACTAAGTTTATGAACGACCTGCTGGATTCCAGTGGAAAGTTAACATTAATATTAGTTTATAAAATAAATGAAAAATAATATATATATATATGAAATATTGAACAGTATTGTAGGGTTAAAAAACAAAAATAAATATAAGTTGGAAAAGAAATTGAAAAAAAAAAAACCACGAAGAAACGAACTAAAATTCATTGATGGATCCATCGATGGATTTAGGGACGGTTTGATGGAAACACGATGTCTATCAATGAACTCAACACTAAGTTTATGAACGACCTGCTGGATTGCAGTGGAAAGTTAACATTAATATTAGTTTATAAAATAAATGAAAAATAAAATATATATATATGAAATATTGAACAGTATTGTAGGGTTAAAAAACAGAAATAAATATGTTGGAAAATAAATTTAAAAAAGAAACGCACTAAAATTCATTGATGGATCCATCGATGGATTTAGGGACGGCTAGATGGAAACACGATGTTTATCAATGAAATCAACACTAAGTTTATGAACGACCTGCTGGATTCTAGAGGAAAATTAACATGGAAGTTAAAAAAATATATGAAAAATAAAATTATATCAGAAATATTGAATAGAAGGAAGGTACAAGAGTGTTCTAGGATTTATTAACGAAGAGCTGACAACGCTGGACTAGGAGATATGGCAACGTCGCAGAGACTCAAATATATTTTAGTTGATTGAAAAAATAATATTAAAAATCAAACTTGGAAAATTCATTAAATTACTTTCACTTTTAACAGCGAAGAGCTGGCAACGCTGGAATAGGAGATATGGCAACGTCGCTGCACTAGAATCGCTATTAAAGTGTTAAGAAAAAATATATTTAAAAACCCAAGTCGGAAATCACATTATCACTTTCACTGTTAAACTAAATATTTACGGTTTCGTTAATAGCAAAAAGTAAAGAATAAGATCACATAATTATTTGTTTTATTTCAAATTACATATATTTATAAATAAATAACCAAATAGTTTATAATAATATTAATAAGTTATTAAGCCAGAGATTATAGTGGAATTTTCCAGAGTGCATTTGGCGGCTTCTTAACTTCGCTAGCCAACCGTGTAATTTAATTCCCTTTAAAATCAGCAAACTTCTTCCTATTGTACATCTATTACCTTCAATACGATATTGAATATTTCTAAATGTAAAATTTAAATATTATAACTAAATTATGTAAAAAGAAAATATAACTGCATTACTGAATTAGTTTAATTCATATTGAGTTTATAAATTATTTTGACGTTTAATAGGAAAAAATACTGTATAAAGAAAATGACATATTTTCTATTAAATGGAATATTTACAAAGATGTTTCATTTTTATGAAATATATTTTTATGCTTTTTAAATACTATCCGTTGAGCGTCCGTGAAAATATTATTATAGTTTTCTTTATTTAACTAATAAATGTTTAGAAATGTTAAATAATCCAGTTAGCATTTAACTGTCTAATCATGACTTAAAAATATTCTCTTTTTAAGTTTAAATATTTAGTTAAGTATTTATTTAAATATGTTAAAAATAATGACATAAGTTGCAAATGCAGTATTGTATGTAATCTAACTAAATTGTTTTAATAAAAAATATTATTTATTTAGCTTTGAAAATGTTTTTAGAGAATAATATAATAAAGTGTGATGAAAAAAAATTTAAAATAGATTTATATATTAAAAAAAAGAAAAGTAAAGTCTTGAAAACACTTTCAATAATTTCATTAAAATAACAAATAACTCTTGATAAAAGTTCTATATAGTTCATTCGAGACAAGTTTCTAAGCGCTAATTGTATCGATTTAATCCAGCAGCGATGGGCAGTCATTTATGCTGAGTTTAAGAACGACCTAATGGACTCCAGTGAAAAGTTATCACTCCTGGAAGGTTATAAAACAAATGAAAAATAAAAATATACAAGCAAATATTTACCTACGAATCGTTTAACAATAAAACATAAATAAATAAAAATATCAAATGTATAAATACGCAAAGTAAATTGAGAAAAAATAACATTGAGATTACGCCCATCGATCCATCGACCACAAAAGTCGCTGAGCTATCGGTGATTCAATCCACGAATAGAGGAACGCTCTCAACTTTATTTATGGATCCATCAATGGATTTAGGAACGGCATTATATAGATTTAAATAATCTATTAATGAGCTCAATGGTGAGTTTAGAAGCATGCCCATTTTCTCTGGTTTGAATCTAAGCCTTATTTATTTTGAACAAAACATGACACAATCGTTAATGCTTAATTACTTGTATTGGACAAGTTCCTAAACCCAGTGCTGAAATCACTGATGAGCATTTATGTTTTTTTATTTATTTTAGATAATATCAGCTAACTGATGAGTATGGTTAATTATCAACTCTACTAAGTTGAGCGGCCGTACAATATCTATGTAGTTCTCTTTATTTAACAAATAAATATTTGTAAATTTTCAATAATTCAGTTAAAATTTAACTGTATAATTATGACTTAAAACATTATACATAAACATTATAAGACATTATACTTATTTATATTAAAAGGTTTATTTTTTATTTAAATATTTTTAAAATAATGACGTAAGTAGCAAATGCTGAATTATTTGTGTTCGAACTAAAGTATTATACATATACATAGTTAGAGAGAGAAACAGTGTAATTCATAAAGTAAATAATGATTAATCGTAAACATGGAAAATATTCACCTACTGAATTGTTGAATTATACTACTGAGAAAAAATAATATTATAGTTATAATGAAGTTACATCCTTGACTTGACCGATGAATAAAGAAACGCGCTTAATTCGATTTATGGATTAAGCGATGGGTTAAGGAATGGCCTGATGGGTTTTACTCCATCAATGAATTCAGCACTGTTTTGACATAAGCAAGCTTTATTTATTTAAAGTTTTCCAACTAAATATTAAAATATTAAGCTATCAATACTTCATTATTTGTATTTTACCTAAATTACTTTAATAACAATTATTAGCTATTCAGGATTAGAATATTTTTCACAGAAATATGTAATAAAGTGAGAAGAAAAAATCTATAATATATTTATATATAAAAAAATAAATGCCAAATCAAATTATAATTTGATCTCTTAGTATACTAAGAGAAATTTTATTTATTAACCTGCAGCATTAATAAATTAATTTTACTTGCTGGGATCACCGATGAGTATCGGAAATCCATCAAACAGTTCCTAAACTCAGCACTGAGATCATTGATGAGTATCGGGAATTCAAAAATGTATAAGCTCTATAAGTTTAGATACTCGCCCTTTGTAACTAAATTATGTAAATAAAAAGGAATATTAATTTAATATTGATATATATTTTAGAGAAAAATATTATAAATTGTCCTGAAAAAATATTAATAATAAATTTATATATAAAAATATTTAAAAAATGAATAAATGTTAAAACAAATCATATATAAGAAAAATCTACCCATTAACCTGCATAAAAAACTAATTTTATTTTCTATTAATGTTCCATATAAAATTTCTATCTTTTAAAACAAATTATTTATCTTCTATAAGATGATATATTTAAAAATATATTTCTCCAATTTTGTTGGTGTAAAGAATAATTAATTACATGTAGAAGTTCATAGCCTACATATAGTACTTTAAGAATATATATATAATTCAAATAAAAAGACTTTTAAATTTTGTTTAAAACTAAACATTTCCAACAAAAATGGCATGTATTATCATTGATAAATTATTTTAATTAACCTAAATGAGACTTATTAAGCTTTCAACTGGAAATAGTATAATATATTGTATTGTTTTTTATAAAAACTTGAAAATTGAATTATATTAACAAATAGAAACAAAATAAAAAGGTAATGCAGAATTGGAAATTACTCACAATAGAAGTTTTCAATGTCTTCTTTCTTGAAGTCCATATTACCCGCCTTATTTTTTAAAACAGACAGGTTTCGAATCGACACTAAATAATAATATAATTGAACACACAATGGACACAAATGAATCAACATAATAACATGTAAAACACTTTTAAAATATGAAATATGTAGACACAGACCGAACGCGGCAAACTATCACTGAGCAAGATATAGAAGAGAGCGGGAAGAGGCGTGGCCAGTGGTGACTTGATGAGGCTAATGCTGCATTCTCATTGGCTCGGGGTTACCGCCAATTCTGACCCCAAAGCTATCTATTAGTATATGTAGGAAAATATTCAAAATTACAATGATTCTCTGTACTCGACATTTCAATATTAGCTGATAATTTATTATCAATATTGTTATTTTATCTACCTTTAAATATAGTTTAAAATTTATATATTATGTAAATATATATATAATTGATACATACATTTACTTAAAAGTATAATTATTTAAATATTTTAATGCGCAGTATCATTTTGATTATAGTTTAAAAATAAATAAATTTGATTATTGGATATTCGGTTTAAGGAATTGTCAATTATATGCTTCAAATATTTATTTTTTCAACATTTATTAAGTGCACTAACGGATCCAGGATTTAATTTAGGAGAGGACTTCAGCCCAAAAACAATTTTTTATTTTAGCTATATATTAGGATAATTACTTCGGAAGAAAGAAAGAAACTAAGTACTTATATGAAATGGTGTTTTAAGTCCTTAAGTGATTCTTTAAGTACTATTAAATTTAATTAGACCAACAATAATAATTTTAGAAATAATTTTTTTCATAAAACTTAGTTATATTTTACCATTTTTTTTTGGCTTCAGCCCGAAAGAACCGCCCTCCCCACCCCTCAGTTTTGTTGGTTCTTCATAATGTTTATATTTTCAATTTATTTTCTATCTATATTTATTATTCATTTCTATTTTGAAAAACAGTAGGTTAATATCTTTATTTTTATTTTAACCTCCCAGTAGTGTTAACGTGAACTTAAAATCCAACAGGTCAGTTCTAAATAGTTTAAATTATTATTATCCTATGATAATAAAAATACATTTAGTCCTTCAATGTGTTATTTAAAAAAAAAATTAATCTCATTTATTGTAAATCGAAATTGGGCTGTGAATAAACTTGAAAAAAAAATCACTAAGCAATTCAAGCAAAGACTTCGACTGCCTGATTTCCGATATTACATCTACATTTTTACTAAATAAAAAATAATTTAATAATACTAAAATTAAGCCATTGATAAATATTTATTTTTAAATGCATCGATTTCAAATGTTAATTATCAACGTATAAATATTGCAAAAGTCACTAAATTCATTACTGATTCAATCGACGGAATTCATCAATGGATTGAATCTAGCACCGATGGATTTATGTTAATTTTAATAAAATGATTCCTTAGAAATGTTAACCTAAAATGCTTCAAAACGGGTGATAATAATTAATACATAAGGAAATATTGACAGGAATAAATATCGATAGAAATTAAACTATTTAACAATATGTAAAATAAATTTAGAATTAACAACACTAAAGCTATTATAATATGGTACTTATGGTAAGTAATATGGTACTTCCAACGGTGATATAATTGATCAATATGCATATGAACGCCCTAATTTCCATCGTTGGTTTCCATCCATGAGTTTAAGAACGGTCTGATGTATTTTCGATACAAACGATAAACTCGGCATCGAATTAAGAAACTTGCCCTTTATCGAACCTCAATTAGGAAATTTCAAGCTCTCTTCTATTTTTTTAATCTATTTAAATAACAATTATTTCATTTAGTTTTTCATATTATTATTTATAAATTGAATTATGACATCAAATTTAAATAAAAGTATTAAAGATATTCTGAATCCATAAACTGGTAAATGAATTTTGATTTTATTTAAATAGTGGCCCACTCATAATTTCATTCCCTCCCTACCTCACTCCACTTCTGGCGCATTTAGATATTTTAACAAAAAATATAGCATTATTCGACAACAGAATATAGTTTAAAATATATAATAATTATTACCTATTTATATTAATATATTTTTAATAATTATTGATAAGTTTATCGAATATTTTTAAAAAAATAATTTTAATATTAGTAAGGCTAGGATTGGCTACACTGGTACCTCAGTGGCTCTGCAGTTGGAGTTTCGTTTTTAATCGTTCGGATGTGTCTATCTAAATATAGATTTATTAATATTGCAATAGTTTGTTCTTATTTATTTAAAATTGTGAATTACACTAATTTATAAATAGTTTAATTAATAATATCGTTAATTTATTATAGTTTTTATTATTTTGGTGGATACTTAAGTGTGTTGTAAATTCAAAGATGGTTCTCCAGAATGTTCTGTCTGTGCAGTGAGTCAATGGTTGGAGTTGAAAAACTGTAAGTACATGTTAAATATTGAAGATTCATAATATAAATTTTGTCAACAATTTTAAAATGAATGAAAGTTTATAATGTATTAATTTCCGAATAATACTGGTGGATAGTTTCAAGATCATATCGAGCACACTGTAATTCTGAAATATACCCAATGTTGTCAAGTATTGATAATTATCCTCATGTAATAATGACAGATATAACTTAACGACATATTTATGGAGAACAAATTTTTAAAATAATTTTGAAGAAGTAAGAATTATTATCACGATGAAAAAAGATGCAATATGTTATAAACATAAATTTAATTTGGATTGAAACAGTTTTTCAACTTAATTCCAAGATTATTGTTAATAAACCGAAATAATTTTAATTTTGGGGGACTTATTTATTATTATTATTAAACTATAGAAAACAATGTTTAAATGATCCCTGAATACTGCCTCAAAAAAAAAAAAATAAATAAAAAACTTTGTTTAAAGAAGAAATCATACTTAACTTTTGTGAATAATTTTTATAATATAAAAAAAATATTAAAATAGTATATATTTTGATTGTTTAAGTATTTAGCTCAAACCAAGAACAAGAACAAATGAAAAAAAAAATATTTTGGGGATTCAATCTGAAAGCCCTCTCCCCCCCCCCCTGTCACGATGGATCTCTTCGTGTAGATGATGTTGATTTTCGTTTATAAAAAAATAATATTTGTTTAGATTTTTTATTTCCTTGAAAGAAGTATGTTTCGATGAAGAATTGACAATATTTTAAGTAACTCAACTTCATTATTTAACTCTAAGTATTAGAGAAGATTGTGGAAACTTTGCTGTCTTAACCTAAACATACTTTTATTTTTGGATTCACTGTACTCCATATGATCTTGAAACCAGGAACGATCTTGGAGTTCATTGATGTTAAAGTTTATTTTGGAAATGAATCGTTTATTTCCAGAATCAACCATATCCACCATCACTGAAAAAAAATTCAGAAAACGAGAAAAACTATGTATTCTATTACAATTGTAGAAATAAAACGAATATTTTTTAAATAATAAGTTAAGAAATTCTTTTTTTATCACATATTTCCGAAAATCTCTGATTATGTCAATATTCATTTTAAAACTATAAAACTTGATTAAGGTCGTTGCTAAAAAAAAGAGGAAAATTCGAGGCGTTTTCAAAAAAAAAAAATGATTATTGAAATTTAATTTGGAGCGAAAAAATGGTGTATGATTCGGAGGGAAGGAAGTCATAAAAATTGTAATGTAACAAAAATAATAACTTTCTTTAGAATAAATATACAGTAAAATGAGTTTATTTTTAATTTTCATTTGAATGAAACGGTTTAACTTTTTATTGATCATTTTTTGTTAAATGTAAGTTTTATAACAATTCTGCAAAAAATAAATTTTGGTTATATATATACATATATATATATTTAAATATTTAGGATACTTTTTGAAAAATACAGAAAAAAAATACAGCATCGGACTCATTGGGTGTTTTTACATGGAATCTATACTTATTTCGAATTAAAAAAAAATAATATGATTCATTTTTTAAATAAGCGAACCTAACATTGATTATCCCTATATTTTTATCTTAATTTATATTTACTTTTATATTCGTATTGCATTAAATTATTAATTTATAAAATATGTCTCTTTACGGATATAACTTTTAGTCAAAATCTTGGTTTTTATAAAAAATATTATCGATATGATTTACATGAATATTATAAAATCCTAAATAGATTATAAACTGCACTAGCCATAATTTCTGTTTAATATTGAACACTATTAAAAGTTAACACTGTCATTATATACTAGATGCCCACGGAACTAGAAATATTTGAACCGAACCGGACACAAGCACTGAACAAACTAATAATAGTGGGGGAAGCAGATACAGCCATCATATTGGAGAATGTAAAACTTAGTTAAAGGTAATTTGATTTCCTGTTGGCAATATAAAAGCTGTGAGAAGGTTCGTTTAAAATGAGTTATCTTCCAAGGGTCTGTATCCGCATCCTGATTAGATTCCATTTCTCTTTCCGAATTAATTTCCAATATCTTCAATTAGGGACATTTTCATTTCATATATACATATCCTTTTTTCCTGAGACGAGTTATTAACTTCCATTAACCTAATAAGTATATTGGTACATTGGTATATATTAAAACTGAACCGTCACTGTTATTGTGTTAAATGTCGACATGTCTCTTAACTTAGCGCTAATTCAATCGAATGAATCCATCGATAACCGATCGACGGCCATTTAAGTTAATTTTAGAAGTCGCCTGGAGGATTTCAGGGGATAGTTCACACTTAAACTACTAGATACTTATTCACTAAAATAAAATACTGAAAGTTAACAGAATATGAATATGCTAAATTTTTTTAAGAGAAAAATCTTAAGGCGTGTTTTGTCATGAAGTACAAACGCGGTCAGTGGAGTAAGGATAGGTGATATTCGATAGTACTATCGATATATCGATAAGCCCGAAATTTTCATTTTGATTGGCGGGAAGGGAGGGCGATGGACCAAAAAAAAAAAGCGGTAGTTTATATTAAGTGTAAAAACTCAACATAACTATTGAGAAACGAACGGTGGACAGCATTCATAACTCAGACACATTTCTTTAACTTTTACAGCTAAAATTGAATAATATGAAAGAACTGAAAAATATTTTTGATTTCTTTACACAACGTTAAAATAAAAATACAACATTTTCACACTTATTAAAATAAAATTTTTCAACTAGTTATTTAAAAATGTCTATGAAATAATTCTCTATCAAATATATTTTACTTGTACTTTTTAAATATATTTTTTCCAACTTTATTGTTGAAAATGTACAAGAAAATCACGTGAAAATGAGCTGTACAGATGAGACCCGAATGAATCATAAAATCCCAGGATATGTGTATATATTATTATCCCAAAATACAAATAATAGGAATATTCAGGTATATTTAACTAATAAGTATATTAGTGATAAAATAGTTACGTACCTGCTGATAGAATAGCCCAGCTAGTCGACTTTTCTTATTGGATTTTAGTTTACATATTTGATACATTCATGTATGTAGTTTATTTGTTATCAATTTTATTTTATTTTTTGCTTCAAATTATTGGGAGGGGGCGATATTTTCGCCTCCCTCAACAATTTTATTATGGGTTCCTCCTTCCTCCCTCCCTGTTTCCTTCCCCGAAGTCTGTGCCTATAGATATATCGATAGTTTGAAAATGTTTATCGAGATTATCAATGGCCGAGTGAGTAACGGTGGTTCGTATTCTGTCTCTAGACACAAATTAATCTCATGATTGATATTTTTATAGAAATAATATATATAATATCCAATTATATATGTACAATATCCTATATAGGATGTATCAGTTCTTTTTGGCCAAATTCTAGGAGTCAATTCTAGACAAAATTGATGAATGGGCCGGCGGTAAAGGAGTTATGCCCAATTTGGTCTTTTCACGTTTTCTCTTTCATAGGAAGCGATAACACAAACATTTGTTGTCCGTAATTATCGATTGCTTCATAAGAAATTCGACAAATTTTCTTTCAAAAACAAGTAGATTCAGTCTTGGTAAGAACACATAATTGTAAATAAAATTTCTAAAAATAAAAAATGAAACACTAGATTTTTTTTTCACGTAAACATAAATATTAGGATTAAAAGCATTTAGTTAGTAATTTAATATCATAAAGATCAATATCCATAAAATATATCTGTGTTATAAATAATGGTTCAATATTAGCTTAGATAATTAATTTTTGAAAAAGCAGTATTTTTAAAAATTAAATTAATGAAATAGATGACATGTGGCAAGAAAAAGAAGGAATAAAAAGTTTGTAATAATAAATTGATATGCAATTCATGGTTATTGAACAAGTATATTTTTTTAAAAGTGCGATATCTATAGGATAAGATAAAAAAACATGGCGAATGATCCATGATTTAATAAAAATACAACAGCGTAGTTCGTCCTCACAAAAGTCCTTTTTAAATGGTTTTGACAAAGACAAACTCTACTTATAGTTGAAGTAAATTTTGTCTAGTTTACTTAGAATCTATTTTTAATAACCTGAATTATACAATTTTTGTGTTATCACTTTCTATGAAAGAGAAAGCGTGACCAACTTAAGAAAAGACAAAACTGAACATAACTCCTTTTCCAAAATTTTTTGTCGGAAATTTTGTCTAGAATCACATCCCAGAGTTTTGTCATTAAGAAATGAGAAACCCTGTATAATATTCTAATAAGATAACGTGATAGTCATTATCTTGGCAGCAACCGCTATAGTCCGTGAGACAAACCCCTTTTTATCATATTATTAGCATCCATCAGAATCATCGTGAATAGCTTGATCTCATCGTAACGTATAAATATTTTATTTTATTATGAAGATTGGCAAACTTTGTCTATTTAATTAGGTACTAAAAACTCTTAAAGACTCATTTGCTTTTCACTTGAATCGTAAGATAATTTGAGCACAAAATCTATAAAAAAAGATAGCCGTTTGGGGTGAGTCACACCCCCAAATTATAAAAAAAGGGGTCATACAGGATAAACGGTACAATATTTGTGTAGGCCACCTTTTTTATAGATTTTTTGATCAAATTATCTTACTCTTCAAGTGAGAAGCAAATGTGTATTTACTAGTTTTTAATATCTTAAATAGAAAAAGTTTGTCGACCTGTAAATTAAAAACTCCCCAATTCCAAGAGTTTTCTTAAATAAAATATTTATAGATTACGATGGGATGCAGCTATTTACAAAGTTACAAGCGGATGTTAATAATTTGATAAAAAGGGGTCTGAACCACGGACTACTATGGCAAAAGAACTCATCCCACGATAGTACTACCACGACAGCAAATTATTATGCGGTTTACACCACGACAGTGACTGCCACGTCTATATAAGACAGAGAGGTAGGCGTGCCATAGAAAGCGAGAGAGTGACTGCCAGGAGCTAGGAGCAAGGAGGAGCTCAGAGCAGTGAGAAGGAGCTCCTCCGACCCTCGACTCTCCTGATCCTCTCTTCCACAGTATTCCACTTTTTTGGCAGAATTCTTCGTCACTCTATCCATCCCCTCCCCTCCGTCTTAACCGATTCCAGGCTATTTCTTCAATGGATCTGGTTTATCAAAATTGTACGAATATACAATATTGTAGTAGTAATAAGAGGCCTATAAAAGATAAAAAATATAAAAGGAACACAATAAAAATAAAATAAATGTATTACTAGTATATATTAAATAAGTAATGGGTGATAAATATACAGGACGCAGTCTTTTAAAAAAATGTTTAATTTTTTATTTATGGCAACGTTTCAACCCAAACATGTGGGTCATCTTCAAGACTGAAAATTTTAAAATACAATCAGAGATCTAATATTATACGACCGATATAATGGTAAATAATAAACTATAGTGATTTGATGGTGCATGAATCTTAACTATTAATGCAATACGAAATATTAAAATATATATAATATATTTATAAAAAATTGTAATATTTCCTCTTACTAACCGTGGTTCGAGCACTGAATGCTTTCAAGTACTGATACATTTGGTAGGTAAGTGGTAATATAAAACAAATTTTTATAAATGGATTATATACATATTTACATGTTTGGTGATAATTGGCCGAATTTATATAAATATAAAACCTCAAGACACCAAAATTAGGATAAATGAACAGAATGATTATATAAATTATTTTTAGTTTGTAAAACTGTTTACATATTTCATTTTTAATATTGTGTATTGTAATAATAGTTAAGATTCATGTACCATCAAATGACTATAGTTTATTATTTACCATTTTTGCTCGTATAATATTAGATCTCTGATTATATTTTAAAATTTTCAGCCCTGAAGATGACCCACATGTTTGGGTTGAAACGTTGTCACACATAAAAAATTAATTTTTTTTTTTTAAAAGACTGCGTCCTGAATATTTATCACCCATATGTAGGACAGTCAATTAACTTCCTTCAATAATTAAATAAGTAACAGTTGTCTGATAAAGAACTAATATGATTACATCAGTGATATAGTCGATGATAGTTTAGTTAAAATATAAAGTATAATAAAATACCATTTTAGTAAATATTATTTAATTCGACCACACCCCAGACCAACCCCTCATATTATAATCGGAATCAACCATCTCCACACCAATATAATAAATACTATATTATATAATACTATACATATTTTAATATTACAACTAAATGGGGCAGCTCAGTGATAGGGTACTGAGCTTCCAATGATAAAGGTCCCAGGTTCGAATTCTGGCTCATGGCAGAAAAATTATTTATTCTGTTTCATTGGCCGTGGGGCAATCCTGGGTAGTTTTTTATGGTAGATGGGTATAATGACCCTCTTGGATCACACCCAGCCTCTAAACAGTGGATAGCCTTAATTAAGGAGAAAACCTGGCGGTTGAGGGTGATCCTGTTCAAATCACCTCCTTGCAAAGCCGTTGACCAAGAAACAATGCTTTCCCTAAATAGTACTGGACCCTAAAACATTCATTGGTTGTAATGGTAAAGTTTTTTTTTTTTTTTTATACCATATGTTGTTTTCTATGCTTAAGGGTTATGGTTATATTTGGAAACATATTAATAAAGCAATGGACTGTATTACATATTTTTATTTTTATCTATAGGATTGAGGTAGTGAACTCTAAATTGCTCGATGCTAAAATCATCATTCTCAATATTTTTTTTCAAAGTTTACATATTTTATTCATTCATGTACATTAATTGCTATAAATTTTTATTTTATTTTTGCTCTTCGAAATATTGGGGGAGCGAAACCATATCCTAGCTCCCTCTCTATGTTTATTAGGGAGCGATGGAGTCAAAAATATATAATTTATTATGAGTAGAGAATGAATAACATATTATATTACATATAATTTAAAATATATTTAAAATAAAAAATATATATATCTTTACTATGTATAGAGCTACATTTTTTTTTTTTTTTTTTAATAAAATATTCAAGCCATCAAGGTTGGAAGTAACGGATGGCAGTCGCTGCCAACCGCTACAGTAATCAGTACCAACGAAATTTTACATTCGATTGGAGTGGCCAATTCGATTAATATCGATTCTGTTGTCAGCTCTCTGCTCGCTAAGTGTCCAGTACTGTAAAGAGGTACGATTCGCTACTCTACTACAAACTAATACGGAAATTATGTAAATGTATTCAGAATAGGATTTCATGTTAGTTTTAAAAAAATATTGAACTTTATAAATAATTTTGAATAAATAACCCGCGGTTGGACCGTTTTTTAAAAAAATATTAACAATCGTCAAAAACTTGTGATGGCTTTATCGTATGGCAATCTACAACTGTTTTATTTACGAAAATTCTTAGAAATGGGGCATTTCCAATATGGAAGTCGACTTAAACTTCGAGATAAACGTTGTCTATTTATTAAGTAAAAACTCATGAACGCCCATTTACTTTTTACTTCAATCGTAAGATAATTTGATCACAACATAGAAAATAAAGAAAAAAAGAAGGTGGCCTACAAACATATTAGACCACTTGACGTAACATCCACCGTCAACATGTCAAAGAGGTTATAGAGACCAAACGTTTCAATATATATACTTTTTTTTCAATACTAGTAAAGACCAAATGAGTATTAAGAAGTTTTTATTTGTAAACTAATTTAATGAGAAAAGGCCCAATTTTCGAGAATTTTGGAAGTTAAAAAAGATGTAGGGTAAGATGAAGCCATATACCAAATTTTAGACGAATTTTAATAATTTCATGAAATGGAGTCTGTACTAAAAAAAAAAAAATAACAAAATATATTTATTATAATGTAATGCCAACCTCAAAACCACATTTGCATTAACTTCTCAAGGCCCCAATATAATGATTTAGGAAGACTTGTGTCGATTTCCTTTTCCTAGACTGTGACCTCTTTGGTTTGAGTGTCACAATAAAGTTAACCAGAAAAAAAAAACTATGGTGTGTGCTTTAGACCACGAGATAGAAGTGGAAACATCAACAGCGTGATATTAATAATATCCAATATAAATTATGAATAATAGCTCATTACAAATAAGATGAAATGTTGAGCATTTCCCTCACTTATAGTATACATGTCCGATATTTAGTATCTGAAATATTTTAATCCATATGTTCAACTAAAATCGTTATCATTGGGTTTTAGACACTGTTTTTACTTTTCGCCTCCCTATCACGGCGTCGTGTTAAAATATAATTTTGAATTCGATTTTTATAATTGAACAGACCAATACAATCAATACACTTCCAATAAATCATATTAGGTTTAAAATCTAAAACAACTGCCTATCTTTACTTCCAGCTGTGGGAATAAAGAATTTTCTCTATATATAGGCGTACCATCATACATTTACACATCTAAAAGCCGTAAAATTCATGAAAATCGAATTATTGATAGTAGATGACATGCCTATCATATGGCATTTACTACAGATAGACAGGGAATCAAATTTGTTCCTTCATTTCCTTAATATAAAGCTCTAAAAGAGTAAATATTTTTGAATCTGAGCAAAAAAGAAATATCTTCTGGAACGAATATATATTTCACTGCCTTCATTAGTGAGGAAGCAAAACATTAATTTTGCCAAAAAATTAGTTGTTTAATTACCAAGCAGCTCTATCTTTAGCAATCATTTCTAACATATCGTTGACTTAAGGTGCCTTTACAAAGGCGACAAGCCGCAAGCCAGTTATCGTACAAATAATAATAATAAATATAAATTTTATAATTCTGTATGTAATATGATACATATATAATCTAGTATAACTCAGCGAGAATCGGTCTCCTAATGCATTCGATGTATATATAATAAAACATGTTTGTTCATATATACAATATAATATTATCAAGACAGTCTATTCGACTCAAACAATTAGCTTATCTTCACACTTTGCCTTGATTGTTAATGTAAGGATTCATAAAGAGTGTTAGTTTGCAATTCTCTCATTTACTCAGTGTATAGAAGTAAAAAGATTTTCCTCTTATGTGCACTTATATATACAGACGTGTATATATATGTACACATGAATATGCATTATATTCAGGTTAGGAAATTCTATATTGGATTGATGTGAAAGGCTGTTCGATTGGTAGTGACAGACCGTTACAGACGGAAACGCATCCTGAATACACAAAGCCAACTGGATTTTCTTTGTCCGTGTCCAATATTTTACAGTTACAATACTTTATTTTTTATATTTATGTTTATATTTTAAATGAAAAATAAACTTTATTTTGTAGCAAGTATAATATAAGGTAAATAATTTAATATATCATGAAGCTAAAAGCTATCTATCTATTGACGATAACTAGCATGAACATTAATTGATTTAATTTTTAACACAAAACAGTTATAAATTTTAAAATATTTTAGTACTTTTATGTATCTCGTTAAGGTACATTTAGAATTTTACCATCTTATATATTGTTTCTGAAAGGTGTATTTTTTTTTTTATCACAACGCCACAACTTCGTCAATTCTTCATCAAATCCAACGACTGAGCCTTTTTTCTTTTCCTTCAGATGGGAAAAATAGTCACACGTTCCCCCACCGAAATTTAAGGGAAACAGTTATGAGGGAAAAGAATCCTTATTTGTTAATAACGTAAAAAGTATGCATTTTCTTCTGTATAGTAGCTATGATTGTTAAAAAGATTACTAAATTACCTACAAAACAAAAAAAAAAAATCGGACAATTATTAACAAAGATGTAGTCCATTAGTTTTGATATACTTAATAATTTCTTCCTCTTTAAACATACTGCATTTACTATTCTACCACTATTTTTTTTTCCTATTGGTATATGCTTTATTATTTTATAAAGGCATTTTTTTGTTTGTACATTTTATATTTTTTAATAATTTAGAAAATTCCATGATTGAGGCTATATTTTGAATGTTATCTTTTCACTCAGTGTTTAGAAATAGGCTCTAACAAAGCGATTTGTACAAATATTTTGTTCTATTATGTTAAATAGAATAATGAAGAGAAGAATAGTTGGGGTAGTCAGTCAAAAAGGAAGGCAAAAATAAATGATAATATTTATATTTTACATATGCCGACGTTTCGACCTGAAGTTCAGGCCTTCATCAGGGCTAAGAAAATAACCAGATAACAAGGTATGAGAAACATAAATAATGATGGTAAAAAAGATAATAAAAAATAAAAAATAAAATAAAAAAAATAGAAAAATAAAATAGATAAATATAAAGTAAAATGAAATTGTTAGAATAATGACTAAAAACTAAGAGATAAATAATAAAAACCGTTACAAAGTGAGGAATGATGAAGTAGGCATAATCAAAAAGGGTGACAAAAGTGTTACAATGGGAATCTTAGAATAAAATGTAAAACATAAAAAATAATAAAAAAATAAAAAATAAAAACATAAAAAAATAAAAAAAAAATAAAAAAAGATAATAAAAAATAAATATGAAGTTTTTGTTAAATAGAATAATGTAATCGACCCAGGTAAAACAATTAATACATTTCTTACATAATACATAGGATCTACTTATTTATATATTGTTTTGCATTTCCTTCACTAAAGAAAATTGTCTTCGAATTACTAGTATTCATTTAAAACAAGTTTTTTAGAGTTTATTTTTTTTTTCAAAACTTTCCTCGTTCGCATTACTTTATCGGACAAGTAGGGTAAGCGCATAAGTGATGGACATGGCTAAGCAAATTGATGTATTTTTAGGCTTATGTCACCGTAATTATTATAGTTATAAACTTCTCCGTTGGACATTTAGAATCTCTAGGGTCTCCTTTTTCTATTTAATATTTTAAAATTGAAAAAATATTCAATTATCCAATGTAACATCCATTTAAAAAGAGAAAACCATCTTATTGCACTAATGATGGACACCCCGAAATTTAATTGTTATAGTAATGAACAGGGGGTCGGTGCCAGTAATGGATATAAATAAAAAAAAAATCTAAAATCTTTGTTAACTATAGAGATAATGGTAAAGATACGATAAAATAAATGTTTAACTTACTCTTAGCAAAACTATTAGTACGAAGGTATGAAAAACACTGATCTCAAGAGCTGGAAACAACAATGTTTTTTTTTTTTTACGTTTTAAATTTTTTTGGAGGAACTTTATTCATCTTTAACTCAACACGGAAGCTCATTATATACATTTAAATACCAATTTGACCCTCCCCCCTCCCCTGTCCATAACCGGGGCGTTCATTCTGAATGTATACTTATATATATTTGACACTCAATATTGAAGGAAGTTTGTCAACTGTTCTAATTATCATGGGTAATGTTGCCCAAAATCGGTCTTAGTCTTGCACTTTGCAAGAGGAAAAAAAAAACTGTTAAAAAAATCGATTTTTTAAATAAAAATTAAGACAAAATAGTTACTAATACTTGACAATTTCATTTTCAATATATAAATAATTGGTATAGCCAATATACTTTTGCATTTAACTGTTCTAAATTTTCATTCAGGCTTAGTTAGGTTTCTCCTTTCTAAAAAAATAGAGTAATATTTGTATATTAATAAGCTAATAGGTAACTGCAAGACTGTTGCGCAAGACCAAGACGGAATTCGCAAGACCAAGACACGTCTTAGTTGATAAATAGTGAGGGTTCAGTCAGTTTTTATGAATTTTATTTCAAACGTACTTCAACGCTATTTAATCGTTTGTAGAATATATTATTACCATGAAAGTCTATTGGACACAAACAATTGGTGATGCTAAATGTTTTTAATGACTGTTGAAGTTTATTTAATAAGTAACAAAGTTATCCTACGGTAAAATATCCGTAACCTGTTAAGTATAAAGACTGATATTGCCAACCGGTATAAAGGTATAAAACACTAGCGGATCCAGGATTTAATTTGGGAGGGGGCTTCACCCCTAAAGTTTTTTTTTTGGAATAAAAGAAAGGAACTAACTATCTATATGAAATAGTGTTTAAATGATTCCTTAAGTCCTTTTAAATGTAATTACATGAACAATAATACCTTTAGAGACAATGTTTTAATATATTTTTTCCATAAAACATGGTTATATTTTACCGTTTTGGGGGCGCTTCAGCCATAAAGCCCCTCCCCTCCTCCGTAAATCCGCCCGAGGCATAAAACACACTGATCTCGAGAGTACTATAGAAACAACAATGATAGGAATTCAAAATTTTATTTTGGGAACTTTATCCACACAGTTATCAATAGAGGGTATTTCGTGTTTAAATCTAGTAAATCGTAAACCAACGACTTCCTGTGATACAGTTTCCTTTAACAATACTCCACTTATCCCTGTTGAGCAAATCCGATACCTAGGACTCCACCTGGACAAACGACTAACTTGGAATCCTGATACTAGACTGAAACGACAAGAAACCGCTCGACGTTTCCGATTACTTCAGCACTTACTAGACTACTAGACAAACGCTCTAAACTTCCCATTAATTACAAAATACTTATATACTTGACTATAATAAGACCTATTTGGACTTACGGAGTTGAGCTATGGGGCTCCACTAAACCATCGAATTCCTCTCCCATCCAATCCTTACAATCCAAAATCCTTCGTAAAATCCTCAATGCTCCTTACTTTGTCACTAATAAAATTATCCATAAAGATTTTAATGTTCCTTATGTTTCAGATCTGGCCCAATCCAGAAACCTATCCTTCCATAATAAACTTCAGAATCATCCCAACCCTCTCGTTTCTAACCTTGCTTCCTCTTCAATTCCTGATAACCCTCCGAGGCGTCTGAAAAGAAGATGGCCCCGTGATCTCCTAATGTAGTCATATCATTAGAGTGCTACCATTGGGTAGTTACTCGGCAAGTGTATTCATGTCATTATATCAATTATGTCCAAATTTACTTGATGTATTTATGTAATACAGTTGTAAATGTCATTAAGAAATAAAAAAAAAAAAATCTATTAAACAAAATAAACCTTTAAATCAATATGGAAGCTTATTATTTAACTTTCATGTCCTACCTGTCTATAATTGGTGCGTTCACTCTAATAGTTCTGATAACGAAATGCTACTTTTATCCAAGGCTGATCTGAATCGATCTGGCCGTTAGCTAGTCTAGAATAACAATGAAAGTTCTCCCTAGAACTAAGTTGGGGAAGTTCTGAGCTGCTAAATTTAATAAAATATAAGTTGCTAAAGAGGTTAAGTTGCGGAGGAAGTTGGGGCCTGAGTTGGAAGTTGTGATCTATGAGGCAGGATGTGTATGACAAGCGGCTTCATGTTGATGTTGAGCGCTCACTACTCCTCGCCAAAGTTCCAATCAAACCACCTCGCGCTTACTTAAAATAAATGGACGTGAACTTTGTTGTACTTAGCTGATTAACTTACAACTTGATTCCTGCGGCCTCCTGCTCTCGCCTGTCTGGATACGTCGATCAGGCTCTCCTCTAAACCTGATCAGCTATATATTTAGTTGTTAACAAAGTATCATTATAATACATAAAGTACTGAAGCGATGTGGAAGGATTTAATATTTTGTTAAATTTTGAACCTACACAATGATTACATATCCGAGCGTGTCTATTAAGTAACTTTATATGAAATTTCCGCTTACTAATATTTCACAAATTCAAAGTGGACATTTGTTGTTTACTACGTTTATTTTAGTGAAATTTACAACGGTATTAAATGAAAAATACTACAAGTAAATGTGACATTGGTAACATGAAGAGAAACTACAGTTCTACATGGTGTTTCAGGGTTAAGTGGCCAAACTGAAAATATGATTTAATGATCTCAAAACAAGAAAAAAAATCCTATGAAGGTATGTCCACAAATACTTTGTTTAGGACATATTCACGCCTAAAGATTTTCATTGTTATGAATTGTTCACTTTATATTAAGTAAATAACACTTATTTATTTGTTCCAACTACTTAATTAATCATACGTAAACATCAAATTTATATTAAATGTTCAAAGTGATTTCCTTGAGCATTAAGACATGCTCGGCATCTTTCTTCAACAGCAGCAGTGGCAGAACGGCACTGGATTTGTGTTATTGTTTTTACAAGATTCAAATATCCTTCTTCTTAAGGAATTAAGGTCATTGACCGAAATTACACAGACTTTTTGTTTAATTTAACCCTAAACAAAGTTATGAGCTCCTTGGTTAATTTTTGCAGTTTGGCCGCTAAACCCTGAAACACCCTATATATTAGAAGGTCCTGAGGCCATCTTTTTTTCATACTGTTCGGAGGGTTAAATTAAACAAAAAGTATTAGATACTAAAAACTAGTAGATACCCATTTGCTTTCCACTTGGATGAAAACATAATTTGATTAAAAAATTGAGAAAAAAGGTTCAAAAATAGTGAACTGTTTTTATCGATATTTTGCTCAAATTATCTTACGATCGAAGTGGAAAGCAAATGGGTATTTGCGAGTTTTTAGTACCTTATTTAATGGACAATGCTTGCGGATCTGCAAATAGAAAATGCCCCTTAATAATTTTCGTAAATAAAGTAATTGTAGGTTTAAATGAGATGAAACTATTTACGAAGTTTCAGGCGTAGGTTAATAACGAAAATGTGCTTCAGCGTTGGTATTAAGTTGCGTTTCAGGTTAGCCGATTTTTACGAAAAAGTTGCTGTAATATACAAACCTTAAATATGAAATTTCACTTTCGTACGACTTTTCGAGATCTCAAAACATGTATTTCCGTTGAAGACTCAGAGTCGAACATTTTCACGATCGCAATACTGTCCCTTACTATATATTTCATATATGGATAACTGAAAGTACAAAGGGGTTTGTTCCACGGACTGTGAGTTTGTTCAACCTACTAGTTGTGGTCTCGATTACCCTAAAAAAGAACATAGTAGTAAGCGGCTTTATTATAAATATTATCGAGCTAGTTATGGCTGAAGGGTATTATGTAAGTATCGATAAGTTTTATGTATAGGCCTTCATATATTGCAATTTGTTTATATATATATATGCAATATATTTCTTCTTGAATAAGTTTTGTTCTATCAGATAGAAAAGGTCGGTGAATATATTAAGGAAGCTAAACTTCTTTTTTTTGTAAATAAGAATTGTCTGGACAAAATGTTGCTCCTTTGCTGCTGTAAAGTAGAGAAGATATGAGCCGTGATATTAGGTCTGCTGCTGGAGAGGAGAGCCTGAGAGGTGGACATAGATTTTGGCCAGGATGACCCTCGGCTCTCACGTCGTGGCCGGAGCTGGATGAAATATTTATATGAGAGATATGCAGGCCGGGACTGAGGCTCTCTACTGCCCGGCCCGAAAACATCTTCCAGCTACACCTGCCTTCCAGCGGCCCTTCTTCTCGTCCAGTCCACTATCTCCTCTCCAAAACCCTCGGAGCCAGTGGCTTTACTATTTTCTATTGTTATATTATCGTTCTAAAATCAAATCATAATCCCCCTCTCCCTCCTCCAGCACATACTTCCTATGTCCGGATAGTCCGGAGCTTTTCAATATGACTATTTAGTTGATTTTTGTTTTTATTTGGCTTCAATACCACAATTCATCCGTGGATATTGCTTCGAACTCGATATTACCATTCTACATTCTACCTGTACTATCCTACGGACCGGGGATAAAGGACTCCCACAAAGAGCCACGTGAGTTTATAAAATTTTTATAGGAGTAATAGCAAATCTCAAGTGCTGCAAAACAGTTCATATAAGCAATAGCCTAATTTTCATCGGAAAAGTACAAAATCCAAATTTTATATTTTTTAAAAGAAGTCTTGCTTTTTGTTGAATAAGATGCGATAGCTAAAGGAAGATTTAATTTAAGTAATCAAACATTGCTCCATAGTAAACGAGATAAAATTTACTTCAAATGAAGAAATATTTTATTATCATAGCTATTTAAAGACAACGCTTATTAGAGCGCCTAAACTAAGCTTTTTTCCCATTAATATTGTTATTTTTTTTTTCTTTTATTGAGAGATATTACAATCTGTCACAAATCAGGACATTTACAATAGTGTTCAGAGAGCACATTCACTCTGTATCAACAATAAATAAAAATAAATAATACAGATAAAACAAAAATACTAAAAGTAAATGTATGAAAACTAAAACAAACAAAAATAAACTAAACTAATAAAAACAACTAGTCACATACACACACGCTTCGATATAATCCCTAAAAATATATATATATAAATAACTAAAAAAAAAGATCATTCATCCAAGATCTCCGAGCCAAGCCTTTCTCCTCACTCGAGGATGGAAAGGCAGGACTCCAGAAGATCCCACCGCCTCTAAATCAGCCGCATTACTGGTACTACGGACCATATGTGTATAATCACACATACATGGTTTGAGTGGAAAATCTGGCGATTGCCAAAACTCCAATATATACTTATTCACAGAAGGTCTCTGGGCCACTGCCGCTTCAACCTTCGAGGAGGATTGTAAGGATGGGTGGCGCTGGATACAGATTGTGCAAGGGGATTTGGATGATAGGTAAGGTTCTGGAGAAATTTGGAGAATAAACTAAGCTATGTTTTTTGTTTTTAAAAATATCTTAAATAATTCGCCATTTTTTTCATCATGATCCAACTATACTACAGGTACCCCGCTTTTATAAAAACTTCCTCGTTTAATTAGATTTAATTTCATATTAATTAAGTGGAGATTTATTAGTGAAAAATCGAGATTCACCTTAAGTTGTGTGAAAAAGTTATGTAATTTTTTATCCAGTCTTCTAAAATTACCCGTGTTTTCAACAAAAATGACTACAATTAATAGTTATAAAGCATTTTTTTTTTCACGTTTTTCCATCATCCTGGATGCTTGATGATTATTATAAACATAATTGCCTATATACATTTTACATTTAGGTGACAGGATAGGACCTAAAGCTTATTAACTGAAAAAGTTTTTCTAGAAGATGTGTGCCTTTTTGTACAGTTGGACCATGATGAAAAAATGACGAATAATTTATGATTTTTTAGCTAAACAGAATTTAGCTAAGATTAGCCGCTCAAAAGTCCTCTTTAAATAGTTTTAATGATGACAAACTCTATCTTCGTTTAGAGTGAATTTTGTCTAGTTTACAGTAAAGTAATCGTTAATTACTTAAATCAAATTTGTCTTTAGTTATCACCAGCTATTCAACAAAAAACATGATGATTTGCTTAAAATAAAACACAAAATCTATTTTTCTGCTTCAAATTGGTCCGTTGTTAAAATAAACTTTTTTGTAGCTCAAGTGGCCTGCTATTTTATAAATTAGAGATAAAATAAGGATCAGAGATGACTAGAGGATGGGGGGGGGGCGAAGAGGTTGCCTATTGTCCAAGGGCCCAGCCCGGTCGACCAGGCTTTATTTTTTATCTTCTATTATCTTATTTTCTTTTTTAACAAAACCTTAGATGTATTATATATCTGTAATATCTTTAAATATTTTTGTTTGATAAATAATTGTAAGAAAATATTTTATTTAAATTGTGAATTTAATAACGACTCTTTATCAACGATTTTACACAAATGAACATAATAACAGACTAATATGAGACATGGCCACAGCTGACATACCTCAGAACATGAGCAGGGGACTAAAAAGGCGTTGGATGAGAGATCTCCTACCTTAAACAACCTAAGTAATTGGAACAAGTTAGGGAAGAGGTACTGCTGAGTACTTTCCTTCCCCATGCCTGTCATGTCATTATATCATTATCGCCATCACATTTGCTGATTGTCAACAATAACTTGACAGGTGCAAATATATTTTTTATAGACAAAAAAAAAAAATTGTGAATTGGACTTTTTCTTTTCTGTTGAAGATCGACCCATCGTGTATATAAACTTTTTTGTGGTTCTTGAGATCTGCTAACCTATAAAAATTTCCCTTTACTTATGGGACACGATGTACACAAAAATTATACATAGGACATAATCAAGATAATTATTGTAAAACATACAATATTATATTATTTACTTTTTTTGCGTATGGGTATATTTGAAAATATGTTAGGAAGGCAATTGAATACATTAAAGATTTTTATTTAAAAGTTTGAGGCATTGAGATGAACTCTCGATTCTTCGATGTATCTCTTCTCCTTCCCCCCTCCCCCCAACGCCCTCCCCCTTCCGGATTCTGTCCCTTTCATCCTTCTTACGAGTAAAATGGTACCCGTTGGCACAAGTTTGGGGATATGTTCTTATGCTTATATCATATTATTTACTGATTAAAATGGTTCTTAATAACTTTCTTTTATTTAAACAATATCCATCAAACTTTTTTTACAATAAATGCCAAAATCGTTTCATAAAGAACAAGCGCCCCACTCGCTATCGAACGAAGTAATCGATAGTAAATTATTCGATTGTGTTAACCGAAAGGATTTAATTACTATGGAGCAGGTGGTGACTAAATTTTGTTAATTACTGGCAGTGTTCCATTTCCGCCAGCTGTCGCGAAAGTAAAATCTAAAATATTTCAGTAACGCAATACCAGGAGAAGAATATTTTATATATTTTAAATATGTTTCATGAAAAAATAAGTGAATTTTTTGCCAGGTAGATAAAGAACATCACTATTTTTTTTTTTTTTTATTCACATCCTTCAGGTTTGGTGCCATTTTCTCATAATTTTTTTATATATATTTTAGGCCAAAGTTCACCAAAAATACACAGTTTTTATATCCTTTATTCTTTATTCAACGTTTCGGCTTCAGGAGCCATTTTCAAGATCCATGCACTAGGGCATTCATACAGGACTGGAGAGTCCTGTATGAATGCCCTAGTGAAGAGCAACAACAGTTTTCTTGATATCGTCTGCGAAAGAGAAGTGAATAAACGACATTCTTTGAAATAAAAGAATGACTAAAGGACGAATCATATTGCAATGATAGATTTTAAAAATTTTATGAAGCGGTGGTGCATGGATCTTGAAAATGGCTCCTGAAGCCGAAACGTTGAATAAAGAGTACAGGATATAAAAACTGTGTATATTTGGTGGCCTTTGCTGATATTTGGTGCCTAATATATATATATATAAAAACTATTTTTTTATTAAATAGTTTAATGACGAAGAAACAAATTTTAAAGTTCAAATTTAAATGTAACATTTAGAAAAATGTGACATGGTGTGATTTACCTCTGGGGCTCATATTTAGTAACTTAGTAAAAAAATTAATTGCTAAAAGTAATGGAAAATTGGCTCCCCTGAACTAATACAAGAATGGGATGGGGTCCTTTAATCTCGGGGTAAAGAAACGTACAGAGCAGTGCTGCCCAGAATACCGCCTAAAATACCAAGACTGTTGCAACACCAAGACCAAGAGTGGTAAAAAAAAAAATCGTTTTTGCGAATAAAAGTTTAGGCAAAACAGTTACTAATATTTGACATTATATACTACATGTAAAGAATTTGTATAAGAAATATTCTTGTGCATTTAACTCTTCCAATTTTTCATTTGGACGTAGTTAGGTATCCCCTATCTGAAAAATTACAGTAATAAATTGGTGCCCCGAGGTACTCCCATGTCTCTCACCATTACACTGAGTTAGAGTGGCTCTTCCCCTCCATTCGAAGACAACATTTCCTAGGTACGTTCCTCTATCATATCATCAACAATCATCGTCCTTCTTATGCCTACAACCTTCTCTAATTCAAGTCCTCAGTCCACTCTTTTTCCACAAGATTTCGACCTTCTAATCTTTACGCCCCTTCTCACAGATCTGCCTCGTTCCAAAATTCGTATATTGCTCGTTCTGTTAATTTTTGGAATTCCCTTCCTATCAAAATTCGCCACTCTTAATCCCAATCCACATTCAAAACCCTCCTATTCCAATTGCTGTCCCAAAAACAGTCAGATATCCGCTAACCTTTTATAATGTAATTAGATATTATTCATAATGATGTATTTGCATATAATTCATCATTTAGATGCTCAGACAATTTCTAATATCAGATATGGCTTTCTTTTTTTTCTATAGAAACACAGAGTTTATTTTTAAGAAGAATTTAATGTATTTTTTAAAAGTTTATATTTATGTTTCATCACTGTTCAACCAAGTGCCTTGGCATAGTTTCAAGTATTTTCAATATAGATTTTTTTTTTCTCTCTTTCTTTTTATTTTTTGTGTTTGTTTTTATTTAGGCCTGATGTAATATTTTAAGTTTATACTTTTTGTTGTTCTAAAGGGACTTTGTCCCAGAATAAAATTATTTTCTATTCTAATAATTAGATCTTATATATTAGGTGAGGAAGGAATTAAATATGTTTTTCTTGGTCGAATACAATATTTCATTTATAGATAAAAATATTTCTACACATTACTCTTTTAGATACTATTTATAAATGTTGAATATTATCTATTATATTTAAAGATACCTCAATCAAAGGATTTTTTAAATTATTAAAAAAAAAATGTACCAACAAAAATGCCTTTAACAAATAATATAGTATTGTATAACACTATACAACCTTATCAAAGATGAAATATTGTTTTTATAGTTTAATTTTCGAAAATTTCGTAATAATAAGAAATGTTGTCCATTAGCTCCTATCAACCCATAATGCGCTGACTTAGTGATTATCGTTGGATGCGTAAAGTTCGGTACGATAGATTAAATAATGGCTATGGTTATGTGTGAATTTGTTCTTAAATAACATCCTTTTTAAAAATATTTTGGTTTTGTGTGAACTCTATAGAAAATTAGGTCATAACTTTATTGACTCATTCGATTTAGAAACTTTATTTTATTTATTTATTAGATATACATATTTCTGGCTCACAATAAATTTGCCATCTACATTGGTATTCAGCAAATATGATATCAAGGACAAGAAATGATAGTATAAGAAAAAAAAATAATAGTAATAACAAAACAGAAAGACAAAAAAAAAATAAATAAAAACAAAACAAAAAAGAACAGTAGTAAAATAACACATACATATTAACAGAATAACACACAAAAAAAGAAAAGATAATGCAGCAAGTAGCTCAATGCAATAAGTCTCTTGGCCAGCGCCTCAGCAGTCTTCTGGGCGGATTATATGGATTTGTGGCAGTAGATAGAGCTTGAGTAAGTGGATTGGAATTTAGAGTCAGTCTGTCATGAAAATTATTAAAGCAGTCTGTGGCAGTTGCCGTGATGAAAGGAGTGTTAAGGTCAGTGTGTAACGTGAGGTTTGAAACATAACAATTTTACAATTTTACAATTACGTCTACAATTTTCCGAAGGACTTTTGACTGGAATGACTGGATGATTTTTATATTTGATTTCTTTGCTGTTCTCTATAGTTCGACCCATATGTCCAAAGTGGTTTAATGAGGACTTTGTAAATAGTTAATTTATTAGTCACAGATAATTTAGAACGTCCGTATCGCTGATTAAGTTCTTTTCTTTTTTGTTTTGTGTGGTATGTCCATGTAAGTCGTTTGTCCAAGCGGAGACCCAAATATCGTACAGTTTTTGAAGGTGGTAGAGCGATATTATTGAAGAACACTGGAGGACAAGAGTCATGTCTAAGTGTAAATGAAACAAATTGGCTCTTAGACTCGTTCATTTTTATTCTCCACCTTTTAGCCCAACAAGCTATGTCGTCTAGGTGTTCTTGAAGTACCTGAGAAGCCTTTGCTGCATCCTTGTTAGATGTTAATATTGCCGAGTCATCAGCAAATGTAGCCAACAGTGTTTCAGAATGTTGTGGGATGTCTGAACAGTAAATGTTGAGAAGTGTTGGTTTAGAAATTAATGAACAATTTTGCAAATATCACGCCTCCCACAAAGTTTAGTAAAATTTTGGATTGATGATAACTGCAAGAAAAGAAAAGAAAAGAAAAATTTTACTCTTTGATTGTTGAGCTCGAAGTCTTATTTCTTTTCACTCTCAAAAAAATATGGTTTTCGATAGTCAAATTTCAATATTATCATATAGTAAACACCATGTTAATGTTAAGTAGGGGATGCGAATTTGCGTAATTTAAAATTTTAATTATAATTAACCGTTATTACCATATGTACATATCTAACAAACCTTTACATCCTTTATGTACATATCTAACAAATTCTTAAATATGAAATTTCTGATTCCGGTTTTTCGATTTGACATTTTGACACAATGAATACGCACGTTGGTAAATGAACGAAATTGAGAACTGTGATTTTCCACATTTATTATTTTAACATGGTGCCAACGATATATTCATATCGGAAGCAATTAGAATTCTACCATTGGGTAGTTACTCAGCAAGTGTATTCATGTCATTATATCTATTATGTCCACATTTACTAGATGTATTTATGTAATACAGTTGTAAATGTCATCAAGAAATAAAAAAGAAAATATAGGGTACACAACATCGATATTTTTACCCTATAATATACTATAAAAGAGGATAAAAATATCGATATATTTAAGAAATATGTCGCTGTGTTTCCAGCATCCCTAATGAAAACAGATGTTTTAAAGTTTTACAATGGGACATTATAGACACCTCCATCATTCTGAAACCATGACAGCTAAATTGTAAACTTTCGAAACGCCTGTTACTATTTCCCATCGATAGCTCAGTGAAAAAAATAATGGTGGGCAGAACACAAACCCATTGGAAAGAAGGGACAATGGCGTAATAAATCCCTAATGAGGCGTTGTTCCACATCATGAATAATAATCCGTTGTTTGAAATATCTTCTTCACTGATTTAAAACATCTCCATGAGCACACGGCTAATGCTTGTCATATTCCGGCCCACGTCGAAAAGAACTTGTTGAAATTGAGATTTTGTTGAAGTAATAACTTGTTTTGGAGCGTTTATCACTTTTTTGTGGATAGTGAATTAGACTGAGCCGTCTCATCTCCGATGTGTAACGCTAGGGTAAATTCGTCTGGAGTCGATTAATCGAAGTGTTTTTGCATATGAATTAAAATAGCTCAAAAAATAAAAATCCGGCCAGCATAATATTGCTGAGTGAAATATTCTTCATTTCATCCTCTTTGTAATGAGCTGTTATTCAAAATTGTATCTGAACGCGACGCCGTGTTAGAAAGGCAAAAAAGTAAAAAAATAGTGTTCAAAACCAAATGATAACGAATTTTATTGAAGATATTCATTAAAATGTTTTGGAAACTAAAAATCGAACCTGTAATATTATTTATAATTTATATTTCATATTACCGCTGATTCAGCCCGAGCCAGATACCTATCCTTTCATGATAAACTCCAGTCCCATCCGAATCCACTTATTTCCAGCCTTGCTTCTTCTTCGATTCCTGATAATCCCCCTAGGCGTCTGAAAAGAAGATGGCTTCGTGATTTTCTTATCTAGAATTATATAGGGAGTGCTACCACTGGGCAGTATTTCTTCAAGTCTGTTCTTATCATTATTTGTAATGTGTGCATTTTTACTAGTTGTATTGTTTATACGGTTGTAAATTTCATTAAATAAATTTTTTTAAATCCTATTATTAATCTCTCCTCGTTGATGTTTTCACTTATATCGTCTGGTCTAAAGCATGCACCTTACTTTGTTTTCGTCTCTATTTACTTGTAGGCTGAGTTGTTCGTTCTGCTTCTCTTATGAGAGTCTTAGCTTGTTTCTCAATGTCTTTTTGATTGCTTCCAAGGGCAAATTCAATTATTATGATTATGATTCAATGAATTACGATTCAATAGTAAATCTACACGATATTCTGTCTTCAATCTGGTGATACGATAACCAAAAATTCCTTCGTCTGTAAAGTAACTAATATTTTCAACATGGCTTTATTAGTAGTTAATACTTGTTGAAATCGCATCAATGACAATCACTAGTGGATCCAGGATTTATTTTTTTTTGGGGGGGGGGGGGCTTTAGCCCGAAAGATTTTTTTTTTCATAAACCTTGATAATAATAATTTGAAAAAAAAGAAAGAAATTAACTACCTATACGAAATGGTGTTTAAGTGGTTCCTGAAGTTCTATTGAATGTAATTAAACGAAGATAAGAATAGTTGGGGTGGTCAGTCAAAAAGGAAGGCAAAAAATAAATGATAATATTTATTTTTTACATATGCCGACGTTTCGATCTGAAGTTCAGGCCTTCATCAGGGCTAAGAAAATAACCAGATAACAAGGTATGAGAAACAAAAGTAGGGATGGTAAAAAAAAAATATTAAAAAAAAAAAAATAAATAAAAAAAATAAATAAATAAATATAAAGTAAAATGAAATTGTTAGAATAATGACTAAGAACTAAGAGATAAATAATAAAAACCGTTACAAAGTGTGGAATGATGAAGTAGGCATAATCAAAAAGGGTGACATAAGTGTTACAATGGGAATCTTAGAATAAAATGTAAAACATAAAAAAAAGAAATATGAAGTTATATAAGAAATGAAAATAAATAGTAAAATTAAAACATTGAGAATGGAGTAGTTAGATAGAAAATTGAGATATTGTAAAGTCTATCAAGATGTACAATGTATAATATATTAAATAGTTAAAAACAGAGAAAAGGAATGAAAGAATAAATATTAATAATAATAATAAATAATAATAATAAGGCTTAGCGAACCCGAAGGTTCGATGCCGACACCACCAATCGCTTGTTACACACCTCCCTCCACCGTTCGCCGTCCAAACCCAGTCCCTTCAGATCGGCTTTAATGCAATCTTCCCACCTTCGCTTCGGTCTACCCCTCGGACGCTTACCATTCGGTACAGCAAATATTAACCTTTTAGGAATTCTCTCGTTACTAAGCCCAACAACTTTACAAGCCCATTTGATTCGCCGCGATGAAATTACATCAATTATATTACCCGGATACATCTCACGCAATTCGGCGTTGTGTAACCGTCTGAACTCTCCGGTTAACTCATCCTTTTTCGGTCCGAATATTCTACGCAATACTTTATTTTCAAAAACCTTAAGACGCTGCTCATCCCTTAATGTAAGCGGCCAAGTTTCGCATCCATAAAGAACTGTAGGTAAGATAATTGTTTTATAGATTCTAATTTTTAAGTTTCGGGACAAGAGGCGCGAACTAAGTAGTTTTGTCACAGAAAAATAACAAGCATTCCCCGCCTTCAGTCTAACCTTAATCTCTTCTTCAATTTCGTTTTTTCTAGTTATCGTAGAACCTAGATACCTAAATTTATCTACCTGTTCAAACATATTACCATCTATATCGATATCACCAGTAGTATTGCCATTTTTGCAGCTAACCATATATTTTGTTTTATCCACGTTTATTTCGAGTCCTAGTTCTTTCCCGGCTTTCATTAACGTTGTCGTATTTAGTTTTATAGTTTCAACGTCTTCGCTTAACAGTACCAGATCATCAGCATAGCCCAGCACGGATGTTGTCCCGCCCAGATCCAACCCTTTCTCGGTTCGCATTACCTCCCTAATGGCATGCTCTAATGCCAAATTGAACAGGACAGGCGAAAGAGAATCCCCCTGTTTTAAGCCCGAACGAACCTCAAATTTTTCGGACAAATTATTACCGATTCTAACTTTATTGAGTGTCTCCGTCAAGCACATCCTGACTAGATTTACTAGTTTTTTTGGAATCCCCTGCTCGATTAGAATATTATACAGTTTCTGGCGGTCAATAGAATCGTAAGCCTTTTTAAAATCTATATACAGCTGGTGAACAATACCGTTATACTCCAATTTTTTCTCTAATATTTGCCGTAAAGAAAATATTTGATCAATAGTCGAACGATTCCGTCTAAATCCGCATTGGTAGTCTCCGATAATTTCCTCGGCGTATTCCGTTATTCGACTGGTTAAGATTAAAGTGAATATTTTATAACATACCGGAAGGAGTGAAATTCCTCGATAGTTATTACAATCCGTCCTCGGACCCTTTTTGTGAATCGGAATAAGAATAGATTCTTTCCATTCTTCAGGCAATTTCTCGTTCACCCAGATCTTTTTAACCAACCGATGTATTTTAGAAACTCCAGCTTCCCCGCATGCCTTAATTAGTTCAGTAGGAATATTATCGATTCCCGCTGCTTTATATGATTTTAATTTTCCGATAGCTACTTCAACTTCCTCTTTACTTGGTCCTTCTATTGACGGTTCAGCACTCTGGTACTCAGAAGGAGGACATAGATCATAATTTCCCGTATTTAAAATATTGTCAAAGTGGTCCTTAAACTTATTCAATATGTCAACCGGATCGGTCAGAATATTGTTATTATCATCCCTAATTCCAGACGTTACGGGCCCTACATATTTTCGTGATCTGTTTATACCTTTGTACATGTCTCTTACGTTATTTTCGATTCTGTTAGTTTCTATTTCAATTATTTTATTTTTAAGATACTCCCTTTTTTTATTTTTGAGCAATTTTGTCGTTTCGTTCTTTGAGATTCGGAAGTATTCCAGATTGTCTTCGCTAGGATTATTTAGAGCTTTTAATTTAGCGGCTTTTCTTTTTTCACACATGTTTAAGCAATCTTCATCAAACCACGATTTGTTATTCTTATTTTCCTTTTTTCCTAGACACGAGTTACCGACCGCTTTAATATTATCTCTGATCTCTATCCATAACTTGTCAATATCCTCGTGGTCCTCGTCAGGAAGCTCTAAAGCTTCAAACCTATTCTTAACTTCTAGCTCGAATTGGTTTCTAATTGATGGATTTTTTAATTTTTCCAAATTAAAATTCTCAAAATCGAAACGGTTTTCTTTTCTCTTTTTTATATTAAGTTTTTGTCGAAGTTTCGCGATTACTAATTCATGATCTGACCCACATTCTGCTCCGCGATAAGACCGTACATTAATTATACTGCTTTGCCAGCTGTGTTGTATCAAGACATGATCGATTTGATTTCGTGTTTGCGAATCCGGCGATGTCCAAGTATATTTATGAATATCCTTACGTTTAAACGTCGTACTTTTAATTATCAGGTTTTTCGAGATGGCAAAGTTTATCAGACGGATCCCATTATCATTACTATATTCGTGCAAACTTTCTTTACCAATCGTCGGAATATAAACTTCTTCCCTTCCTACCTTTGCGTTCGCGTCACCTACAATTATTTTCATGTAGTTTCGTGGTAGTTTATCATAAACCCATTCGAGTTTATCGTAAAATTCACTTTTGACTTCATCGTCACTGTCTTCGGTCGGACAATGTATGTTTATTAATGCGATTTTAAACCAACGTCCCTGAAATGTAGCTACCGAAATTCTATCACTAAAGAATTGTACGTCCCTCAAAGCGGATAGTAATCTACGCCTAATTAGAAACCCGGTACCTAAACAACGATTCTCGCTTCCTCCGTACCAAATAGTGTACTTCCCTTCCCTCATCGAGCCCTCCCCTGGCCAGCGAACCTCTTGCAGAGCCACGACATCCAAATTGTACCCATTTACCTCATTCGCGACCGATTTTAGCCCCCCTGCTGTGTTTAAACTCCTTACGTTCCACGTACCAATATTTAAATCCCTATATTTCAACTTGCGCCATGAATTCCCTAAAGCAGTCCCCACCCGGAGACCCGAACGGGGGACTAGTTTACCTCCGGATAATGAGCGTTTTACCTTAGGGAGATCCATGACTTTTTGTGGTGTTTGGTGAACTAAAGATATGTGAGTAGGGCGTTCAATCCTACGTCACACCCTCCAGCAAGTCTGGCGGGCCCCTACCTCCAGCAAGTCTGGAGATCCCCTCCCTCCAGCAAGTCTGGAGGGCCCCTCTCATTGTTGGTCAGCGAGTCCATCGGACTTAGCCGGGAGGAACTTCCAAGAAATTTCCACCGACCATCCCCACATCCGCCACCCGTGGGACGCTCCCCATACGCGGTAATGAGCCCGCGCGAGGAAGAATAAATATTATGAAAAAATAAATATTATCATAAATATTCCTTTTTGACTGACCATCCCAACTATTCTTCTCTTCATTATCCACGACAGTCAACCAATTACCAATTAGTAATTAAACGAACATGAGTACTTTAAGAGATAGTTTTGTATATATTTTTTTTTTTTTTTGTAAAACATGACTATATTTTACCATTTTGGAGGGGGGCTTCAGCCCGAAAGACCCCTCCCCCCCTGTTGATCCGCCTGTGATGACAATGAACAACATTGGTAAATTTGATGAGACTTAATTAAATTAAAACTATAATCTATAAAATATAAAAACTATATAAAATTTCTACAGAAAATTATGATTAGATTTAGTATTTTGCTCTCCTGATAAGTATAGAAATCAATATACGTTACTTTAGCATGGTGCCGACGAAATGATGAAATTACGAACCATTCGCATAGATGTAAATAAATTTATGAATATTAATGTGCCATAAAACCAAGTCGCATATCAAGCAATTAAGAGTCAGATCACAACTTGGCTATCATATAATTTATTTGATATGACGAGCAATAAAAAAAAAAAATCCGTGCGCTGTAAAGGGGAAGAGCGGGTTTATGGCACACTGAGGCTTATTGTCAATCCTGAGGCTGCATGTAATGAAGAGGCAGGGGCTTATGGTGGCAATAAAACTCTGTACGAGAGCTCTCCTTGGCGGCCTCTCTTTAATTTCTACTTTACGTCATTAGCCCTCGTCAGCTAACGGCCACAATAAACTCAATTGGAGAGGTTATAAAGACAAATTCTTCTCTTTATCAACTCTTAGAGTTTTCAAATCCAAGCTGGTGGATCTCCTCTCATTATAGTTATGTATAGGAAGCATAATTTCAACTTTAAATATATCTGATCCCTCGGAAATAATATGCAATGCGATTTCGGACGATAGCTTTATTTTATTTATTTATTTGAACCCTACCGTGCCATTGAAGTAATACAGGTTTTGCAGATCTGGGCAGTTATACTTCACTGCATAACTGCCTGCTTCTGCAACGAGACCAATTTTCATAATTAAATTTGTTGTCTATGGCCTTATTCCGCACCTCCTTGTTCCGGCGGCCTCCCTCACGGTCCAATGTCTTCTTTCCACCCGCAAACAAATTCTTTATAGTACGGGTAGTTTTCTTTCGTAAGTAGGTGAGGGTAATTGGACTCTGTGAGAACATAGAGACCAGTCTCCCTCACCAATTTGGCCTTAGCTACTCAAAGGTGATGTAGTTTGTGATAATGTGCTCAGCAGTCTCCGAGATCCCACAGCTAGGGCATAGAGGATCGACATCTATTCCAAATCCATGGAGCTTGTCCCGAAAGCCCCCATGTCCAGTAAGGAATTGCAAGAGCCAGTAATCCGCGAGGACCCACTTCGTTTCCAAACATGATTGAACGGTGGGGAAGTACTTCCTTAGAGTGGCCCCTTTCGGGCTTTAATTGTATCCTCCCGGATAATAGATATACATTTTCTGGGGTTCTCGTCGATTCTCTCTTGGAGGTTTCCCGGTAGATCTGCTGAACCTTCCTTCTTATACATGTACCTGAACATATCTTCTCGCAGGAGGAGTTCGAGAGGCGATTCGGACGATAGCTTTTCGGCTAAGATGATAGGGGTTTTCATGAAATCAGCGCTAAGTATTGTAATATTATTCATAAACATACACCTCTAGCTCAATCCCTATCCAGCTTATACTATCCCTATAATTCTCCTCAAAGAGATAAGCGGCAGTGGTCTCAAGACCTTTTGTAAATGTGCTTTTGGACTCCTGGTAATGGCCGGCTTCTCCACTCAAGTCCTGTTTCAGTTTCCACTGGCTTCTAATACTAGAGACGCAGCCGGAAGAGAAGCACTCGGAACTTTCAGTTTTGCTTTCTTTGCCACGTGTTGAGGACAAAGCTTGCCTCGGAGTTCTCTGGGTAAATGTAGATATTGTAAATAAAAGATAAATGTGTACAAGAAGTTTTATTTTATTTATTTACGTATAGGTTTTTTATTATTTTTATTTGTTCTTTTTTTTTTTTTATATATATTGTATAAATGAACTGTTTTAACCCTAATACTTGTTGCCCTTCATAAGGCAAGGATTGTATTATATCCAAAAAAAAAAAAAAAAATGTGTTGCAAACTTCTTAAATGTTAAAAAAAGAAACTTAGGAAACATGAGTGTCGTTGTAAACCTATGACTTCCTGTCCTACAATATCCTCCAGTAATACCCCACTTGTCCCTGTTAAACAAATTCGATACCTTAGACTCCATCTTGAAAAACGTCTCCCTTGGAATCCTCACAAAGACAGAAACAACAATAAGCTGCTTGAAGTTTCCGCTAGTTCAATAGTTACTGGACAAACGCTTTAAACTTCAATTTTTACCTGATGTTCTTATCACATTTTCCGCAAAAAACGTTGGATTCTTATTTGAGGTCGTACACACTTGCGAATCAAAATTTAATTTATACACATAATAAAAACTTCCACCATTTTTTTATTGTTGTATCGTCTCTCCCCTCCCCCCAATCAAAATTGGACGTTTGCACCTATCGATGTGCCATTTGTTTTGTTTGTAGATTATAGAGAAAAAGATTCTGTAGCATCGCAGGTGTTTTCCTTCTTGAAGTTCGTAATTTAAATTTCGTACAACTTTTATATATATTTTTTTATTTATCTTCATTTTTTCACCCACATCTGCTAGACTTACTGACAATTAGCGAGTCTGATGTCGGGAACAATACTGGCAATGGCTTGATAGGCGTGAGAGAGAGGAGTGACCAGCGGCATCCCTTTCTGTCTTGATTTTAAGGAACTTTTAACCGAGGAAATCTCTCATCCAGCTCCTTTTGAAAGTGTATTTTTCGGGCATGTTAAATGTAGCCTTGCTTTGTTAATATGTCCATGAAAAATCGTGAAATCTATTGTAGAGTGCCGATATATGGTCGCCGACTGTTGGAATGTGAAGGTCTTTATGTGAAGTAATGTTTGTGATGTACCATAGAGCTTTAATTATAGTCATGAAAATTTTGTAGTTTTGTATGTGGATTGTTTTGGCTGTCCTATAAATTTGGGAAGTTAGGCTTAAGTATACTTAAGCCATATGGGCTTAAGTAGGTAAATGTAAGTATGAATGTTCAATTTTGAACGTCTTGAAAGAAGTGAATATAATAGTCGTAGTCTGAGGTTTGACGTTTTTCATTTTATGTTGATATGTGGGCACCATGTCATTCTTGTGACGAATGTCAGACCAAGGTATTGTATTTTATCTATTTGAGGAATTTCGGGAAATAGGAGGGCATGTTTTATGTCGAATATTGAATGTGATTTTCAAAGTTTGCACCAATCAAATAGTATTGTTAGATGGTGTAAAGTCTATGAAGGGTGTGTGGGATTTTTATGCCTTTTTTAAAAATAATTACAAATTTTTTTTATTATTTTATTGAAATTTACAACTGTAAACATATATATAATCAATAAATCTGCTACAGGAATATATAACATGAAGGCACTTGTGAAGAAGCTACCCATTGGCAACACTTCAGAGATAAATTAATTTAGGAGGTCCCTTGGCCATCTTCTTTTCAGACGCCTCGGAGGGTTGTCAGGAATCGTGTTGGATGAAAGGTTACAAACTAGAGGATTGTAGTGATTAAAGATTTTGGAATTAAAAGAGGTATATCTTGTTCGGGCCAAGTGTTCTACAAGAGGAATCTTGAGATCTTTATGGATAATTTTATTTGTTACATAATAAGGGGCATTTAGGATTTTACGAAGGATTTTGGATTGTAAGGATTGGATACGAGAAGAACTTATGTTTTTGTAGAGCCCCAAAGCTCAATACCTTATGTCCGAATTGGCCTGCTGATGGTAGTGTAAATGAGTTGTTTGTAGAGTATTGGAAGTTTAGAGTGTTTATCAAGTAAGTGTTGTAGTAGCCGGAATTTGTTGGCAATTTCTTGTCTTTTAAGTCTAATATGACTTACATATTAATTTGAATATTTGGATTCAAGGAAAACATATTATTCTGTTGAAAATTCTTATTAGAAATGTTTTACTATCGCAATACCATCCACTAATGTATATTTTATATATAGATAAGTGAATATAAAAATAAAAAAGGACATTGAAATTATATTAGGAACAAACCGAGTAGAGTGGTAGTTGACTCCTTTGAAGACTTGCCACAATAGGAGTTCCTCTTCGACCTCACTCAGTATGCAGCCCCAATTCGCCCAAAGGAGTTTCGTAGCCAATTTGTTTATCGCGAGTCGGAGTGTAAAAGTTCCCAGTCGGCTTCAAGTTCTTGTTGTTATTTGACTTGCGGTTCCTCTTGAGGTTATTAGGTTTGTCACTCCAGTTCCACACAGTTCCGGTTCTTCGCTCTTTACGATTTGTTAATATTCTGTTTGCCTTCTTGTGGGCGGCCAGGGTTCTCCCATTTCCATAATTTTCCCTTTTCAAAGATAACGAGATATCTCCGATCAAGTTTTCTATTTTGCTTCCTTACTGCCAAAGGTTACGAAGCTTTGTACGTGCAGGAGAAAATATTATTTTACGTTCACCTGTATATATTTATATATATATATATATTAACAATGCATATAAAATTAACAGTAGATTAATATCTGTGCTAGTCTGAGGCTGTCGGTGTGTCCCTGGCTTGAGGTATCGAGGCTCTATTTTAAATCATTGAAGAGGATCCCATGATCCCATTGTTAGCATAAGAAACCAGAATAAAAACGTCATTAATAACAACCAGAATCAATGAACATTTTGTAGTTGATTGAATAATAATTAAGTGACCTAATTCACAATTTAAATTTATTTTAACATTTTATGAAATTTGCACCTACGCTGCAGCGCACATAGCAAATCTGATGTATTATCCCTTAGCTGCGAATTTGCTTGATTATTTTTTTCCCTTGTTATTAATGTAGAAGTAGATCCCATGACCATTTCCTTTTCATTCTACGTCGATCAGGTAACGAGGAGCAGGAAATAGAAAGGCTAATGGATTGGAGTGTTTTAATGTTGAAATATGAAATGAACTGTATTTGTTGTGGATATATGATTTTACTGTTGTGATGTTGAAGTCGTTGTGTATAATGTTATTTGAAATGTATCAAGGTAATTTGACAACTTTTCGTAGACTTTTTTATGGTGTTGTCGGTATTTTATTTATTTATTTATTTTTTTTTTTCTTTGCCGAACCCCAAAGTTCTGCTCCGTATGTCCAAATTGGTCTCAATATATCAGTCATGTAGATCAGTCGCTTGTTTACTACGTTAAGTGGGGATCTTCTTGTCTTTTTAATTTAGTATGTGTGTTGCAGGTAATCCTTTTGTCTTAGTAGAGTCCGAGGTACCGTACCTAGTTCTTTGAAGGCACTGGGATATTGCCAATGAGTATAGGTGGACATGAGGCTTTCCTAAGAGAGTAAGTAACGTGGGTTGATTTGTTACTGTTAATTTAAATAATGATGTTAAAATATATATATGTAGTTCATAGACCGAGACTTTCCATTACAGTTGGGGGTGAAAAAAAAATATGACAGGTGTTCTTATTATTATTATAATATATATATATATATTATATATAATCATAATAATAATGCTTAGCGAACCCGAAGGTTCGATGCCGATACCACCAGTGGATGTCCACATTCTTCCATCCACCGAACTCCGTCTAAACCCAACCCCGCCAAATCAGCATTAATGCCATCTTCCCACCTTCGCTTTGGTCTACCCCTACCCTTAATCGGTATAGCACATATTAAATTTTAATATTTTTTTCATTACTAAGCTCAGAGATTTTACGTGCCCATTTTATTCACCTCAACTTAATCACCTTATATTAACAAATTTGTAATTCATACAAGTTCGTAAATTTGTACTGCCATCATCTGGTTCATTTTCAGTTTTATTTGAACAAGGTATTGAGATTTCTGTATCCAGAATTGAACTTTAAACATCCCAATTCATTGTTCGTGGAATATTTACGTGGAACTTAAGCAACATGTTGTTATAATTGTGTTTTTTTTTTTAAATTTTCTAGTTGATTGACGGCGATAATACTTTCTATCAGTTCACCAAGCCAAAAATAGGAGTCATCACTTACCGAACAACGACGTTTAATATTTAATTATCAGTTTCGTTTTACAAGTTTTTCAGAATTGGAAATTTCAAGTTCGATTTTTAAAATTATAGTTAATACTTTCTTGAGTCCCTATAGGAGATTATTTGTACCCCTGGATTCGTTTTTATAAGACATGGTTATATTTTATCATTTTGGAAGGCTTCGGCCCGAAAGCCACACATAGATTCGCTTTTTCTCTATATTAAGTTAAGGCAGTATTAATACTTAAAGTTGGCCTTCAAGTACAAACGTAAACACTTAGCTATGCGCCCACTTCTAGGGGGTCTTCATTGACAAATCGTCCTTAGCTAAAAGGTCCTGGATGCCATATTAATGAAGGCTATTGATGGCTGTTGGTGTCCTTGGAAGAAGGAGAGGGGAAGCCATCCCCACCACCGCCCCTCCACCTCCAGTCGGTCGAGTGCCACGGTCCTGGCAGGTGTCTTCGCTCAGCTCGCTTCCAGTCTGCTCCACCGTTCAAGTCTCCTGCCTTTATCACTGTAGGCCCTATATCTCTCTATATCTTACTCTTTTATCCTACCTTCCTTAAGTTAATTCACAATCCCCGAGCCTGTGCATTTGTAATATAGTTTAATTTTATCCGTTTTACAGTTGTATTGTTAAATTATGTGTTGATATTACAGGTTTTCTCTGTGCTTTGATTAAATTCCTGTTGTGAAAGTACTTATTTATTATATTTATTTTTAAAAATAATTCTTCTGTGTTGTTGAGAACCGCGCGAAGCGGAGCCGGTAAGTTGGGCGGGAGCGGAAAGCAAAGTTCAAGGACGCCCGGTTCCAGACCACTCGGAATTTTTCACCCTCGGAGGAAAGCCCGGCGGGACTGCCCGGAGTGGTGGAAGGTCCTCCAGAACTCCTTGGAGTGGTGGAAGTTCTTCCAGGACTGCTCGGAGTGGTGGAAAGCCCCGGGGCCTGGAATTGGGTTGCCCTCGGCCGGATTCCAACCTAGGCCAAATCCGTTAGCCTGCTCCGCCTAACCGAATTCCACCCGCCCTTCCTTGCCTTTCTCCCCGGATCATTTCCCAAAGTTCTAACAGTGTGCCTTATCTATTGTAGCCCTAGGGTTTCGGAGTGTGTGCTGTGACAAGTGATGTAAAGTGGTTTTGTTCAAGTGTTGCTGCAAGTGCGCTTTGGATACTGTTGCTGTTTGCTGCGTAGAGGATAGCGCATCGCCCGAGGTAAATTGTCAACAATGTTATCACATATATTAAATATTGTATCTTTCGGATAATGGTTATGATATAAAATTGTATAAACCATTTTGTAAAGTTCTCAAACTATCAAGTTTTTTGGATAAAAATCCAGGAAACTACAGTAACCAATTTCACAACTCAAAATAAATGAATCATTTTTAAGTGACTCACATTTTTTGTTGACTAGGAAGCGATAACATAAAAAACATTTAATTTAAGTAATTAAACATTGTTTAATAGAAAACTAGACAAATTTGTTTCTGAAGAAAGTGGAGTTTGTCATTGTTGAAACCATTTATAAAGGACTATTTGATGGACAAATACAGCTAAGTTCAGTTTAAAAAAAGTCATATAGTACTTGTGATTTTTTTATCTCACCATCTCACTTTTAGAAAAACTTTCTCATTTCATTATTTTTAAGTCCATATTAATTCAGTTGAGGTTTATTAGGAAACATTTTGAGATTCACCTCAAGTTGTGTAAAGAAATGATCTATTCAGTCATCTAGAAGCACCCGTGTTTTCAGCAAAAATGACCACAATAAATAGCTTTAGCGATGGCAAAATCTACTTTAGTTTGAAGTAAGTTATGTCTGGTATACTATGGAGCAATGTTTAGTTTCTTTTTTTTATCCTATGCCGAAGTCATTGGTCATTCGACCATCTGATATCTTGCTACCCAATTGATTTTTTATATATTCATTTCAAAATTTGTTTAATTCATTCCAAAATAATGTTTAATTATTTAAATCAAGTATTATTTTAGCTATCGCTACCTATTCAACAAAAAGCATGACTCGCAAAAAACAAAATAAAACATTACCTTCAATTTCCCACTTTTATGCTGGAAATTAGACTTTTTTTTATACGAACCTTTTTGTAGATCTTGATCTTGACTACTATCGACCTTAATAAATGTTTCTCGCTAGTTCGGGACACCTTGCATATCTTAATATTGAACTAAAATTATATAAATAATTAGATAAACTTCTCAAACTATCAAGTGTTACGTATGAACACCTAGAATCCAATATGATATGGGTAGACCCCACCCCATTAGCCAATTTCACAGCTCAAAATAAATTAATCATTTTATGATATGGGTGGGTGGCCGACCATGCCAAACCTGTGTGTGATCAAGGTTAAAATTAAATGCGTAATGTAAGAGATATGAATAGTACCTAAAAAAATTAAATAAACATGGTGTAGAGGGAAATTTTTCCATGAGTAATAGTAGACTTCCAAAGCTACAAAAGAATTTATTTTATCAATGGGCCAATTTTCTGCAGAAAAGTGAGAAATCCAAATTTTTGGTAAGTCACGTTTTTATTGAATAGGAAGCGATAACTATAGAAATACTTAATTTAAGTAATTAACAATTGCTTCAATATAAACTACACAAAATTTACTTTAAACGATAGAAGAGTTTGTCAGTGCCAAAAGTATTTAAAGAGAACTTTAAAATTGTTAGAAAAAAGTCATAAATTATTTGTGATATTTTTTCATCAAACTTTAAATGTACTGCATTTACCCCTCTTTTAGAAAAAAGTTCCTCGTTTATGAAGCGTTAAGTCCATATTAATAAACTTGATATTCTATTTTTATTTTATGTAAATTTTGTCTTGTTCACAATGCAGAAATAGTTAATTGTTTAAATTAAATAGTTAATTTCTTTAGTTACCATTTCCTATTCTACAAAAAACATGACTTACTTAAAGAAAAAACAACACAAAACCTGGATTGTCTACTTTTCTGCTGCAACTTGGCCCGTTGTTAAAATAAACTTTTTGTAGCGCAAGTGGTTTGCTATTTTATAAATTAAAGATAAAATAAGGATCAGATCTGACGAGAGGTATGGCCGGGGGGGGGGGGAGGCGAGTTTGTCTTTTGTCCAGAGGCTCAGCCCGGTCGACCAGACTTTATTTTTTATCTTATTTTCTTTTTACTTTCACTTACCTATATATATGAAATATATAGTAAGGGTAAGTATTGCGATCGTGAAAATATTTGGCTCAGAGTTTTCAACGGAAATACATGGTTTAAGGTCTCCTGAGTCCAAATAACCAAGTTCCGCAAAATGGTCTTTGTGTGTGTTATGTGAACAGTCTAGCTCAAAAACGAAAAGTCGTACGAAACTGATATTACCCATTTAAGATAGATATATGCCTTAGATGTTAGACCAACCTTTTTTAACAACACATCGCATGTATTATATAATAATTCCGTTGTATCTTTAAATATTTTTGTTGGATGCATACTTCTAGGAAAGTGTTGTATTTTAGTTGTGAATTTAGTATTAATAATAGTTGTTTTCACTCCATGGTAACTCAACTTCTGCTAAGAATGAATTACTTGAATCAAAAATATTATAAAGAAATATGAATACGTTATAGCAATCGTATTTAAATCAGAGTCGCCCTATAAATCAGAACTATTTTCCTTCGTTTACTTTTTGTAGATAGATATTTATTTTGTTGCAGGCTTTAATATATAGGTATGACTGTGTTTCTATGTTTTTAATTTACTTATCTTTAGGTTATTTTATTTTTTTTTTATTATACATAGTTTTTAATTATTATTTTACTTTTGTTAATTTAATATTTTCTGTATATATGGTGTGAATGTGTTCATGTATCACTATAGACTATTTTCCACGTGACAGATTGTTATAATCCTAAATAAATAAAAAAAATTTAAAAACTTGAGCACCACGTGATTCCCATGCAATCTTGGCAGATTGAAGGCTTTCGGCCAGAATTACCCTTTACCCCAGAGAAGGTTAATTTTAAAGACTTCGAAATGCAAGATACTGGTACATTTTGAAGGAAGTTCACTAAGTCTTTGTGTCCGTGGGGGCGGGGTGGCCGAGCGGAATAACAACAGGCAGGAACTTTTCGAAATCATTAGCAAAATTCGTATTGTCTCATTCCATGTGGTTACTAACTTAAGAGTTTTTTAAAAGTCTTACTTTTTACTAAGACTTTTATTAAAGTTGTAGAACGAATTATGGGATGTACCTTGTAATTCGTCACTTCTCTACACAATTGGATCCAGGATATAATTTTGAAAAGGTTCAGTCTTTTTTTTATCTATATATAAAATGATAATTCGGAAGAAGAAGAAAGAAACTAAATACCTGTAAGAAATGATGTTTATCTGATGATTGAAGTCCTATTAAATGTAATTACACGAATGATAATACTTTAGGAGATAATTTTATTTCATAAGGCATGGTTAAATATTACCATTTTGAGGTTCAGCGCGAAAGCCCCCTCCTCTCCCTCGTAGATCCTCCTATGCTTTTCTATGGAATTTTCTTTGGTTCGATTATTCATTTATCATAAACCATCGCTCCGTAGACCAAGAAACGGAATTACGTTATGAGACATAGTGCATACCTGTATATTAATTTTATTCTTTTTTATTTATCATTTTTCAGTCTGTGTACTACTCACATACTCTTGTATTTCTTACTTAATTTTAGCCTTGATGATGACCTACAAGCTAGGCTTGAAACTTCGACTACAACAATAAATATATGTGAAAGAAAATCGGGACTATCTAAATCAATATAAACTTTAAACAGTTAGATATAATTACTCCCTTTTTTCATCTATAACATTAAAATCGTTTACTCTCTTCCAGAAATGATCTTTTTTTAAATCTGATATAATTAGAACTATTGAAGAACTGACGGAACGAACCCAATCGAACTACGACGTAATATATAAACATTCTAAATAACTACGCCATACTGTGCTTGCCCGACTAAACAGGTCTACCTTCAAGCTTCGCTGAGCAGGAATTTTTTGCTTCCTAACGAAGGTAGAGAAGAATTTTATTCCTGTAGGATGTTTGGGGGACATTTTTTGTGCATGCGGCCATACATGAAAATATAATGTTAAATAAACAAATAAAAATGCTTAGCAAGCATTTTCTTTTATTGTTTGTTTAACGTTTGTATATAACTGAAAGTATCAAATCCAAGATTTAATTTTGAGGGAGGTTGTTTTAGCCTGAAAGCTTTTTTGAAATGAAAACGTTTATTTGCCCGTTTTATACTTTTTTTGTGGAGAGTGAATTAGATCGAACCGTCAGATCTACGATGTGTAACGCTCGGGTGAAGTCGGCTGGAGTCGACTAATTGAAGTGTTTTTTTGCATATGGATTGAAATACCTCCAAAACTAAAAATTTATACATGTCCGATTTCATCCTCGTTGTAATTACTATTATTCATAATCTTATTTTAACTCGACGCCGTTAGTATCGAAAACTAAATGATAACGAGTTTTTTTGAAGATACGGATTAAAATATCTCAGAAACTAAAAATTAGACCTGCATACTGTAAACGAGGGATATTTTTTTATCATTTCATATTCTACATAATGAGCTATTATTTATAATTTATGTTTCATATTATTAATCTGGCCTTGTTGATGTTTTCACTTCTAATGTGTGGTGTAAAGCATACACCTTAGTTTTTTTTTATATACATAATGATAATTACATTGCAAGAAAAAGAAAGAAACTTACTGCCTATATTAAATGGTGTATAATTGATCCTTGGTAGTGTTGCCCAAAATCGGTCTTGGTCTTGCACTTTGCAATACCAAGACCAGGATTGGTAACAAAAATCAATTTTTCAAATAAAAATTAAAACAAAATAGTTACTAATACTTGACAATCTTGGTTACTATGTGTTAATAATTGGTATAACCAATATACTATTGCATTTAATTCCCTAACCACCCCTGACCAATATACTATTGCATTTAATTCCCCTAATTTTTCATTCGGGCTTAGTTTGGTTTTTCCTGTCTAAAAAAATTACAGTAATATCTCTACAGTAATAATTTAATAAGTAACTGCAAGACTGTTGCGAGACTCTTGTGCAAGACCAAGACTTGTCTCGGTCTCACATTTGGGCAACACTAATCCTTGAGCTCCAATTAAATGTAATCAGACGATCAATAATACCTTTTTCATAAAACATGATTTTATTTTACCATTTTTCGAGAGGGGAGGGGACATCCCGAACCCTCCTCCTCCCCCCCCCCTTTCGCCGTAGATCCGCTTGTGACTAAATTAAACTTTCCTGTGATTTCTAGTTACCATCGTAGTCAACTTATATTTTAGTCCTGAAATTTTGATATACAAAACAAATGATATTTATTTAGGAATTTAAAGTAAATTGATCATAGCGTCAGTAGGGCATACTTAAAAAATTGTTTGTATTTTTTTATTGGTCGTTGCTTTTATTGGATATCTTTAGTTGGTCCTTTCTTAATTCATTTTATAAGTTTTCTTTTGGTGTTTTAATAATAATCTGTTATCTGATGAGGTATAAATATTTTTTAACTTGATATTGATATCTTATTTTAAATATTTTACAAACACGTATCTTTATCCCATTACAGTTATCTTTAGCTCGGAACTCCAACGAAATTCTTTTGAAAAGTTCTTGTTTATACTGAGAAGGAGAGATAAAGAACGAACTTATATTATTTCTAATTGCACCGCAAACGTTATCTATTAGCGATAAGCTATCAGATCTGTTATCATTTCAACAGCCTCTTTACTGCATTCTTATCTCAGTCTAGTATTAGATTGTGGCAGATAAGAGCGATCTGATGGATTAGTATCTCGGCAATTATCTGCCATTATCGGCTCCCTGTTGATCCGAGATCTGTCGTAAATATTTATTAGTTCTCAACCGATAAAGGAAACGAATGGCGTTGCGCAGGAGGGAGAGATAGCGATCCTCGGTGGAGTAACTCAGGATGTGGACATGTCTTTCAAAAGTCGAGGGGTCCATGCTTTTCGATAGGCGATTATCGATTCCCTCTTAAGGTTGCAACTTTGAAAGAGATAATTTGGCATTGTTCCCGTCCTTAAATTAAATAATACATTGTACAAAGTCAATCTAAAAAATCTGATGTGTTCACTGTCAAGACGAATTTATACAACTTAAAACAAATGCAAAGAAAAAAAAATAGTTAATTAAGTAAAAGTTATTAGAGTAAGTTCCATAAGAAACATCTGCGGGATCTCAAGTCGTTTTTCCAGGTCTTCAGAACCAAAAACCCTCCCTATATCCTGGAACTCCTTACTCTACGTTCCTCTATCCACTCTCTTAACAATTAGAATAAGTTCCATATGAAACATCTGCGGGATCCCCAGGCGTTCTAATGTTTCATTCTAGTACACCGAGTTCTATTAGCTTTATCCTACTTCCCGATAACGATTCCTCCTTGGTATTTTTTTTTTTTTTCCAAGTCTTCAGAACCAAAAGTCCTTCCCACATCTCCTTGAACACCTTAACACCAAATATCCTCTATCCACTCTCTTAAAACCAGATCTCAACCTATAGATTTATTTAACTACTTCCTTCAGCAAATCCTTCGTCATTCTTGCTACCTCCTTATGGAACTCTCTACCTAACTCCATACCTCAATCCTCGTCCACAAATTCCTTCAAACAACTCCTGTTACAACACCTACTCCACATTCAAACTTCCTCAAATGTGTAAAATTACTTGCGTCTGTATACCATTTAATCCTATACAGTACACCATTTCAATTACAATCAAAAGTTATTTAGTTTTTATTTTGCATTCTTCTAAGTCAAATTAAGACTTGTAAGTTGGCTACTCTCTTATTATTCTTAGGAGACTGTAGTCCCAGAATAGAACTTTTTTTTCATTGCATTTAACTTTTCCTGAAAACCCGTAAGAGAAATGATAAGAGAACCATTTCATTGATGAACTAACGCAATGTAAAATGGCAGGTATACAAGGTTCTAAAATTTAATAAACAATAACTTTGCTTAAATTAGTCCATTTTAAACGTTTTATTTTTTAATGTTGGCAGACATTTAATAACGTTTCATAAAAATGTTTTTAAAATGTGTTCTTCGGGTTCAGGGGTCTCTTAAACGCGAAGATCCGTTGATAACCGCACATTAGAAATCTTACTTGATTGCAATACTTCCTTTTTCTAGAAGCGTTAGGAAAGTAATAAATTGTAAAGAATAGAATACGCTCTATTATCGTTAATGCTAGTTCGATTCTGATATTTTTTTTTTATTAATTAATTATCTTTTAAAAGATTCTATATACATGTTACTTATTAAGTCTTCACTGCATCCGATTCATTAACTGTTGAAAACCACTCATCGGAAATTTTTCCCGATCTCACCTAATAGCGGTTGAAAAGCAAAAAAATAATAATATAACGACACAATGGAATATAAAATTTACAACCATTATCAAAAAAAATTCGGGCATTCTACCACAGCTATTTTGTACATACTGTCCAATTCATTTATTCATAGCTAATATATTTTTGCATTTAATTCTTCTAATTTTTCATTTTAATTAGGTTTCTCATATGTAAAAAAATACAGTAATATCTCCATAGTTATCTATAAGGTAACTGCAAGACTAAGACTTGCGTTCGGACAACTATCTTAAGTTATTTTGATGCGAATTTCTGTTTAGCGGTTACTTTTAAGATGATAATCGATGTTGTTTTTCGATATAGTGCCTGGACGATAATCGATACAGACAGTAGACACTATCGATTGGATATAGACGGCCTTGGAGACGAAGGGAGGTAGAGCAGGTAGCCAGAGAGGAGAGCTGATAATTATGATAACGGAGACCTGTTAGCTCCTCTCGCTTCCTGCTCTCCTCGCCCCTCAGTCGGTCACTGCCTAATGGTGTCTTATCTCTTATCACTCTTATCATACAAACATTATCAGTTATCATCAAGTTCTCCTAAAAATCATCCATTTGTTCCAATGTAGTTTATTGACACATACTTTAAAACTATAATCTAGCTAGTGTTGTCAAATTTTTATAAAAATCGAAAACTTATTTTCAAGATAAATTTTACCAACTGTCGAATTCCTATCGTATCCAATCCAAAATCCTTCGTAAAATCCTTAATGCCCCATATTTTGTCACAAATAAAACCATTCATAAAGACCTTAATGCCCCATATACCGATGATTTAGCCCGAATCTATCCTTTCATGATAAACTCCAGTCCCATCCGAATCCACTTGTTTCCAGCCTTGCTTCTTCCTCGATTCCTCATAATCCTCCTAGGGGTCTGAAAATAAGATGGCCTCGTGATCCTCTCATCTAGAATTAAATAGGGAGTGCTACCACTGGGCAGTATCTCTTCAAGTCATGATTTCTAATGTGTGCATTTTTACTAGTTGTATTGCTTATACACTGTTAAATTTCATTAAATAAATATAAAATAAAAATAAATTTTATTACATGCAAGAGGTATTTTGAATTAAAAAAGGTCTTAAGATTTGTATAACCATTACTTAAAAAGTTACAAAGGGAAAAGATATAATTCCAAAAGAACTGAAAAACTATCCACAGTAAAAATTGCGATGATTTTAAGAAAGAAAAATTAAAATTTTTTTTTTTTTTCCGTTTTAAACCCTGGTTTTTAGAGATACCTGTAGGGAGTATGTCCATATTGAAGAAGAGTTGGTTGCAGTTTTCATTCAATGAAAGAACAAAATTTAATTAATTAATTTACATTTGGACTTTGTGCCGACGTAGAGTGGTGCCGATTGCGAATTCAGCGGACCAACAGTCTAGAAACAATGTTATTAATAAAATATTTCCTCCTCATCCAGACAAATGACTGTGGAAAAAATTAATTGAATGATTTGTATATCATTATTTGTCTAGAACTTACCGTTTTTTATATTTCAAGAAGAATTTAAAATACAAATATAACATTTCTATAGTAAAATACCACTTATGTTAGATGGAGATCATGCATTTCTTACTTAACGCTCTAATCTTTCAAGTTTTACCCTTGTCACTTAGACTCTTAAACGTTTATTCACATGTCCCGAAATTTTGAAAAATTAATAATTCTTCCCCTAAATCACAATCTAAATCAGTCATTTTGCCCGCAGTGCGCCGTTCATATTCGATATTTTGGTTGGCATGGAGTAGTATGATAAATGAATGAGATTGAAAAACGTGATTTTTTCACATTCATTACTTTAGCATTGTGCCGACGATATATTCAGAGTTATTATAATTTAGTACAATTTTCGTAGTTTAAAACCCTATACACATTGACCTCCACATTCCAATAGTTACCTATACAACAATTCTTTACCAAAGATTTTATACAAACTTAAACGGACTAACCTACAGTTTAATAAGAGACATAAACGACATCGAACATAACCCTAAAATATGAGGAGACTCAAAAGGCGTTGGATGAGAGATCTCCTTTCTTAAACAACTTAAATTGAAGCAAAACAGCGAAAAGATGCGGGTAGGTACTGTACTTCCTCATGCCTGACAAACTATTATTCCTATAATATTAAGATCATTCGCTGATTCTCAATAGTTGACAAGTTCAAATTCAGTTTAAAACAAAAAACGCCGCAAATTATTTCACAATGGTTTATTATTTATAATCTTTGCTGCCACGCAGGTTTTGCGGCCGCCATTTTGAAAGTAAAAGGCAGATAGTAATGTCGATGAAGGTGGATCATCCTCTGAAGTTAAATCCAAATATGGAAAAAAGTCGGTCCAGTAGTTTCGCAGAAAATGCGCGGAAGGTGGACGGACAAAAAAAATTGTATTCGTTTTTCGAATTCTACTTATCCTGAAACGTAAAACCTCAAATTTTGAGAGGGGGTTAAGTTTTTGAATTTTTTGATCGATCAAAATGGTTCATTATTGAAAATAATAAACCAAAAAAGTAACAAACTTAAATTTATTCAATAATTCACCTTCTGTTATTTTACCTTTCTGATTAATACAGTTTAATTTTAATAAATATACCCGCGTTTAAAATAAAACGTGAGAAACTTAACAAACGACTCAAAATACTTCACCCTATTTTTTTTTCTAAATCTTCAAATCGAAAACTAAAACAAAAACTGAATACTTATAGATATACATACTTACTTAAGACCATATGGCCATACTCAACACAAGTATTCGGTATCGCTAAAAAGACCCACCTACAAAAACTTCAAATGTTCCAATTAAAATTATTGCGACTCATAACAAAAGCACCTTGGTACGTGACTAACAAAACCCAACATATTTATTTACCTCAACCTTCCAACAGTTGACCAACATAAAACTATCCTTTTATCAACTATTTGATACTAATCTAAACGGACATTACAAGATATTAATAAGAGACATGGCACAGATCATGAGGAGAAGATTAATAAGGCGTTGGGCACTAGCGGATCCAGGATTTAATTTTTGGGGGCTTCAGCCCAAAACCTTTTTTATTCATTAAAATAACGATAATTACTTTGGAAAAATAGAAAGAAACTAACTACCTATATGAAATGGCGTTTAAGTTATTCCTTAAGTACTTTTAAATGTAATTACACGAACAATAATACTTTAAGAGGTATTTTTTAAATTTTTTCTCCATAAAACATGGTTATATTTTTCTATTTTGGGGGCTTCAGCCCGAAAGCCCTCCCCTCCCCTCCCCCCGTGGTTCCGCCCGTGGCGTTGGGTGAGAGATCTCTTTCCTTAAACAACCTAAGTAATTGAAAGAAATCAAGGAAAAGGTGCTGCTGAGCAGTTTTCTTCCCCATGCCAGACGTGTCTTTTGAGCACATTTGCTGATTGTTACGAAAAAAAAAAAAAGCTTTTGAAAATTACTTATTAATCTATACGAAATATTTTAGGTTTTTGAACCATGATAATATTATATTATACTGTCACTAAAGACGATACGATACTGTTTGATGCTTCACTCACAATACCATGCTCTCAGACATAGACTACACATCTCTGAACACAAAGCGAGCTGAGCTGACCGCAGCAGTTGAAGTTAGCAACAATCTAACGGGACGTCGAAGAGCAGTCCGACTGCTTGACGGAGCAGTTCTTGGCACTGCTATAATAGTGTCGTAACTGTAATAATAATAACTGCCTTATATAACTGCTACTTATCAACATCAACAATCCGCATAGTTGTAGCGGTTGGAGGAATGTCGAGGGCAGTTTGAAATGGGAAAGTAGTTCGCGAGGCATGCGTAGTAATTAATTCCTCCAAGTCCACATTAACCTTCCGTAGAAAAAGGATACTTTTTGGAGAAAAAGGTTTAAGGAAACCCAGTAAAAAAGGACTCCTTTCAGCCGATTTGATTGCAGCAACGCTTCTACAAAACAATAACGTTGTTTTAAATTTATGCAGTCTCCTTATCTTTTGCTTACTCTATCCTCAACGATTACTTTAAATCCAGTCAATGAATGATTAGGGAAGGAAATGGCTGGGACATAATTTTCGCCTATGGAACATTGTCTAGCAAGGAGGTAAAAACACTATTAGTCCTCACTTCTAGGTGGTGAGCCAGATGTGTGGGGCAGAAGGTGCGCTTAGAAAGTCAGTTTTTTTTCAGGTTTTCGCTTATATCAGTAAAACTATCCATCGCATCGACAAAGAGGTTCTGTACAAAATTAAAGCTGATAAAATTTGCAATATGATTGAATATATATCTTTTTTCACTACCTCACTTAGTTTAGGAGATATCCTTCCTCAACTATCGCTAATTCGAAAAAACAAAAAAAAAATATTGGAAATTTTAAGCTTAACTCTTGATTTCTTCGTTCTGTAATCAAGCCATTGGAAAGAAAGTTTTAAATAATTATAATTTTTTCAAGAATATATATTATTTTACTAGTATATTATAACGGTTTAAAAGTTAGATTAATTATATCTTCGGGGCTCCACCAAACCTTCAAATTCCTCTCGTATCCAATCCTTACAATCCAAAATTCTTCGTAAAATCCTCAATGCTCCTTACTTTGTTACAAATAAAATTATCCATAATGACCTTAATGTTCCTTATGTATCAGATTTGGCCGAATCCAGATATCTGTCCTTCCATAATAAACTTCATAACCATCCCAACCCTCTGGTTTCTAACCTTGCTTCCTATTCAATTCCTGAAAACCCTCCGAGGCGTCTGAAAAGAAGATGGCCTCGGGATCTTCTAATATAGAATTTTAATTTGAGTTCTACCAATGGGTAGTTTCTCTTCATATTTTACATGTCATGTTACCAATGTCACATTTACCTGTTGTATTTTTAATGTAATACAGTTGTAAATTTCAATAAAATTATAAATAAATAAAAAAAATTACGAAAAATGTATAGTTTCCTTAGTTATTAGTTGTGATTAGGAGGAAGGATATTGTACAATAATTTTGTACAGCGAATAAACGAGCGCCGTGACCTTTAGCAATCTTTTACCATTGGATACAACAATGGCTGGAGACAAAGCGTATCATTGCTGTCCCGCTAATGTTATCGCGATGGAGTTGCGTTATCTCCAGCCGAGAGAGGCCTACTTTCTCCAGTGCGAAATCGTTCTGACCATGTTCCAGTACCCTTCCAGCGGATATGTCGAAACTGGTCTGTTGTCCATTTTAGATTGCTTTAGAAATGTTTTGTAAAACAGCCGGATGTGATTGCTAATTAACGGGAAGGAAGCAATTTTATCATTACGAGTTGCAGTCAGGTCAGGCAATTATGATGGAGGCCGCTATATATATTTTTAAATACTTTTATTCGTTCGCTTATCTAGCTAGACTATATTTATTATGTTAATATATGACCATATTCTGGCTCTCAGGAGCCATGTATTTTAATTAATGAATTATCAAACGAAAAGTAATTCCATGGAGAAGGAACGAATGCCATTTTTGTTTAAATAAAAAAAGTATGAAAAAACGACATGATATGATAAAAATTGCTTGACAATCAGTAAGTATGTAATGTTATTGATAAATGGTTTGTTATAATTATATTGAAGAATATGGTGTAAAAACAGCGAAAGCTTCTCTCTGAGTTTAAGATGTAAAATAAAATACTATAAATTATATAGAAAATGTCATTGGTAAAAAATGCTTAACTTCAAAAATAAAGTTTTGTAAATCAGTAGTTAAATTAAACGAGTTAGTTCATATTGCTGTTATGCTCTAACGTCACAGCTCGAAAATAATTTTTGACTATCGCAATTATTATTTTAACTGGTTGTTTCATTTCTTATTCTCTCTAGAACTGTCGTGTAATATTTTATGTTGGATTTTATGGTTTGATGGTAGAGAGTGTATTTGTATGTACTCCTTAGCTTTATCTTGTCGAAGACTCATTAACTGTTATCAATGTAGAAGAGTGTTGGGAGAATGAGCAAAGGACTTTACATTTATTTTTATTATTTTTTTTTTTTCTTCCCTACCTCGGATATACGGGATTTTCCCGGGCCGGAGGGTGAGGGCGGGGAATTTAAAATTCCCTCTGGCGCCGGGACGCGAACTCGTACTTTTCTTGTCTCCCAAAACTTCATATATCTGGTTGCCGGGCCACCCCGCCCTCTGGACTTTACATTACTTGAGTTGGGTACACATTGCCAAAAGTAGTTAACTATAAAACATGAAAATTACAATGGGTACTTCCCACCATAGGTGCAGACTTTCGATTTTGATTGGATGTACGATGGGCGCCAAAAAAAAAAAAAGATGGTGTGAGTTTTATTATGTATTACAATTCAACATAATTATTGTTAAAGGAACAGATGTAATATTGAATGTTTAAAATTAGTTTGTTATATGTTTGTATAATTGTAAGGATTTTTATTATTATTTTTTTTACTTGAAAATATATTAAAAACACTTGAATATATAACGTATTGTTTAGATACAACACGAGAAGAAGGAAAGTCTGCCATTGGCCTTAGCATTGGTATACTTCTAGAATTTTTTCAGCTAAAAATAAATGATGTAGCGGAATGATAAAACACATTTTAAACAATAATTTGCTAGAATTGAAATCGATTAAACACATTTTATTTAATACCGATCCAGTATTTAGCTCAAATTATTTTAAAAGGCCAGGTGATTTTTGAAAATACTTTCACATTTTATCCATTCATGCAGCTTATTTATTATTAGTTTTAATTGTAAGACCTCGCATTATGGCAGGGGGAGGGGGCGAAACGATACGAAACCATATTCTCGCCCCGCCAGCATTTGTTTTTGGAGGGGCGATCGCCTTTTATTATTTGTTATTTTAATGAAATTATTGAAAATATTTTCAATACATTTGTTTATATTTTTTTTATTAATATTATTTCTTTAACAATTCCGATGCTGAATAAATAATGTTTTTTATTAAAATGATTTAGTTAAGATATATTCAGTTAAACATTAATGTCAATATTTTAACTAAATAATGTTTAGTAATAAACAGGCAATTAAATTTTAACTGAATTATTGAACATTTAAAAATATTTATTAGTTAAATAAAGAGAACTAAATTAACATTGCACGGCCGCACAACTGGTTCGGGTTGATAAATCACTAAGCTTACTCATCAGTCAGCAGATATTATTTAAAACATAAAAATATATATTTCATAAAAATGAATAAAATAAAAATATATTCTATTTTATAGAAAAAAATATCATTTTCTTCATATAATATTTTTTTCATATTAACCGTGAAAATAGTTTATATACTTAATAGGAATAAAACTAATAATGCAACTAATAATAAACTAAGCAATACAGGTTAATTGATTTTTCTTTTATTTTAATTATTAATATTTAAGTTTTGGCTTTAAAATTATTCGATATCTTATTGAAGATTATAGATGTACAATTGGAAGAGGTTTGCTGATTTTAAAGGGAATTAAATTACACGGTTGGCTAGCGAAGTTAAGAAGCCGCCAAATGCACTCTGGGAAATTCCACTATCACCTCTGGCTTGATAACTTATTAATATTATTATAAAATATTTGTTTATTTATATGTAACTAGAATTAAAACATATAATGATGCGATCTCATTTTATTATATTTGTTTTTATTGAAACCGCAAATATTTAATTTGAACAGTGGAGAAAATATAATAGCGTATAAGTTTGATTTTTAATTTTGTTCTTTTAATCATTTGAAAGCTATTAAAGCGATCCCAGCGTTGCCAGATCTCATATTCCTGCCTTGCCGCTTATTGCCAGAGTAATAAATCCCAGTACATCATACTCCTTCCTACCTTTATTCTTAAAAAAATCACCCAACTATTATATTTTCAATTTTATTGTTTTTTAAATAAAATTTTATATATATATATATATTGGGTTATGAAATATATTTTTAAAAATTGTTGAAAACATTCCTATCAAACTAAAATTATGTTTTTCAAATAATCTTAGTTTTTTTAATTTTTTGTTGTTTAAAAAAAAATGCACCAACGGATTCATCGATTTTTACATAGGAATCGATACTTTTATCGATCTTGTGGTAGTGAGACCCTCCCAGGGTACACTCACCCTTTAAAGTCTTAATTAAATAATTGGTTAAGGCGAAAAATTTGGTTTTTTGAACGTTATACGCCTAAACGTTAAATGCCTAAATCAACTTTTATATTTTCGGTTACCCGGAAAATAATGCAAGATTTTGGTTTGAAAAGAAAAAGAAAGAAAGATTTACAACTGTTTCATTTAATCAAAATAGTCTCCACTGCTATCAACATATTTCTTTCTGCTAACGCGTTGGAAACTTTTCCATTACCTCGGAATAGAATTTTCCATCTTTAGAATTGAGTTCCAAAAACGCATTTTCTAATTTCTATTGGTTATTAATTTTTTGTCGCGTAAGTAGTGGTTCATCTGTCTAAAAAAATTCAGATGTAGTTCAGAGAGTAGTTTTTTTGACGTCAGATGAGAGGCATGTGGTAAAGCTTTGTCATGCAACAAAATGGGCTCTTTGCGATTGATCTAAGATGGCGTCATTATTGCCATTTCTGGTGCATTGTAATAATTTGGTTACAATATGATTCGGTATTGATGTTTTCTCCAATATTTATGAAGCTGTAGTGTATCAAACCAAATGAAGCCCACCAAACAGTAACCATAAACTTTTTTTGATGAGTTGAGTTTTTTGGAAAATGTTCTGTTGCTTCTGCTTTGTCGAGCCACTGTCCAGAACGTCTTTTCTTATCGTGAACCATCCACTTTTGATTACAAGTTACAATTCTGGACAGAAAAGGGTCGTGTTTTTTTCGTCAAAGAATTCTAGCACAAACTTCATAACCACTGGTTTGGGAGTCGTTTAATGTTTGTGGAACCCAGTGTTCAAGCTCTTTTCCAATCTCCTTGAGGTGCTCATCGACGGTCGATTTTTTTTAACGGTCGAAGTTTCTCTACAAGTTCTCGAGTTTTTGTTTTGAGTTTTCTTAAACCAAAGCCAGCAGAACATCGCCATCCAGAGAGGAAGTTCCACGACTTTTGCCTTCAAAGCTGAAGTCTCTCCCTAGAAATTGTTTGAACCACTGTTACTGATGTTTCTGTCCGTCTGGACCCCATTGCAGAGTTTAAACACACAAAACAAAATTATAAGAAAATCACGCGTGGACATCTTAGTAAAGACCGAATTATTTCTAAGCAGCAAAAGGCTCTAGAGATAAACAAACATTATCGTTTGGAAGAGAATTAATAAGTGTTGGCATTCATACCAATGAATGATCCAATAAACGTAAACAGTTTGTTATATACAGGGATATTTTAAAGTAAACTCAAAATTCTGCTTTATTTGCAGGAACCGAACAACCCAATATATATATACATATACAGGTACTAGTGGAGGGGGGAGTCAAGTTATTCAGCGGGAAGCCTTATCTTGGCGTGAGGCGAGGTCGACCAGGTGGCGCCGCTGCTGGCTCGCTCTGGAGGACAGCTATAACATTACAGCTCGCTGGATTGTTGTCCAAGGATTATTGCGATCCTAATCATGGATTGAGTATCCCATTGTTACCATTAGGCACACGCTAATCGATATCCCATAAGTATCATTTCGAGCTCAGTCGTCTCCTACCTAAAGCTACTAATTCGCTGCTACTGCCCATCGCAGCGACTGCTTGCAATTCTGGAACGAAACTTAACGAACAATTGTTGAAAATTTGAAGAAAAAGCTATAGTATATCTTTCAAATATACTTAAATCCAACTAACATTAAATAAAAAAAAGGTGCGTACTTTAGACCACACTATAGATGTGAAAACATCAACAACGTGACATTAATAATATGAAATATAAATTATAAATAATAGCTCATATATAAATTATACAGAGGAGGAAATGCTGAACATTTCCATTGCTTACAGTATACAGGTCCGATTTTTAGCTTCTGAGATATTTTAAACCATATCTAGAAAATTCGTTATCGTTTGGTTTTCGACTCCATTCAGTTCGCCTCCCTAACACGTAGCGTTAAGATACAATTTTGAATTATAGCTTATTACAGAGAGGATAAAATGCTGAACAAATTCCTCGCTTACAGTATGCAGGCCTGATTTTTAGTTTCTGAGATATTTTAAAACATATGCAAAAACATTTCAATTTGTCGATTCTAGCCGACTTTACCCGAGCGTTGCTTCCGAGCGAAATCTGACCAATCGATCTAATTCACTCTTCACAAAAAAGTGCAAAACGCGTCTGAAGGAGTTTTCACTTCAACAATGAGCAATAAATTTTGCTTTTTTAATTAAAGTTGTGATTTTACTTATCAGCTAATAATAAAATAGATAATACGTTCCGATTTCTTTTGAAATATATTATATTTATTACGAGAATGATCGTACTTATGATAAGTATTACTTTTTCAATCAGAGATCCATCATCAATTGATAAAATAATAGTTTATCATATTTCTCCTGTGACGAGGCTGATATTTTCAATTCAAAGTATTACATGAACCCATCACTTCGTAGGAGGGTGGTTAACATTTTGCAGTACAGACATAGCCTAACCTCATTATTAAACCACTACGGCGAGCAGTTTCGATGAAGTAGAGAAGCATCAATGGTGGCTCACCTCAACGCCTCTCTTAGAACTGCCTGAAGTTAACCGCGTTCGGCGACGGAGAACCGATGTAGCGGTGTAGAGCTGTTAAGGTCTCGGGGTCGAACTGCCTTTCCAAATATGGCGGGACGGGATCTGCTCCAGGGTGTTCTTGTCCCAGCATTTCCTTCCTAGCTCCTTCCATCTCCGCTTCTTCTTAGAGCAGGATTTAGTCGGAGGATGCATTCTAAAAAAAATGATTATTTTTAGGACATAATTGATGAATTTAGATAAAAAATTATTTAATTAAAAAAAATATATTGCAAAAATAACTCTATCCATCCTAAGGAAATGATCTTGAATGTCAACTTAAATACCTTATTTTTTTTTTTATTTTTTTTTTTTCTTCCCTACCTCGCCTTTTAGGCTATACGGGATTTTCCCGGACCAGAGGGTGAGGGCGGGGAATTTAAAATCCCCTCTGGAACCGGGACGCGAACTCGTGACTATTTTCATATAGAATCATATATTCGGTTGCCGGGCAACGGCGGTGCAGTGCACACGCGTTAGCCCATTCGGCCACTCCGCCCTCAACTTAAATACCTTAGTAGATTGTTAGGGGAATTGGTAAAGGCTCAGAAAGGAGTGCTTTTCTTCCCTTTCTCCCTAAGTCGATGGCGCGTGATCCATCCCTCTCCCCTTCCCAGGATATTTTATTGCTCTCACATTCTTAAAAACATTAGAAATAAAATTATAGTAAATTATATACAATTTCACTTGCTGAGCTGTTTTCCACGTATTCTCTTAGTCTCCTTATTTGAAACTTTTCAATCCGAAAATTCATAACTCCGTCGAAATGTGCCGCCCCCCTCACAAAAATTGTAATGGCGCCATGAAACCTCCTTATGCGCACCCCTTGGCTCAAAACTGGTATATTCTCCAATGGGCACGGGCGGATCTATGGGAGGAAGGGGGGCTTTCGGGCTGAAGCCCCCCAAAATGGTAAAATATAACCATGTTTTATCGAAAAAAAATATGTAAAAAGTATCTCTTAAAGTATTATTGTTCGTGTAATTACATTTAAAAGGGCTTTAGGAATCGACCTAAAAACCATTTCATGTAGATGGTTAGTTTTTTTCTTTTTCTCCAAAGTAATTATTATTATTTTTATGAAAAAAAAGCTTTCGGGCTGAAGCCCCTCCCCCCAAAATTAAATCCTGGACCCGCTAGTGCCAATGGGGTAAGCAAAATTAGGCCTGTCTCTGCGCCATCCCATCCCAGCGCTATAACGATCTATTTAGGATATATATTCCAGAAAATAAATATGGTCTCATTACATTAGTTTTATTGTCTAAACTAAATTAAAATCAAACTCATAAAGAATATATATAAAAAGAAATTAAATAGGGAATGCCAAGTTGTATAGTTTCCTCATCCCATTCAACTATATGATATACAATTTTAAACCAAAATTTACACCTTTTTCTTCATTAATAAACATTATAATATTTGGCCTCGTTTCTTTACTTAACTTCTTAACTTTTGAAGGTGACCTAATGGAGATTCAGAATTACCAACCATTTTCAAATCTTGGCTAAACGAAGGCAACGAAGTTACAACCTCATAAAATCTCTATAATATAAAATTAATCTTCCTTTTTGTATGTTCACAGCTTACAATTAACTATTAGTTTAAATTATTTTAGTTGTTAGATGGAATTTGATGACATTGATTCAAGGCAATTTTTCCAAATTTCCTTCAATTTTGGACTAAATTGAACTAGTAGTTTTTGAAATATAGCCGTACGGGACTGTCCTTTATAAACATCCGAAACGAACAGTTTTTAATCTTCTTTCCTCTTAGATTCCTTATGACCCTCATAGACGTTTGCTAAAAAGAAGATGACCTTTCCTTACTAGTCAAATGCCACTATATTACATTTTTCTAGATTTATTTTTTAAATTATTAAAAAATATTTAGTACAACATGGAAAATATTACATGATTCCAATACTCTTTTTTTGTTAGGAAGAAAAAATTGTTAGGAAAATTTTTTTTTCTTTAATTCTTCATCCGCACCTGTCATGGTAGTGACAATTAGCAGATTTGCTGTCAAGTTGAAAATGGCATGATAGGCATGACGAAGAATGGAGCCCAGCAGCACCTCTTCCCTGGTCTGTTTACATTAGGATGTAAATCAGGAAAGGAGATCTCTCATCCAGCTCCTTTTCAGTCGCCTCCTGATAAGCATGTCAGCTGTGGCCATGTCGTCGATAAGTCCATTGTGATGTCCGTGTAGTTTAGAATGAAATCGGGATTAGATAGTACGTATGTGGTGGTCAATGGTTGGTTGTCTTAGGTCGGTATGTAAAGACTTGTTGTTGACGTACCAGGGAGCGCAAGTTATTAGTCTTAATATTTTTGATTGAAAGGATTGTAGTTTTTGTAAGTGAGTCTTTTTGCTGAACCGTAAATCTGTGAGGCGTATGTCCAAATGGGTTTGAGCAGGTAAGTGTATGTATTTAGTTTTTGCCTAATTTTCAATTTTGATTTAGAAAACAGGGAGTATAGTATTTTCGGGCGCTTGTTCAAAGTCTTTCTTTTCATTTTGACGTGTGGGCCTTAGGTCATCCTTCTGTCAAATATTAGTCCGAGGTACCGTATAGTGTCCGTCTGAGGAATTGGATTGTTGCTGATATAAACTGGTGGGCATGTGTCTCGTCGAAATCGCGGGGCTATCGCCATTACTATACAACATTATCTGTTATTCCTATTGTACATTTCATATTATTCCTATTGTACATTTCATATTATTCCTATCGCTACCTCCGTTGGAATGAACTCTCCGCCAAGATCCGACCCCTCCATTGGAAAGTTACCTCCCGCGCAGAGGTCCACGGCCTCAACCTTTCGCAGCCTACTTTCCCCGCCACCATTGTGGTCTTGGCCAATGCCTGCGAACTCCTTTGTCATGGCTGTGCGCATTAAATACGCATCATCTCCTGGCATCATCTCTTGAGGGGGTTGTTTGCGCTTAACGTCTTTTAGAACTGGTTCTAGTTTGAGTTTTTTTATCGTTATGATGTGAGTTAGTCATTCAGAATTTAACCTTTTTTTAAAAAAAATGAAAACTTCTTTGGCGCGTATTGCACTTTTTTGTGGAGAGTGAAGTATATTGAGCCGTCAGATCTCCGACGTGTAACAATCGAGTAAAGCCGGCTGTAGTCGACTAATTGAAGTGTTTTTGCATATGGATTAAAATATCTCAAAAACTAAAAATCGGACATCATTTAAATCTAAAAATTTCATCTTCTCTGTAATGGGCTATTATTAAGAATTGTACCTTAACGCGAAACCGTGAAAAGGAAAATATGTTTTCGAAAATCAAACTTTAACCGAAAAACATTTTCTTCCAAGGTAAACTTTCAATATTGAATATTTAATAGTTGACGGTTGCATTATAAAGGAAGGAGATGGTCCGGGGTGGCGGTCATAAATATGCTGAATAGTGGTAAAACTATTTTATTAAAAGCCAACGTTTCATTTGCATATATTACACTACAACAATTGTTACCATCTATTTACTTCAGTTTAGAATCTTGTTACTTAGATTACTATGTTTATGTTTTAATATACTTACTGTTTATAATTTTAATAAGCTCATTCGCATTGTTTATAATTTTTTTAAATTTTCAATCTAAATATTGTGTAACTTCCACAATTCTCTATATCTTTTTCTAGCTTGTCCGTTCTAACCTTGAAGAAGACCTGTAAAGTCGGGTCGAAACGTTGGCTTTTAATAAAATAGTTTTGCCACTATTTAGCCTATTTACGACCGCCACCCCGGACCATCTCCTTCCTTCAAACTTTCAATAATACAATACTAAGTCTATTTAGATGGCATTTACAATTTACAAATATGTACATAATAATCGGTCATGTTTTGGTGTACAACATTTCACACTAAAGATAAAACTAAAATTATGAATGTAAGTACCATTCCTTTGCTTATTTGAGATTAGGAAAAACTAATACAAAATTTACTTACTAAATTTATAATTTTTAATTACTAAAAAATAATAATAATGTAAATACGAGTTAAAAATGTTCTCCTATTTGAAAAAATAGAAATAACTTCAATAATCATCTCTGGAAATGTTCTATTGCAAAGGTTATATTCTTTGTTTTGATTTTTGAAAGTTTTACTGAAGCAATGCTATTTTTCTTAGCAAATTACTAATGACGAAAAAAAATATATTTAGACCGCCAATAACACGAATCAATTTTTATTTATGTTACCAGTAAAGGTATTATTATTTTTACTTTGATGTATAATTGATTGGAAATAATTATCCATTGTATAATAATTTGCAGTATTTTTCCCCGAATATCTTGTTAACTAAATAGAGCTTGTAAATCTTAACTCGTCCAAAACCAGCCTTCTCCTCTTGCCTATTTTTTGCTATTTCTTTCTAATTTCCTGCAAAAGCTCTTCAGAATGTTTGTTAATTCTTTCTAACCGCCTGGCTTTTGACCTTCCACGTGGTCTCTTGTCTACTGTTGATTCATTCATTGTTACATAGAGGCTTCCTGATGGATTGCTTCGAGCTACATGTCCCGACCATCTCAACCTCCTTGCCTTCGTACATGAGATATTAATTGACGAATACTTCTTTTTAGGGTGCTGTTTAATGTCCAGGTCTTGTAGCTGTATATCAGGACTGGTTCTATGCTTAGCGTTATACGGCCTTAATTTTGGATTTTTAGAGATGTTTTGGAATTTCAATAACTTTGAAAGATAGAAGAAAGCCCTCTTTGGGCTTGTCTATATATACTGGTCTATTTCTTACATATATATGTATATATAATTGATCATTATTATCCATATTTATTTATATTCTGGTAAATACTTCATGGAATGGCTGGTATTTGATGAGATGTAGAGAGGTGTATCGAACCTTAGGTAAGTCCCGAGCGCCAGGGAAGTGGGAGCAGGCAAAGAAGAATCTAAACGAACCTATTCTTTTCCTTTTAATTTATTCCATTCCTCCATTGTTCCATCTTTATTGCTTCTTCCTGCAGGAAGGTTGGGCAGAGAACAGACCAGGAACTGTCTCTCGAGTTCCACCTCAGGGAAATGAAGAAATGTATTCTTGTTAATTGATAACTAATATAATGCAGCTGCTTTATTAAGTAATAGTTTGTTAAAGAAAATAAACAGTAAATCTATAACAGTATTAAAATCTTCGAATTCTTCTCTTAACCGCTCCCTAAAATCCAAAATCTTCCGGAGAATCGATAATATGTCACAAATAAAATTATCCTTGAAGACTTCAACATTCCCTTCGTTGTAGATTTGGCTCAAATGAGATATTCCTCTTTTAATTCCAAATTCTCCATTTCATAACCTTTTTATAACAATTCCTCACTAACCTACGAAAAGTGAAAAGAAGATGGCCAAGGGATCTCCTAAATCAATCTAGTCAATGAAATGTTATCAAGAGTAACATTGAAGAATGATTCTTCACAAGTTTCTATCATGTTTTGTATTTATTAAAGGCTTTATACAAAATTGTTTTTCTAACAATAGAAATTCTTAATTCGCTAATAATTAAGGATTTAATTTCCTAACTTTGTTTTGTTTTATAAACTGTAAATTGTATTAATTTTACAGTTATAAATTTAAAAATAATAGCCATTTTATTAAAGATAAAATAATAATATGCACAATGAAGAATATACTTTAATGGATCCTTCAGAATCGTAGTAATCGATTTTGTGGAAACTTCATGATTTAGTGTAAAACTCAAACAAACAATATTAAAATTTATTATGACGTTATGTAATTTGTATGTATTTGTGTAAATCTGTAATAATCTCAATACTTATATTTTAATATATATATATATATATATATATATATTTAAGCCCTTCTATTATATTTAAGCCCTTCTTTCTATTTAAGCCCTGGTTTATATATATATATATATATAAATTATTATAAGTTAAGCGTCGTCGGACTTAGAAAACAAAAAAAAAGAAGGAAAAGGGAAAAGATGTAACATACACGACTTCTGAAATAACACTGCTTTATTCGTTCCATAAGCCTCCTTATATACACTTAGCCTGTTTATTTACATTACCAGATAGTATTAAGGCTGATACCGCCAGTCTCCGGTCTTTATCTCCCCCCCACCAGTTTACGAACAGGATTTTCGGAAACTTAAATATTGCTAGATCGGAGACCACGGTGACCAGCCTTAACACTTTACAATTGGTTTTACAGTATATCCTTAAAAGAAAATAAAATAGTTCCACTCAACTGGAAAAATATTAAATACAGAAGAAATAATTAAAAACACTGAAACTAAACACAGCACTTTAGAACTCCTACCACTTGAGAACTCCTAACAACAACAAAAAAAAACACAATTTCCTCTATACATGAAATAATACAACAAAAAAAACAAAAAAAAAATCTTTTACAACTTGTTTTGTTTTGACAGCCACAAAAAAAACATATTCCTCTGTTTTATCTACAGCGGTGAGGGTACTACGAATCCATAGGTCTATGTCCCGACTCTATCATTGGGAGCTTTAATTGTTCGATATGAACGGTTCTCCTCTTTCTGGGCTCATTCACGCTCTCAATAGTTACCAGGTTATGCTCCCTAATAACAACCACTCTGAATGGACCCTCGTACCGTAGCAATTGTTTCCCTCTGTTGGTTCCCAATTTCCGGTAAACTATTGTTCCTATTTTTAGTTCCCCCATTTGGTCGCGAACTTGTACATTCTGCCTTTCCACCCGCTTCTGCTTTTCCCGCTTAATTCTCGCCGTTATCTTTCCCCATGTTTTCTCTACCTCTACCCTATTGCTGAGAATTTGATCCACTAACGGTTCGGTAAGCGTAGTTTCCCCATAATCCCGCCTTGGCCTGCGCATCCCGAATAGAACTTCCATGGGTGAAAACCCCGTTACGGAGTGGATCGAGTGGTTATAGGCTGTTACCGCTTTCCTCATTGCCACATCCGGCTCCAACCCTTTTTCACCCTGATATACACGGACGTGGTCGCTTAACGTACTGTGCAGCCGTTCAATACCGCCTCTACCTTTAGGATGTCCTGGGGTGTTATAATGCCACGCAATTTCCAATCGCTTCACCTCCTCCCTAATCGCGGCATTGTCGAACTCCCTACCACCGTCCGAAGTAATCCTCTCGGGGACCCCATAGAACTGCACCCAGGTTTGTAGGGCTTCCGCAACTGCATTGGCTGACTTCTCCATCACTTGGTATGCCATCGCCACCTTGCTGAATATGTCGATTACCGTGACCCACTTAAACCCTTTCCAGGTAAACGTGTCAATCTGAAGGTCCTGTAGCGGCATATTCCCTGTAGGTGTCTCCTCCTGAACTCCTCTGGGGGGGTGTCGATCGTATTTTGTGCGCATGCATATCTCGCATTTCCCAATGACTTCCTGGATGGACCTCTTCATGCCCCACCAGAAATACTTCCGACGCAATGCCTGCAGCGTCTCATTAACGCCTCGGTGATTGGTTTTCCCCTGGTGATATGCTACTGTGATTGCTTGCTGCTGCTCTTCGTCCTGTACCGTCTCCACAGCATACTTACACCGGATGAATGTCCTGTCCACGCCTATTCGCTCGGACCTCCACATTCGCTTGATCTTATCCCATACCGTATTGTTTCCTACGTATAGGTAGTGCGTTTTACCCGCTTCCGAGGCATCCCTCAGTGCCGTACAGATTTGTTCTTCGCTGACCCCGGGCTGCGACCAAATGACGCGGATCCTACTTCTCCCGTACCTTCTGAAATCGATCTTCATGATTCCGGTTGTTCGTGTCTTCCAAATCACCTGACGGTGTTTGTCGTTCACGATCTCCTCTATTTCTTCCATCTCCGCTGCCCTTTCCTCCGCTGAGCTCTCCTCTTCTGGGGAATCTCCCCTGTCCTCAATCCCTGCGGTGTCATTTGCCCCTTCGCCATCGGGAGTCCATTCCCTCAAGAATTGGCGCACGTCCTGCGATGGTCCTCCCCTGTCCTCTTCAACCGCGTTGATCATGATGGCCCTCGAGAGCCAGTCTGCCACCACGTTTTCCTTTCCCGGCTTATACACCACCTCTATGTTGTATTGGCTTAGGATCTCCTTCCATCTTGTGACCCTAGCTGAGGTTTCCTTGAGTTTTCCTACCCACTGGAGGGGTTTGTGGTCGGTATGGACTCGAAATTTTCTCCCGAATACGTATGGCCTGAAATGGTCGATAGCCCATACTATCGCGAGTAGCTCCCTCTCCAAAGCGCTGTACCTTGATTCCGCACCCGTAAGCCGACGGCTCGCGTATGCTATCGGTCGTTCACCCTCACTCCCCCCCTGGGACAAAACGGCCCCTAGCGCGTATTCACTCGCATCAGTGGTTATATTAAAAAGCTTCTCGAAATCCGGAAACGCTAACACCGGCTCCGTCAGCAACCTATTCATACATTTTCGAATGTTATTCTCCATCTCTGGTGTCACCACAATCTTCGCGCCTTTCTTCAACAAATTGTTAATGGGTACCAAATACTCTGCCATCTCGGGTACGAATCTCCGGTAATAATTCAGCGTCCCGAGAAGCCTACGAATCCCCTTGACGTCCCGTGGTACCGCCATCCGCGTGATTGCTTCCACCTTTGCCGCATCCGGTCTGACCCCCTCGCTAGAGATAGTGTGGCCTAAAAAATTGATCCGCGTTTGTCCCAGCAGAGACTTCTCGCTTGACAATTTCAGCCCGAATTGCCGGAGCCTTTCGAATACTGCCCTCAGATGCTCCACGTGCTCGGTTTCCGTTCTGCTAAAAATCAGCAGGTCATCCATGTATACCTGGCATACCGAGTCATCGATGCCCCTCAAAAATTCGTCCATCAGACGCTGAAACGTTATGGGCGCATTCTTCAGACCAAACGGCATCCTGGTGAATTCATAATGCCCCCTTTCAAATGTGAACGCTGTTTTGTGTTGGTCTTCCGGGTGCATCCGTATTTGGTGGTATCCCGCCTTGAGGTCCAGCGTGCTAAAGACCACGGCCCCACTCAACCTATCGAGTATATCCTCGAATCTCGGGATCGGGTACTTCTCGTCTACCGTGTTATCGTTCAATTTACGATAGTCTACTACCACCCTGTATTTTTCCTTATTATCCCCCGGCGCTGCCTTCTTTTTCACCGCCCACAGGGGACTATTGAATGGTGAGGTGCTATCAACTATGATTCCCTGTTCTTTTAGACTATCTAGCTCCTCCCGAATATGCTGTCTCAACGCCTGCGGGTATCTTCTCTCTTTCACGTAAGTTACCCTCTCCTGTTTCAGTGGGATTTCGTGCACCGTCCTCCCTGTTACTCCTAATACCTCACCTTCCCTGAAGAAGATATCCCTAAACTCCTCTTGTAGCAACTTCCTCCAGTCCTCCACTCTGTCCACCGCTCCTATCCGCACCCTTCTTTCTCTCGCGACCCCTATACATCCGAACTTCCTCTTTCCTAACCTAACGCTCCAGACTCCTCTACGGTTTCTAATGCTCGCCCCTACCTGACCTAACAAATCGCACCCTACTATGACTTGGTATTCCCGAGTCATGTTCTCTACCACATGCACCGTTAGCTCACCCTCTTTCCCTGTCCACCGATCAAGCCCAATTGTCGCCTCACCCTCTACACTACAGGGACCACCCAGAGTGATCAGCTGGCAGTCACATTTCTGTATCCGGAGTACCCTCTCGCTCCCGCACCCTTTTCCTAACGCCCTTCGAGTCATAATAGTGCTCGAGCTACCCGTGTCCACAAGACACTTTACTCCCCCGTCTACTTCGATAATTGGCAACCAGCATGGCTTACCTCGGATGTTGTTGCATATTGCTGTGCGGTCGCCTCTCTGCCGACACACTCCTCAGATGTCGTCCCGCTTCCTCCTTTCTGCCGCCGCTCGTCGCTGCTCACTCCGTTGGCTGCGCCTACCTCCTTCACCTCCGCTGCTGCCTGGTTCGTCCGTCTCCGTTCCCGACGCTCCTGACTCCTCGGTTGCCTCCTCCGAAGATCCGTCCCGCTGATGTACCCTGGCTCGTCTTTTCATCCTCTGCACATTCACCTCCATGGGTTCGTCCTGAGGTCTCTCCCTCCTGTGAAATATGTATGGGCACTGCCTTGCTATGTGCCCTTCCGTCCCGCACTCGAAGCATCTGGTGCGCGGACATTGCGCTACTAAATGTCCCGGCTTCCCACACCCGTGACATTTTCTCTCTTCCCTCCGGGGCCCATTCCTCGGCCTCGACGACTGTCCCGATCTTCTTTCCCTCGTCGGGGCTTTTTCTCCACTCGGCTGCCTGGTGTCCCTCTTCTTCCAACCTGACGGGGCTGTCCATGGTCGTCTATCCGTCACCCGGGTCCAACCCGGTTCTTCCACATCCATCCGTGTCTCCTCCTCTCTGGCACTTAGGTCGATCATCTCCTGGGCGCATTCGAGGAACGATCGCTCTCTGGGCAGTCCGTCCCTCTTCCCCGTTTCTTTAGCCAGCTGGACTTTCAATATTGTCGACAGAAACTCCATCCTGGCTTCGACCTCTCCCACGCTCATTGTTTCCCGCATCTTCTCGGTTATGCGATTGTACTTCGCCACGAGTACTCCCGCATATTGCCCCCTTGACTGTCGTTGGGCCCGCCGCTCCCTAAACATTTGGAATATGTCCTCTTCCGGTGTCCACCTACCTCCTCCAAAAGCCTTCTTCAGCCGCTCCTTAATCACCGGCCACGGAGTCTCCTCGTCCGCTTGGATCTGGTTCAGGACGTTCCTCCTTACTCGGCACACAAGAGCTGCTTTTAGTTCTTCAGCGTCCCCTAGGTTCACCAGGTCCTCCGCCACCTTCACCTCGATTCTTGACATAAGACGATCTCCGCCTTTCAAGAAATGGTTGAGCTCGCCTACCTCGCCTCCGAATCGTTCCAGGTCCGCAATGGCCCTCCGTAAGTCCTGCGTGGTTGTTGCTCTTATTTTCATCCATTCCAAGGCATTGGCGTGTGCTTCTGCCAACGTGTCCCTTGGTAATGGAGGGATCTCCTGGATCTGAGGGATCTGTGCTACCTGAGGGACTTGAGGTATCTGAGGTACCTGAGGCGCGATCTGGGGTACCTGATTGATCTGTGGAATATCCTGAGGTTGAGGAATTTCCGGTACGCTTAGTACTCCCGGTCTAATCAATCCTTCTGTCGGCATTTCACCTTTTCCTTAAACACCAAAAAAAAAAATATCTACTTAAAAAAAAATTACTTCCCTGACGTTGTCCCGGGTTTCGGCACCAGTTAAGCGTCGTCGGACTTAGAAAACAAAAAAAAAGAAGGAAAAGGGAAAAGATGTAACATACACGACTTCTGAAATAACACTGCTTTATTCGTTCCATAAGCCTCCTTATATACACTTAGCCTGTTTATTTACATTACCAGATAGTATTAAGGCTGATACCGCCAGTCTCCGGTCTTTATCTTATATATATATATATATATATATATATATATATATATATATATATATATATATATATATATATATATATATATGAATAAGGGCTTAAATAGAAAGTTGAGTTCAATTTTTATTCACTACCGATGATACGAATAGAATATTCATTTTCAATTGTTTTTTGTTCATTTGGAACTAAAACTTTCTTTCCATGGAAGGTTTCAATAAGAGTTTTAATTTAACTTTTATTTAATGAACTTTCATTTAGAAGTTGTATTAAGCGATTGAATTCCCAGAAAAATAAATTTAAAAACGGTTATTGTATTTAGAGACTCAATCATTTGAAATATAAGAACTAGATAATTGATTAAAGATAAATCATATTTGTATTGTATAAGCTGAGTTATTATTTATTTCTCATTTAACGCAATTTTTTAAAGAAGATATATATAATTATAATGTAAAATTTTACAACAAAAAAAAACCTTCAACCATTTAAACAAATATTCCTATACTTTAATTGTAAACTTTAAATCCCAACCTATAATTTACAAAATGACAGTGACAACCTATAAGTGACAAAATTATCTATTACTCAATAAATACATTTTTTTTTAAAGTAATTCATGAGGTTAAGCATGAATTTTTAGTTCAATAATTTTTATCAAGTTTCTATAGTTTGCTTCGTCAGAAATCGATATGGTAAAGAAACTGGATACGTTATTTCTCCTGGAAAATTATTTACAGCAGTGAGTAATTTGCTGGAATTGCCGCCTGGAACCGCAAAACATAGTTGACCGAAATTGCTGAGCCAACAGAAAAGTGGAGAAGCCTGGAAATCCGGAATCCAACTCCGACCAGTTAACGAGGTTGGTGTGCGCCCAACTCACTAACAGCTCACCGAATCATTTTCCTTCCCAACTCTTTTCTCATTAATCACTAATTGGTTTCTTGTCTTGTAGCTATTTAGCTATTTAATCATCATCAATCAAGAAACGATAATTACTATAATTTTGGTTTATTTCTCAACAATATAAAAAATCGTCGTAAATTTAGAATTGGTAATAATCTGTCCGAAAAATTTGAGGTAGAATAGAATAGAATAGAAAAATAATTTTATTCTAATTTAACAAAAAAGTACAGAAATTAAAATTTTACATCTGGCCAGATAAAAACAAACATAACAAATTAAGATAAAGATAGGTCATTAATGAAAAGAAAAGAAAAAAATATTGGTTATACATACTAAATACAAAATAAAATAAAAAAATATATATAAAAAACTCTTGAAACCATACTAAGGTACTTAAAACTATGTACAATGTAAAATATAAATAAACCCTTTTAGAAAAAATAAAAAATACAGAAAAGATAAATGTATATTCTTCTTAACAGTAAAATCTGTTTCTGTTGAAAAAAAAAAAAAAAGAGAAAAAGAAAGTCGAATCTATAATAAGTATGCAGGTCATGAGCTATTTGTGAATATGGTCTTATAGATAATATGTAATTATCTAGGTAATATGTAGGTAATGTAATAATATAGATAATAAGGTACGTTCGGGTTTGAAACAGGGGGATTCCCTTTCGCCTGTCCTGTTCAATTTGGCATTAGAACATGCCATTAGGGAGGTAATGCGAACCGAGACAGGGTTGGATCTGGGCGGGACAACATCCGTGCTGGGCTATGCTGATGATCTGGTACTGTTATGCGAAGATGTTGAAACTATAAAACTAAATACGACAACGTTAATGAAAGCCGGTAAAGAACTAGGACTCGAAATAAACGTGGATAAAACAAAATATATGGTTAGCTGCAAAAATGGCGATACTACTGGTGATATCGATATAGATGGTAATATGTTTGAACAGGTAGATAAGTTTAGGTATCTAGGTTCCACGATAACTAGAAAAAACGAAATTGAAGAAGAGATTAAGGTTAGACTGAAGGCGGGAAATGCTTGTTATTTTTCTGTGAGTAAACTACTTAGCTCGCTCCTCTTGTCCCGGAACTTAAAATTTAGAATCTATAAAACAATTATCTTGCCTACAGTTCTTTATGGATGCGAAACTTGGAGGCTTATATTAAGAGATGAGCAGCGTCTTAAGGTTTTAGAAAATAAAGTATTGCGTAGAATATTCGGACCGAAGAAGGATGAGGTAACCGGTGAGTTCAGACGGTTACACAACGCCGAATTGCGTGAACTGTATCCGGGTAATATAATTGAGGTAATTTCATCGCGGCGAATCAAATGGGCTTGTAAAGTTGTTGGGCTTAGTAACGAGAGAATTCCTAAAAGGTTAATATTTGCTGTGCCGAATGGTAAGCGTCCGAGGGGTAGACCGAAGCGAAGGTGGGAAGATTGCATTAAAGCCGATCTGAAGGGACTGGGTTTGGAGGCGAACGGTGGAGGGAGGTGTGTAATAAGCGATTGGTGGTGTCGGCATCGAACCTCCGGGTTCGCTAAGCCTTTTATTATTTTTATATTAATATTATTATTATAAAAAATCGTCGGTTTGGAAGATAAACGTGTCGTTGTTATTTTCCTTTGAAAGTCGCATGGCATGTGGTGAAGTAACCAATAGGAAAGCCAATGTAAAGTTTTTCTAACAGACGTGTTAAAAATATCTATGATTTACCTCAATTTGGATTCTCTAAATCCTTCATAACTGGTCAAGGGAACCACAGTTCTCAAAATCTATAATGACTGCTATACATTTATATAGGGTGACCCAAATTTAACGCAAGATTGAAATTAAATACAATTATTCAGTTCATTTTTTTTTTTCTTTGTCAATTTAACAGCTGATTGTTTTAGGTTAATAAAAATGGAGTGTTATACGAGCGAACAATGTATTGCGGCAAAAGTTTGAAAATTTCGTAAAATATGTTCGGAGTAGTGATTTAACTTCATCAACTGTGATTAGAGTGGTTGAGAAAGTGAAGCAGATCAAATCAATTGGCGATGTTAAAAACACTTTTCTTCCAAAAACAAGCAGCTAAAGTTTCAATATTGAAGCAAGAAAAATGACCGTAAGACATTTTCATTATTTTTAAAATATTGGTCAACATTTGATCAAGTCTGCTTGATTTTCTCAATCACTCTTTTCACAGTTGGTGAAGTTGAATCACAATTCCCACCATATTTTACGAAATTTTCGAACTGTTGCTCGAACACATTGTTCGCTCGTATAACTCTCCATTTTTATTAACCCTAAATTATCAGCTGTTAAATTGAAGAATAAAAAGGAAACAAAAGAAGAAGGAAAAATGTTTTGTATTTAATTTAAATCTTGGAATAATTTTGGTACACCCTATAGATCCAAAATTTCACATTTTCGAATCTATTTCATCATTAGATACCCAGAAACTCCAGGAAAGAAAAAATGAATTCGCTCAACGAAACTTCTTAATTCAACAAGTACAGATTTAAGGATTAAACAATTTTTGACCGCCTGCAGTCTGTCATTTTATCCGAGAGTACTTGGTAAATTGTTTTGAGATTTGGTATCAAAGTCATTATTTAAATAGGGTTGCATTTGGAACTATTTAAAATTGTAGAGAAAAGTTTATTTTGGTTCGTTTTGGAGTGATTAGATGTAACTATATGATTGGGAGAGGAGGGAGTATTAAAAATGTGCTATAAAAACTTAACTTTCTGTTTACAATAAAATTTATTTTTATTCGAATAATAAAGTTTCGGTAAAATATATTTAAATTTTTTTTAAAAAACATTCCTATAATAAAAATTATGTTTTTAAATTATCTTATTTTCATACTTTTGTTTTTAATTTTCAATGTTATTTTTTGAGAGAAAAAAATTGCACCAATGGATTTATAGGAATCGATACTTTTATCTATTTACAATAAATAAAACATTTATCTTTGTTACATCAGTCATGAATCGATATTATGGTTGTGAGACCCTCCTAGGATACACTCAGCACTGTTAGCAATTGTATTGACGATATAAAAGAAAAATGAGAATGATTGTAACTTTATGGATATTCCATTTTTAAAATTGAAATGAAGCGATCCATTAGTTTCTTGATAGTTGAGGTATAGAGGGCGCTCAACCTCATTTCCTCCGATATGAAGGAAGCCTTGCAGCTCCAATACGTTTTTTCTGCCTCATCCACTTCAGGTTTCAGCATAAATTAATAACTTCTTTCTTCATTCTCTGATCACGTGTTGGTAGAATATAATTCATTTGAGGCTACTGATTGGTTAAATTCGTTGACTATATCTATTTATTTAAAGACCTACCTGTGTGTGATAATACCTCTGTAATATTTTTCAAACATCTTACCCTTGGAAGAAGAGTAAGGAACAGCCTTTTAATGCTTATTTCTATATCATTTAAAATGTGACAATATTCCGCCTTTGATAGTATAATTTCAGGGATAGCTGTGTTTTATTGCTTTACTTTTAAACTGATGAGATATTTTCCTTCATTTATTAAGTAAATTGATACTTTAAAAATTATAAAATATGAAACTTGATCCATTGTGTGTGTAATATAGATAGTTAGCGTTACATAACTCTTTTTATCAAATCATTAACATCCCTCTAAAACTTTATCAATACCTTATTTTATCGTAACTTAAACGTTTTTTATCTACGAAAACTTTCTGAAAAGGGGCGTTTTCAATCTGGAGATCGGTTAAGTTCATGAACACCTACTTTCTTTCCGAATCATAACATTATTAGATCAAAAATTCGAGAACAAAAGGAGACCTACAAAAGTATTGGGATCGCTGTTTTAAAATGGTGGACGTCACACCAAACGTTACTAATATTCTGGTAGGCCGCTTTTTTTTTCTCGACTTTGTGATCAAATTATCTTACGATTCGAGTAGAAAGCAAATAAGTATTAATGAGTTTTTAGTGCCTCATCAAGTCGATTAATTAATTTACAAAACGCACCATTTCTAAGAATATTTGCTTTTATAAAAAGTTACATATAAATAGTTACAATAAGATGAAGTTTTAGAAGAGTGTCCATAATTTGATAAAATTAGGATAAATATATATCACCTATGAGTTATACTAGTAATAATAAATACAAATGATAATAAGAAAGAAATAAGAAGAAGATGAAAGGAAAATAAACAATATTTCTCGTAATACAAAAAGTGAATAACAATGGAAACTTGATTAGAGAGCTCAATCCCTCTCTAATTTAAAAAAAAAATCACTAAAAACCGTTATATTTCAGGAAATTTTACAAAAAAAAAAGAGTTCTAACACACACATTGATTCCAATAATAATTAGCATCTGTTTTTAATAACCTTTCATAACAGCAGTGTTGCCTAAAATTAAAAGTAATACATTTCACATTGTAATATAAAAAATTCAAACGTTCATCATAGTTAACAAATTCATTTTAACAAATTCCCGACCACAATAAGCGCTTTAGAAAGAAGTTTATTTAAATAGAATCACTCTTCTTAAACAGAGGTGCCCAAAAGGGAGTTTCAATTTTTTTTGGGGGGGCGAGCCATAGTTTGACGGGTTTTTAAACTTTTGAGAGGGGCCAATTTCGAGAGGGTTATTAATTTTCGAACTAATAGTTCAGGGTATCACATGGATCTGATACCCTGTATATTTATATATCATCTACGATTTTTTTAATTCCACCTTAGCTTGCTCTGTTTTTAAGAAAGATGAGGAATAAAATATCTTGGGAGAAGGGGGGGCACAGGTTCGTGCGCCGTTGATTTTGTGGAGGGGATGGTCACCCCTATTCTTAAACACCTAGAAGTATAAATTATACACAATATGTCGGCTCTTAGATAAAGCAGCATTTGGAAAGATATATGACTCGAAGGAAGACGAGTTGAGTGCAGAAATGATTTGCATCCTGACCTTTACCAATGCAAAGATTGATGTGGGTCAAAGTTCAAATCTCAAGGAAAGGACGAGTATTAAGGATAGTGTTCGGGTTTCGAAAGGATTCTCCAGAGGGAATGTACAAGGATTCCTCAAACTCAGGATGCACTTATGGAATGGCCGTGTATTCATTGAGTTTAGTTGTTAATGGATGTTATATATACCTTTCAGCTAGTTTTTCTTTTAATTTATAATTTTTTTTATTTAACACGTTTTGTATTATATTTTAGTTAAGAATAATTTTTAAATTTTACTTTCAGTTAAATATAAATGAAATATATAATAAAGGAAAGTATTGTTATCGTGAACATTTTCGAAGCTGAGTTTTCAACAGAAATACAGCCGTCCGAAAGTGAAATTGCATATTTAAGGTTTTTATATGCTTGGGATGTTACTGCAACACTTTCGTAAAAATCGACTAACCGCCACTTTATATCATGGACTAAATACATTTTTACGATTTTCTCGAAAAAGGCTCTAACGATTTTGATTAAATTCAATATATCAGTGTAAAATTAAGCATTTTTAAATAAAATGTAGGTTTTATTCTCATTGATAAAGTACCTTTATTTTGTTTTATTTAGAATAATTGACCATTACACATTGATCTTTGATATAAAAATATATAAATGAAAAATATGAAAGAATTTGATAATTAACTAAAGGAGAAATAAGAGATCGTAACGGAGAATATTTGTAATTGAGGAATCAAAGAAATACGAACGCACCCGAGCTCGCTCAAAAGATTACAACAGGCTTCAAGACGTAACATGTGCTTACTATAATGCGGACTACTTATACAATTAAAAATACCCACAATGAAATATATTAACATAGCATATAATAATTTTTATTTTTTAATAATTATAATTTTTACTCTCACTTTCCCTTTTTCTGAAAACACTTATTTCTTCAAATAAGAGGGTGGTAAGTGAAAGTTGTGTGATGCGCGCACCGGACCAGTGGTTTTCTCTTGTATTTCTACTAATCAGCTTTGCAATGTAATCTTCCTTAGCTGTGTTAAAGGCCTTTCCTCTTCAGTATTTATATTTGAATGGCTTCGTAAGATGTCTACAGCAATATATTTCTGCATATAAGTTATCTTTTGTTTTCTGTCCTGACGATACCTGAATTGACGAATCGTTGGTAATTTATCTATTCTGTATGCTGGAGATTCATGGGTTTGTAGTTTGGATTTTTCATTTATGACATAATTACTTTACCTTGAGTTTCTTTTCTAGCTTTATGGTTATTTTAGTTACAATACATAAAACTCTTCAAAAAAATAAAGTTAAGCATATTCAACAAACATTATTTATTTCTTATTGTATTCTCATACAAGTTTGTTAAAGCTTATTTTATTTATTTTTCATGAATAATAACATGTAAAATTTATATGAAATAAACTTTTCTATCTATCTGCCTTGATGATATTATATTTTAAATAGTCATAAATATCTTTCGCTGGTGTCTCTTATTCGTCAAATATATTAGGGAGACGGATAGCTCTCAAATGTGGGAGGTGTGCTAGTGCAGTATATTAATGTCTGTATAATTATGCTCAGAAGAAACTGTATTAACTAGAAATGACAAATATTTAATAAATAGTAAGAGTTAAGACGAATGTAAGAGGAATAAAACCTGGAATTGTAGTATTTCGGTCCAGAGCTGCGGTCAACCGGAGAATAGAAAAAAACTGTTGGACTTCTCGATGGTTAGCTTTACGAGGTCCTCAGTAATAAAAGTTTACGACCCTTTTATCCTGAGGACCGGCCCAGAAGGAGGAACGATGGCCTCGTCAGGGGACCAATCGGATGTGGTCGTGGAGGTCCTGTCGATAAACCTCTGCTTTATTCTTCTTCTGAATTTGTTCTCTTCCGAGGTAAGGAGCATTTAGGGGGAATGGCTCGGGCAGCTGGTTAGTGGTGCCTTCTATCGGCTACGTAATTCAATAGTCCCTGCAACATCCTTCATCTTATCGTAACCTACCAAAATTATCAGAAATGAGGCGTTTTTCGTTAAATTAATTAATTAAATGTGCTAATAAATACTCATTTGCTATCGACTTAAATCGTAATATAACTTAATGACAAATGGAGATTAAAAAAAGCCTACAAAAATGTTTCAAAAAGCCGACAAAAATGTTTTAAAAATCCTACAAAAATGCTTACCCCAGCCAGGATCCAAAAATCGACCTCATTGAAGGCGAATATTCGATTGTAAATTACGAAAGTGTATTTTATTCTAATTAAAAAGAACCTTGTCTGCCGTTCCAGAGCCGTTGCTTTCAAAAATGGCGGATGATTTAAAGAATATTAGGCCAATAATTTGAAGATCGCAACGGCAAATCTATTGCGAAAAATGTCAGACATACTTAAAAAAAAAAAAAAAAAATTGTTAACACAGGTCTTTTCGTTACTGAAATGTGTAGATTCGTCGAAAACTGCATATCAGAAATTTGACCCGATCGCAATACTTCCCTTACCTAGTATAGGTAGGAAAGTAATAAATTGAAATATGTGTAGAAAATAGAATACGCTGTTCCATCGCTAATACTGGTTCGATTCCGATGATTTTTTTTTTGTTAGTAATTTACCTTTCAAAAGTTTTATTATAAATTGTATCATATAATATATATTTAGCGAGTTAGGCCTCAAAACATTTTTCTTTTATTTATAACTTTTTTCCTGAATTTTTTAGGGAATTTAGTCCATATACGAAAATTGAAAGAATAATTATTAGAACAATATAGGAAAATTTCATCGGAATCGTTAAAGCCGTTTTCCAGCTACAGTCTATAGATAAACATGTGTTTCATTTATTGCCCATAAATGAATTTGTCATTGGCATCAGTAGTTAAAACCCTACAAAATAAAAAAATAAATAAAAAAATCGGTCCACTAGTTCCCGAGAAAATCTTGGCACAGACAGAACAATGGATAAAACCGTGTTTTTCGGATTCATGGAGCTCTCAAACGTACAGATCCGTTGAAAATCGCATATCGGAAATTTGATCCGATCGCAATACTTTCTTATACTCACCTAGTATAGCTTGGAAAGTAAGAAATCGAAACATGATAAAGAAATGATTTTTTGATACAAATACATGAAAAGGGTTAGTATATCAAAAGTAGGAATTAAAAAAACACTAAAGAAATAATTAGAGTGAATAACAAGAACAAAAAAATTCAATAAATAAGAAGTTTGAAAAAACAACGTAAATAAATAAAAATTAAGAAATACGACAATAACATTATCAAATACATATTATCATGGCTGAAATTCCTGATATTTTTTTTTCATCTTTATATTTCTCTTCTTTAAAATAGTTCAGGTTTCTTTTGAAGTGGTTTGAAGGCCTTAAAGTAGGAAGCATGATGAATGCTAAGAGGGATTCCAGGGGCTGGAGAGCGGGTCGGGAAGGATTTATCATTTCCTGGAATTCTGTGAGGAGGAGGATATAGGTCGGAAGGTGGTTGTGGGGATCTCCTGCTCCTGGAATATACACAACATTTAGATTAGGGCCGTTCAAAGGGAAAAGAGGAGATTGTGAGGAAATAGGAAATAGTAGAGGAAGGAGGTTGCCAATATTGCCTCCCTCGGCAAGATTAAAACCACTTCCTTTCCTTCTGGGGGGGGGGGAGGGAATAATAGTTCCTCATGCATTTCATTTATTGGTGGGCATATAAGTCTGGATTTTCTATTTATCAATGTAGGTTGTTTATCCTCTTTGTAGTATTAGTCCAGTCATTGAATGATTATTGAAGCAAATGGCGATAACACAATTTTTTACTTTGGCAAAATGTTTGGACTAGTAAGGAGGTTAACATACTAAAAGTCTCCACTCATAGCTGGGGAGGCGCTTAGTAGGTCACTTTTTTTGGGTTTTCGCTTATATCAGGAAAACTATCAATTCCATCTACAAATACATTTTGTACAAAATTAAAGCTGATAAAATTTGCAGTATGATTGATTATATAACTTTTCTCGCTACCTCGCTTAGTTTCTCAGATATCCATCCTCGACTATCGCTAGAGGTTGATATGGAAAAAAAAATGTTTACCTCATGTTTTTTACTAGCTAACTCTTGATTCCTTCGTTCTAGGATAAAGTTATGGGAGAGAAAGTTTTTAATAATTAAGTTTTCTTCAAGAATATGTAGTATTTAACTAGTTTATCTTCAAATGTTAGATAGGTTATAACTTTATATGTCAATTCCGAGAATTAGCAGAAGATAATTTTTATGAAATTCGTTATTTAATATATATGTATATATATAAGAGTATCTAAATAGATAAATAGACGTAGTGAGAGTTATATCAATATTATATCGAACATTATATAAATTATTCGCTTCTGAGAATTCTCGAAATTGGTACATAAAGTTAGTTACAATCAATCTAGGTTTTGAAGCGTTGGAACTAGTAAAATAATATATATTCACTGCAATTCAATAAAATCTTTATTTGTTTTAAGGAATGAACCCTATACAAATGGAGGCTTATCACAAAATAGCAAACATTAATATTCTTATGCAAATACAAATTCATTCCTTTTTACACTACATTACAGATATTACAATAATCTTAAGGATAAATTAAAAATCATATTCGGTAAAAATCAGACAGTTAAAATACTTCCAATTACCAAATTAATATTAAATCTGAAATGTCAACAATATACATACAATAATAATAAGAACAATAATTAGAGTGCTACCAATGGGCGGTTTCTCAACAAGCGTGTTTCATGTGATTATATTCCTATGTATACATTTACTTGATGTATTCATACTAATACAGTTGTAAATATCATAATAAAAGTTAAAGAATAAATACATTTTTATTGAAATATTAATATTAAGCTATGTTTTAAAATTAAATTAAAATATTAACCCTATATCTAAGAGAACGACCAAGAAAAAAGATCCGGCCAGATAACATGCCGTTGTAGAATATGGAATTTTTGCCATAATGTGCAGACAATATTTCAGATTACCCTACCGATTCTCTATAATTTGATATAATTAAAATAAAAATAATATATATTCTTGAAGAAAATATAATTATTAAAAACATTCTTTCCCGACACATGACCTTAGAACAAATCAATATTTTAGTATCTTGAATGTGAAAGTAATTAGCAAACCCTTTTTTTAACAATTTGTTACCATCCAAAATTCCAAAACGTTGGCAACAAATCACATGATAGATGTTTTATTGATTTATTTTTAAGCTCTAGAGGATAAGGTCGACTTAAGCCTAAGGTGAGCCCCATCACCTTTTATATATTACAGATGAAGAATGAACTATTTAGAAATGACAAAAATCTAAAAATGAACATTACAATGCTTTTAAGCAGTAAAAGGAGTATTATTAAGACAATCCAAGGATTAAAGACAAAAGTAAGTAGAAAGGGGCTATGGGAAAAAAAAAAAAAAAAAAAAGTAATTATTATTCGGTATCGTTATATTTTGCTGTATTATTTTAAAATACTTGAGCCTTCTCCAGAAGCTGATTAAAATCAATTATTCATTATGAATTCATAAACATTAGGTTAATCGGTGGTTCAGAACAAATAAATAATAAAAGACGTTTAACTGCTACTTCGCTATCACTGACAAATCGAGCTCTGTAAAGTGATAGTTGGTATCTGAAGAAAGCCTATTTTATTGTGGAGCCTAAAACTGATTTAAAACTCAACTAAACAACATCTTACTAATTTGAGAAATGAAATTTTCTTTGGGCGCGTTTTGCAATTTTTTATGGATAGTGAATTAAATTGAGCCGTCACATCTCCGATGTGTAACGCTCGGATAAATTCGGTTGAGGACGACTAATTAAAGTGTTTTTTTTATGTGGATTAAAACAACTCCAAAACTAAAAATCGAACATGCATATTGAGTGAAATGTTGAGTATTTTATTCTCTTTATAATGAGCTATTATTCAAAATTGTATCTTAACGGGACTCGGTGTTAGAGAGCGCTAAAGGAAAAAATAGTATTGAAAACAAACATACTCTAAGCGAGGGAAATGTTCTGTATTTCATCCTATTTATAATGACCTATTATTTATAATTTTTATTTCGTATTATTAACCTCGCTTTTTTTATGTTTTCACTTCTATCTCGTGGTCTAAAGCACACACCCTAGTTTTTTTACGATGATTACCCCAGGACATTTAAAATGATGTTTAACTGATCCTTGACGTGTTAAAAATGTTATGATATAGTACATTTGTCATTAATTGTTTTGTTTTTTTTAAACAGACTATGTTTTTAATGTATTTTATCTTGATAATAGGCAAATAAGAAAATAATTTCGTATTATAACTAAATTAAAAAATAATTTAAAAGCGGATTTGAGGGAAATACCAATGCCTACCTTTCGTGCCCTTTATGAGGATTTGAAAAGCCACTTAGGTGAAAGGCATTAAATAGAAAAACATAAAATGAATTTTATTAAAGTTACATACAAAAATTGTGTGAACAATAACTGTTTCTTAGCAATACTATAATGAGAAATGAGCAACAAAAATTTTTTAGTCTTGATAATATGAATGTAATACAGGATCTATACCAGTATGTATGAGCTATTATATAATTTATATTTCTTATTATTAATCTGGCCTTGTTGATATTTTCACTTTTATCGAGTGGAGTATAAAGCCACACACCTTAGTTTTTTTTTCTTTATATCATTTATAAAAATGGCTGAGTCCAATAGGAAAGTAAGTGATTTCTCTTCATAAAGAAAGGTATACTATATCCCATTCCCTAGAGAGCTGGGAAGATAGGAAGAGTGTAACCGATATGAGGTTGAGGTTGAGGTTGAGGTATTTCATGGCGGATCGGCCCTGACCCCTCTCGTCTTCAACTTCAACCTCTCGCTGCCATTTCTCTTCTTGTCCTTGCTCATTCTTCAGGAAAACTACAAACTATATACTTAGCAACAACATGTACCCTTATTTATTTATTTATTCCGCCTTTAATAATGTTAATTATTATTAAAATAAGCATAAAGCTAGGAAAGAGACATAAATTAATTATGTTATAAATGGAAAAATACAAAGCCACGACTCTCCAACATATAGCTTCTTAGGAATGGATATTATAAATACATTTCAACTTTTTCTTTTTAATTTATTAATTTTTTACTTTTGTTTAATTTAACACGTTCTGCATTATTATATTTTAATTATGCATTTTTTTTTCCTTCCTTTGCTGTGTTAATAGAACCTTCTCTTTGCTTTAATATGAATTTGGTTGGCTTCGTGAGAAGTCTACAGCAACAGTATTTTTCTTTTCTTTTTGTTTTTCTTTAACCGTTTGTTGGCGATTCGTGGCTTTGTATTTTTCCGTGTCAAAAGTTAGTTATGATCTTAACAATCCTCAGATTAATAGTTTAGTCGAACGTTACAAATTACGAATGTGACTCAACCATCTGAAGAAAATTCAATTCCATATTATATAACTAAGACATATGCAATTTTATTATGAAAAATAAAATAAAAAAATTCTATAGTCTTAGTAATAATATGTTGGACGAAATGAGTGTATGTGGCTAAAGCGCTCTCGCTCAATCTCCACTGGCTTTAGCACCAGTGACGCGGTTGAGAGAGTAACGCAGGGATCCTTTGGAGTCTTGCTTTCACCTCTATAGTTGGAGGGACAAACCTGGATTGAGGTTCCCTGCCTGATTGTATATAGGTATGACTGAGTTTTTATATTTTTAATTTACTTATCTTTAGGTTATTTTATTTTTTATTGTATATAGTTATTGATTATTATTTTAACTTTTGTTAATTTTATGTTTTCTGTGTATAAGGTGTGAATGTGTTCATACCTCACTATAATTATTGTTACAGATTATTATATTTCTAAATAAATAAAAAAAAACTATTTAAAAAAAAATATTGGTAAAAATACAGTATAGTCCTTAGCTTCAGTGTGGTTGTCTATTCGTGTGTTATCCATGATTATTAAGCTTCTGAGAATGTTCTTTCTACATACTTTATTTTCCTTAGATGCTTTACATTTTAATATCAGAAAACGGACAGTTTTGAGAAGAGATTATTGTATTCAGTTTTGTTTCTCGTTTCCCATTTAATTTAGGATTATAGTCTGTGGTACAGACCCCTTTTCATCAAAATTTTTACATCCGCCTTAAACTTCGTTAATGGCTTCATCTCATCTCATTCAACCATTTGATTTATAATGATTCTCGGAATTGGGACGTTTTCAATCTTGAGATCGGCAAACTTTGTCTAATTAGGTACTTAAAACTCATGAATACCTATTTGTTTTTCACTTGAATCGTAAGATAATATGATCACAAAAAAGGAAAAAAAAAAAAAAAAAAAAAAGATGGCCTACAAAAATATTTGATCGATTCTCCTAGTTGACCTCGTTATTTTAAATTTATAGTCGAGGGAGGGAAGGGAAAGTGACTCCAAACGGACTAATATTTTTGTAGGCCACCTTTTTTTTCTGGATTTTATGACCATATTATCATATGATTCAATTGAAAAGCAAATGGATATTCATGAGTTTGTAGTACCTAATTAAATACACTAACTTTGGCGATCTCCAGATTGAAAACTCCACAATTCCTAGGATTTTTGTAAATCAAATACTTGTACGTTACTTAAGATGAAGTTATTTACGAAGTTTCATGTTCATGTTAATAATTTAATAAAAAGGACTATTAATAATGGACCATGTTACCATGGACTATTAATGCAACATCATTTTAGTTTTGCTCTGATTTGTTCCTAGATAACTTGGTGGTAATTGTAAATAATAATTATGTGAAAACTTCATTATTTTAATTTCATAATAGTGCACTTTGTATTTTGTCATCAAAGGTCATAATAATTTAAAGCAGATATCATTTTTTTTTTCCTATTCGTCATCTTGGTGCCTCACATGTTGCAATAGATGTTTCACATGTTTCTTTACAGTTTCAACTGATAACATTACATGCGTCAAAACACATGGCTCACGTGCTCTATGACACATGCCCTAGATGAGCTAATATAAGGTGTAATGTGAATATATCTTTTAAGGAAATAACATTAACAATTATTCAATTTTAAACAATGATAAAATTGATCGGGTTTTGTTTAGGTCTAGGGGTGACTATATACTAGATTTTATTTGGAATTTTAAATCACCTTTCGGCTTAAAACATTTTTGTATATTTTTAAATTTAAAGACCAAAAGATGGTCCATGTGTTTGGATTGAAACGTAGGATTTTACAATAAATAAAAATAACTGAGTCCTGAATGTTTATTTTAAATAAATTAATTATGAAACAGCGTATAACAAGCCCAAACAAATTTTTTTTCTCCCTTTCAAAGGTTTTGAAATCTTGGAGAATTGCGATTAATCCCTCCTCCTAAGGTATTTTATTGCTCATCTTTTCTTAAAAACGGAACAAGCAAAGGGAGAATAAAAAAATAGTAAATTACACTTGCTAAGGTCTGTTTCATGTTTTTCCCTTATCCGAAAATTCATAACCCCGTCGAAATTTGCCCCCATCGAAAATTTAAAAATCCGTCAAAATAAGCCTCCCTCAAAAATTTTGATGACAAAACTTGGACCCCCCCCCCTTCTGGACTCCTCTTTCCTAGACCCTAACTAGCATCCTTGAAAGAAGTATTTGAAGATTTAGGTGAAAAATTCTCCGCAAGATAACCGGAGTGATTTGTGATGAGAGTACTAAGATATGTAGGAAAAACGCTACAAATTATTACACAACGGTTTATTATTTCCAAACAGTTATATATCAAAAGTAACATTACTTTCCTTGTAACCTAACATAAAAATAAATACAAAGTGATTACTAATATTGCCCTAATTTTTTTTTTATTTCATCATTAGTAATTTTCTAAAAAAATAAAATATCCATTGCTTCAGTTGATGTAACTATTTCAGGATATTAAAAACCAAAACGTAAGAAATAAGCTTTGCAGTAGAACATATGAAAAATATTTTTAAAAAACATATCTTTGCACTGAATTGTCCGATTTCAATTTAAAGTTTTGGAAATTTCGTTAACTTTTATATAATCATGAGAGAAAATTTTTTATTTCATTTTCGAGTTCTACGTATCCTGAAACGTTTTAAATTTTTTGTTGATTACAATGGTTCATTATTGAAAATAATAAACCAAAAATATTTAAAAACCGCAATATGTTTAAGTGCTTTGATTTCGATGGAACGTTTTTCGTTTTATAAATATCTTTGAAAAGTGTATACTGTTTGAGTTATTTGGAAATCTAATTTTACAACACCTCATTATTTTTTTCCCGGCTTCTTTTCGTTGACGAATGTTCTTTAGATATATTTAACGGACATCGGGGAGAAGACTTTAGCCAAGTTTCATTAAAATAGGTAGATTCGTTTAGGCACTACAGAACATCCTCGAGTGACCTCTGACTTTGATTTCAAATCTGCAAAATATCGGTCCAGTAGTCTCTGAGAAAATGCTGGACGACCAACGGAGGACAGACAAAATATTTTTATTCGATTTTCGAGTTTTACATATCTTGGAACGTAAAACATCAAATTTTGAGGGAGTTAAGTTTTTGAATTATTTGGTCGATTACAATGGTTGGTTATTGAAAAAAATATAAACCAAAAGAACAATATAGAGGTGCATGCAGAAACTGGTCAATCAATACCTAATAAAATAAAGCCAAGGATGTTAAAATCGGGTCATGTAGCTCGGAGTAATCCATCTGGAATTCTCTACATATCAATAAATATCATTTAGAAGTCCAAAAACCAGATGAATAGATCATATAATCAAAAATGGTGCAGATCTTTTTGTCGCTTACTAGTAAGCAGGTTGGAGAAGGCTATAGAACCAACCAATTATGATGATTTGACCGAGATCAAGCTCAACCGCCAGGTTTTCCTCCTTAAATAATTATTTAATTAAGTGTACCCAATTTATAGAGGCTTGGTGGGCCCTAGAAGAGTCTCCCGATCAAAGGTGGCCCACGGCCAATTAGCCGGGATTCGAACCCGAGAACTTTAACTTTGAAAGCTCAGTACCCTTCCACTGGGCTAAACCACTCCCATAATAATTAATTATGACATAGTTAATTTTAGAAACATAGGTATAAGCGTATTAATGTTTCCTATGATGTGGAGTCGATTGCTAATATCGAGTTCTGGTTTATTAGATACTAAACCTAAGCCCTTCTGTAATTGTTAATGCACATGTTTAATTCATTCATCCCCTCGCAGTTTATGATAGTCGCTCCTCTACTGTCATTTAATGATGTACGACTCGACAGTAGTGCTGCTGAATATATTACGAGATGGAAGAATGTAAAACAAAACCGAAACCATTTCATTCTACGTGCTTGGCTTCCTATATCGATCCGTTCTGAGTCAAGCAACTTCCCGACGACTGCTTTGGCATCGATAGTGATTAACATTTCATTGAATCACCTCATTACATAGAAGAAAAGAATTTTGATATCTACATATTACGTAAAAGTAAAATAAACATACTTTTTCTTCATTTTTAAAATTGTATTTTTTAAAAATGTTTTCATATGAAGTTGGCACAGTTGATTTCTTGACTACAAATCTATATTTTTGTATTGATGTTTATCAATTGTAAAAATAGTCAACAGCCATTACAATTATTAAATCTTTTATTATTATTTTCTATTATTGCTTCAGTTTCTGAAGATAGGAAGTTGATTTTGAGAAACTATAATAACAATAATACAATATGTTGCCAGAAGACTTGACACTCATGTTTTTATACCTCCATCTAGAAGATATTTATAATTTTGTCAATATACGAAATTTTACAAATTTTTGTATTAGTAACACACCCACAACCACAGGTAGATCTGCGGGGGGGGGGACTTTCGGGAAGAAGCCTTCCCTCCCCCGAAATCGTAAAATGTAAGCATGCTTTATGGTAAAAAAATAATCTGTTAAACTATTATTGTTCATGTAATCACATTTAATAGGACTTCAAGAATCACTTTAACACTATTTCATATAAGTAGTTAATATCTTTTTTTTTAAGTAATTATCTTTATATATATGAAAAAAAAATAGCTTTCGGACTGAACCCCTCCCCCAAAATTAAATCATGGATCCGCTAGTGCCCACAACCCATACAAGATAGTACAAACAGTGTCTACACAAACCAAGACAAACAAAAAATGGTAGGTAAGTATGTAACGATTCTTGATATCTCAAACTCAATTTCATTGGCTTCACAAACTGGGTTGCACCAATACAAACTTGTTCATATGAACCAACTTTTTTTTAAATAAAGATTTTTTTTTTTAATATTATAATAATACTCTTAGAGATACATAAACAAAAATACAGAATAATTAAATAGTCATAATAAAAAATATTTAAAAAAATTATAAGTTACTTTCTTACTTAAATTTGTTAACAATAAAAATTGAAAATAAACATGAAGTAAAAAATAATGAAGAATGATTACTAACAATTTATATAGATGTTCACAGTAGTATCTGTTTACAATGTTATGGGGACTTGATGCATAAGAAATGATTTTACAGTCGGAATTTAAAGGTTTTAGTTCTAAAATTTATTGCATGGGATTTTTCCATTTCTGAAAATCGCTTATTTTTACTTTTATACTACGCTATAATTTATTGTATATATATTATTTTTCTGTATAATTTATTTTATTTATTGTACATAGAGTGTGAATGTGATCTGTGAACTCTATTATAAATGTCCTAGAGACAGATTGTAATATTTTCAATAAATAAGTTTAAAAAAAATATATATATATATATATACTATGCTTTAGATGCTATGTCCAAAATAAAGATTCTTGGAAAGAAACATAGGTACTGCGAATACTAATAAACTATATTAGTCCGAGAGATCGACATTATTTAACGAAAACTTTAAACGCATTTTTTTGAATATTTATAATAAAAAAATGAGAGTCTGCCAGTCAGATCTTGCTACCTGTATTAATGGCGGACGATTCAAAGAATACTAGACCTGTAATTTCTAGATCGAAACGGATAATCTATTGCGAAAAAGGTTGGAAAAGTTTTTATTTTTTTAACTTATATACATTGGTAACGACATATAAAAAACAAAATTGCTAATGCGGAAAAAATCAAAGGAAAACTTTTTACAGCAAAACAAGAAAAGGGTTTTCATATTTTTTTTTCATCTATAACTAAACGGTGCATCGAAGCAAAAATGTACTGTTAAAGACATTTAAGAACGTTCAATTGTGCGTCGAATGAGTACCTATATCTAATAATTTGGTTAAGTGGTATGGTCTTTAATCATCAATGCTGGTTTTTAACAAATTCGTCAAAAGCTGATTCAAATTTCTGTAAGTTTCCTAAGAGAAAAAACTCAGAATAAATTTTGTAAAGCATCAAATTTCTCGTCCACTCAGTACTAACGGTTTTAATGTAGATCAATTATATCTCTCGAGTCGGGATTCGTTATTTCTTCATAAAATTCTGTATTTTTTTAACCCTCATTTCTCAAAATCCCTCGCTGCTGAGATGTGGAGGTGGAGTACTGTATATTTTAGACTCTTAAAAAAATAACTCAATTGAATAAACACTCATACTGTTGAAACATTTAAAATCACAGATATCTTCATAACCAATTTCCAGTCGTCGCTATTCACTGCCAATTTCGAGTGAAGTAAATGCTCTTCAACTTTTAATCTATGATTTTTTTTCTCTTTGAGAACTCATTTCCGAGCTGCAGCTACAATCAGCAAGTAATTTGTAGCAGTTTTTGACGCTGGTTATCGATCATAATTTTAGGAGTTATTGGAAGAAAAATAAAAAAATATCGAAAAATCTTACTTTTTTGGTTTTTAAAATTTTTCCCTTGGTGGACCGCGTTTGCAGTTTTATTTAAAAAAATAAAAACTTTTCGCACATTTCTCGCAAGAATGTTTCGTTGGGATCCTCAAGTTATTAGTCTAATATTCTTTAAATCAGCCGCCATTTTTATAGGAAGCGAGATCAGACTGGCAAACTCATTTTTTTAGTATAAATGTTATAAATATTGAAAAAAAATAAGTTCAAAATTTTCAACAAAGAATGTTGATTTTTTTCTCACGCACTCAAGTACTTTCCTCGAATCTAGGCTGTTTATGCTATAATTTGTCTGTACAAATATTATAAATTTTCCATGTATATATATATATATATATATATATATATATATATATACATATATATATATATACAGAGGGAGAGAGAAAAATATAAATACCAACTTTATTCTGTAACAAAGTCCCTTAAGAATAAAAACATTTTTCTTAAACATTATATATGATAAATGTTTATATTATATAATAAATATTTATTACTGTTTAATTGATCAATTATAATTATTAAGAATAACATTAACAATAAATCGCCTCTGAACAGTGAGGGAAAATTGTATGCAGTTAGAAACAAATGTTATAAACTTGAATATTTGCACCTTTCTCCAAGTGACCGCTTTGGGGTCAGAATTGGCGGTAACCGTGAGCCAATGAGAATGCAGCATTAGCCTCATCAAGTCACCACTGGCCACAGTCCGCTCTCTATATCTTGCTCAGTGATAGTTTGCCGCGTTCGGTCTGTGTCTGTATATTTCATGTTTCAAAAGTGTTTTACATGTTATTATCTTGGTTCATTGTGTGTTCAATTATATTATTATTTAGTGTCGATTCGAAACCTGTCTGTTTTAAAAAACAAACGGGTAGTGAACTTGAAGAAAGAAGTTTATATTTGATATACTTCCTGTGAGTAATTTTAAATAATGCATGGATATTCTCAATTTATTTTATATTTGTTAATGTAATTCAAATTTTAAAAAATCTAAAAGTCTTAGTTAGATCATCTTTTAAATATATCGTTTTATAAATAATAAATTATTTGTTATTGAAAATACTGCTATTTTATTTTATAACATTACTCGAAATAAAAAAAAATGATTTGTGCTGGTTGATAAGTGGATTTTTCCTATATATGATTTAGTTTGATATTTATTTTTTGTAATATTTGTATATATAAATATATTTTATACATTTTTTTATCACACTTAATTGTAGTTTCCTCTAAAAACAATTTCAATACTAAATTAATATTATTTAATTACAATGGACAAGTACCTAAACTCAGGGCTAATACATTTCTTAATTTCTGTTAAGAAATGCTCATCAATGATCTCATCACTTGTTTAGAAACTAACCCATTGTTACATCGGTTACTTTAGGAACGTTTTGATGGATTTCCGATGCTCATCAGTGGGTTCAGCACACTAGGAACTTTTCCAATATAAATAATTAAGCATTAACGATATTGTGTCATGTTTTGTTAAAAATAAATAAGGCTTAGATTCAAACCAGAGAAAATGGACATGGTATTAAATTCACCGCTGAGCTCATGTAAATTTATATAATGCCGTTCCTAAATTCAGTGATGGATCCATGAATAAAGTTGAGAGCGTTCCTCTATTCGTGGATTGAATCACCGATAGCTCAGCGACTTTTGTGGTCGATGGATCGGTGGGTGTATTCTCAATGTTATTTTTTTTCAATTTACTTTGCGTATTTATACATTTCACATTTATATTTATTTGTGTTTTATTGTTAAACGATTCGTAGGTAAATATTTGCCTGCAATTTTTTTATTTTTCATTTGTTTTATAACCTTCCAGGAGTGATAACTTATCACTGGAGTCCATTAGGTCGTTCTTAAACTCAGCATGAATGACTGCCCATCGCTGCTGGATTAAATCGATACAATTAGCGCTTAGGAACTTTTCTAGAAAGAATTATATAGAACTTTTATCAAGAATTATTTGTTATTTAAATGAAATTATTGAAACTGTTTTAATACTTTTTTAAAATAGATTTTAAAATTGTTTTCAAAACATTTGAAAAACATTTTCAAAGCTAAATAAATAATATTTTTTATTAAAATAATTTAGTTAGATTATATGCAATACAGCATTTGCAACTTATGTCACTATTTTTAAAATATTTAAATAACTACTTAACTAAATATTTAAACTTAAAAAGAGAATGTTTTAAAGTCATGATTAGACAGTGAAATGCTAACTGAATTATTTAACATTTCTAAATATTTATTAGTTAAATAAAGAGAACTACAATAATATTTGCATGTCCGCTCAATTGAGTCGCGTTGATAAATCACACAGCTTACTCATCAGACAACACATAATATTTAAAAAAACAAAAATATATTTCATAAAAATGAAACATGTTTGTAAATATTCCATTTAATAGAAAATATATCATTTTCTTTATACAGTATTTTTCATATTAAACGTCAAAATAATTTATAAACTTTATAAAAATTAAACTAATTCAGTAATGCAGTTGAGATATATTTTCTTTTTACATAATTTAGTGTTAATATTTAAATTTTACATTTAGAAGTATTCGATATCTCATCGCAGATTATAGAAGTACAACTGTAAGAAGTTTTCTGATTTTAAAGGGAATTAAATTACACGGTTGGCTAGCGAAGTTAAGAAGCCGCTAAATGCACTGTGGGAAATTCCACTACAACCTCTGGCTTAATAAGTTATTAATATTATTATAAAATATTTATTTATTTATTTATTTATATATCTAATTTGAAATAAAACTAATAACAATGTGATCTTATTTTATACTTTTTGCTATTAACAAAACCGTAAATATTTAGTTTAACAGTGAAAGTGATATAATGACTTCCGACTTGGGTTTTTAAATATATTTTTTCTTAACACTTTAATAGCGATTCTAGTGCAGCGACGTTGCCATATCTCCTATTCCAGCGTTGCCAGCTCTTCGCTGTTAAAAGTGAAAGTAATTTAATGAATTTTCCAAGTTTGATTTTTAATATTATTTTTTCAATCAATTAAAATATATTTCAGTCTCTGCGACGTTGCCATATCTTCTAGTCCAGCGTTGTCAGCTCTTCTTTAATAAATCCTAGAACACACTTGTACCTTCCTTCTTGAAAATTCATACTACTTTAGTATTCTGAATTTTATTGTTTTTTTTCGATATATTTTTTTCGATTTCAGCACGTTCCTTTATTCATCGATTGTATCACAGAGTGCTACAGACATCGTGTTTCCATAAGCCGTCCCTAAACCCATCGGTGGATCCATCAATGAATTTTAGTGCGTTCCTTTATTCATCGATTGTGTCACCGACTGCTATCTGGTTCCATATGCTATAGGGGTCGATGGATATTCTGGTTGTAACCTCATTATAACCTTAGTGTTTTCCCCCAATTTATTTTACCTATTTATATTTATTTATGTTTTTAAACCAAATAATCCTGTTCAATATTTCTGATGTTTTATTTTTTATGAATTTTTGTTAACTTCCATGATTGTTACTTTCCGCTGCAATCCAGCAGGTCGTTCATAAACTTAGTGTTGAGTTTATCTATATCTATCAGGCTGTTCCTAAATCCATCGATGGATCCATCAATGAATTTCAGTGCGTACCTTTATTCATCGATTGTATCACCGAGTGCTGTAGACATCGTTTTTCCATCAAGCCATCCCTAAACCCACCAATGGATCCATCAATGAATTTTAGTGCGTTCCTTTATATATCGATTGTGTCACCGACTGCTATCCAGTTCCATAGGCTCTAGGGGTCGATGGATATTCTGGTTGTAACCTATGTGTTTTTTTTTTCAATTTATTTTCAAACTTATATTTATTTCTGTTTTTTATCCAAACAATGCTCTTCAATATTTCATAGATATTTTTTATTTTTCATGTATTTTGTAAACATGGATAGACATCGGGTATCTGTCAGACTGTTTCTAAACCCTTCGATGGATCCATCAATGAATTTCAGTGCGTACCTTTATTCATCGATTGTTATCCGCTTCCATTGGCTCTAGGGGTCGATGGATACGCCGGTTGTAACCTCATTCTAACCTTAGTGTTGTTTTTTCCCAATTTACTTAAATTCGTTTCTGTTTCAAATCAAATAATTTAGTTCAATATTTCTGATATATTTTTATTTGTCGTGTATTTTGTAAACTTCCATGAATGTTAACTTTCCATTGCAATCCAGCAAGTCGTTCCTAAAGTTATCGGTGAGTTCATTAATAGACATCGGGTATCTATCAGGCCGTTCCAAAACACATCGATGGATCCATTAATAGATTTCAGTGCGTTCCTTTATTCATCGAGTGCTATCCGGTTTCTTAAATAATTCCTTCAATATATTTTTTTTCATTTGTTTTGTAACCTTCCAGAAATGATAATTTTCTGGATAATTCAGGGCAGTCATTTATGCTCCAGTATAAATGACTGCCCATCGCTGCTGGATTAAATCAATTGATCGATTTTTTCGATAAAATTAGCGCTTAGCTTAGGATCTAGTGAAATTTTAAGTTTTATATGTAGGCTATGTACTTTCATATGTTTACAATTATATGTTATTTAAATAAAATTATTTTAACTGTTCGAATATTTAATTGTTTAAATAATTTATTATCTACTTTTTAAAATACTATTGTTTTATTTTAATTTATTAATGGTGCAGGTCGATAGGTAAATTTTTCTTTTATGTAATTTGGTTTAACATTTATTTATTAAATTTAAATATATTAATATTTTTTCCATCTCACTTTATTATATATTTTTCTAAAAATAATTCCAGTGCTAAATAAATAATAATTGCTGAAATAATTTAGTTACAGTACAAATTATTAAGCATTGATAGCTTTATATATTGATATTTGGTTGAAAACATTAAAATAAAGGGCGTTACAAAACTCCGTGCTGAAATGATTGATGGATGCCTGAAATCCATCAAGCCGTTCCTTAACTCATCGCTAGATCCATTAATAGAACTCCGTGCTTTGATTGAATCACCGAAGGTTCAATTCAAGGATGTTACTTCATTATAACGTTTGTGTTATTTTTTATCAATTCAGTTTTATAATTAAACAATTTAGTAGGTAAATATTTCCATGTATATTTTTTATTTTTATATGTTCGGTAACCTTCAAGGAGTGATAACTTTTCACTTAAATCCATCAGGCCGTTTTTAAACTTAGCTTTAATCGCTTATGGGTTAAATCGATTTATAGATCCCTTTGATAAAAATATTGCTGAGTTTAAGTAATTGTTCGTAATGAATTTTTATGTAATATATGTATGAAATGTTTAATCATATCTTTATTCTTACAATTTTTTTAAAAACATTATGTGTGTGTGTGTGTGTGTGTGTGTGTGTGTGTGTGTGTGTGTGTGTGTGTGTGTGTGTGCGCGCGCGCGCGGGCGTGCGTGCGTGCGTGCGTGCGTGCGTGTGTGTGTGTGTGTCATGTATATAAATCGATTTTTAAGTATTTTCATCACCTTTATTATATTATACTATTTCAATACTAAATAAATATTTTTTGTCATTTAAAACAATTTAATTACGATACAAATTATTATTATAGCGACTTATGTAATTTTTAAAAAATATTTAAATAATTAAATTTTAGTTAGATTTAAACAATAGAAAGCTGTGTGAATTGTACATAGGCAGTTAACTTTTAACTGAGTAATTAAAATTTTGCAAATATTCATTTGTCAAATAAAATATCTTTTTAAATATTTCGAGTTATAGATAATATGTTATTGTCTGTATGAAAATATATTTTGATGATAAATGTCGAAATATCTTATAAAATTAATCGGAAATCAAATAATTAATTAATGTAGGCAAATTTCCTTTTACGTGATTAAAGTATATGGTGTAAACATCTTTAGAAAGTTCAGATTTGCAACTGAAATAAGATTACAGATTTTAAATGTTTTAAAATTTTCTAGGTTCTACGATAACTAGAAAAAACGAAATTGAAGAAGAGATTAAGGTTAGACTGAAGGCGGGGAATGCTTGTTATTTTTCTGTGACAAAACTACTTAGTTCGCGCCTCTTGTCCCGAAACTTAAAAATTAGAATCTATAAAACAATTATCTTGCCTACAGTTCTTTATGGATGCGAAACTTGGCCGCTTACATTAAGGGATGAGCAGCGTCTTAAGGTTTTTGAAAATAAAGTATTGCGTAGAATATTCGGACCGAAGAAGGATGAGTTAACCGGAGAGTTCAGACGGTTACACAACGCCGAATTGCGTGAGATGTATCCGGATAATATAATTGAGGTAATTTCATCGCGGCGAATGAAATGGGCTTGTAAAGTTGTTGGGCTTAGTAACGAGAGAATTCCTAAAAGATTAATATTTGCTGTGCCGAATGGTAAGCGTCCGAGGGGTAGACCGAAGCGAAGATGGGAAGATTGCATTAAAGCCGATCTGAAGGGACTGGGTTTGGACGGCGAACGGTGGAGGGAGGTGTGTAACAAGCGATTGGTGGTGTCGGCATCGAACCTTCGGGTTCGCTAAGCCTTATTATTATTATTATAAAATACACGACTTCTAGAGAATTTAAGTAGCCTCCAATTGCACTGTGTAAATTTCCATTAAGCCTTGTGGCTTGATAACTTGCATTTTGTAATAAAATATTAATTTACTAATATATCAATAATTGGGAAAAAAAAAACTTATAATTATACTGTCTTATTTTATTATTTTTAATATGTAAGGAAACGCTGAATATTTAGTTAAAGAGCGAGAGATGTAGTGACTTCCAAGTTAGATTTGTAATATTCTATTTTAAATCAGTTAGAAGAGATTTGAGTCTCTGCTACGTTGCCACATCTCATATTGCGCTATTGCAAATCACCGGAGTGGAACGAATAATACTTTTCTCCCCGGAAAGCACTCACTAATATTCTTCATGTTTTATATTCCAATATAAATATTACACTAATATTTAACTATATTCTAATAGCATATTTTATATTCCAATATAAATATTATACTAATATTTAACTATATTCTAATAGTTCTAAAAAAGTTTCCTTTTTATATCAATAAAATGATTTTAAAAAAAAAAATAGGATTTATTTTTCTAAAAACATAAAACTACGGAATCTTTTTTGTTAATATTTTTTCTTTTGTAAAATATTGAAATTCAATTATTAAAGATATGTAATTTATAAAGAAAATCATATTTTAAAAAACAGATTTGTAGAAAAATTCCTTCAAAAATATTTCTTGAAGAGAAGTTGGTTAGGGTGTTCTGTCAAAAATTATAGTTATTTTTATTTTTATGAAAAAAATAAAATAGATTTGTATTTTAGTGTATATAAAAAGATGAATTTTTGAAAACAGGTTTATGTCCGGAATGTCACAGTAGTAATAGTGAAATATTTAATTCTTCCGAAATTCGATTTATATATTTTAAAATAAAATTGGATCATAACTCAGCTTATTATACCCACACACATATATATAGAAAGTAAACTTAATATAATTATGTGAATTTAGATATGTTGTTTTATCCAGTGGGTCTATCCACCCCAAAAACCGCTAAAAGCCATCCGTGATTCAATCGATGTGTTTAAGAACTTGTCCAAATATTTGTATGATAGCAGGAAATAATATTTGCTAGTTTTCTTGAAAATATGAATTCGGAATTATTTCTAATGTCAATTGTAAAATTGTTAATATCCCTTTCTATGGTGTTATTTTTCATGGAATTGATAACGAATAATTCACTTGTAGAGAAAAGCGTTGCATACTAATTTGCCGGAGATTTAATAATGGTGAGGTGCCTTATTCATTTATCTCAGGATGTAAACAAAGAGAATTGTCCACGTTATGTGTTCTTGTAGACAATAAAGCATTAAATTGGCTAATCAAATGATAAGTTGTGGGCAAACAGGAAATACTTCTAGGAAAGATACAATGTAGGAAATTAACAACTTCCTCAGACTCCTAACCTTTAGTTTTTTTGTCCAGGATATTAGTCCCAGGTACAGATCCCTTTTTATCAAATCATTAACATCCATCTTAAACTTCGTAAAAGTTTCATCTCATCAGAACCAACAAATATTTTATTCAACAAAACTCTTGGAATTGGGGGAACGTTTTTCAATCTGGAGATTGTCAAAGTTGTCTATTTAATTAGGAGCTAAAAACTCGTAAATACCCATTTGCTTTCTACTTGAATAGTAAGATAATGTAACCATAAAAAAGGGGGGGACGGTGGCCTACAAAAATATTAGGTCCATTGGCCTACATAACCTTGTTATTTTAACTTTTTTGGAGGGAAGATGACTCCAAACAGACCAATATTTTTGTAGGCCACCTTTTTTTTTCTACTCTCTGACTATATTATCTTACGATTCTAATAGAAAGCAAATGGATATTCATGAATATTTAGTACCTAATTAAATAGACAAAGTTTGCCGATTTACAGATTGAAAACTCCCCAATTCCAAGAGTTTTCTTAAATAAAATATTTATAGGTTACGATGTGATGAAGCTATTTACGAAGTTTCAGGTGGATGTTAATAATTTGATTAACGAGGATCGTAATATAATCTCATCACATCAATAAAAAAAGGTGGCCTGCGAAAATATTAGGCGTGACCTACAACCTCAACATTTCAAAATCAAGAGGTTATATAGGCCAGTAATAGTACCATGGACTATTACTTACTAATGTTTTCTACATAAATATCTAGATATTACGAGGGAGGGCTTTACTCGTTTTTTCTTCTTAAAATTGATAATAACACAAATAAAAAGGCTTAACGAACCCAAAGTTCGATGCCGATACCGTCATTAAATACATAAAAATGTTACATAATATACATGAAAATTAGTGAATATAATCAATTGAATGCAGACAAAAGAATAGATCTTTTTTGGGGTTCTCTCCTCCTTGTAACTATTGTCTAAGGGACACAATGTTATATTATTCAATAAATAGATATTATAAAAAAATCTGCGAAATAGATTCTTCTAAGAGCTAAATATATACAAAGATCTATTTTAGTGTTAAATAGTCAAATAAAATAAATACGATCCTACGGGATTTATTATTTAAAATCTACTATTGGAGATCTGTATAGATCTGTTGAGAACACTGTTTGTCCTTAATCAGAAAAAAAAGATTAATCCTTTAAGTTCGGACCTTAATTATGATTAAATAAGGATTTAGCCTGCATCACAGATATAATTATAGACGGGACAAAAAAATATTTGTCTATTTTTTTCGAGGGGGAACTTGAACGTAAAAGCTGGTCTCTTCTCCCTTCCCGGGCTCCACCTGTGGCTAATAAATAAATAATTTTATTTATGAAAGCTTATTATTACGATACGATTTCGAAGCTGCTTTTAGTGGTTATTACATCGACCCTTGTATTTTATTTTTGGGCCATCTTATTATTTTTCTGAACCAGAAAATAATCAACTATTATTTACAATTTTTTTGACCGACTTCAGGTCCATTTTTTAAAAATACAACATAGAAATTCGGAACATTAATATCAATTAATACTACCAAGATTTAAATTTATTTTATTTTGTTAATTACATATTTTTATTTAATAGTTGTTATTTATTTCTTGATTATATTATATTAAAAATTCTCCCAATGTTGATTCTCCATTCGACACTTAAGGAGAAAGCCCTGATGAAGGCCTGAACTTCAGGTCGAAACGTCGGCATATGTAAAAAATAAATATTATAATTTATTTTTGCCTTCCTTTATGACTGAACACCCCAACTATTCTTCTCTTCATTATATTATATTAAAAGTTGAATAACAACACAGACATTTTTTTTCTCAATAAAATACTTTCGATTCTATTATACGAATGCCTTGTGGATGAGGCAGTTAATTGTTATCAAATCCATAGCTGCTCTCTATTCTCAAATTGAGTTCTATTAGTTATTTCTCATTATAACTTAGCCAATCCTATTCTATAATTGTTTATTACAAATATTTTATTTTAATGATAATAAACTTAATTTTCTTGATTATTTACTTGTTTTAATGCAAAAAATCTTTTCATGGAGGATCTCGGTTCATTGCTTTGTAAAATGGTGCTATCTGCAGGGAGGTGATTGGGCCAACATCACGTTTAACCACCAGGCTTTTCCCTTAATTAATTAAACTTACCCACTTTTTAGAGGATGAGTGAGCCACAGTATGGTACGGATGTTAGAACAGAATAAATAACTATCTGCAGCAGCCGGACTCGAATCCGGATTGTAGAGTATACTAGCATAGTACCTTTCTCACTCAGTTATTCCATTGCTCATTACTCTATAAAAGATATACAAAATTATCATTTTAAAGAAACAGAACATTCTTTTAATAAACCTTATTGTATAGTATGCATGTGTTTTAGTTGTTATTTTGATTAGGTTAGTTCTTTTGTTTATATACATTTATTTTTATTATTATTAGTTTCTGTATTATTTATTTTTATATATTGTAAATACAGTGTGAGTGTGCTCTCTGAACACTATTATAAATGTCCTTGATTGTGACAGAATATAATATTTCTAAATAAACAAATAAAATAAAAAAAGTTAATAAAAGTTAATGAGATTATCACAACATTCAGTAAGTTATGTATGGGATACCGGTGAAATGTTCAAACTTTTATACAAGTTTTGATACGATTAATGAATTAGTTAAGATAACATGATTTAAAAAAAAAAATAATATATATATATATATATATATAGAATAGAATAGAATAGAATAGAACAAAAAACTTTATTCTGGAACTAAGTCCCTTCAGAATAACAAAAATGTACAAAATAATAGAATATTACTGGCCTGAACGTTGAAACAATAAATAAAATTGATAAAATAAAATAAAAAGTAAAGAAAACCTTAGGTGCACAAGCTATATACAAACAGGTAAACTATGTACAGAGCATTTAAAATTACGAACAAAACAATTAAAACTATGAACGAATCTATATATATATATATGGAAATAAATAATTTTCACTCAATTTCCAAATGTTTAATTGATATTTTTAATGCCTACATTTTAATGAATTTATTTTAATTTCAGGTGAGCATCTTTTTTGGACTCATATGATAAGCAGGTATCACCATTTCTATTCCTGTCTTAATAATCTTCGAGAAGGTAACTGTAAAAATATAAATGTTATTCTTCTCTGTAAAATTATTATTATTGTTACAAATCCACTTCTTTTAATCAAGTTATGATCCAATATTTTTCTTGTGTCATTAATTTCATTGGAAGTATCGAAGGAATTACATTTAACGATCGAACTAAATACTAAAATGTAGCTATAATATAATGTATTATTTGATTTAGTTGCATTACTGCAGTTGCTCTAATATTAAAAGGGTTTCTATAACTATTTTACTCCTAAGGTTTAAAATTAAATTTACTGGAAAAAGTGGCTCCAATACGATACTGTTACAAGTTTCTTTTCGAAACCGCACATCTTAAATATATTTTTCAATGCAAAAACAATAAGACATACGGTGGCTAAATTGATGAACCCGTAGAAGAAGAAAAAAAAAAAAAAAGGTCTGAAAAAGTTACCGTAAACAAATAAAACAAGAAACTCTTTAACAAACATATTTATAATCTCAATGCAAATATATAATATAATTAAACTTTTAACACTGATTATTGTATCCTAATTAGTGTATATCTGTGTTTTTTTTTTAATTTTACGTTTTTCTAAATTATTTTATTTTTTTAATATTTAATAGTTGACCGTTGCATTATAAAGGAAGGAGATGGTCCGGGGTGGCGATCATAAATAGGCTAAATAGTGGCAAAACTATTTTATTGAAAGCCGTCTTTGCAGGTCTTCTTCAGGGAGGTGTGTTCAGCAAGGAGTTTCACTTAGAACTCGGTGAGTTCTAAGCAGTTCTAGGTGAAACTCCTAGCTGAACACACCTCCCTGATGAAGACCTGCAAAGTCGGGTCGAAACGTCGACTTTCAATAAAATAGTTTTACCACTATTTAGCCTATTTATGACCACCACCCCGGACCGTCTCCTTCCTTTATATTATTTTTTGCATCTACATTTTGATTATTATTTAGTTGTTTATTTATTATTATTATTTATTATATTTGTTATTATTATTATTATTATTCTGTTTATTTTATCTTTTCTATGTATGTGGTATAAATGTGGTCTCATCTGCCTATAATTATTGTCCAACTGACAAAATAATACTCAATAAATAAATTTAAAAAAATAATGATAATGGAGCGTGACGTTCATGAGATTTTTTTCAATTATATGCAGGCCAAAAAAGTGCTTTATATCATTTTTATAGTATTTGTAAACTAGCAACAAAGACGAATATAGATTATCAGATTGAATTATTTTGTCCTGTTGAGAGCACAGAAATTTGTAAACAGTAGAATATCAAATGTATATATCTTTTCAAATTGATGCACATACATTTAATATTATTTTTATTGTTCATTTCAGTTTAGATAGATAGATAGAAAGTAAACTTTATTCTGGGACGAGGGCCCTTATGAATAACAGTTATGAACAAAAAAATAAAAACTACATCTAGCCAAAAATTACATTAATCAATATTAAAGAAAATATTCAGTATCTCAGTAAAAGAATATAAAAACTAGTAATAATAACATTTAAAAAAAAAAAACATTATTTAAATGAAAAACAAAACAAAATAATGTAAGTATGGGTTGCTTTTTTAAAATTAAAACTCAATCAATTTTAACAACCATTCACCTCAGTCAAAATCTGTTTCGCAATATTTAGTTATCTTTTTATTTTACTCTCATTATTTCACCATTCCTTTAATCTAGTATCCATAGGTTTTTATTTGTGGAAATTGGCAAATGTTTGGTTAGTCGCTACACTCATCACTTAGCGCGGTTGTTGCCTTAGAGGATAGATTTGGTGTTGATGTGGTTTAGCTCCATGCACTCTAACCGGGATAGGAAGGGCTACTGTGAACAGACCAAATCAAACTATATATATTTAGAGATTTAATTTGACATCCAGGGTCGAGATTTGTCTTGTCAAATATTTTTTCATCTTCCCGCATATCGCAAGTCCTGGGTTGAAATGACTAAGATAATGATAGAGAATAAAGTTGCCTCAACATTAGTTGTATATTTCATGATAAGTTGTAATATTGATAAAGTATATACACTAGAAAAATATTGAATAGAATACATCAGTTTGAAAGAAAAATAAACCTCGATCTAAAATTGTATTTTCCGAGTGATCTGCTCAGTCGATATCCCTGGGTGCGGTAGATAGCACGCTCACCTGCTTCATATTATTATACATTATATCATATCTTATTATATTATTATTATATTGTGCTATGCTTATTATTTTTCTGTGACAAAACTACTTAGCTTGCGCCTCCTACCTACAGTTCTTTATGGATGCTTTATGAAACTTGGCCGAATATATTAAGGGATGAGCAGCGTCTTAAGGTTTTTGAAAATAAAGTATTGCTTAGAATATTCGGACCGAAGAAGAATAAGTTAACCTGCGAGTTCAGACGGTTACACAACGCCGAATTGCGTGAACTATATCTAAGTAATTGAGGTGATTACATCGCGTAGAATAAAATGGGTTTGTAAAATTGTTGAACTTAGTAACGAAAGAATTCCTAAAAGGTTAATATTTGGTGCTCCGAACGGTAACATCCGAGGAGTAGACCGAAGCGTTTGGTCAGCTATATAGACTACTAAACAGAACATCTCATCTCTCAACAGAAAACAAATTATTAATCTACAAGACCATACTGAAACCTATCTGGACCTACGGACTTGAACTGTGGGGGACAACTAAATCATCGAATATCAAACGCATCCAATCCTTCCAGTCCAAAGTCCTTCGAACAATAGTCAATGCTCCATATTATGTCACGAACAAGACCCTACACCATGACCTTAACATCCCATATGTCCATGACATCATCCCATCCAGATTCTCCAACTTTCACCAGAACCTCATACATCATCCCAATCCTCTAGCCCAATCCCTATCCAGCTCCGAGCATCCATACCACCCCCCTCGAAGGTTGAAACGGCAGTGGCCTCGAGATCTTTTGTAAATATGCCTTTGGAGTCCTGGCAATGGCCAGCTTCTCCACTCAGCGTCTGTGGCTCTAGTGCCTTTTCCAGTCTCCACTGGCTTCTAATACTAGTGATGCGGCTGGAAAAGTGGCGCTGGGATCTTCCGGAGTCTTGCTTTGCCTTCCACGTGTGGGGGAAAAAGCCTGGTTCGGAGATTCTTGGGCGAATGTATATATTGTATATAGTTATGATTGTGTTTAGAAGTTTTTATTTTATTTTATTTGTTTATTATTATTATTTTTTCTTTTCTTGTTATTTATCTTCTTCATCAGTATTATTTATTTACTTCTTATATTTATATTTATTTCTTTATTATTTGTATATATTGTATGAATGAGAACTTTTAGCTCTAATGCTTATAGCCCTCCAGCAGTGGCTGCATGTATTACTATTCAATAAATAGATTAAAAAAAAAAAAAAAAAGACCGAAGCGAAGGTGGGAAGATTGCATTAAAGCCGATCTGAAGGGACTGGGTTTGGACGGCGAACGGTGGAGGGAGGTGTGCAATAAGCGATTGGTGGTGTCGGCATCGAACCTTCCCGAAGGTTATAAAAAAGAACCCGTTCGCTAAGCCTTTTATTATTATTATTATTATTTATTATTATAGTGTGCTATTATTCGTTGTAGTGTCAGGTCTATTCACATCGCCGTAGCATCCATCACATCCACCGAACCAAATTTGATTCGTGGTGGCTGAAACGTAAAATTTTCGATTCTTGCCAATTAAAATTTTGTTTAACCTTTCGCTTGATTTTTTTAACATTTCGAAGCTTCTCTACGTTTGTTAGTGAGAAAGCGATGCAGTTCAGAAACTTTTTAAAACACACATTACTTTTTTCTGGGATTGTTAATTAAAATAAATGTTATAAACAAAAGCGGTGGCTATTTCGATAAGGTATAAATATGAGAGATTTGTTTGAACACGTAAAAATTTGAATATTCTAGCTCTATGTAAACTAATAAATGTGAAACTCCGGTTCAATGAACTAGTTTACTTCACAAGAATATTTTTCCTCTATTATCGATATAAAAGAAAAAAGAGATGGAGACAGTGACACCAGAGAGAGGCCCCCCTTTATAAAATTATAGAATCAAATTTGCTGTCTCAAACAAAATACCCTATCGGCTTGCCTCTTCTCAGCCCTCACACAGATCCCATCTGCTTCCATCAAAAGCCCAGCTAGTTTATCTTGTAGCGCTTAATCCCGTTTTAATTCTTAATCATCATAGACCTCAAAAACTACAATTTTTAAAAGATCAAACGAATTCTCTTTTATTTATATATTACCCATCCTTTCTGTTGCTAGTCTTTATTGTTATTAATAATCCTAGCCCAGTCCAAAATATTAAAAAAAGAAATTACTAACTTTTTGACGTGGAAAAATATTGCTATTTTATAAAACAGTATATTTTGGCCAGTATTCTTTATATCGATATTAAAATATCACTATCGAAACAGATATTTTTTTAAATTTACAAAATATCACAAACCTTGAAGGATGGTTTCAAAACTGGAGGATAAAAATAAATTCCAATAAATCCCATCAAATCACCTTTACCCTTCGTCGTAAACCTATGTCCTCATGTCCTACAGTATCCTTTAATAATACCTCACTTATCCCTGTTGAACAAAGTCGATACCTTGGACTCCACTTAGACAAACGTCTAACTTGGAATCCTCATACCAGACTGAAACGACAAGAAACAGCTAGACATTTCCGACTACTCCAGCACTTACTAGACAAACGCTCTGACCTCCCAGTCAATTACAAAAGACTCATATACATGACTACAATAATAGACCTCTATTTGGACTTAAGGAGTTGAGCTCTGAGGCTCCACTAAACCATCGAATTCCTCTCGTATCCAATGCTCCTTACTTTGTCACAAACAAAATCATCCATAACGACCTTAATGTTTCTGACCTGGCCCCATCCAGATACCTATCCTTCCATAACAAACTTCAGAACCATCCTAACCCTCTCGTTTCTAACCTTGCTTCCTCTTCGATCCCTGATAACCCTCCGAGGCGTCTGAAAAGAAGATGGCCTCGAGATCTCCTTTTGTAAATACGTTTTTAGAGTGCTACCAGTTGGTAGTTTCTCAACAAGTGATTTCATGTTGTTATATTCTTTTGTTCACATTTACTGAATGTATTTTTACTTGTAATACAGTTGTAAATATCATCAATAAAAAAAAAATTTTTAAATAAAAATTTCTTGAGGAGTCTCACTAATTGCCACAAAAAAAAAAGAAGAGAAAAAATGATCTTTGTCTACTGTCCCATTATAACTAATCGTAAGATAAAAATAGTATCACTTAATTCTTTTAACTCTTATGTTGATAACTTGTTGCTTATTCCATTGAATATTTTTGTTTATCTTTACTTATTAAGGTTACAAAAAAATTTAACAACGTTTCTCAGTTCAGCATTTACTATTGTCAGGTTAAAGCTGTAATTATGACCTGTATCAAAAACTGTCCTTGTCAAAAAATATTAAAATTGTGACGTTTTTTTAAGTAAAGGAATTTGCAGAGAGAAATACTAACGAGAATAGGGTAGCACCAATCGATGGTAGTCGTAGTTTTGGATTTAAAAAAAAAACGAATAATTTTACGGCTTAGTGGGCCCTTGTTTTTAGAATATCGTTTCAAAACTGGCAAATAAATATCCGGAGATCTTGCAAATAGCAATCTGGTAAATAGAATGAAATTTGATAACATTTTTACTGGGTTATAAAATTTCTATGACCTTGGCTGTATGTTTATTATTATTTTTTATAATGGAAACCTTAATTGTTTTTCAGGTTTATGTGTGCATTGATACAATTTCAATTTATCAATTTTTTTAAGACCATTTCTTTTCATTCATTACAATTACGACCAACCATTAAATGTAAATTTTTCCTTTTAAACTTCCTTTTTTAATTAATTTTTTTAAATTATTTATTTATAACAACGTTAATTTTCACCTGTCGAAAAACTGTTGACAATCGGCACAAAGCTTGATGAAAATAATGAAAGACATGGGATGGATAGTACCTCTGTACCTCTTGTCTGGCTTGAATCGATTACCATGGTTTGTTAAGGTAGGAGCTCTCTCGTCCAGCGCCTTTTTAATCTCCTTCCTCGTATTGATGGACATGTCAGCTGTGATCAAGTTTCTTATTAATCTTTTATTGTTTCCATTTAAGTTTATATAAAATAGTTGTTAAACTATTTGATTGGACTGGTCGAGGTATTTGCAAGTAGGTCTTTTGCACATTAGCTTCGTCAGTTATTTTTTGTAACTGTTATAGAAAAGTACCAGTTACATTTGAATCAACGTTGTTATTCTTCTATTATATAATCTGTTAACATATTTTAATATGATTAACGGAAACTAGTTAATATAAATGGTTAAATAATTTAACAACAGAAAAAAAATGAGACGTTAGATTACAAATGGGAAAAATCAAACCGCACAAACTTGTATCTCTAAATCTTTTATATGTTTGAGGTTATTTAAGAGATTTTAAAAATTTTGGTTTACTATAAAACTGATGGTAGCAATTTGAAAAAGTTTTACATTGAAACGTTGATCATCTTGTATAAGTCTAATAAATCTATCCAATTTGTTCTTTTAAGGGTATCAGAGCATCAGCTGTTTTTGATGATAACCTCCCTCTGCTGTCTATTTTCGTTTCTCTTTTCTTTTATTTTCGTTACTATTTCTTTTCTCATTTTTATCTATATTTGTAAGGCTTATTTATGTATTTTAGTTTTTGAGTTTATGTTCTTTTGTTCCATCTTTTCCTTTCAGCTGTTTGATTATAACCTTTCTTAGCTGTGTGGCAATGTGCCCTTTCTTTCAGTTCGTATTTGAACGCTATTGAATGATGTAATATTATATTTTATTAAACAAATGGTGGTGTACATGATCATATAAAATACCATCTGTTAACAGATGTTTATATAATAGAAGAATAACAACATTGATTCAAATGTAACTGATACTTTTCTATAACAGTTACATAAGTCACTAGCAGATCCAGGATTTAATTTTAGGAGAGGGGTTTTTAGTCCGAAATCTTTTTTTTTTTATATATATATTTATAACGATAATTACTTCAAAAAACAAAGTAACTACCTATATGAAATAGTGTTTAAGTATTTCTTGAAGTTTTATTAAATGTAATTACACGAACAATAATACTTTAAGAGGTAATTTTAAATATTTTTTTCTATAAAACATGGTTATATTTTACAATTTTGGAAGTGGTTTTAGCTCGAAAACCCCTCTCCCCTTCCGTAGATCTGCCTGTGCAAAAAGTAACTGGTGGAGCTATTGTGTAAAAGACCTTTCTTTTCAGTTATACTTTATATCTGTGTGAATTATATTCATGTAGCCTTAAGTAAGTACCTTTATGTATTACTCCATTTTCAATGCAATGTCGCTCGGTGAAAGTTACGGAATGAGCCTTGAGAGCTTTCATAACATGAGACACGAATGCCATTGCAGACTGGTTAGCTTATGCTATTAGTGACATTTAGAAGAGAGCAGTGTCACGTCGGGATGTTACGTGACACGATAAGGCCGTGACAGTGTGCACTACGTGACAGAGAGGAGGCGACGGTGGGGTGAGCGACCTCTATTGTCCATTCTGCACTCGCATTCCTCGCCCTCAGCTGCCATGTCGTCCTGCCATGGGGGGGGCAATTTTAATTATAATTAGTCTTCCCTTAATTAAATTTACTAATTGTGATAACTTCTCTGCTATTATACTTTACTATTGTTACACTGGATGTCTCGTTAGTAGGGAACATTTTAATAGGAGTGATAGAAGACTTAAGAGCTACAAAAAAGTTCAAATAAGCAATGGTCCAGTTTTAAGCAGAAAAGTATAAAATCCAAGTGTAGTTGTCCAGTATGTCGTGTTTTTTGTTGAATAGGAAGCGATAACTAACGAAATATTTAATTTAATGAATTTACAATTGTTTCACATTAAACTAGGAAAAATTTACTTAAAACGTAAATAGAACATGTCTCTGTTATAACTATTTAAAGAGGACTTTTAAACTAAGCTAAGTACTGACTATCCTACAGATATCCCGCTTTTAAAAAAATTCTGTATTAACTAATTAGAGGTTTATTAAGAAAATATTTGAGATTCGTCTCAGGTTCTGTGAAAAAATTGTGTGATTTTTTTCCTTTCAAGTAAAAGTACCCCTATTTTCAGCCAAAATAACTACAACAAATTGTTGCAAAGCTTTTATTTCTTGTTTTTCTATGACTTAAGATGTATTATAATAAATATAATTGATTAGATAAACTTTTTATTAATATAAATTTTTTTTTATAAATTATAATTATTTAAATATTTTGAGGGGTTTTGAAACAATGTTTTTCTCCCAGATCTCTATCATAGGAATTAATCCGTATTGATAAGCGACCAACTTAACGTTTCTGATCCTAATATTAACAGTTTAAAGAAAATAATTGAAGCAATCAGCAGATTTCTTTATTCTAGATGTCAATCTTAGGAATAGAAACACTTATTTTGTCTTAATTTAGTTTGTATTATAATATATCCCGCTTTATTAAAAACAAGAAATAAAAGCTTTGCACAATCGTAGCCATTTTTCCTGAAAACAGGAGTAGTTTCATTTGATAAGATAAAAAATCGCATAATTTTTCCGTAGGACGTGGGCTGAATATTGAGTATTTCTACTTTGAAAAAACACAAAACTTGGATTTTCTACTTTTCTCCTTAGGTTAAATATTTTATCCCATGGTATCCCATAGCAACCACAATCATAGCTCAGTCTTTTCGTTTTGATTAGGGAAGGGGGAGGAAGGCGATGGACAAAAAATAAATTAACAAATGCGGTAGTTTATAATATGTTTGAAAACTAAATATAAATATTGTAAAACGAACGGGAACAGCCTTCATAAAGTAGGTACATTTATATAACTTTTCCAGCTAACAATGAATAATGTTTACAAAACGGAAAAATGTTTTTGATTTCTTAGTTAGCACAGCGTTAGAATAAAAATGCAATGTTTTCACAGTCTGAATAGTTATGTAAAATATCTATAAAAACATTCTCTATAAAATAATTTTATAATTTTACTTATCAAATATATTTTTCCAACTTTATTGTAAAAGATTTATAAGAAAATCTCATGATAATGGAGGTTACTACACGAGAGATGAATGAATCATATGATATGTTTTCATACTACTATCTCTGAATATAAATGAAAATTTAAAAAACTCCAATATTTAGGTGGTGATCAAATAGTTACGTGTCAAGTAGTCGACTTTTCTTAACCGAGTTTAGTTCATACATTTCATTCATTCATGTATTATTTATTTTCAATTTTAATTATATTTTTTCCTTTTAATTAAATCAGTCTGGCAAGCTGCTTTTCGCCAACCCCTGACAGCTACCTTGAGGTTGCCACCGGTTACTAACCAGAACGGGAAAGTCAAGATTCATTTTCTGCAGCCGCCGAGAAATGAAAATTAACTAATCCAGGTGGGAATCAACCCACGACGTGCTCGCCATAATTCCTAACAGACTTTTGGCAAGAATGAACCCTATATCTTTACATATGAATGACCACTTTTAACCCTCTTCAGTGAGGGAGATAGTATAATAATTCAATAAAATAGTAAATAAAAAATTGTTGATAGTTTCACCTTAAAAGAAAAGTGCTTGTGAAAGTCGTTCTTGTAAGTTAAAAAAAAATAGACGTGTTCAAAGAACTTTTTTTTTCTAATTTTGTTTTTACGATATAATACTCATGATTTTTTTATATGTAATATAATGAAATTTACGTGTAAGAAAATTATTACAAACATTATATAGGCTAATGAACTTAAAAATAAATCTAAGTACCTCAGGCGTTATTAGAGAAATAAACTTTATTTCCGATGGTTTCATCCTGACAAACGTTTATTTTTCTGCTTTTATTATTTCTTTTAATACTACTTACCATGGAAGCACCTTGCTTATTTTATTTAATCTAAAGGGGTTATAATCCTTCTTTTTTTTTTAAAAGTAAGTAGTTAATTTAATTAACAGTTAATATGAACTATCTAAGGTAGACCATGCATAAATATATTTCCAGTGCCATCCATCTACTTGGTGATTGTAACTGTAACGATTTGATGATTGTAACGCTTGTAGACCTAACCAAATTTGATCCTTGATGTCTGAAACGTAAAATATAAGTGGAAATTTTCGATTGTGTGCACACAATTTTTTTTACATCTCTCACAGATACAATACTTTCCCCTACCTTCAGTAGTGAGAAAACAAAAAAAAAAAAAATATTTAAGACGTAATAAATTTTTTTCTGATCTCAAATTATTTAAAAACAAACACGATCTTACTGAATGATTAAAGCCATTAAATATAAAAATCGGTCCAGTCGTTCGATTAAAAAATCATTACATTATTATAAGCGGTCAAGTTAAACCCATAATTCTTCTTTTGGCTTCACCGTAATCTGGTTATTCATCCTGAAGATTCAATATCAGTCGCGAAATTTTATAAAATTAATTATATTTCTCCTAATTGTTACAAAAGAAATAATGAAAATTGAGAATACTGAAGAGTCCTCTTGAAGATCTCCATTTTGGCTTGATGATTGTCACGGAACTGACATCAGGCTCTTCGTGACTGACTGGAGTCGTGGGCCACGCCTCGATGGTAAGGCTCTTAAATATTGTGCTGTATCTTGTTATAAATATTAGTCGGACCTGTCAACGGTCGATTGAGAATGGTTACTGTTTAGGAAACATGGTCATCCGGGTTCCGTTCCAATTGTTTTATTTATCAAGCCAATCTCTTCCTCCGTCAGTGATATTGACTTGATAATGATGATGTAAGGCACTGATTATAATTTAACTGCTGTGGATTGTATGTAAGGGTACGTGATCATGCTGTTGGATTAAACGGATTGCTATGCTAAATGATTGAATGGCTAGTAAAATAAGATTGCTCTATTTTATATATATATTGCATTACAATGTGAATTCTAAGTTTATTACTATCAGAGTTAGTATATTAATCAATTCGGTCTGCATATTATAAACTATTTTAACTGAAGTGAATTGGGTGGGTGGTGGCTGAAAATGAATTACTTAGGTACTTACTTATATACTGTGTTCTGGTACTCATCCTTCTCTCTCTCCCTGGTCACTTGGCCTCTTGCAAGATATCTTGAGGTACTACTCCATTTTTTCTTCTTATGGAATATGTAAAAATGTACTTCTTCCTGCTGGTCAGCTGTGCTCCAATCTTAAGTCGACATGATCTCACAGGTCCTCCGTATGTTCAGACTCTGTCCTTGTTGCTTCTCTCGCCTGCCAAGAGATAGCAGCTGTGCTACTCGCTTCTTCATTTAATTTAAATTGCCCATGAACCAGCTCACCTGTTAGGTCACTTTAAATACGGCGGCTCAGCCCATCTTATAAGTTCAATATAATTACAGAGGGTTACCGGGAATGAATTGGATTGATTGAAATTGGATTGAACGGAAAAAATTCGTTTCAGATTGATATCAACAAAATATATATTGTGCCATCTATGCAGGAAAATAAAACTGCGCACTTCCAATTTAGTTTACTTGCATGTACTCTTATATGGTGCTGAAAGTTGGATAATTGTGAGTAGGCAGGAAATTTCTCCCAAGGATTGCGGGGAAAAGAGGAAGAGATCGCATCCGCAAGGAGACTTGGAGTCTAGCTTATTAAAATGGTTAGACCGTGTTAGATGATGCCTTATCTCTCTAATGACAGAAGACCACGAACACGCCAAGAATGTCATTCCTGGAATGGAAAGTCAAGAAGTACTAGGTACCAGGGAAGGGTGAGAGTCCGTTGTAAATGCTCTGCTACGCCGAAAGGTACTAAAAGATGCGAAGAACAGATACAAAAAGACACGGGGGGGGGGGCTTTCGGGCTGAAGCCCCCCCAAAATGGTAAAATATAACCATGTTTTATCGAAAAAAATATTTAAAAATTATCTCTTAAAGTATAATTATTCGTGTAATTACATTCAAAAGTTATTTAGGAATCACTTAAACACCATTTATTTATTTATCAACCCTGCCGTGCCTAGTAGGCAATACGGGTGTCTGCAATAGTAAGATGTTAGGCAGGTCAGCTCAACATCTCACTGCTGCAAATGAATCTCGTTCTTCTGCTCTTTCTTCATTTTTTCCTCTTTCTTCATATGTGCTTTCCTCATCCGTTTCACGCCAATGGTATAGTACCTCTTCCTCCTCTTCTTAAATTAAAATGGGCTGGCCCCACCGCGACTTTCCACCCGTACACAAAATCTTTGTAGTACGGGTAGTTTTCCGCAGTGACTAACTGAGGAAAATCGTTCTCTGTGAGAATGTAGAGACCGGTTTCCCTCAGTAACTTAGCCCTTAGTTCTTCAAAGGCGGTGCAGTCCACTATGATGTGCTCAGCAGTCTCCGGAACACCGCAGCTAGGGCATAGGGGGTCGATGTCCATCCCATGGCAATGAAGCTTTGCTCGAAAGCCCCCATGGCCTGTGAGAAATTGCGAGATCCAATAGTCTGGGACGATCCACCTTGCTTTTAAACGTGACCGGACGGTGGGGAAGTACTTCCTCAAGGTAGATCCTTTGGGGGTTATCACCCATCGCCGGTTCCATTCCTCCAATGTGTCGTCCCGTATAATGTTTTTCCATTTGCAAGGATTCTCGTCAATTCTCACCTTAAGATGTTCCGGTAGACCTGCTGAGCCGTTTTTCTTAAATATGTGCCTCATCATATCTTCTCGCAGGAGAAGGTCGAGAGGTACCCCTCCTGCTAATACCTGCACCGCCTCATGGGATACGCTTCGATACGACCTGGTGACCCGCAACAATGCCGTTCGCTGTATTGTCGCCAACTTACTCTTCTGTCGGTGCGAGAGGTTCTGGTTCCAGGCGGGAGACGCGTACCTCATGATACCCAGAATCACTCCCTTATAAATTGTTAAGGTTGCTGGGTATCTGAGGCCCCAGAAAGCGCCCCCAACCCGACTGAGACCGTTCAAAGATAGGGCCACCCTGTTTTTAAGATAGTCCAAGTGAGGGGTAACGCTGAATTTTTTCCCAAATTTTACGCCTAGATAAGTGACCACCTCACTTGGACGTATTCTCGAACCTTGAACCGTTATGTTAATAGGGTGAGCCCTGTCAGTTTTCCCTTTCATGACAATTGTATGAGTCTTTGAAGCGGCCATTGATAACTTTTTCCTCTCGCACCATTCTCCGACCAAGTTGGCGCATCGTTCCGCTTCTTGTCTTAAGCCGGCTATGCTATTGGAGGCCACCACTACTGCCAAATCGTCAACGTATCCAGTGGCAGGGAACCGCTGTTCTTCTAACACTCCCAATAACTCATCAAAAACGAGCTTCCATAAAGCTGGACCAAGTACCGATCCTTGAGGACATCCCCTCTCTATGAAAGCTTCAGTCTCATAAGAACTGCCACGCACCGTAACACGTCTATCATGTAAGTAGCTTCGTATCAAGGCATATAAGTTACTGGGAGCATCATATTTCTGCAGCTGCTGGAGCACAAGAGGCCACCAGACGCTGTCGAAGGCGGAGGATATGTCGAATAGCATCAACATGACATACCGCTCCGTCCTCAGTTCAACGTCTTCACGTACTCTCAGCAGGGCATCAGCGGTTCCCTTCCCCTTAGTGGAGCCGTATTGCCGTGGATGACTTGCTCTGGCAAGAACTGGTGCTAGAGTGGTCATGATAAGGTTCTCCAGGACCTTGCTCATCACAGGGAGGAGGCATATTGGTCTATAGGACTTGGGGAGCTGTTTATCCCTATTCCCTCCCTTGTAGAGGAGTCTCAAATCGGCGATCTTCCAGGTTTTGGGAAAGTATCCCCTCTCCAGACAATCATTATATATTCCCAAAAGTCTCTCATCAATGTAGGGAATACTACTCTTTAGGATCGCCGCATCTATAGCATCGAGTCCTGGAGCACGACCGATTTTCTGCTTATCCACAGCAATACGGAGATCATATATGTCCCATCGTGGGCACAAGTCCGTATCCGGTGGGTATGCCGTGGTGCGTCTCACGAAGTTTTCCTCATCGCTGTCTTGAGACGGATCATCCCTGGGGTACGTCCTCGCAATGAAGATTTCGGCTGCCTCCTCGAAGTTGGTTGCCTGAACGTCTCCGTGCTTGAGGGCTGCCAATGTTTGCTGCGTACTAAACTTCCCCATGGCTACCCTATAAGGAATACCCCAGGGATTCTTCGTGGACTCTTCAACAATGAACTCATCCCAGGACTTTTTCTTCTGTGAACGCACCTCGTTTCGGTACACCCGGGCCTTGGACTTGTACTGATCACGGAGTGTAGAGCGCCTCTCGTCGCAACTACACCTCTGATACAACCGCCGTGCCTTGTAGAGCTCTCTCTTAAGGTTTGTTAAGGCCGGCGTCCACCATGGAACAGGTCGAGCTTTCGCCTTCCGGTGCTGAAGGGATTCCTCAGCGGCATCACAGACAATATTAGTGATCCTAGACACCCTGTAATCCAGGTCATCAGTCTGTTCTATTTCCGCTTCATCCCATTCATCATCTACCAATTTTCCCTCCAGCGTCGACCGGAAGGCATTCCAATCTGCCCTTCGGGTTAGATAACCCTTGGCAGTACCGTGGGAACTTTCTGAATTTTCCACCAGCCTGAAGGATATCGCTTGGTGGTCGGAACTCGTCTCAGATCGGAGGGTCCAATCAACGATGCGATTGGCTATTAATGGCGTTGCAAGTGTAACGTCAATCCAACTCTGCCCCCTAGCGCTAGAGAACGTAGGGGTAGCAGAGGGATTGTTTAATACTACTAACTGGTTCCGCGAAATAAATTCGCCTAGCTTTGCGCCTCTTCTATTCGTTTGATTGGATCCCCAGACCGTGTTCCAGGAGTTGGTATCTGAGCATATGATCACATTTCTGGTGGTAGCCGTGATCATCTCCATAGCGGATATGTCTTCGTCAATATCGTTGCTATCAGGTAGGTAGGCTGATACTAACGTAAAAGCTACATTACCCCACTTGAAATAGCAAGCGACGGAATCCGCCATAGTATGTTGCCTCAGATCCATCACATCGAGGTTTGGGTTATTAACCACTATAGCAGCCCTGGGCCTCCTCTCTCCACTGCTCAAGGCGATAACCCTCGATGTAAGGCCAAACCCCGTGACTATGTTCCCACGGCAGCTCGGTTCTTGGACCGCCATTATGTCGTATCGTTGGGAGAGAACACGAAGTTCATCTGCCACAATGTGTCGGCGGCCCATGTTGAGCTGGAAGATGGTAAGCTTACTCATAGAAGGTTCTTTTAGCTACCTCTTTGGCCCACTGTAGATGCACAGGGCATTCCCTGCTACCCGCCTTGTGTTTTCTTTGAACAACGGGAGCATTTGCCCTCGCACAATTTATGCAGGTTGGGCTAGCCTGTTCTCTTTTCTTTGGGCACTCTTTAATTACATGGCCACTAGCTGAACACCAAATGCAGACTACTGCATCTACTGTGCACGTGGCCTTGGTGTGACCGTAGCCCTGACATCTACTGCATCGAGGAGCATCGACGTAATCTTTAAAGGTTATGGTCCACCATCCTCCGTCTAGGCTTCCTATTTCGAGAAGCAAGAACCTGACTGTTGGATGCACCTCTAGTACCCAATTTTTAGTAAACCCGTTTCTGGCCACTGAAGAGAATAGTGGCCGCAGGTCATCCATGATCAGCGGAGTGGGGCCCGACTTCTCGGGTAATCGTTCCCATAAAAATCTTGCCAACTCAGCTGAATTCCATGTGTGAGGAACACCCCTTATTTCCAGCCTGGGTTTTTTCTTCAGAGCTAACTTGGCTTGCAGGCCATGGTCCCGCAATCCCTGCCATCCAATCACTTTCGTGGCATCATTGATGTCGTCCATACGAACCAAGACAGAACCTGCCTTGGTCGCACGGACTATTGCAGCATTTACACCTATTTCTTTTGGTGACGGTAGCCCATTTATAATATCAACAGGACTCTTTCCAGTCCCACTTATGGTGATGTAAGTTGGTCTCAGAGTCTGAGTGGGTTTCTTTGGCAGTGATTTTACAATCTCTGCCATACTTTTAGGTTTCTTCTCATTTGATTTCGGTTCCTTCGAGCTATCATCTTCACTTTTAGCAGCTGCTTTTGCTTTTCTCTTATTTCGTTTACTCACCACTGTCTCGAAAGGCCTTGTGTTTGCCAAAGACAAAGCTTGGTCAATATCTCCTCTTGGCATTTGTTGCTCTACCTCTCTGGAGCTCTCTCCAATAGGTTCACTAGCTGTAGATTGCAGCTCTCTAGAGGACCCAGGATAAATGTGCTTAAGCTGAGATATATTACTCGTAGCTGAAAGAGCCTCAATTACTTTCGGCACAGAGGCCTCAATTATAATTTGTGTAAGCATATCACGTACCTTCTGTGACAGAAGTGTCTCGTTAATCGCCTTTTCTACAAAAGATGAAACACTTCCATCTTTTCTTCCGTCTTCAAGGGTTTCTATCATATCAACAAGACATTGTATTTTGTTGCTAATATGATTACGAATTGACCCAACGGATTTTTTATCGTTCCGCTTTAAATAAGCCCGGAGACTCTCCTGGATTCGTCTAGCATCACTAACTAGTGTATTTGCTTTGCCATCTTTTGCATTTTTACTAACGTCAGGAGAACCATTTCGAGCTCTTTTAGCAGTACGGGTAAGGTTGGTAGGAGATTCCGAATCTTCCATCTCACTGGTTTAATAAACAATACAACGGTAATAGTCTTATTAAAGTAGAAAATTACACTAACCTGTATAACCTTCCACTATAATTACGTTTTCGTTTCAAAATGTCTTTGTGCGTCTAAAGGAAACTTTTATATAGCAGTACTTACCTTATAACTAGCAAGCACCGCAAGGCAAATGAAGACTAAGTCGCTTTGCACTATACAACACAAGTTCAACCTAACCTACAAAGTTCAAGTCTATTTACACTTTAAAATAAAAACACAAAAACTTAAACACCAGTTCATATAGGCACTTAGTTTCTTTCTTATTTTCCAAACTAATTATCGTTACTTTTATGAAAAAAAAAGCTTTCGGGCTGAAGCCCCCCAAAATTAAATCCTGGATCCGGTAGTGCAAAAAGAGTACTAATTTATGTTAAAGCTTCTTGGTTATATTTTTATTATATTAATGTGGGATTTTCTGTGTGGTTTGTATTGCTACGATGTTTGGTTTCTCTACGGTTTATTTTCTACAGAAAGGACTCGATGTTTAGTTATGTAGTAGTTTATCGTTCTTTTCTTCTTTTCGCTCGAAGCTGTATAATTTTCTCTATTTTCGGCAATGAAAACTTCATGGCTAAAGTCTCATGGACTCCTTTGCCGTGTTTTAAATAAAAATAAAAATCAGTTGTACTATCTGGAGCATCAACATTCCTGTGACCAATAACTGGGTGTCTCAGTAGTTTCTTGAAAATTTATATATTTTTTCAATTTTATCAGTTTGAGTCCATCGGCTCACATCAATATTTTTTCGCTGGATCAATCTATATTACTTTATACATATTACTTATCAATCTATATTACTTTATACACAGAGAATTAAGACGGCAGGAAGATGCTTTTACTCCCTCAAGTCAGGCTTCTTGGACAAAAAGGAAGTCTCAAAGACCACTAATAAAATTGTCTTTAAGAATACTTTCCTCCCTATATTGACGTATGCAAGCGAGTCTTGGACCCTCACTGCCAAGCACAAAAGCCAAATCCAAGCTATGGAAATGCGCTATTTAAGGAAAACAAGAAGAGATCGCGTTAGGAACGTGACCATACGAGGTAATCTGGACCTGAGGTCTGCAGAGGAGATAAGTCAAGAAAACCGACTTAGGTGGTTTGGACATATCTCGCCAATGGCTGAAAACAGAATTACCAGGGCTACCTACGAGGTCAAAGTGGAGGGAAGGAGGCCACAGGGAAGACCAAGAAAAAGATGGGAAGAAGGAGTTAAAGAAGCCTTTGGCAGGAGAGGAATGGACTGGAGTAGGAGAAGACAGCTGGCACAGACATAGAGATTCGTGGATCAGGCTCTATAAGAAGGAACCTCACACTGCTCAGCGGTAACAGAGGACTGGATTTAGTAAGTAACATACACACACACACACACACACACACACACACACTCTCACACACACACACACACACATATATATATATATATATATATATATATATATATATATATATATATATATATATATATGCAAAATGTATTAAAAATAAAAGATGATCTTTAAATTTTCATTCATTTTCCCTTTCAGGGATAACGCTATTTTATTTTTAACATACTGTATATATATGACAACTTTTCAAGCCTTTTAAGCAAAAAAAAGGAAAGTCCATTACTTCAATGAGCTTTTTACCCAGCGCTTATTTTATCTCAGTCCGACAAACCGATTCTCATTCCGTTGCCAATGTTCATTTTCCTGCTAGAGTATTGAAGGTGTAAGTTAATTTTTGAATCTGACATTGGAAGAGCGGTTTCCATATAAATTATTTCCATAGCCATACATTATATTTTTCAGATGTGTTCGTTTTTTTTCTATTTCGTTTTTTTCCTAGTTATCGTATATATAAATCGTTTCTGCTTATTTTGAAGATAACTGTAATAGCCTAATTAAGCCTAAATCCTCATTCTTTTGTCATTATTTAAAACCATTATCATAACTACAGTTCTTTATGGCCGCTTATATTAAAGGATGAGCAGAACGTCTTAAAGTTTTTGAAAATAAAGTATTGCGTAGAATATTCGGACCGAAGAAGGATGTGTTTACCGGAAAGTTCAGATGGTTACACAACGCCGAATTGCGTGAACTGTATTCGGTTAATATAATTGAGGTGATTACATATCGGCGAATGAAATGAGCTAGTATAATTTTTGAACTTAGTAACGAAAAAAATCCTAAAAGTTAAACGTTTAACGTCCATTTTAAAAGTAAACGTCCGAGGGATATACCGAAGCGAAGATGGAAAGATTGCGTTAAAGCCGATCTGAAGGGACTGGGTTTGGACGGCGAACGGTGGAGGGAGGTATATAATAAGCAATTGGTGGTGTCGGCATCGAACCTTCGGGTTCGCTAAGCCTTTTATTATTTATTTAGTAAATAAAAATAAATTCTTGAAAAAAGAAATCCATCTTGTAATTTAATCTAGAACCTTAACAATTGCCATGCGCAATCATTTTGTAATAGATAATTCCAGGCTTAAGGAAAGCGTATTCAATATTTAATTATATTCTATTTTAAAATTTAGTTTTCTCGAATTGACTATAACAGAATAACTATTGTTGTCCTAAAAACAAACGTTTTTTTTTTTTTGTTTTTTTTTTGAGAAAATGACGACTTTCCTCATTTCTTAATGGAGACTATTAATAATGTCAATTTGGTTGGGATGAATGAAATATAGTAAATAATTGTAAGTGTTATTTAACTTGGGGAGCGGGGTAGCTCAGTGGTAGGGCACTGAGCTTCCAATGCAAAGGTCCCGAGTTCGAACCCCGGCTCATGGCAGAAAATTAATTTATCTGTTTCATTGGCCGTGGAGCGACCTTGGGTCAGGAGTCCCTCCTGCGGCACACCCAGCTTCTATAAAGTGGGTACCCTTAATTAATTAAGGGGGAAAACCTGGCGGTTGAGCGTAATCTCGGTCAAATCACCTCCTTGCACAACCGTTGACCTAGAAACAGTGCTTTCCCTAAATAGTACTGAACCCCAGATCCTTCATGGGTTGTAGTGGTACAGGTTATTTAACTTAGCTATTAATGATTTTAGTGAAAAAGTACCAATTACGGAGGTTTCATTAATGAAATTCAAATCTTAAGAATGAAGCAGTTCTGAATGAACCATTTTAATGTTAACGTATAATATTCAATCCTTTAGGCAGCTATGTTGAACCAGAAATGTCGGTATATATCGCCAGCCTTCTTGATATATGTTTATAATATTGCCCGGAGGTAGGCAGGTGCGAAGTAGAACGATATAAAAATTCCCTTTGTCGACAATGGCTGCCGGAAATCTGTATTCGGGCGGCATTCTCTTTGACAGGGGGGGGGGCCTTTGGTATTCCGTATCCAAGCCGCCTTCTGATTGGTCTCATTGTCGTCTTGTTAAATCAGAGCTCTTCTCTCATTGGTTCCTGTATATCTTATCTCATCACGGTCTATTAATTCTCAGCAACAGCTGTTTTTATATGTTTCACTATCCATATGAACAGGTTTGTATAAAAACTCTTGAAGTTCATTGTGCTGTAGGGTCGGAAAAAAAATCCTACAAGAAACTCAAATGGTGAAATTTGAAATCTTTCATTCCTAAAAAATCCATATTTAAGAGTTTAAAAGAGCACTAAAAACTAATATAACTTGCTTTTTGATAACAAAAATTTACTTGGCTCACTTTACTGGAAGCGCCTTTTGGTTTATGTAATTTATCATCGGTACGTCATAACTCATTTAATACCGCAGTCATTATACTCTTCATATCCTTCACACAAATTATAAAATTGATAATGAAGAGAAGAATAGTTGGGGTGCTCAGTCAAAAAAGGAAGGCAAAAATAAATTATAATATTTATTTTTTACATATGCCGACGTTTCGACCTGTAGTTCAGGCCATCATCAGGGCTAAGAAAATAATTGTAATATATTATTTATTATGTATATGTATATGTAATATATTATTGGCATATGTAAAAAATAAATATTATAATTTATTTTTGCCTTCCTTTTTTGACTGAGCACCCCAACTATTCTTCTCTTCATTATCCACGACAGTCAACCAATTACCAATTATAAAATTGATAGGTATATAATAACTTAAAAATCCGGTCAAGCGAAGACAGAAATAAATAACATAATTTTTTTTTTGAAATTATATAAAATACTAGCTGATGTACCCGTCGTTGACGGCTGTATAGTTAAAATTTGAGAATCTTTTTTTGAGATGGGGGGAGGAGGGTCTAAATTCAATTTCATCCGTGTAAAATTAGAACTTGATCTGAATATTGTGGCGGGTGGAGTGAAATTTTCGGGATTTTTTTTCCTGATTTCTGACTTATCCGTCAATCCTAAAACTATATACAACATTTGTTAGGCTCGGAAAGTTGAATGTATTATACCTTCAACGGGATGATCGGACAAAGTTGAAAAATGAGTGTGTTTACCCGTTTTATGCGACAACGCATTAAAGATGTTCGGTATTCCGCATTTTTCCCGTTGAGTAGTACAACTTTTAAATGTGGCTCGCGATAGAATAGGTTGGGATGGGAATCAAAGTAACTGCCTAACCGTGATCTCTAAACAAATTACTCAAGAATTCATAACTTTGTTTCTACTTAATATTTTGTTTTCATTGAAAGCCTATATTTTAAGTCAAGCAAATCTAAATGTAATGTCAAAATTTCAAAAGTCTACAATAAGCCATTGCTGAGCTTACCCTGACAAAATTTTTTTGGACAATGCGGACATCCAGACCGACAAAAATTTTTTTAAAAGTGGATTTGGTGTCTGTAATGCATGGAACGGAAAGATGTCATGAAACGGGTAGGTTCTATTCGATGTATAGACAAAACTTTTATTTTATTTATATAGATGTTCTTTAACCTATAAACATTTGTTTATTATAAAGAATTATTATCAACATTAACCGTGATCTCTAGACAAATTACTCAAGAATTCATAACTTTGGTTCTATTCAATATTTTTTTTTCATTTTAAGCCTATGTTTTAAGTCAAGCAAACCTTAATATAATGCCAAAATTTCAAAAATAATTTCAATAAGCCATTGCTGAGCTTACCCCTGACATAATTTCGTTGCAATGCAGATATACAGACAGACAAAAAAATTTTTAAAAGTGGATTTGGTGTCTGCAATGTATGGAACGGAAAGATATTATAAACCGAGTTGATTCAATTCAATGAACAGACAAAATCTTTATTTTATTTATATATATTTATCTTTTCAGCTCTTAGGACCCATCAGAAAGATCGCCATGTGTTTAATATTTTTCGATGTGTTATAACAGAGAAAAAAATTGGTGGAAATCGACGACTCACTAACTGTAATCTCGCCTCGTGAGCTCGCTGCCATTTCAACATCGTATTATTGGAAATATTTAGAGAAATCATAAGTAAAATATAAAGAAGTCAGCTACGAAGTTACCGTGTGAGGCCATTCATCTTAAAATCATTTAAAAGTGGAAGAGAAACACTTTATTTTCATATAATATATACAACTGGCATATAATTTCATATAATATATACAGAAATGGTTAGTATATATGAATATAATAAATATTTATATATTTTTTTGTTCATGTTTTTTTTTTTCCTTTCTCTACCTTCTCTCTCTTTATACATCTCTCTTAGTATTAAAATGTTTAAAATTATTCGATAGAAATATTAGGAAACAATAGGAAACTTTGTGGGCTCTCAAAGGCCTGGAGTTTACGTCAAAGGAGAGAAAAAGTTCCTCTACTTCACTTGAGACAGTTCCCTTTCATATTAGCCATTGCTATAAAGTGTATTTTTAACCTTTCGATTTTTTTAAAATTATTCCAAAAACATAAATTTTTTCTTTAGTTTTCAATTCGTATATAGTGTATTTAGAAATGTATGTGTTTTTTTGCACTTTTTAATTTCCTTATTTCTAAGTTATTTTATTTTATTTATTGTATATACTTTTTTATTATTATTTATTTGTCATTTTTCTTCTGTTTATTTTATATATTTTGTACATATAGTGTGAATGTTATCCTACCTCACTCACTATAACTAATGTCCAAGTGACAGAATGTTGTAATATTCAAAAATAATACCTAAATAAAAAATAAAATAAACTATTTTACAACAAATATATGTTGTTAATACTATATAATTGTAATTAGTTTTGGAAAATTGTCTGTAGCGATTAATAAGTATGCTGTGTTTAAAGCAACCCAATGTAATTGGGCTGCACCCTTTTATGATAATAAAGTGATTCTCTCTCTCTCTAATGAAATTTTTTGAAGAAAGCAACATTGAATTAAGAAATAGCATTGTCCATTGTTTTAAAACATGACAGAGCTCCTTTGAAATTGATTTTATGTTGCCTTTTTAAATGTAGTCCCATAAAAATATTTTATTGTTTTCTCTACGTGTTCATACATTCTGGGTATATGATGCGAAATTTCAAAGAATTAAAGAATATGTTTGGTTTCTGTAGCCAAAAATTCTTAGCATTTCGCCTATTTCAAGAAAAATAATTATTATAAATCAACATTTTTTTTTCAAAAAGAATATTAATTTTTCTTTTAATTAGGTATTTTTTTGACATGAAAGTAAATTTGGAAAAAAAAAAATTATGTATTTTTTTATTTATTTTTTTTGGCTCTAAGACTTCAAAAAAATTCCCTTTCGCATTGTGTTATAATATTTAACTTGAAATAAAAAATAGCCCAAAACTTTACAAAATGTATTTTAGGATATTATGGGTTTTTGGCTTATTTTGGAATCACTACTGATATATGTATCTTTTATTTTACTGTAAGATTTAAAAAAAATTATATTTCGCTGCGTCTTATATTATTTAACTTAAAATAGAAAATATCCCGAAACTTTACAAAATCTCTTTCGAAATATTTTGGACTTACTAGTGATGCCTTTTTTTGAAATTACTAATGATATCTGTATTAACTAAAATAATCTAAACCAATTATACTATATAATGAATCACATTATGTAAAGTATATAAGAATTATGGCAATGCATATTCATTAGCAATGGTTTAGTATTTCCAAACAATTATACACCTAAAGTAACATTACCTTCCTAGTTACAAAGAAAAATAAATAAAAGGTGATTTCAATTATTGGACTAAATTTTTTTTAATCATTAGTAATATTCTAAAAAAAAATAGCATTACTTCAGTAATACAGTAAAAATTTAAAAACTAAACAAAGCATAACGTTTGGAATAGAACATATAAAAAAGAACTAAAGACCACATCTTTGCTCCTAATTGTCCGATTTTAACTATTTTTTTTTTTAGGAAATTCCGTAAACTTTTAAAAAACATTTTAAATCGACAAATGATCTATGGGGCTTCACTAAACCTTCAAATTCCTGTAGCATCCAATCCTTACAATCCAAAATCCTTCGTAAAATCCTCAATGCTCCTTACTTTTTTACAAATAAAATCATCCATAATGACCTTAATGTTCCTTATGTATCAGATTTGGCTCAATCCAGATATCTGTCCTTCCATAATAAACTTCATAATCATCCCAACCCTCTTGTCTCTAACCTTGCTTCCTATTCAATCCCTGATTATCCTCCGAGGCGCCTGAAAAGAAGATGGCTACGTGATCTCCTAATATAGATATATTATTAGAGTGCTACCAATGGGTAGTTTCTCAACATGTGTTCCATGTCATTATACCAATGTGCGAATTTACCAGATGTATTTTCTGTATACAGTTGTAAATATCATATAAATAAATTTAAAAAAAAAAAAATCGGCAATAAAATGTAAACTTTTTGTGTTATTCGGAATTTAATTTTAACATCCCTCGTAACTTTTTTCCAGCTTCTTTTCGTTGAAGTATGTTATATAGATAAATTTAAAGGGCGTCTAGAAAATGACTTAGGAGAAGTTTCATTTAAATCGGTACATTCGTTTAGGAGCTACAGTCTATAGCAATGTAGGATTTTTCGGCCACCATATTGGAATTAAAAGGCGGATAGTAATGTCGATGAAGGAGGATCATCCTCGGGTTACCACTGATTTTATTTCCAAATTTGAAAAAAAAATTGGTCCATTAGTTTCGGAGAAAATGAGCGGACGGCGGACGGACAAAACAATTTGTATTCGTTTTTAGAATTCTACGCATCCTGAAACGTAAAACCTCAAATTTTTAGAGGAGGTTAAGTTTTTGAATTTTTTGGTCGATCACAATGGTTGATTATTGAAAATAATAAACCAAAAGTATTAATAATAAACTTTTAGTGTAGTAATAACAATAAATAAATTAATAATAAAAGACTTAGCGAACCCAAAGATTCGATGCCGACTCTACCAATCGCTTATTACACACCTCTACCGGACGCCGTCCAAACCAAGTCCCTTCAGGTCGGCTTCAACACAATCTTCCCACCTTCGCTTCGGTCTGCCCCTCGGACGTTTACCATTCGGTACAGAAAATATCAACCTTATAGAAATTATTTCGTTGCTAAGTCCAACAATTTTACAAGACCATTTAATTCGCTGTGATGTAATCACCTCAAAAATATTTTTAGTTTAGAAGATATTAAATACTTTTCGCGTGTAACGATCATTGTTATTGTTCCGTTAAACTTGAATAATACAAAACTGAAAAGTTGTAATTTCCGGAGCTAAACATTAGTCGCTGCGTGACGACCCTAGAGACAGAAGCGGTTTTATCTGAGGAGGGCCGCGCGGTGTTTACATCGGCGACCGCGGGCGACGTGTGTGCCGCGGGACATCATTATGGGAGCCGTCCTCGCCGGAAATGTCCTTCCCATTTCCTGTTCGAGGGGGAAGTGGCCGCCTCCACCGGAACAAGAGCGAACTCGGAACAGAGGTTTCACCTTACTTTCCTCTCAACATCCTCTCTCTCAGTCTGACGAATATTTGATTGGCAGCGCTGTCTTTAACATCATATTTAGGAATCTTAAAAATGTTTATGATTTTAAATATAATTAATTTTTAATTTTATACATTAAATTATAATTTATTAAAATTATATATAAAGAAAAATGTTCAAACTATGATTTTTGGGCTACGTAACATAAACTTCAATTTTTTTTTTTTATAAGATTCATAATTCCAAGCTAAGGATGTAACATTTATACCTTAATTGTGGGTAAATGGTAATGAAGAGAAGAATAGTTGGGGTGATCAGTCAGAAATAAGAAGGCAAAAATAAATGATAATATTTATTTTGACATTTGCCGACGTTTCGACCTGAAGTTCAGGCTTCATCAGCGCTGTTTCCAAAAAGGTTGATGGAGAAAATCTCCAAAAAATTTTCTCCAGCAACCTTTTTGGAGACAGCTCTGATGAAGGCCTTAACTTCAGGTCGAAACGTCGGCAAATGTCAAATTAAATATTTCCATTTATTTTTATTTGACTGATCACCCCAAATATTCTTCTCTTCATTTATACCTTACCTTCGGGGCTAATTGTACTTTTAGTTTTTGTAAAAAATACGTTTCTGCATATTTAAATGGCAGTAGAGAACGAAATTTAATATAGTGAATACTTTACTATTCTCTGAATTTACTTTAGCTCAATTCCAAGTAGTATTTGAAATATTGGCATACATATGAAAATACATTTATTTTCTATACATATTTTTTTTAATTTATTTATTTAGACATATAATAGTCTGTCTAGTGGACAATAATTATAGTGATATTTGAACACATTGACACCATATATACAGAAAATATAAAATTAACAAAAGTAAAATAATAACTAACTAATAATCAAAAAAACTATGTACAATAAAAAATAAAATCACCTAAAGATAAGTAAATTAAAAGCATAAAAACACGGTTATACCTATATACAATATATACAATCAGGCAGGGAACCCCAAGCCAGGCTTTTCCACCTAACTATAGAAGAAAAAGCAGGACTCCAAGAGATCCCTGCGCTACTCTCTTAATCGCGCCACTGCTGCTAAAGCCAGTGGAGTTTGAGCGAGAGCGCTTTAGCCACATACACTCATGTCTTGAGTGGAGAAGATATATATTGCGAAAGGTCTCTGGGCCATTTGGATGATTGATAAGGTTCTGATGGAATTTGGAATATCTTTCAAGGATAAGGTCAAGGACAAATGAGATATTAAGGTCATGATGTAGGGTTTTGTTGGTTTCATAGAACGGAGCATCCACTATTGTTCGGAGGACTTTGGATTGAAAGGATTGGATGCGTATTTTCTGTATTAAAATGCAAAATTAGAGTAGCCACTTTATATAGGCTAGGTGTTTCTACCCAGTGTCGATCCACGACTGATTTAATACAATTAATAATTACCTGTCATCAGCCGGTTTCGAACCCATGACCTTGAGCTTTGGAAGTCAATGCTTACCCACTCAGCTACTCTGCTCTCTATAGACGAAAATAGTGAATGGATTTGTTATTAAACCATATTTATACTCAATCTCATTTTTCTCCATGGTCGGGCCAAATCAAACAAGCCGTCCCTAAATTTGTTTGCGTCCGTAAGCGAAAATTGTGAATGAATAGCGAAAAAGAAAAATAATATATAAACTTAATTTCAATAAATAATTTATACAAAATTAATAAAACCAAGTTTTTATTTTATTATCGTTCTTAAATCCACGCCAAAACATTGGATAAAATATATTTCAAGGACAGAAATAGGTTCGAAAGGTGTACAGTTCATTAGGTATATATGTTGTGACAGTTAACTCTCAAGGTAGTTAAAGTAACTTTACTGCCACGACAAGTACTGTCAGCTGTCACGCTAAACGTTTACTTTGACAGAAGTGTCAATGTATAGCTTGTCATAAAGGTAACTGTCATGCTGTTCAAACCGACCATTTTTTTTTTTTTTTTTGTGGGGGGGAGAGGGTTTAAGGCGTTAAACTGGGCCTCATTTATTTTTATTCTCCATTGAGGAACTCTTATGGAGAAAAAATACATTCGCGCTCCTGTACTCCATTCAACAGTCTATGAGTTGTAAGAAAACTTAATACTGTTTTTATGTGTCTTTCATTATTCATTAGATTTGTCTGGTCGATTCTCAACCTGGTTATGGCGACATCCTTCTGCGATTTTTCACAATAAATTTTCCATTTCAACACTGAAGTTACTGGCCTAATATTCTTCAATTCAACCGCTATTTTTTCATGCTCACATTAAAAAAAAATAAATAAATATTATGTATATTAAAAAAAAATTCTTTCAAAATTTTCTTTAGATGTCAATTTTTTTTGTATAGTCTCGCGGAATAGATGGTTTGATTGTAAGGTTGGATTCCAAATTAAGGTCATCGTAACTTAATCTAAACCGGATAGCTACTCCATCAATTCATATTAAAATAATTATATTCGGTGACCTATTGGATATTGATTTAGTTGTAATACATATTAAGCAAAAAAATATTGTTCTCATCATTGAATACTCAATGATTGACCAGATATTGAGGAAAGAGACGGTCCGGGGTGATGGTCATAAAAAACTTAGAATAATGAAAACAATTGAGCCGACGTTTCGACCCAACTATGTAGATCTTCATCAGGTCTAGAATGAACAATATCATAGGCCATAGAAACGTTTAGGAATTACAAGAGATTTAGATAACAAAATAAGAAAATTATAAACAGAATAAACAAAAAGTACTATAAACATTAAAATATAAACAGATTAAATAAAGTATTAAGGAAAGTCAAATATAAAACCAGAAAACCACGAGCTATAATAGAGTAAATAAGAATTTGTAACAATACACCTACATACGAATACAATAAAAAATACGAAAAATAAACGTAATCGCGATTATAATATGACAAATTGTTCTAGCCCTGGTAAAGACATATATAGTTGGGTCAAAATCTTTGCTTCATTAAATAGCCTTGACTATTATGAAATTTCTAAAATGGGTTATTCAAAATATCTCGGATTGGCGTTTGACAGAAGAATGACACGGGGCCCACATCAACAAAAAAAAATCTGGTGCGCGCAACACACAATTTTCACTTTTTAGTATGTTATATAGATAAATTTAAAGGGTGTCGAGAAAAAGACTTTAGTGAAGTTTCATTGAAAGCGGATCATTCGTTTAGGCGCTACAGTCTATAGCAACGCAGGTTTTTCTGCATTTTTTTTTCTCCTTTATTAACATATCAAATTCTTTCAAAAGTTATATTTAGCATTGTTTCATCACTTTTAATAATGTGAAATGAATAACTTTTTAAAATGAACCGTATTAAAGGTACTTTAGAGGAAGGGGTATATGAACATTGGGCATTTAAGCCCTGTAAAGTGACATCAATGGGGATAAGACCTAATTGATATTAAAGACCACTTAATTATACAATGATACACCGAGTTTAATCAAAATCGTTTGAGCCGTTTTTGAGAAAATTGTGAAAATGTGTTTCAGCGTTGATATAAAGTGGTACATCGGGTTAGCCGATTTTAAGGAAAAAGTTGCCGTCACATCTAAGGCATATACCTATCTTAAATACATAATATCAGTTTCAAAGGACTTTTCGTTTTTGAACTAGACTGCTAACATACAAACACACAGACACATAGACCATTTTTCAGGACTTGGTCATTTCGACTCAGGGTACCTCAAAACGTATAAATCCGTCGAAAACTCAGATTCAAAAATTTTCTCGATCGCAATACTTACCCTTACTATATATTACAAATATATTTAAGTGAAAGTAAAAAAGTACTTAAGACTACAGCTGTTATACTCACTTCTTTCAACAGGCTCAAATCTAAATCTAAAAAATTAACGGAACACTTAAATTAATTTACTGAAGCCTATATAGACCTATGCTTCACAGATATATGGAACAACCAAACCGACCCACATACAAACCCTTTTTTTGAGTCATTCAGCACTATAATTAAAGCTCCATGGCACGTTACAAACATTACTTTAAATAAAAATCTAAACATACCAAGATTTCACGTTAGCTTACATGGACATACTGACACACTCATAGAAGGTATGAGGTACAACTAGCATTCTCGAAAACACGCTTCAGAGGCCCAAAATAAGCTTGACGAGGGATGTCCTAGCTTAAAAAGTATACTAAAATCAAGAAAGGAAAGGATGCCGCAGGGCACTCCTCTCTCTCACCACGATCACTACTTGTACTCCTCCCATCAGGAGATTCACTGATTTCCAGTACATCTGACAAGTGTGGGTGAAGAAATTAAGTTATAAAAAAAAAGTAGATAGTTTAAGTTTATTGTTGATGACGCTACTCCGGCCTCACTCAACATTATTTTCTTTATTAATTGATGTTTTCCTCAAAGTTAGATCTCGTCTTTAAGAAAGGTAAAACTGACATTTCCGTGTCGTGAAGTATTTTAAAGCTGAGATGAGCTTAAAGGTTGATGCTTAGTTAAAGTCTAACTTCATTTCCGGCTTTTAGGGCCCGATAAAAAGTTTTCAAGTCTCCAAGTTATGGATTAAGTCCTAACTCATTTTTCGAACCTCATTCAGTTTTTTTTTTCTTTTTTAAATTTTTTTCTCCGCTTCACTTCCTAAACTTTTGTTACAAGATTGTCTGCTTTCCTCGACCAGTATTTCGTTGACACTTCACTGAGGAGGTGAAGATTTTAGCAACCTGCGTAAAACCTTGAGGTTTCATTAATTTGATGAAAATTTCATCCTGAAGCTAATCATGTTTTGCACTCTCATAGTTCTCTAGATTTCCAATTTTTTTCCTTTTAATTAATATTTTGTAAAGTTTCGATTGGCTGTGGTATATCTTTTAGAACAAATTAAGAGCCGTTAGTCGTCTCAGAGTAGCAAGTAAAGATTTTATGAAAATATACTTAAAAGATGCTACTTTGACTATTAAATCCAGTGAGGTATGTGGTGCATGCAACTGCCTTGTAACTGACCCGGTAACTCATTTTCTGATCCAATGTATCAAGTTCAACGAGCCGAGAAATAAGTACTTGAAGGCATTTATCACTGAATCGAGAGAAGATGCCAGTGTGGAGGAGATACTGAAAATAGACACTACGAAAAAAATAAACCAACTGTATTATTTCATACAGGGATGTTCATTGAACTGTTAACTGGGAAAGTTAATCTTATAACATATATTAATTCTTATTTATATTGTCATTTGTCTTATACCTCTCGAGTATTTAAAAAAAATATTTTACTAATTGTTTATGTAAATATCTATATATCGTTTACTAATCTGTTATTATATTAGTCATACTTAATGCTGTGGACATTGTTAATGTTATGTTTGAATGCAGTACTAGACTCAAGATCTAACATTGTTAATTATACCATTATATTTTTTTGTACAGCAATTTCCTTAGACAAATAAAATAAACCATACTACTACTATGTTTTAGAATAGTATAATTTATTAACATCGTGTCTTGATGATTTATTTATTTTCTGTATATATGGTGTAAATGTGTTCATGTATCACTCAATATAAACTATTGTCCACGTTACAGATTGTTATAATTCTAAATAAATAAATAAAAAAAATTAATTTTAGAATACACATTAAATAAACAAATAAGGTGTGTTCTTTAGACCACACGATAGAAGTGAACATCGACAAGGCGAGATTATTAATATGGAATATAGATTATAAATAATAGCTCATTATAAAGAGGATGAAATACAGAACATTTCCCTCGCTTAAAGAATGTAGGTCTGATTTTTAGTTTCTTAGATATTTAAATCTATATGCAAAAACACTTCAATTGATATCAGTGATCAACCTTGCAGGGGGAGAGAGGGTGCGAATTTCACAGGACATTCGGGAAAAAGTTTTATAACAATATATTAAAACTTCATAAATACGCAAAAATAAACTTAACTTAATTTTAGCTATATTTTATTTAAATCAACCAATGTTGCCGAAATGCGATACCAAGACTCGTCTTGGTCTTGCGCACTCAGTTTTGATCTTGGTCTTGGTCTTTCTCAAGAGTCTCGCAACAGTTTTGCAGTTACCTATTAGCTTATTACTATATAGATATAACTATAATTTTTAATGCAGGGGGAACTTAACTAGGTCTTAATGAAAAATTTGGAAGAGTAAATGCCAAAGTATTTTGAATATTTAATAGTTGACCGTTGTATTATGAAGGAAGGAGATGGTCCGGGGTGGCGGTCATAAATAGGCTAAATAGTGGCAAAACTATTTTATATTATGCACTTCGAAAACTTTGGAGTAACCCAATATTGCGAGAAAATAATTTCTATTTTAAATAGAGCTGTAAGTGAAAGTTGTGATGTGCGTACAAGATTATTTATTTTTGTTGGGGCGTATATTTTATGGATCTGATAGAAATAGTGAGATTACGAAATTAATAAATATTAGTTTAAGATCTAAGTATTTAATTATATATTATCATTATTTACTTAATTATTTTGTAGTAAATGTTATTATAATTAAATACTTAAGCCATTCGAATCACAAAATAACCTTGTAATGAACGCCTGATCGATAATGGCGTTTGAACGAGATCGTTCAGAACATTCATTGAAAATATTCATTTGTTATTATTAGCCTTAAATCGATTGTCCTGTAATCGATTTATTAATGTTGTTGAGGGGGGGGAGAGGGGGGAGGAAGGAAGTTACCTAGCCGATTTGTCTCCTGTCATTTCTCGGTTTTCCTCCCCCCCCCCCCTTCTTCTCCCCTCCGGAATTTGTTCTTCTTGGCGAACTGCCTTCCGCTCCCTGGTTAATTTCCGATAGTGCCCCCAGCCCTTGACTAATAGCCTTAAAATCGATGAATTAGCTTTGTGGATGAATTATCGATTCTACAATTACACCTCGATTCGTTACTCAATCTCATCGTTAAGGTCCCTTATCGTACTGTGCCGGTTGGGAAATCAATTTGCATTAGATGGATTTAATATTGATTGAATGGGATTTTTTAAATTACAATAATTTTAGAATACACATTGAAAAACCACTAAGGTGTGTGCTTTTGACAACACAATAAAGTAAAAACATGAAAAAGGGGAGATTAATATTATGAAATATAAATCACAAATAATAGCTCACTACAGAGAGGATGAAATGCTGAACATTTCCCTCGCTTGCAGTATGCAAGTCCGATTTTTACTTTATGAGATATTTTAATCCATATCTTCAATAAAACTTGTTATCATTTGGTTTTGGACACTATTTCTTCCCTCGCCTACTCTCTAATTCAGCATAACGTTAAAATACAATTTTAAATAATAGCTCATTATAAAGAGGATGAAATGAACATTTCCCTTGCTAACAATATGCAAGTCTGGTTTTTAGTTTCTAAGATATTTTAATCCGCATGAAAAAACACTTCAATTAGTCGACTCCAGCCGACGTTTCCCGAGCGTTACACATCGGAGATCTGACGACTATATCTAATACACTCTCCACAAGAAAGTGCAAAACGCACCTAAAAATAAGCAAACACAAAACGGTTCAGCCCCTTTTTCTCCTCTATTATTCAACCGATTTTCTTCCTTCTTATTTTTTTTTAATAGATATTGACGAGCTTTAGTGTTATCAATAAATACAAATATTGAATAGTATGTAAATAAAAATATAAATGGTAGTTTGTTCCTAACGGCTAATCTCCAAAACTTCTTCACCGATTTCTTTTAAATTTTGACACAACGTCGCAATAATATTTAGAAGTGTTTTTCTATACGTTCCATTATCATCCGGCCTTTCCTTTCGAAATGGCGGCCGAAAAACCTGATTCGCTTTAGACTGTAGCGCCAATACGGCTTTGAAAACAACCTGCTTAAACATTTATGAGGAATTCAGTATTTTATTTGAGAATAACTAAAAAATTACACATTTTTTTAATAGATAATACCAATATTTATTTGAAAGCTTCCTGAATTCCCTACAAAATAAAAAAAAATCATCGAAATCGGACTATTTGTTGCAGAAATATATCTTTTTAAACATTTAATACTTTTTCTTTTGCAAATTCGGTTTCCTTTATTTTGGTTTTTGATAAATCGAAAACTTTACATTTGCTGAGATAATTGGGACTATTATTTGAAGATTCCATATGTTTCCGATTTGGCCCAATCCAGATACCTATCCTTCCATTACAAATTGCAGAACCATCCGAATCCTCTCGTTTCAAACTTTGCTTCCTCCTCGATCCTTGATAACCCTCCGAGGCGTCTGAAAAGAAGATGGCCTCAGGGCCTTCTAATATAGAACTTTAATTTGAGTTTCTCTTCATGTTGTACATGTCATGTTACCAATGTCATATTTCCATGTAATACAGTTGTAAATTTCAATAAAATAAAAACAAAAATAAAAAAAAATTATTTGAAGAGATGATACCATTGAATGTTAGTGGAACTTTACCTGATAAATTAAATTTAAAAATAAATTCTATTGTTATACTCATTCTTAACTTAAATACTGCACAAGCATTAGTTAATGGAACACCGATGAGAGTGATGTACTGAAGGGAGCTACTTTAAATAAAAGAATTTTTATTTAATTAATTTAATATTTTCTGACACAATAATTACATTCGACTTTCAAGGAACAACGTTCTTATTAATAGATTCATTTGCCAGGACCATAATCAAATCGCAGGGTCAAAGTTTTGGGAAAATTCGTGTATTATTGCGACGTCCAGTAATTTCGCATGGACAATTACATGTAGCAGAAAGTAGAGCACGTTCATTTCAAAGTTTGTATTTTATATTTTCAATGGCAATGGGCAAGGCTATGTACTAAACAATAACAGAACATTGTTATAACGTTTCGTTGTTATAATTCGTACTAAAATTACAGAAATGTAACCATAAACTTTCCAAACAGATGAAACTGTTTCCTCAAAATCAAAACTGTTCATCTTCCTTTAACTAAAAAGGCATCAAATGATATCGTTTATGATGTTCGGAAGTCACTCAACTCAAGATTACCCACTATGAACTGTCTTCACAGATCTAGCGCCGCCCTCTGTTAGCTGATAGAGGCGAATCGTTATTACCAGATCGAGCTGAGGCTGCGATAAGCGATGCGAAGTCCTCGTACAGAATACATCCTTCAGGATCGCCCGCTGGCTTGATGGATGGATCCGGGATCTTCCTTTGTGATCCTGGTTCTTCCCTGAGGATTATCCTCCCTCCTGGAGGCTCTGCCCCAGCTGTATATGTTTAGCCCTTTCGTTCCCTTCCGTGGCAATTATGGGTTAAATCTATGTCCCTCTGGTAACAGCGTCGAATGATATTTCTGTCATCCACACATCAGTATTATTTATATTTTTGTAACACTTCTAACTTTATTTTTTATTCCATTTAAGTAACAAAGACTATGTTAGTAAATTTAATAAATACTCTTAGTTTTTTTTTCTCAGATTTCTGTGATTTTCTATCCAATCACAAGTACCCTTGTTTTGCAAAAATGACTACAATTAACTGTTGTAAAGCTTCTATTTCATGTTTTTCCGTAATTTGGGATGTGTTAACATAAGCATAGTTACCTGAATACATATTTTATTCAAAAAAATAAAAGATTATAAAATAATGATTTTTCAAATATTGTTTATGTAAAATGGTTCTGAAACTGTGTTTTTCTTTCATATTTCTGTCATGGGAATTTATATGCATTTATAAGTTACAAACTTTTAGTTTCTTACTAAAATTTACGTTTAAAATAATAAAATCTACTGATTGCTTCAATTATTTTCATGATAACGTAAATATTAGAACCAGCAACATTGATTTTGTCACTTATAAATATTCATCAATTCCCATGACAGAAATCGTGAGAAAAAACTCAATTTCATAATCACCTTACTTGAAAAATAGAGTTTTTATTATATTGATAAATAAAAAAAAAATACATTTGCATTCTGATGTTTTAGAGGTGCATCCTCTAACAGTTCTCCTAATTCCAGTAATCGTACTAAATCTATTTTATATTCCCTAAAATGAAAGTACCAATTAAATAACCGTCTCACCACACCATTACGGAAATATTATGTTGAAAATTATTTTTGATTTTTGCATTGGAATATTTATCTTCTAACACATGGCTGTTGTTTTATTAATACATTCACGGGTAAAATTTCCTGTAAATCCACCGACAAAACTGGATTCGTTTGGGATAATGTGTTGTAAACATAATCATATTGCTAATACATACATAAGATATTGTTTATGAATTTTTGTTTATCAGCCAATAAAATTTAAACAAATAAAAATCGAATGAAAACATTCGAAACATTGTTTTTTTCATTATCTCTCAGTGTGCAGCACTCACTTGAAATTTCTCTGAAATCTCTTCTTGGCATATCCTTTACTTATAATTTATCTTTTACTCTAAAACTTTACAATTCATTGGGGAAAATATTTTTAAAAAATTAAAATAGAAATACAATAGAGGACATTCAACTTGGCTTCAAAAGTTTTGCATTACTAAAAATTATAGTTAATTTAGAATTATTGGGAAACAAATAAAATAAATATTGAGTAGAAATTTATGATTTTATTTTTTATCTACAATTTTAATATACTTAATCCTTTTATTTTTTATGAAGAGAAGAATAGTTGGGGTGGTCAGTCAAAAAAGAAGGAAAAAATAAATGATAATATTTATTTTTACATATGCCGACGTTTCGACCTGAAGTTCAGGCCATCATCAGGGCTAAGAAAAGAACCAGATAACAAGGTATGAGAAATATAAAAATTACAGTAAAATGAAGTTGTTAGAATATTTTGATGTCCAGTTCGGTATAAATATTATAATAAATAAATATCATTTATTTTTGCCTTCTTTTTTGACTGACCACCCCAACTATTCTTCTCTTCATTATCCACGACAGTCAACCATTCACCAATTATGCTTTTATTTTTATATTTTTATTTCTCTGCATATTTTTATTGCTAAGCGAAGCTTTTTTTATAATATTGTAAATATAGAACACTTTATATAATATTTTATAGCTGTTGCTAAGGCGAATTATGAGTTTAAATTCTGATTTGTTGCGTCGAGAAATATCCACTTAAGGTTCAGCCACACCTGTGCCCTGGAAAATATTTGACGAATGTGTAGACAAATCTTCAAATATTGGAGGCTATATTTGATGATCGTTGGTCAGTATTGTTGGTTAGATTTTGGAACACATGCCCAATATTGTTCACGAGTATTAGAGCAAATCTTTTACGTAATACTTCGAACATGTATTTTGTTGAATATTTATAAGTAATAAACTATGAATGGTAATGTAGTTATCAGAACATTGTAGAGACAGCCGCTGAATGTAACCTTCACTTTTGGAATGGCTAAATTAACTCAGGGTGAATTGGAACAGTTACCTCAAGTTATTCTGTTTGCGCCTCATAAAGCTCTGCCCCCCCCCCCTCGCCCCTCGGTATAAGATTTGTAATTCTAATCGCAGCGGCTGTTCTTAGGAGCGGGTACCGGTAGTGGTACTGCTCTGAGCTCTAATGGTTAGCATTATCGTAACTGCTACAAAAACAGTCCGTCTGCTTCTCTCTTTATTAGAATTTCAAATCTTTACGAGAACTCTCCCAGCTAGCCACTGATTGCGAAAGGGTGGGAGTTGACTTTCGAACCTTCAATTGGCTGAGCAGCGAAGGCAGAACTATGTTAAGATATTATTGGAAGGACTAAAGAAAAGGGTGTAGTTGGATAGCGCATGTTGCGGCATCGAAATTTATGAGGGGGGCACATTTCTACGGAGTTATGAATTTTCAAAATGAAAAATTTCAAATCAAATGACAAGCGGAAGCATGGAACAGATCGCAGGATAATTGTACATAATCTAGGAATATTTAAATTATACTTTCGTTTGCACTGTTTTTAAGAAGAAGAGAGGAATAAAATATCTTAGATGGGGTGGGGAAGGTTTATGGGATAATAAATAACTGATATGTCAATTTGAGGCATCATCAAGACCGATAAATAATGCTGCATGAATATAGATCAAATATAATACATCTTACTTTATCATTTGAAAAAGGTTAGAAAAATTTAAGCTTTGCAGAATGGATTATTAAGAAATAATTCATCGTAAATGCCAAAATGCAGTTTACTTGTTTTAATGAGATTAATATCTTTAAACTACACGACTTTGACTTATGAAACCTCGTATCTGTAGGCGAGGTCGATATTTATCTAATGTATCTAATAAGTAACCAATTTATATAGTTATTCTGATCAGTTCGTACCATCACTAACCGTCAACAGTCGAGAAACTAAAAAATATTATTTGACTTTGACATACGTCTTCAGTGATGAACACAAAGCTTCCCTACCTTCGGTGGCAAGGAACCGGATATACAGGAAAACATTGATGGTTTTAATATTTTGAATAGTGTTTCATTTATTTATGATTTTTAAACATCTTTGATCTTTAAAAGTGGTTCGAAAAATGGAAAATAAAATAAATAGCAAATCCACCAACGGAACTTGATTTTACACATGATTGATGTTAAACTGTCGCAGACTTTGATTGGAGGGCGCGTGAGAATAGACCAAAAAACAAAAGCTGGAGTTTTTATTAAGAAAAGAAATTAGACATAATTATTGTGAAACGTAAATAAATATAATATTGATTATTTAAAATTAATTTGTTGATATGTTTGTTTAGTTGTTAGGATTTTATTTTTTATTTTTTTTTTCTGTTTTGCTTATTATTTATACTTGAAAATGTCTAAAAAAAAATTGAATATATAAAGTATTTATTTAAATAAAACGTAAGGGAGAAGAGAGACAACCCTCATAACATTTCTAAAAAAATCGGAGCTAAAAATGGATAATAATGAAGTGAATAATATCTTTAATTTATTAGTGTGTACAAATTCAAATAATAGAACGTTTTGCCAGAGTCCGATTAGTTAGTCGCGGAAAAAGTGATAAAAATGTTAGGTAAAATTAAAGGCTGAATGAATCATAAAATCCTAGGATATGTTGATATATATATTATTGTATTTGAATATAATTGATAATTTAAATAATAATAACAAAAAAAAAATGTAATAAAATAGTTACATTCTTACTATTAGAGACTCCAGCCTAGCGAGAAAGTCGACTATTTTTAATCGAATTTATTTTGCATATTTCATTCATGTAGCTTATTTATTATTGGTTATAATTTGTTAACTTAAATTATTGGGGGGAGGGAGCGATATTGGTTGCATGATTTTGTTTCCTTATTATTTTGTCTGGAGAGACAAGTCTGGTTTGGAGTTCCCTCACCAAATTGTAAATATTGTATATAGGTATGTATGTGTTCTTTTAATTTATTCATTTTTAGGTTATTTTATTCTTATTTATTGTATATATGTTATTTTTCTGTATAATTTATTTTATTTACTGTACATAGAGTGTGAATGTGATCTGTTAACACTATTATAAATGTCCTTTGAGGCAGGTTGTAATATTTCTCAATAAAAATTAATATTGCTATGATTTAAAAAAAAAATTATTTTGTCATTTGTTTCATTTCTTGTGCCAATTATTCGCATGGAGCAACTAGTCTAATTTAATTCTATTTGTTTGAATATATATTCTATTTGTGTGAATAAAACCAGAAATTCTTTATCTATAAAATAACTTTTAATGTGAGACGCCTGTATTTATCTTTTTTTTTTCTCTTTCCTTTGTGTAATGCCTAAATAGACGAAACTTATTTATTTTATCTTAAATTGGAGTATAAGAGGGTTCTGAGTAGACTGAGGGATTCTGATTTAATTTAATTTTATTTCATCAAAGACGCTTTATAATCCAATCGGTTAATAATATTTATTAAAAGAATATTGCTTGTTGTTTATATTAAAAAATAATAAAGGACGCCCCCTCGACAGTACAAAGGTTCGCTGGGCCTCAAAGGGCAGTTATTGAGTTAGCAACTGATTAAACCGAACCAAGGGTTCATCCCCGTGATGTCGCTATTATATTAAACCACCCCTAACCAACCAATCCACTTAATAGATTGCTCTCACCGCCTTTCTTTTATCAACTAACTTCGTCCCCTTTATCTTTCATGAGGCTAATACAATCTGATTTCTAGGATTTAGCACGTCTGTTTCAGAAGTCATGATTTTATATTTTATTTACTCTCAGGATCTTCCTTGATCCACACAAGTTCAATATTTAAAACCGTAAGAGAAGTCTTCAAGAGTTACATAAAAGTCCACGGTCCTAAATAGCAGACAATTTAGACAAGTCCATATTTTTAAAAAAGTCAGTTTATTTGTTTAATAGCAACTAATAAGTGAAAATGTTTAATTCAGGTAATTGACAATTTCTTCCTTGTAAACTAGACAAAATCTGCTATAAACTCAAGTCGTATTTGTCGTTGTAAACGTGCTAAACTATGCTAGTTCTATGATTCATACAATTTTGGATTATTGCAGATTTTTAAAATTGTTATTACCAATTGCCTCATGTTCGACTAAATTGCCTGCTCAAAAAGCTTTAAGCTCATGTTACTTGTGTTGAAGTTTGTAACAGAATAATTGAGATTCGCCTCTATTTAGGATTTTTAAGTAGCTATTGTTGTCTGAATAACTCTGTGACTATAATTAGATTATACACCCCAATTAGAACAAAAATAAAGGAAAATCATTTAAATCCAACTGATATAATAATGTTTAAATCCAATTATTTAAGTCCAACTATAATTCAAAATTTTGAACTTCCATTTTATAGGGAAGGAAGCAGCTTTGTAATAAACTGATTCTTGTTTAATTAAATAGCCTTTTATTTAATTTTTTTGGTATATTTTAAAGTCAAAATATTCTCATTTTTCTGCATGTTTTGCATTTAAAGAGATATATATCTTTATTATTATTTCTGGTAATTTCATTAATTTCTTTATGATTAGGGTTGATAGATGGGACTCACTCTGTTTATTTTCCTACCTATACTATGTATCGAAAGTATTGCGATCTGGTAAAACTTCCGGTATGCGGTTTTCGACGGATCTATACGCTTCAGAATCCGAAAAAAATATTTTCAGCTATTTGTTTGTCTGTCTGTTTAGCCTGTTTTTAAATGGAATTCACTACAAAACTATATAAAAATCGTTCATTTCGGACAACTATTAACGAAATTACAGCTATTCAATTTCGTATGTAAGAATAGGTTCATATCCTGGTGTCAGAAAGGGGTGGATGAGAAAAAAAAAAGAAAACTTTCTCATTGACATTGCACAGAAATTATGGTTTTACAAAACTAAGCTATGACAAAAAGTTTTTGATCAGCAATATTAGGAAGTGTTGAAATTTGTACACTGATCTACCTTAAGCCGGTTAACATTGCTTTAGTTTATCAAATAAATCGTACTCAAATCTTATGTTTGATCAATATTGTTTGACAAAATTGGGCTAAGGCAAAAAAGTTTTTTATTAGCAATATTAGAGTTTGTTGAATTTTTTTACGTTGAACTTCCACGGGTTACATTGCTATAGTTTGCCAAACAAATTTTACTCAAATCTTTTCTTTCATCAATTTTCAGGAAAATAAATGTAACTCAATTTTTTTTTTTTTTTTTGTTCCTTAATAAATACGTTTAAATATATAAAAATATTCTGAAATAGGTTCGAAAGTCGTGTGAGTGGACACAGCAGATTTTTTTATGTTGAACTAACAAACTACAAATTAAAGCTAAAATTTAATTTTCAAATAAATTTAGTTAGAAGAGTGAAGCTCCAGAAGATTTATGTTGATAACTAAAATATTGTTGCAGATAGAATTTAAATTTGCCAAAAAAATCCTAACTTATCAGAAGTGAATTTAGCTATTTGGAAGAATGTTCTTCAATTTCCTTTACTATTATTTTGTTTCAGTAAACCTGAAATGTATTGTGATCTTGCAACACAGTTGAGGTTTAAGTTACCTGCCTTGCCGTACACACTTCTTTCCCTTTTTTTGTCTATTTCTTTTCTTTCTATTTTCATTCCTTCCCACGTCGACTCGATCCTGAACACGATGTCCTCCTCGACCTTGAAGAAAGGTGCTAAGTTTTATTGACCCAATGGTTCGAAACCTGTTCCCTCAGCGGGACCAGTCAACGAACTCTCCTCCGTACCTTTCTGCCATTTCTCTCATTCGATAACTGTTAGCAACCTTGTCTTTGTTTTATAATTTATTTTTATTTATTACTTTAACATTATTGTTTTTTTTTATTTTATTAATATGTTATTATAACTAGTTTTATAACCTCATTCGCTACTGCATAGCAACTATCTACTTATAGTTATTTTTATTTTTACTTCAACAGTGCATACTGAATATGTATCCTGCTATATTTTGTGCAAATTATCTAAAAATTGAGTGTTTTACAGGAGTGCATACAAACTAATTATTTCTTTATGATTTATTATTATAATTTTATATTTTGTTACCCTCTGCTATTTTCCATAGTAGTAGTCTACTTATATCAATTGCAGACTATATAATGTCAAAAATAGGATAAAAATTGATAACTTTTTTATGTTTTCACTCTTAAAATGAATGGAACACAAAATCCATAGGGAAAATTCAACTTTTTGTTTGCTCGGAGTTGACGAGACCAATGCTTTTCTTGAGTCAGAATAAATCTAATTAAGCTGGAATAAGAATATAAAAATAAAATAGAATATAAAATAAAACTCGTTATCGTTTAGTTGTCATCACTTTTTTTCTTCCATTCAGGATGAAATGCTGAACATTTCTCTTGCTTAAAATATTCAAGCCCGATTTTTAGTTTTTGAGATATTTTAATGCATATGCAAAAATACTTATAAAAATAATAGCTCAATTTAAAGAGGATGAAATGAAAATATATGTTTATTATCCTGGGACTTTTGTCCCTTTAGGACAAATTATAGATACAGAGGAAATGGCTGTGTGGCTGTAATGTTAAATTAAATATTTACAATGCTCATTCAAAATAAAAATATTGGAAGAAAAGAAAACAATTAATAAAAACAGATAATATATAATACATACATGTGAAAATAAGATAACGTAATTAAACAAAATCATTTCATGATCAATCGGGTTGGGAAAAAAATAGGTGGTTAAATAGGTTGTCGTCTGGTTCTCATTTAGTTTTCGAAACTATTGTTTTTTCTTTTCGCCTCTCTAACACGGCGTCACGTTAAGATACAATTTTAAATAATAGCTCATTACAAATAGGATGAAATGAACATTTCCTCTGCTAACAATATGCAGATTAGATTGTTATGTTTTCAGATATTTCAATCCACATGCAAAAACACTTCAATTAGTCGATTCCAGCTGACATTACCCCAGCGTTACACATCGGAGATCTGACGGCTCAGTCTAATTCATTCTCCACGAAAAAGTGGAAAATGCGCCTAAAAAAGTTTTAACTTCAAAAATTATTTTTTTGTTATTATCTGCTACATTATCGGGTGAAGAAAACCTGCTTCAATGACTCCAAATTCAATGTTGTCAGTCAAAAATATTCAATTTACATAATTATTTAAAATGATGTTATCACTACGTGATGATAATTATTAACAAGTGTAAACTCTGACAAAGAAATCACATGTTTTCATTGAAAAGTGATTTGAGGTAGCGAAGTAAAAAAGACCCGAGATATTTCGCTGTTAAAGTTAGGAATAACAAAGCGTAAGAGGAAGTAAACAAAACGTGGAATTGTTAAAACAAATTGGGACGGGGAGAGAGATGAAATGAAATGTTGCTCACAAAGAGGAGGAGACTGATCTGTTAGAACAACTGATAAACCTTCTCTCCTCCCCCCTCTGGAACAACACGTCGCTACTAAACTACACCTGTTCTATATCATCCCCGTCTTCAAGAGAGCTAAATTTAAAACAAATATTTTTAACCACAGAAATTAATATAATTTTATAATTAGTAGGGTCTATTCATGCTGAGTTATCTAGAAAAAAATGAGTTGATTAACTTAAAACTAGTAGACCCTTGCGAAAAATTCGCACAGCATATTGTTATCAAATGCCAAATTAATAAGAAAGTAAAATAATATAACGTATCAAAATATAAAGAAATCAAATGTTACTTCATCCATAAATATAATCGAAAAAGAAATTAATTTAAATCTTCATTTTTGTTTGGAACCAATATGTTCACAAATTTCAGTAAGCTATATCATTGTTAAAAATAGTCCGATTTCGATGATTTTTTTTTCCTTTTGTAGTGGATTTAGTAATATTTTATATAATCATGTGCATAACCGAGAGAAAAATGTGTAATTTTTTAATTATTCGCAAATAAAGTTTGTTTTCTTTCTTAACTTGTTTGCTTGAATTTTCGGGATGATTGGACTATTTTGCCCGCCTGAAGGAGAAGGAAACCTTCGAAATTGGTGGCCCAATCTTGAGATTTGGAGAAGAATTAACGATGATATGGCTTGCCGATCAAAAACACCATCGATAAATAATATAAACTCCTCCTCTCTCTCGATCATAGAGACCTCAAGTCGACGAAATGAGACATGTATTCAAAGACAGTACAACAATTAATGTAAGGTTGTGTGGATGCGAACCCTATGCCTTGCTATCTCGAAAATAGTACGTTTTTGGGCTTAAAAACGTAGGATCCGATAGTTCCTGGGGAACTATCCGGGTCTTGCTGTACGCATCAAAATCTTCAAGATCCAATTTATCCCGTATCGATCTACAGACCTACCACCGTTCCTGTATTGAAGCCTAGAAAAATGTTTGTATCGACTTTATTTATTTTAAAAAGAAAAACAAAAGTAGAGAATACGATTCGCTAACCCCCCGTGAAATTCTGAATCCAACGGTACCCCATTCGTGGTATTTGAGCATGACAGAAGCTTATATTTGGTACAAAACCGATTTCGAGCCTTACTGTAATAATATATGTGGGGATGGGGATATTTTTTATGAGAATTTTTTCTTGTCATTACAGACCATGCAGATCTCCAGACAAGCCTGCTCCATCTCTGCCTGTCTTGGGCTATTTCTTCCCAGTTGGGCTTTTTGGCCTCCCACGTGGTCTTTTGCCTTCTATTGGGGCATTCATTGTTACGTAGAGGCTTTCAGATGGATTGCTACGAGCTACATGTCCCGACCATCTTAACCTCTGTGGTTTGATATCATAAGATATTGATTGACCATTGTCTGTAAGCAGTTCTATATTGGTCTTTCTTCTCCATGTGTTAGTAATGATCCCAGATCGATCCAATAAAAATTTTAATTTTTTTTTTCTAACAACTTTTAAATGTTGCTCGGGGTAGAGTAGGTTGGGATGAAAATCAAAGTAAGTAACTGCCTAACCGGAATTTCTAGACAAATTACTCAAGAATTCCTAACTTTGGTTCTACTCAATATTTTGTTTTCATTTAAAGCCTATCTTTTAAGTCAAGCAAACCTAAATATAATGTTAAAATTTCAAAATTCTACCATTAGTCATTGCTGAGCTTACCCCTGACAAAATTTTGTTCAATATTGCGGACATAGAAACAGACAAAATTTTTTTAAAAAGTGGATTTGGTGTCTGTAATGTATAAAACAGAAAGATATCATGAAAAACCTTTTTTTTATTTATATAGATAATTGAGAAATTATAGATATGAGTACAATGTAAATAGAAACAAAAATGGAATAAATAACATAGAAGTAAAATATAAATATAGAAATAAGAGATCGTACATTGCAGAACTACTTAGGGAGTATAGAGAGGGGAAAAATATGATTTTTTTTTTTTTTAATTTATCCTACGTACCAATATTTAAATCCCTATATTTCAACTTGCGCCATGAATCCCCTAAAGCGAGAAAGGGTTGGATCTGGGCGGGACAACATCCGTGCTGGGCTATGCTGATGATCTGGTACTGTTAAGCGAAGACGTTGAAACTATAAAACTAAATACGACAACGTTAATGAAAGCCGGTAAAGAACTAGGACTCGAAATAAACGTGGATAAAACAAAATATATGGTTAGCTGCTGCAAAAATGGCGATACTACTGGTGATATCGATATAAATGGTAATATATTTGAACAGGTAGATAAATTTAGGTATCTAGGTTCTACGATAACTAGAAAAAACGAAATTGAAGAAGAGATTAAGGTTAGACTGAATTCGGGGAATGCGTGTTATTTTTCTGTGACAAAACTACTTAGTTCGCTCCTCTTGTCCCGAAACTTAAAAATTAGAATCTATAAAACAATTATCTTGCCTACAGTTCTTTATGGATGCGAAACTTGGCCGCTTACATTAAGGGATGAGCAGCATCTTAAGGTTTTTGAAAATAAAAAATTGCGTAGAATATTCGGACCGAAGAAGGATGAGTTAACCGGAGAGTTCAGACGGTTACACAACGCCGAATTGCGTGAGCTGTATCCGGGTAATATAATTGAGGTAATTCCATCGCGGCGAATCAAATGGGCTTGTAAAGTTGTTGGGCTTAGTAAAGAGAGAATTCCTAAAAGGTTAATATTTGCTGTGCCGAATGGTAAGCGTCCGAGGGGTAGACCGAAGCGAAGGTGGGAAGATTGCATTAAAGCCGATCTGAAGGGACTGGGTTTGGACGGCGAACGGTGGAGGGAGGTGTGTAACAAGCGATTGGTGGTGTCGGCAACGAACCTTCGGGTTCGCTAAGCCTTATTATTATTATTATTATTAATTTATCCTACTTGGTAAAGTTAGTGGTAATCCAGCAGCTCACCGCTACCAGATATGAGTCGGTATATAATAGACCGGCATCGCGAAGAGCCGGACTGTAAGGAGGCCTGCAATTATAAGACTGAAATATAAGTGGCCCCCCCAGAGGCAGTTCGCCCCCCCCCCAGAACGGGGTCAACAATTGCTCCTCCTAATTGCCTCTCCTCTCCTGCGACGTGAGCTGCTCCACCCCCTTCTTGGTAAGTTCTCTCAGGTAGTAATGGTAATGGCCGAGCTGGTTAATAGCCATCGAATTAGCTCCAACTTTTAATATATTATTTTATCAAACAGAACGGAAACTGAATAAATAAAATTTGAAATTTTATCTATCGTAGGTCGTAGAGATCTACAAATACAAATCTTTTATATTTATTTTAATGATTTATTTATTTATGATTTATGATATATACTATATATAATCTAAATATTATTTAAATTTTTCTGGATACGAGAAAAGTTTTAGTTTCTATTCCGATTGAAATAACAAAAACATTTTTTTTTTACTTTCCTACCTGTACTAGGTAAGGAAAGTATGGCAATAGGGTCAAATTTCCAACATGCGGTTTTCGACGGATCTATACGTTTCAGAGCCCCTTGAGTCCGAAAAACACATTTTTTGCCATTGGTCTGTCAGTCTGTGCCAAGATTTTCTCGGGAACTACTGAACCGATTTTGTTGCTTCTTTTTTTTATTTTGTAGGGTTTTGACTACTGATGCCTGTGACAGAAATTCGGTAGTCTATGCGCAATAGCTTGCGCGCAATAAATGAAAAACATGTTTTTCTATAGACTTTAGCGCGAAAACGGCTCTAACGATTTTGATGAAACTTTTCTATGATGTTCTAATCATTGTCCTTTCAATTTTCGTATATTGACTAAATCCCCGAAAAAATTCAGGAAATAAAGTTATAAAGAAAAGAAATATGTCATGGGTCCTAACTCCCTAAGTATATATTATACGGTGAAATTTATAATAAAATTGTTGAAAGTTAATTAAATTACCAACAAAACAAAACAAAAAATCGGAATCAAACTAGTATTAGCGATGATACAGCTTATTCTATTTTTTACACATTTTTAAAAATTATTACTTTCCTGTATCTAGTACCTTATCATTTTCTGTGTTGAAAATGTATCTAGTTCAATTATTTTTTGTTTCTTCATGAACATATGTAAAGATATAAAAACTTTTCTGAAATGGATAGGAAAGTCATGTGAGTAGGCACACCAGATATTTTTTAATTTGAATCTTTAAAAAATATTGTTTTTATACTGCAATTAAAATAGAAACTACTAAATTGAGAAATTCAGATATTACCGAAAATTTCTAAAAATCCAATTGATCATTTCAGTAATAAATAAAAAAAACGTAGAAAGTTAAATTCGGAAATAAATAAATTACAAGACCAATTTTCAAACAGAAAAAAAAGTTGTTTTTTTTTATAAAATCATGTAGTTGTATTCTATTCCTCTTCATATTTTAATGTAGATCCACGCATAAAATTCACTATGGAGATTGAGCAAGATAATTCCATTACCTTTTTGGATACAAGAATATATCGCACTGGAAATGACAAAGCAGTATCATGGTATTTCTCTCCAGTTCAAATCCTCAGTCCATTCCCTGTCCACAAGATCTCGACCTTCTGACCTTTACATGCCTTCTCACAGATCTGTCTCATTCCAAAATTCCTTTATTGTTCACTCTGTCAATTTCTGGAATTCCCTCCCTATCAAAATTCGACATTTCCCCTCCATATCCACATTCAAATCCCTCCTATTCCAATTCCTATCACAAAAACAGTCAGATACTTGCTAACCATTCGAGCGGGTTTTAATAGAGAATTTGATACATTTTTATTTTTTAATTCTTTATTTTTTTCGGAAAAGTATATACTGGTCTATAAGAGCAAATAGCTTTAAGTGTCTTGTCATAGTATTAATGGTTTTGTATATAGTTTAGTTGGTTTTGTATATAGAATTTTTACCTTATATTTTTTTTACATTATTTCTTTTTTTCTATTGATTTTATTTTAGCCAGATGTAATATTTTAATTTTGTTCTATTTTGTTATTCTCAAGGGACTGTGTCCCAGAATAAAGTTATCTTTCTATCTATCTATGGTATATAAGAAAAAATAATGGCGGCAGAATATTAAATTTTAAATCAAACCATGATTTAGGCATACAAATAAATACGGCGAAGAACCTGTTTTATAGAGCCGTTGCTCTGAGTTCAATTTCGTTTAAGGAGGAAAATATTAAACGAATAAAAGAAATATTAAAAAAACAATAGTTACCCCAGATCGTCATTGAAGAGTTCCTACGAGGAGCGTATGACAGTTTGACCCTCCATCAGCTTAAACAGTTCAGTCCACCGTATTATTTCTCCATAGAATATATTAAACCATTGCCATTAAAAATAAAAAGAATTTTTCACAGGCACAATATCAGCATTACATATAGATATAAAAATGGCCTTAAGAGGGCCCTTTTCTCTAAACTAAAAGATAGGACTAGCCGGGACAAATTATCAAATGTAATTTATGAAATGAAATGCTACGATTGTGGCGGGAAGTACATCACAGTACTCATATAGAAGACTTTATGCTCACGAATACAGCGTAGACAATAAAAAAGAAGCGACGCCTTTAGTCAGCCATGTTGTTAAAAAAGGGCACGCATTTGATTTCGACAAGGTGAAAGTATTAGATAACAAAAATAATCAACAAAAAAGATTGATTCTAGAAATGATGTACATTGGGATTACCAAGAATACAATAAACGCTCGTAATGATTTAGCCAAGTTAAATTACGCCTATAATAATATATTGGAATCAATATAGATTGGCCGGAGCGTATGTTTATGTGTGTATATATATATATATATATATATATATATATATATATATATATATATATATATATATATATATATATATATATATATATATATATATATATATATATATCGTCGTTATTGTAAGGATTTAAACAAGTGTTGCAATATTTTGGTTCGTTTTTTAAAAAAAAAAAACTTTCACTTACCGCTCTACTTTGAATAGGAATTATTTTTTGACATGTTGGCCTATGAGAAAATTGCAAAAGTGCATTTTTAACGGAGTTATACCTTACATCTTACATCTTACAAATCATTAACACTGTGAAAATACCAAAAATTCTATATTGACGGTGGGCAATATAAACCTCGTAACTCCTTGGACTTGAAGTCAATATTAATAAGTAGACGGAGGAGGTATTATCGTACGGGGGGGGGGGGGGCGTGCATCAATTACTGCGCAAACATTTAAGGAATATGGTGACGAGGAATATAACTATCTGTGACATTTGGTGTACTGCAAATAGTTGTGTATGAAATTATATATTGAAATACATTATACTAGATAAAATAACGATTTTGATGACATGAAAAAGAGCTAGTCAGCTCGAAACGTCGGAAGTAAAATAAAAAAATTGAAAGTATAAGGACTTATATTTTCCTTGAAGATATCATATATATAAGAACATTGGCTTGCTTTGAAAAGTACTACTGTAGTAGCTAAACATAATATAGCAACAGACATAATTCGGTGATTTTATTTATATGCATTAGGTAGAAGTATAGCTATCTAATGTGAAATTTATTAGTATGGTATGCTGTTTTGTTAATATTTATATAATCCATTTTTTGTTGTAAGGCTTTCAGGTTGTACTTGGTTTTCCTGAGCCAAGAGTGAGGGCGGCGAATTAATACCACAGATAAAAGCCCATCGAAGCCGCGATTTAAAATCGCAACTTCTGTTTATCTATTGATCCGAACAGCGCTTGTCAGCCCGCTTGGCCCCATATAATCCATTTAATGAGAAGATGATATTTAAATGTTGTATTGTTGGATGAATTAATTTGCTTGGAAGAAATGATGTATCGTCGCGTTTGTTGGCCCCGAAGCCCTCGTTCCCTCATCATCATAATGCGAGTATCCAGTTTGAGAGTCATTTCAATAATCGTGTCAATATTGCCTGCGAAAATAAAATGCCTCATGAATATTTAGCGAGCGTTGTATAATTTATGTCATTGTGGAGGAGATTTGAATTTTACACAGACCGGAGAGAGCAGCCCCCCCCCCATGTGCCGATGAGGCCCCCCCTTGGAGGCGGCCAACTTTCCTTTGGTTAGTTAAGTTTAGACGGGGAGGGGGGGTTGAAATGACTTAAATAAGCCGAGAACTTTGGCTTGGTCCTCAGGAGTGTTGAAATGTTAACTGGATCCTGCGGGGAGAGGGGGGGGGGCTCCCGCCAGGACAAACAGCCTACTTTTCCAATTCTTGTTCCTTCCCTCCCTCCCTCCCCGCCTCATCTTGGTCCTGAATTAGCCAAAGACTTGGTGCCTCTGTTCCTTAGGTCCTTATTGTCTGAATTCCTTGTATGCGGTTCTCCTGTGTCAATTTTATAAATCTTCAATATGATGATCATTTATTTACTTATTAACTTCACTTCTCAAAATAAAGCTCATGCTGTACTCTCATACTTCACATGTACAGTAAAGGCACCATCGATGGACATAGCTAAGAAAATTTTTCTTTCTTATCTTCTGCCGTCGTAATTATTATAGTTACAAACTTCTCCGTTGGACATTTAGAATTTCTAGAGTCCCTTTTTTTCTATTTAACATTTTAAAATTGAAAAAATATTCAGGTATGGTGGTATTAATTGCATTTTTTTTTTTAAAACACCATTTTGCACTAGTGATGTACATCCCGAAATTCAACTGTTCTAGTAATTGACAGGGGTTCAGTACCTGTAATAGACATACCTTAGAAAAAATCTAAAATCTTTATTTAACTATAAAGATAAGATAAATGTTCATCTTAATCTTAGCAAAATTGTCATGAAACACTGCGTTATGAAACGCACTGATCTCAAGAGCACTTTAGAAACAACAATGATAGGCATTTTAAAATTTTCTTTTCGAACTTTGTTCATAAAGTTGTCAATAGAGGGCATTGTTCTTCAATCTAGAAAAGATGGAACCTTTAAATCAACAAGCAAGCTTATTATTTACATTTAAAGTCTAACTTGTCCATAACTTGGTGCCCCTACCATCTTTAAATATTTTTAATAAAATTTCAGCTGGATGTATAAATAAGGTACAGTTGTATAAGTGAGATCGGTCTTCTTATATTATCTTCCAATATTAGGCTTGAGTCGGTCTTCTTATACATGTTTTTAAAAATAAATTGTCAAAGTGCATATTGTTTTTGTTTTTATCTTAAAGATATTCTGATGGAATTAACTTCATTTAACATAATTTTCGGACAATGTGGAATTTCTGTGTAAAACGTGGTATTCTTGTAACCAAATGGTAAAATATAAAAAGAAAAGTTTTTCTCTTCCGTAAACGTTAATTTATTTATCTGTCTGATGTTGGACTCTTGCCTCATCTTCAGAAGCATTTTTTTTCACTTTTTAATATCTTTCCTTTATCTCATATTTTTCTATAGCATGTTATTAAATATTTTTCTTTCTATATTCTATTTAACAATCTTATACATCACTTGGTCAATTTTCATCATCACTTTGCTATTTATTTATTTCTATTGTTAAACAGAATATAAAAAGAATGACAAATAGTTAAAAACATGCAGTAGAAGAATATGAGATGAAGGAAAAACATTAAGAAGTAAAATGAAATGTCTCTGAAAATGGGCAGAGTCCGAAATATCGTTCAGATAAATAAATTAACATATACGGAAGAGGAAAACATTCATGCTTTATACGCAAAACAACACACTGTTTTTCCTTGAGTACATTGTTTTAGTATACTAAGTGAATTAACATTAAACAATACAAGAATAAAAAGAATACGTAACAAATAAAAGAAACGTAAAACATTATAAAATAGTGATAATAATTCAGATATTTTTACTACCAATAATACCATACAATGTCATTGAAATTTATTTTTAACATTTTATAGGTTATTATTTTAAATGTTATTTTATTATTTCATATTATTAATATTTTAAATATTTAAATATTTTAGTAATGACAAAAGGTAAAGAATTTGTTTTTTCGTCCAAAGGATGTACCCCTGTAGGTTTGATAAAGGATATTAATGAACGTTGTTTTCTGTAACCTTTTGGCTCTTTATAACTTTTAAATATTCCTGTTAACATTTTTCATTAATTTTATAACCGTTTCCGTGAATTTAATTAAGATTGTGATTTTATTGTAATTTTGCCATAGTCGTTACCACCGAGGTGAAGTTCCTAATTAGATTGCTGATAGCTTCTTTAGAAAGTAACTGTTATTTTCGCTTGAAAGACATTAACTTATATTAACTGATAAAAAAATGGCAATTACCTTAATTCTTTGTCCCAAATTAATATCTCAAAGAAGAAATTTAAAATCAGTTATTAACACCATATTTTCTTTTCATAAGTTCAATTGGTAGTTATTTGTACGAAATTATCACATTCTGAATTTCTTTGAAAAACTGACCCTTATCTTCCAATCTCAAAAATTATTTACCTACTACAGTTAAAAATAATAATATTGTGGCTCTCCAATAACCTTAAAAATTGATCAATTTCTATAGATAGACCAAACTTACAGGAAGCGCAAACAGAGTTTTAAAGGTTACTGGAGTCGTGAAATCCCTAAAAATGCTATGATAAAGCGAGTTATGTTATACTGTTGCTAAACTCGGACCCTAACCAACACCCCAAGAAAGAGTTAATACTGACGCATGAAGAAGAAGTAATAAACAACTGCTTAGAGAAATTGTTTATTTTTTATCTCATGATATGAAGGCAAGGAAGTTATGATGGGAGCAATCCAGGAAGAAGCCTCTTCATATTACTGAATCCTGTAGTAGTAGATATAATGCAACGGTGAGGCCCAAAACCAGAAGAATCGCCAAAAACTAAAAGTCAAATGCCCAAGACGGAGAACGCTAGTTAAGGCGATATAAGATATACGAGGTTCTTAAAAGATGGCCGTGAAAAAAAATATATTTTCCGGTTCATTTTAATCAATTTTTAGAGAATAATAAGATATAACTCTTAGGTTTATCTTATTCAGGAACACACTAAGTCTCTAGCTCACTAGCGGATCCAGGATTTAATTTTGGGGGGGGGGCTTCAGCCCGGAAGCTTTTTTTTTCATATATATAACGATAATTACTTTAGAAAACCAGAAAAATACTAACTACCTATATGAAATGGTGTTTAAGTGATTCTTGTAGTCCTATTAAATGTAATTAAACGAGCAATAATACTTTAAGATATAATTTTTTAACATTTTTTACCATAAAACATGATTACATTTTACCATTTTGGGGGGGCTTCAGCCCGAAAGCCCCCTCGTAAATCCGCCTGTGCTCTAGCTTGTGTTAACCAAATGCCTAAGTCCGTGGTACAGGCCTCTTTTTATCTAATTATTAACATCCGCCTGAAACTGCGTAAATAGCTTCATCTCATCGTAAGTACAACTATTTTATTTACGAAAATTCTCGGAATTTGGGCGTTTTCAATCTGAATATTGGCAAACTTTGTCTATTTAATTAGGGGGGCTAAAATCGGTCGCGAATGAGGTAAATGGGTACAATTTTGATGTCGTGGCTCTGCAAGAGGTTCGCTGGCCTGGGGAGGGCTCGATGAGGGAAGGGAAGTACACTATTTGGTACGGAGGAAGCGGGAATCATTGTTTAGGTACCGGGTTTCTAATTAGGCGTAGATTACTATCCGCTTTGAGGGACGTACAATTCTTTAGTGATAGAATTTCGGTAGCTACATTTCAGGGACGTTGGTTTAAAATCGCATTAATAAACATACATTGTCCGACCGAAGACAGTGACGATGAAGTCAAAAGTGAATTTTACGATAAACTCGAATGGGTTTATGATAAACTACCACGAAACTACATGAAAATAATTGTAGGTGACGCGAATGCAAAGGTAGGAAGGGAAGAAGTTTATATTCCGACGATTGGTAAAGAAAGTTTGCACGAATATAGTAATGATAATGGGATCCGTCTGATAAACTTTGCCATCTCGAAAAACCTGATAATTAAAAGTACGACGTTTAAACATAAGGATATTCATAAATATACTTGGACATCACCGGATTCGCAAACACGAAATCAAATCGATCATGTCTTGATACAACATAGCTGGCAAAGCAATATAATCAATGTACGGTCTTATCGCGGAGCAGAATGTGGATCGGATCATGAATTAGTAATCGCGAAACTTCGACAAAAACTTAATATAAAAAAGAGAAAAGAAAACCGTTTCGATTTTGAGAATTTTAATTTGGAAAAATTAAAAAATTCATCAATTAGAAACCAATTCGAGCTAGATGTTAAGAATAGGTTTGAAGCTTTAGAGCTTCCTGACGAGGACCACGAGGATATTGACAAGTTATGGATAGAGATCAGAGATAATATTAAAGCGGTCGGTAACTCGTGTCTAGGAAAAAAGGAAAATAAGAATAACAAACCGTGGTTTGATGAAGATTGCTTAAACATGTGTGAAAAAAGAAAAGCCGCTAAATTAAAAGCTCTAAATAATCCTAGCGAAGATAATCTGGAATACTTCCGAATCTCAAAGAACGAAACGACAAAATTGCTCAAAAATAAAAAAAGGGAGTATCTTAAAAATAAAATAATTGAAATAGAAACTAATAGAATTGAAAATAACGTAAGAGAAATGTACAAAGGTATAAACAGATCACGTAAATATGTAGGGCCCGTAACGTCTGGAATTAGGGATGATAATAACAATATTCTGACCGATCCGGTTGACATATTGAATAAGTTTAAGGACCACTTTGACAATATTTTAAATACGGGAAATTATGATCTGTGTCCTCCTTCTGAGTACCAGAGTGCTGAACCATTAATAGAAGGACCAAGTAAAGAGGAAGTTGAAGTAGCTATCGGAAAATTAAAATCATATAAAGCAGCGGGAATCGATAATATTCCTACTGAACTAATTAAGGCATGCGGAGAAGCTGGAGTTTCTAAAATACATCGGTTGGTTAAAAAGATCTGGGTGAACGAGAAATTACCTGAAGAATGGAAAGAATCTATTCTTATTCCGATTCACAAAAAGGGTCCGAGGACGGATTGTAATAACTATCGAGGAATTTCACTGCTTCCGGTATGTTATAAAATATTCACTTTAATCTTAACCAGTCGAATCACGGAATACGCCGAGGAAATTATCGGAGACTACCAATGCGGATTTAGACGGAATCGTTCGACTATTGATCAAATATTTTCTTTACGGCAAATATTAGAGAAAAAATTGGAGTATAACGGTATTGTTCACCAGCTGTATATAGATTTTAAAAAGGCTTACGATTCTATTGACCGCCAGAAACTGTATAATATTCTAATCGACCAGGGGATTCCAAAAAAACTAGTAAATCTAGTCAGGATGTGCTTGACGGAGACACTCAATAAAGTTAGAATCGGTAATAATTTGTCCGAAAAATTTGAGGTTCGTTCGGGCTTAAAACAGGGCGATTCTCTTTCGCCTGTCCTGTTCAATTTGGCATTAGAACATGCCATTAGGGAAGTAATGCGAACCGAGAAAGGGTTGGATCTGGGCGGGACAACATCCGTGCTGGGCTATGCTGATGATCTGTTACTGTTAAGCGAAGACGTTGAAACTATAAAACTAAATACGACAACGTTAATGAAAGCCGGTAAAGAACTAGGACTCGAAATAAACGTGGATAAAACAAAATATATGGTTAGCTGCAAAAATGGCGATACTACTGGTGATATCGATATAGATGGTAATATGTTTGAACAGGTAGATAAATTTAGGTATCTAGGTTCTACGATAACTAGAAAAAACGAAATTGAAGAAGAGATTAAGGTTAGACTGAAGGCGGGGAATGCTTGTTATTTTTCTGTGACAAAACTACTTAGTTCGCGCCTCTTGTCCCGAAACTTAAAAATTAGAATCTATAAAACAATTATCTTGCCTACAGTTCTTTATGGATGCGAAACTTGGCCGCTTACATTAAGGGATGAGCAGCGTCTTAAGGTTTTTGAAAATAAAGTATTGCGTAGAATATTCGGACCGAAGAAGGATGAGTTAACCGGAGAGTTCAGACGGTTACACAACGCCGAATTGCGTGAGATGTATCCGGATAATATAATTGAGGTAATTTCATCGCGGCGAATCAAATGGGCTTGTAAAGTTGTTGGGCTTAGTAACGAGAGAATTCCTAAAAGGTTAATATTTGCTGTGCCGAATGGTAAGCGTCCGAGGGGAAGACCGAAGCGAAGGTGGGAAGATTGCATTAAAGCCGATCTGAAGGGACTGGGTTTGGACGGCGAACGGTGGAGGGAGGTGTGTAACAAGCGATTGGTGGTGTCGGCATCGAACCTTCGGGTTCGCTAAGCCTTATTATTATTATTATTATTATTATTATTATTTGTCTATTTAATTAGGTAATAAAAACTCTTAAATTTCCATTTGTTTTCCACTTGTTATCGTAAGATGATTTGAACACAAATTCAAGAAAAAAGGTGGCCTTCAGAAATAATGAGCCTTTTGGCGTGACCCCAACATGTCAGAATTACCAGGTTATTTAGGCTAAATATTTCTGTAGGCAATCTTTTTTTCTAGATTTTGTGCTCAAATCATCTTATATTTATTTCAAATGGAAAGCGAATGGGTATTTACTAATTTTTATTAGCTAATTAAATAGATAAAGTTTGCCGATTTCTTGATTGAAATCTAATAATCCTAAATTTCAACTTTTTTTTATTTTTACTTTAATGAAATTTACTTGAACTGTATTACATAGAAAATACAACAAGTAAATGTGACATGTACAACACGAAGAGAAACTACCCATTGGTAGAACTCAAATTAAAGTTCTATATTATAAGGTCCGGAGAGGGTATTACAAGGTTTGAAACGAGAGGGTTCGGATGGTTCTGCAGTTTGTTATGGAAGGATAGGTATCTGGATTGGGCCAAATCGGAAACATATAGAACATTAAGGTCTTTATGGATGATTTTATTTCTGACAAAGTAAGGAGCGTTGAGGATTTTATGATTGTAAGGATTGGATACGAGAGGAATTCGATGGTTTAGTGGAGCCCCAAAGCTCAATTCCGTAAGTCCAAATAGGTCTTATTATTGTCATGTATATGAGTCGTTTGTTATTGATTGAAAGCTTAGAGCGTTTGTCTAGTAAGTTCTGCAGTAGTCGAAAACGTCGGGCGGTTTCTAGTCGTTTCAGTCTGGTATGGGGGTTATTTCAACTTTTAAAATTTGTTTAACAGACTGTTAAATTAATAAATTAATTTAAAAAATTTAATTTAAATTTAGTTCACTGTTAGTGAACTATGCAGTGCTGGCAGGTATTAGACATTATTTAGGAACTTAGTAGCTCAGTACGTAAAGCATTATGTTTCTATACTCTGAATCCTGCTGTGGCAGGTAATTATTTATATTGTTACACCAATTGTGGATCGACATTGGATTTGGAAGACCCTTCTCGGTCACATCCAGCCCCCATAAACTGGGTTGTTACAATGAAACAATAAAGTGAAAAAAAAATTACTTTGAAGCCACTCCTCCCCTCCTTCGATTTTAAACGTAGCCATCTACTTTATTCATGATTATTATAATTAAAAAAACAATTAAATAATAGAGAATAAAAATGGCTATATTTAATACAAATAAAAATATAATGAAATCTGCAATTGAGGAGACAGGAATTTTAAATCAACATTAACATTTACAGCCTGAGTTGGTTAAGGTTCAATCTGTGTTTCATTAGGCGAGGTTATTGCCATTCAAGCAGCTCAAAGATGACGAGATGGTTTAGGCGAAGGGGGGGGCCCGAAATTAAAATTTATGAATGGATATTTAGCTCCACCTACCATCTGTGTCCCGCAATCCCGGCCCGGCAAAATTTAAATGGAAATTCAGATTTACATCTTAGGTTGGCGGCTAATGGAGTCGAGATCGGAGGTGGTTGGACCGGCGAGTAACCTCGAACTACTTTGTCAAGCCAAAGGCTTCGGGATAACTCAAGTAGAAATAGAAATAGAAAATCATCTTTATTCTGGGACTAGGTTTAAACCAATTGACAATAAATCCGGCCAGATGACCTATTATAATAAGGAGTAACTACAATTTAAGTAATAAAGTGAGTATATACATAGTTTTGGAAGGTGTATTAAAGAAAGCAGATGGGTACAAGGGTTACAATATTATAATATTGGTACAAAAAACAACATACTAATAACTAAATAAAATTGGAAAGAAATGCTAAATAAGTTTTATAGGTATCCAATTTTAGTGCTACAATATAATAAAAAAAGAATATAAGAAAATAACTAGAAAATAAATAAATGATTTATATATGTTCCTTAAGACGTTTAAGTGAAAACATGTGAAGATATTGTGAAAAACTAGACAAGTAGACAAGCTCATCTCTTTTAGTAGTTATCTGTTTCTAATGAACGTAGTAATCTATTGATAGCAATTAGTATAATATCAGGAAAAAGGGGCGGAGTGGTCGAGCGTGTTGAAGAGTGTGCCTAGCACCGCGCGTTGCACGGCAACCTGATAAATAATAATGAGTTCGAGTCCTGGTGGCGCTGGGTTTTGAACTTTTTTTACTGGCCTAAAAGGCAAAGAAGGGTAGAACAAAAAAAAAAAAAAAAATCAGGAGGCCGCGTGATCCAACAGGTTAACGTTTGTGCATACATGCAATACCTGCCAAACTTGATAAACCGAAGATTATTTTTTCAAATCCCGGTGCCCGAAGGACTTTTAACTCAGGAATAATTCCCTCGCCCTCTCACCTAGTTAACAGCTAGGTTTTCCATAATTAAGAATTTCCACTTGATAATGGTTGAGTGTGCCCCAGTATGTTCTCTTCGCCTCAATTTTGAGCCATGAATAATCATCTGCCGCAACCAGATTCGAACCCGGTGCTTAATAGAGTTCATTTATGAATATAAATAATTATAATTATAAATAATATATATTATCTAGCTGTACTATATAGTATATATTTATGACTATAGCTTTATATATCGCGGGCCGGCTGAAAGCGGGAGAGAGCTGGACAATAGGGGACAGGGAGAGTGGACCATTGTGTGGCCTGCAGCGGGCACTCAAGGCTCTCTCTTAGTGCACAATTAGAGGCTCATCTCTCCACTAACTGCCTCGCTCGGCCGCCCTACCCTCCTGTCTACCTAAGTTCTTCTCTCGAATTAAATTTCCACCGGCAGCAAGCATTATTTCTATTGGTTCGAGTGTAGCTTCCATCCTATATGAAACCCTCTTGTGCCGAACTGAGAGTGAACCAATGAGATGCCAACTTCTATTCACCTTCTATGCCAAAGCAGAAATTAATAACGGATTTATATTAGTTGATAATTCGGAGGTATTTCCAATATAGTCCACTCAAGCATGATCAAAAGTGAGGGAATATTGTAGTACTTTTACATTTCCTAGATACTGATTTTATATAGTTCTGTAAAATGCTGATTTCAAACAATAGAACAAAGATAAAAACCAAAGTTAAGTTTTTATGAAAAATATCAGAGAATTAACAGATAAAATTATAATTACTCTACTTTTTGAGCAATTAAAAATAAAATAATACATATTCTTGAATAAAAATTAATGCTTAAGAAACTTTCTTCCACGTGACTTTTTCGTAGAATTAAGAGATAAAAAGAATAAGAATAAACAAAAATAAAAAATTAAGAAAAATTTCTATGGGAGTTTTAGTACTATGAGAAGGGAAGGGGTTTTATGGGTATAAAGACCCCTTTTCATCGAATTATTTACATCCTCATGAAGCTTCATCTCATCGTGACCTACAAATATTTTATTTACAAAAACTCTCGGAATTGGGGCGTTTTCAATCAGGAGATCGACAAACTTTGACTATTTAATTAGGCAATAAAAACACATTCCAATAAGGTAGTAAGATAATATGATCACAAAATCGAGAAAAAAAGCTGGTTTACAAAAATATTGGGTCGTTTGGCCTATATGACCTCGTTATTTTGATAATTCGGGAGTGAATTTCACGCTGAAAGGCTCAATATTTTTTAAGGGCGCCTTTTTTTTCAACTTTGTGCTCAAATTATCTTACGATTCAATTGGAAAGAAAATGAGTGTTTACGAGTTTTTATTATATAATTAAATAGATAAAGTTTGCAGAACTCCAAATTGAAAACGCCCCAATTCCAAGAATTTTAGTAAATAAAATAGTTTTAGTTTACTATGAAATGAAGCTATTTACGAAGTTTCAGGCGGATGTTAATAATTTTATAAAAAGGAGTGTGTATAACGGACTATAGTTTTATTTAATAACTTAATTGCCATAACCAGATTTCCAATATTATTTTACAAATAATGGGTGATAAATATTAAGGGTGCAGTAATTATAAAGTTTTTATTGATGCCGACGTTTCAACCCAAACATGTGAGCCATCATCAGGGCGTGTTACTCTTGCAAGTATTCTCTTCAATACTCTCTCGCTTGAGTGCCTTCAGTGCTCGAAACACGCCCTGATGATGACCCACATGTTTGGGTTGAAACGTCGGCACTAATAAAAACTTTGTAATGAATGCCTCCTGAATATTTATCACCCATGATATGTACAACAGTCGACCAACTTCCTTCAATAACTATTATACAAATAGCTTTACATAACTACTTCACTACGAAATCACTAAGGAGTTGCTTCCTGTTCGCAGGTGGGGTCACCATAGCGAGAAATGGTATGAAGGAGCCAGAAATCATCGGAGATTCGGTGAGTACTTCTTATATATTTATCCATTTTGTATTGTTATTATTATTTATTTGTTTGCGAGGAAAGCCCACATATGAATAGAATGGACCTAATAAACATAATAAATGCTGTCGCCAATTAACTGATGGTTAAATAAATATGTATTTTTTCCTGAATAAGTAGGCAAGTAATTATGTAGGAAAGATCATTTTATTTATACATAACTCAAAAAGTATACAATTTATTGTTGATAATAACATGATTTTTTTAATATATATTCTCTACAAAGCGATCATTAGAAAAATATTTTATTTTATTATTAATTATTACTATAGTAACCATTGGTGGGGGGCTATTCCTATTATTTCAATTTTTATTTATATTACGTGAAGATAATATATAAACATATCCTAGGATTTAATGATTCACTCACCTCTCATGTGGATGCCTCCATTTTCACGTGATTTTCTTATGAATTTTCTGCCAAAAAGTTTGAAAAAAGATATTTAATAAATACAAGTAAAATATATTTTATATAGTATGTTTTATAATGCTCTATAAGACAGTTTTACATAACTAGTTAAGCTGTGAAAAAAATTTATTTTTATTTTAACGTTGTGCAAACCAGGAAATCAAAAATGTTTTTCAGTTTTTTAATATTATTCATTTTTAGCTTGAAAATTCATAGATATGTATTAATGATATAAAGGCTGTGTTCGTTTCACAACAGTTACGTTGAGTTTTTACACACACTATAAACTACCGACGTGTTTATTTTTTTTTTTTTAACTTAACATGTTTTAGACAAAAAGTGAACAATTATAGAAGAATATGATCAAATATTTGTCTTGCCTGTTTCTCGCAATGGCAAGCATTTTATTTTGAAAGTTAAAAACGTAAAAGTAAGTTTGTCCTATTTCGGATACAAATTTTGAAGGTTTATTGAGTATAAGATTTTGTGCCATTTGCACCTGCGCTGCAGCACGTAACAAATTTGATGTATTATGCATTAGTTGCGAATTTGCTGGATCTGCTTTATTTTGTATTTATTGTAGTTGTAGGTCCCTGGGCCATTTTCTTTTTAGTTTACGTCGATCAGGTAACAGAGAGGAGGAAAAAGAAAGGACTAATGGATTGAAGTGATTTAGGATTGAAGAGTGAAACTAAGTGTATTTGTCGTGGATGTAGGATTTTACTGTTGGGATGTTCGAGTCGTTATGTATAGTGTTATTTGAAGTGTACCAACGTGCGTTGACAATTTTTCGTGGAAGTTTTGATTGTATTTTGTTTATGTGTGTTTGTTTTGCCGAACCCCAAAGATCTGCTCCGTCCAAATTTGTCTCAGTATGGTGTTGTAGATCAGTCGCTTGTTTAGTAAGTTAAGTTAGGATCTGTAGCCTAGAAGATGTGAGATTTGATTCTAAAGTTTAGTACGTTCCAAGTAAGTCTTTTGTCCAAGTAGAGTCCTATTTACCGTAAATAGTTTCTTGAAGGCACTGAGATATGGGAGTATAAGATTTAGTTTCGTGTACATGCAAAAATTAGACCTGTTTTATAAATAATATAACGACCTGAATTAAATAATTAAAAGAAATACTTCCTTTCATATATTTTGGCATGCTATTTCATTCAAATTATTATTTTTTTATCATCGCCTATATTGTTTCATACTATGTATTTTATCTAGGCATTACATTTATAATACATATGTAAAGAAGCTTCAGGTTCTAACGAATCGCCACCTTTGGGTTAATTATTTAATTCATGCATTTAAAACATGATGTTGGACGGGGTGTGGTACGGTTTGCAATTGTTTCAAATTATTAAATTTTTAGTGTTGTGTTTCGTTGTACTTATAAACTATAAAAACTTATATATAATCTTGTTTAGTGTTACCTGTAGATAAACTATAGACTGATTTTGCTTCTGCAAAACAAAATCACTTTTTATAGTTTTTAAGTACAATGTTTCAAATTAAGTGTTTAGTGTCGTGTTTCATTGTACTTCAAAATTATAAAAACTTTGGATTTTGTTTTTTAGAATCAAAAGTAGTCTATAGTTTATCGACAGTCATCACTAAACAAGTTTATATATATATATATATATATATATATGTAATGTATATTATTGACCTGAACCTCTTGTCATTATTTTGTGATATGGCTCGGCTGTGATATATGGTTGAAAAGAGCTATAATTTACTGCCGCGTAACGCCGTTCTCTTTTAGGGCGGGCAAAAAATTTGCCGATAACTGCTCGCTAGTGATAACCGGCTGGAGATTTATCGGCTGGAGTATTTGGCAATATTCGGCCGCAACACCTGTTCGGGCTTTTTATCTTTTTATCCTCTCGGGAAATATCCTTGTCCCTGACAGTACATCTTCCGATATCGGCTCTACTCCTAGCCTATTTAGCCTTAATGAAAGTCATTTATATTATTCGACTATTTCAATAAATTGCCTAAACATAGTTTTAATCTACGCTATTTACCTAATTGCCTAGAAAAACTCTATTGAAAGTTCTCTATTTTTTCAGGTACGAATTCAATTTTCGAGTTTCGATCCATGATTCACAAAGAAATATTGTTCTCTGTAATAGCCACATAACTTAGCCCTTTATGGACAGAGAAAAGTTATAAACACATTACTTTGTTGAATTTTTTTATTTATTATTTTAATGGAATTTACAACTGTATTACATAGAGAATACAATAAGTAAATGAGAAATTTGTAACATGGCATGTACAACATAAAGAGAAACTACCCATTGGTAGAACTCAAATTAAAGTTCTATATTAGAAGATCCCAAGGCCATCTTCTTTTCAGACGCCTCGGAGGGTTATCAGAGATCGAGGAGGAAGCAAGGTTTGAAACGAGAGGATTCGGATGGTTCTGCAGTTTGTTATGGAAGGACAGGTATCTGGATTGGGCCAGATCGGAAACATATGGAACATTAAGGTCTTTAAGGATGATTTTATTTGTGACAAAGTAAGGAGCGTTGAGGATTTTACGAAGGATTTTGGATTGTAAGGATTGGATACGAGAGGAATTCGATGGTTTAGTGGAGCCCCAAAGCTCAATTCCGTAAGTCCAAATAGGTCTTATTATTGTCATATATACGAGTCGTTTATAATTGATTGAAAGCTTAGATCGTTTGTCTAGTAAGTGCTGCAGTAGTCAAAAACGTCGAGCGGTTTCTAGTCGTTTCAGTCTGGTATGGGGGTTCCAAGTGAGTCGTTTGTCAAGGTGGAGTCCTAAGTAGCGGATTTGCTCAACAGGAATAAGTGGAGTATTATTGAAGGATACTGTAGGACAAGAGGTCATAAGTTTACGACGGAGGGTGATTTGATGGGATTTGTTGGAATTTATTTTTATTCTCCAATTTTCACACCATTCTTCAAGGCTTGTGATATGTGATTGAAGAGTTTGGGATGCAATAGATGGATCGTTATTAACTGATAGGATACACGTGTCATCGGCATAGGTGGTGATGACAGTGTTGGATTGGGTTGGGATATCAGCTGTATAAACTGTGTAAAGGATAGAACCTAGGACACTACCTTGAGGAACACCGGCAGACTGAGTAAATTTGTTGAAATTAAACTCCATTTTGATTATATTATAACAAATTTTAATCTTCCACCACATAGATATCCAAAAATATTAGCATTCCAGATAATTAAAAAAGAAATCGCATGGTTTAGGGACTTAATTAATCTGATTGAACTGTATGGATTAAATTTCAACTTATATAGATCGAACTGCGATGATAGATAAACTATAGGATAAACTTGATAAACTATAGGGAGCTAATTTATATTTACTAAGAACTCAAATTCCGAAACGTACATATAATCCATATGTGATTAAAGTTCAGTATGTAATTAAAACTTTCACTTTTTATCTTCATTTAACTTCAGTAAATTATATTGATGACAAAAGCTCATTGATCAGATAGGTAATTAAAATTAGAGCTGATGTTTTGAACTTAAATTATAAATACTTCCAGCAAACAAATAATAATTTTAGCATGTGTAATACAAACGAAACAGAAGATCTTTATCACTTTCTGGCTGCTTGTCCGATACTATCTGAGTTTTGAATTAAATGGTTGAAATTAAGTAATTTATCTCGGGATCAAGTAATAGAAACTGTAAGTAGGAAATAATATTTGAAAGGTTGATAGTAGAGATCAACATCTATAAAAAAGTTCATATAAACAATTGCACAATTTTTAGAGGGAAAGTAGGAAATTCAAGATTTGCGTTTTTTAAGCGAGTTACGTATGTTAATGAATAGGAATCGATAACATAAAAAATATATGATTTAAGTAACTAAACATTGCTCCATTGGAAACAAGATAAAATTTACTTTAAACGAAAGTAGAGTTTATCATTATTAAAACTATTTTTAAAAAAGTCATAATTTGTTTGTGATTTTAGAAAAAGTTTCTCATTTAATAAGGTGTAAGTCCATATTAATTATGTTAAGCTTTATTAAATAATTTTTTTTTTCTTTTTTTTTCATTTCTTAAAGACATTTACAACTGTATTAAAGAAATCCATCTAGAAAATTTCAACATAATGTATATAATGTCATGAAAACACTTGCTGATATGTCTACATTAGGAGATCACGAGGCCATATTCTTTTCAGACGCCTCGGAGGGTTGTCAGGAATTGAAGAGAAAGCAAGGTTAGAAACAAGAGGGTTGGGATGATTCTGAAGTTTATTATGGAAGGATAGGTATCTGGATTGGGCCAGATCTGAAACAAAAGGAACATTAAGGTTATTATGGATGGTTTTATTTGTAACAAAGTAGAGAGCATTGAGGATTTTACGAAGGATTTGGGATTGTAAGGATTGGATACGAGAGGAATTCGAAGGTTTAGTCGATCCCCATAGCTCAACTCCGTAAATCCAAATAGGCCTTATTATAGTCAAGTATATCAGTCTTTTGTAATTAATTGGAAGTTCAGAGAGTTTGTCTAGTAAGTGCTGAAGTAATCGGAAACGTCGAGCGGTTTCTTGTCGGTTTCTTCACATCAAGTTGTCATAAGAAACGATGTTATATCCTATCCAGTCACCTAAAAGCACCCTTATTTTCTGCACAAATTACTACAATTAACTGCCGCAAAGATTTTAATGTTTTTCCGTGACATGGAATGTATTGTAATAAGCATAATTTTTTTTTAACTTCAAATGTTGAAGTGACCCGTTGACAATCATCAGGTGGTATAATTAAAATAATGACAGGTGAGGTATGGGGAAGGATATCAGGTGGAAATCAGTATGTAGGGTTTTGTTCGTCACGTATTAAGTCGGTTTAATTATGAGTCGTATTTTTGATTGAAAAGTTCAATAGAATAAGATATCTCATATGAATGATTGTATGGATTTATTACCACACTAAATGGGCTTCCAACGGTATAAAGGTTCTCTGCCTACGTTTTATATAAATATAATTATCTTGCCATGTTTTTCTTTCTAAACTTAATTAAACTAATTATAAGAATCGTGGTGTTTGTAATATTTTTTTCAAAACTCCATCAAAGACACCGTGAAGCGGAAGAGAAGAGACAGATGTAAGGAGCGAGGAGATTGGTGGAGGCGCTAAGATGGCGGCTTTGACCTTTGTCCTGCTCCAGTCCCTGATTTGAATGCAGCCGTTGAAGGAGAGGCCCGTCACCTCTTCGATAACAATATCAATATTATAACTAATAATATACGACAACACGGCTGAAGAGGAAGGTGTTGGTGTGAGGTGTGCGGCGGTCCCATCTCGAGCTGATCACCTTCAGGTTAGGGACCGGCGTGGGCGCCATGATTAATCATAATTACTTTTTGCTGAAGGCAGTGATTGATGATTGCCTGCCGCGATCAATGGCGACAATGTCTTTTTATTATTTAACTAAAAGTCAATGCAGAAATCTCATCGTTGCGATCCATTGTGACTTATCTAATGAGAGCATAATCCAAACAGACAAGTTGATATTTCAAATCGATATCTTATACGGAGGTGGTGTTTGGAAAATTAGATTAAATCATGACACAATCACAACATATAACGTTATAGTGATGTGTTTCAACTGCCTCCCGCAGTGCCACATCCTACGGTATGTTTTGACTTTTATTGTGATTCTTTTCTTAACACACCTACCTTCAACTATACACCTTATTTTTATCTTCATGCAGCCTACTATTCCATTACCGCTTTCAAAAAACTAAATGTCAATTGTCATCTATATATAGTACAACCTGTTTTTTGTTTCTTTATCATCATAACCTTGTTTTTACATTTATTCTTACATTTTAAAGTATTCTTTTAAAATTATTGTTTTTCTTATAGAGTTATTTATACTTAATAATCTATCCCAACGATATTACACTAATGTTACCCTATCAATCTTTCAATTTCTTCACTTCTTAACCTTTGGTCCCGTTATCTGTTTATTTACAATTAAAGGTAACCTCCACTTGCTTGTTATCCACTGATATCTTATTATTATGTTATCTTATCCATATTTTAACTTTACTGTAACAATAGTTATTCAATTTTCAATCTATTTATTCGTTAACATTCATGTATTTATTTTCTTTTATCTATTTTCTTATTATGTATTTATTTTCTTTATCTTTTATTTCTGTATCTGACAACTTCTTCGTATTTTATATATACTTATATTTATTTTTTATTTAATTTTTATTTTTTCAACATGTTTGTATCTTTTGTAGCCCTGAAGACGACCTGCAAAGTGGGTCGAAACGTCGGCAAAAATTAAAATAATTTATATATTTTAATTTTTTTATTTATTTGACCGCACCCTTGACTAACTCTTTCCCATATAACGTTACACTTAGACAAGATACCTGCCCACCAAAATCCTCATCGGTATACTGTACGTTACCTTCCACTATTATTCGACAGAAGGATGACCTATGTCCCACACGTCAAAATAAAAATAAATAAACAAGCGACTGAAACTACTACTAAAATCGAAAATAAACAAATAAATTCATACAGATGTATAATTAAATCCATATGGACTTACACAACACAATTTTACCGCTCCTCAAAAAAATAGGAAGATATGCTGTAGTAAATTACTTGAGTAGCTACTTCTTAGCTTACCCATCTAATAGGCTTTTCCAGTGTTGTTACTTGATTTTAGATCACATATTTTATTTATTCGTATATTTTAATAGTTATTGATTTAATTTTTATTTTTGTTCTCCGAAATATCGGGAGGAGGAAAGCTGGGAAGGGGTGGCGCAATTATATTCTTGTAGTGATGTACTGATTCATAATATTGGGAAGAATAATGCCTAAGCCGATAGTATATGTTAAGTAAGTAACAAATGGATCTGTTATGAAGCAAGAGCCTTGGAGGTGAGAGAGAGGGAAAAGAAAGAGAAGTATTGTGTTGTAAAAAATGCGCTGATAAATTATTCCAAGACGACAATCGCTACGCCCACCCTCCTGCGGCGTTGAATGGAACTATTAGAGGAGATCACAAAGGCTGTGTGCAAATGAAGGGCAGGGATTGGCCATCAACGAGGCACACCCAGCTTAGTTCCGGCATTCCGCGTCACCTCATCGTCACCATAATGTTTTCAGCCATCTTTTGTCATTCTTATTATTGTAATTCATAATAACGTTCTCTCAAATGAAGAGATCAAATTCAAATCGTCTGGCAATAACAGGTAATATAAAATAATAAATAGTGTTAGTTTGCTCAATGGCTTGCCTTGAGAGCAAGGGGGCTTTTTAAATTTTATAATTAATTTATTGCAAAACAAAAAAAATATATTTATGATACATAATTTGGCCGTGATAGGTAAATGTGCCAAAGCTTTGCTCAGTATAGATTTATCGAGTTCACAGTCCACGGTACAGACCAGCTTTATCAATTATTCACGTTCTTCAAAAATTTGCGAGTAACTTTGCGAAAAATATTGGAAATGGGCGATTTCAATCTAGAGACGAGAAAACATAACGCGGCACTAAAATTCATAAAGACTCATTTGATTTCCACTTGAAGAAGATTATAACATAAGTCTTACAAAATTAAGAAAAATTGTGGCTTACAAAAATATTGAGCCATCTAGCGTGAACTTCATCTCCTACATGTTCAAATAACGAGGTTATTCAGACCAAATTTTAACTGTCTACAAATATTTGGAAAAGAAAAAGAAGATACAATAAAAAGAAGAATAAAAGAAAATATGTTTATTAAAAACATAGAGAATAAACATTGAATCAAAACATAAAACTACATTATAGATCCCAATCACCACCCCCCCACCTACAATGCTATTTGTTACCATAATCTTTTTAGTTGAAAATATGGGAAAGAAAGTGTACCATATTGACTTGCTTAATTTTTTTGGAAGAATAAAACTTATATTTTTTAACAAATTTTTGTAAAATAATTTTTATTTAGTATATTATAGTTAGTAATGACTGGTTTAAGATTGAACCTAAAATATATTGGCTGAAAAGGGGGCACAGATTCTCCAAAACGTACAGTAAATAATTATCAAAAGTTAATTTTGATTTTTATTATACTGACCTTTAAGGCATAATAAATAATAAAGGCATATACTTACGTTTGAATAGATATTGAAATATAATAATCAAAATTTAAAACTATGTAAAAAAAACGCTTCAAATTATTTCACAATTCTTTATTATTTCCAAACAATTATACATCTAAATTAACATTAACGTCCTAATGACAAAGAGAAATAAATAAAAGATGATTCCAATTATTCACCTAAATCTTTAATGTTTCATAAGTAATTTGCTTTAAAAATAGCATTACTTCCGTAACACATTCAAAAATCAAAAACCAAAACTAAGGATACTCGTTTAACCTTTGTAGTAGAACATATAAAATGTATCTAGAGATCATATCTTTGCTCCAAATTATCCGATATTAATTTTTTAGGAAGTTTCGTAAACTTTTAAATAACCATATCGACTAAATCAACTAAAAAGTGTGTCCTTTTTGAGTTATTCCGAAATGTAATTTTACCATCCCTCGTAACTTTTTTTCCAACTTATTTTCGTTGAAGTATGTTATATAGATAAATTTAAAGGGCATCGAGAAGTTTTGACTTTAGCTAAGTTTTGTTGAAATCGGTACATTCGGCCGCCACCTTGAAAGAAAAGGGCGGATAGTAATGGCGATGTAGGCGGATCATCCTCAGGCGACCTCTGATTTTAAATCCAAATTTGAAAAAAATCGGCCCAGTAATTCGAAGAAGCGCGGATGTCGGAAAAATATTACAATCTGTCTCAAGAACATTTATAATAGTGTTCTGAGATCACATTCACACTCTATGTACAATAAATAAAATAAATTATGCAGAAAAATAATATAAATAAAATAACCTAAAAATAAATAAATAAAAAGAACACATACATACCTGTATACAATATTTACAATCTGGCGAGAGAACTCCAAACCAGACTTGTCCCTCCAAATGTGGAGGGAAAACATGACACCAGGAGATCCCAGCACTTCTCTCTCAATCGCGTCACTGGAGCTAAACCCAGTGGAGATTGAGCAAGAGTGCTTTAGCCACATAGATTCACAAAGACAAGACGAACAAAAACTGTTTATTACTTTTTCGAATTCTACGTATCCTGAAACGTAAAACATCAAATTTTGAGGGAGATTAAGTTTTTAAATTTTTTGGTCGATTATACTGGTTCATTATTACAAATAATGAACTAAATTATATCTTAAAGTTGTTTTTATTTTCGCCGGTGCGCTACATTAATTAATTCTTCATCAAAGATCATCCTTTAAATTTTGAAGATTATTTCCTCCTGAAACTATATAAAATAGGCACATCACCACTCCGGCTATAGCAGCAACTGTTTGACGAACAGCCGACCGCCAGCGAAGAAGGAATGCGGCGCGGTCACGACTGCCCGACCTCCGCCGATGTCCTCGGGGTCACGGATCCCGATACCAGCCAATCAGCTTCGCTCTCTCTCACCCCCACCACCGCACCATCTCCCGCCAATATATCACGGTTATGATTTGTATTGCAAATCGTCTCTACCAGGAAATAGTTCTCGTTCCTCCAAAATCAATTCTATTGGAGTGTCATAACAAGCATTATTTTCCACACTTCAATGGTCTTGAGTAAATAACAAAAAGTACACTACCCCAATTTGTTATTGAAATTAAAAAGGTTAAAAATAAATAGTCCGGGGGTCCGTGGCAAAAAAAAGTGCCTTATTTTATACTAAGGTTTGTCCTTTAGCATATTGTCGCTTACATGTTGTCACTAGAGCCCTCATGAATACTTGCGAATTGGTTCAAAACGTAGGATTGAATAAATAGTTTTAATATTACATTAATTCCTTTCTTTCCTAAGATACTTGTTGTTAGCTATTATAAATGGCAATTAAACTCCATTTTGATTATATTATAAAAATTTTGAATCTTCCACCACATAGATATCCAAAAATATCAGCACTACAGATAATTAAAAAAGAAATCGCATGGTTTAGGGACTTACTTAATCTGATTGAACTGCATGGATTAAATTCCAACTTAAATCGATCTAACTCTGATGATGTTCAGAAATACATATATAATCGATATGTAATTAAAGTTTACAATTCTAAACAGAACGAAAATGGGAGGATCATTGATCTCTGAAGATTATTAGAAATTCGTAGATTCATTGTTATAAAACTTCTTGTCATAATTAAGTGAAAAAAAGTAGTCTTTTGGCAGAATATAAGTATTTTTCCGATAAAACATATGAACTCATGTTTAGAATATAAAACGATTCTTAATTATGGTACAAAGCATTTAAAATTCAAAGGTAATCAACATAATTAATTTAAAACCATAAAGAAAATTTTAAATAAGAAGGAACTATTTTGTAAGTTTGTAAGATTTGTGATTGAAATAAAAATCGAAATTCCTCTCTGTTCTCAAAGTTGTTGGATGAATCATAGTAAACATAAAATAAAATAGATGTAATAAATTATTGAAACTATTAAAACATTTCCGATTTGATTTCATCGTTATTCATTCATTGATTTTCGGCGTTAAGTACGGACCATTTTCAAGAAACTTCTCACTTTTTACTTCTGTCATCTTTGAAATTTCTGGCATTTTTCTCACTCTTTTAAAGAATTTGATTGCTATAAGCTTAATTATTCATTTAGCCTTTTTTATTTGATCGTCTTTAACTTATAAACTTTTTATCCTCATTTAACTTCAGTAAATTATATTGATGACAAAAGCTCATTGAAGGTGATCAGATGGGTAATTAAAATTAGAGCTAATGCTTTGAACTTAAATTAAAAACACTTCCAGCAAACAAATAATAATTTTAGCATGTGTAATACAAACGAAACAGAAGATCTCTATCACTTCCTGGCTGATTGTCCGATACTCTCTGAATTTAGAATTAAATGGTTAAAGTCTAGAAATTTATCTCAGGATCAAGTAATTGATTTATTATATGGAAACAATTTGATAGTATTAGTAAATTACTGCTTTGTCCTATAGAATAATGCTCACCAGAGAATTTAACAATTAATAAATTGGAGAATTTTGGTTTTTGTACTTAAAATATTTGTATAACTTTTACATTATAAATATAATTGTTCTTATTTTCCTATTAATTAGTTGTATATAAATAGATTGAAATATAATTATTTTATGAAACACTGACTCCTCTGACGGTCAACAGACCATGTAGCACGTCTGATTTTTTTTTTTATTACTTTTTAATTATTTATTTATATGATATTTACAACTGTATACAAAAAATACATCTGGTAAATTCGCACATGGATATAATGACATGAAACACATGTTGAGAAACTACCCATTGGTAGCACTCTAATAATATGTCTATATTAGGAGATCACGTGGCCATCTTTTCAGACGCCTCGGAGGATTATCAGGAATTGAAGAGGAAGCAAGGTTAGAAACAAGAGGGTTGGTATGGTTATGAAGTTTATTATGGAAGGATAGGTATCTGGATTTGGCTAGATCTGAAGCATAAGAAACATTAAGGTCATTATGGATGACTTTATTTCTAACAAAGTAAGGAGCATTGAGAATTTTACGAAGGATTTTGGATTGTAAGGATTGTATGCGAGAGGAATTCGAAGGTTTGGTGGAGCCCCATAGCTCATCGGTTTTAAATTCAAAAATATTATTTTGTAATTTATATTTTGTAATTTTGATAAATAAAAAGAAGTTTTCTTCTTCTTCTCTTCTCTATTATAAATGGTTAAAAGAAGAAAACTAATCTTACTTTACAGACTCAGTGCGTTTGTTTTCGATTTGTTATTGATTTAATATTAACTTTATATCCTTCAACCTGATTTGTTGTCCTTTATCCTTAACTTCTTAATTACACTGTGGCATGAAGAAGAGCCCCTTTGGCGGAGAGAGAGTACGTGGGAACTAAATAACCCTGATGGAGGATAATGGGCTCAGGTAACTGGCTCGGATAGCATTTAGGGCTTGTTTAGGTTAGCACCCCCCTCCCCCCTCTATGCTAAACTTATCTAAGATTTATATTAGCAGCATCAGCGATCTTATCAAAGTGCCTTTATCCTCACATCCTGCTTAAAATAATTTAACAATAACGATAATGCATTGTCGGCTGGAAGGTTATATGGTTATTGCTTCAAATTTACCATTATAGTAAATGTTGTTTGGGGTTTTCGGTCGGAGTGTTCACTAATTTATTTTATTTTCATTGTGTTTAGGCACGTTTCGGCATAAGGTTTAGGATCTCATCTGGGTTAAGAGAACAATGTTATTATTCTAAGAAACAGAAAAAGAAACTAACAGTCAGTCGTACAGTACACTTTTTATCAAATTATTATTATCCACCTAAAACTTCGTGGATAGGTCCATCTTATCGTGATAAATTTTTGTCTACGAAAATTCTCGGGGCGTTTTTTTTTATTATTTAATTAATTGATTTAATGATGTACTTTATATTCTTGAATTCCTATTGGCTTTCCAATTGAATCGTAAGATTAGAACGTGATCACATAATCGAAAAAATAAGTGGCCTACAAAAATATTGAACTGTTTGGCCTATGCAACCTCCTCATTTTAACATGCACATATTCCGTATTATCCTTCATGTCAATCATCTCTGTTAAATCCCAATTAACTCCTCAACACAGCTCTGCCAATTAACTCACCGCATTCCCACATTATGATAATATACATCAATTAATTACCAACAGAGATATTAATTGTAATACCTGGAGGTGGGTGATATTTGTAATAGTAATTATGAATGGGCCCTGATCAGAGCTAATGAATGGATCGATTTAAGGCCTGAATGGGCTCGTCCCCTGCTCCATTCATATCGGCTACTCAATTAGATTTGTTCGATGAGATTAAGCTATTTTCTCGCTACAGCTGTCTTCAAGTTCTATAAAGTGTTATAACCCTGTGTTAGATATATATCCTTCGTATCAATAATACATTCCAAGTATGTACTTGCCCGGAAATTTATGCGAGTTAAAAGAGAGTTATGGAAAAGACTGCTAACCATTGATATAAACATTTGGAGAAGGGTAACAAGAAAACTAGAAAGGAAAGAACTAAATATAAAAAAAAATTGAAACTGATAGTGGTGATAACATTCTCGCAAATATTGAAGAGAAAATATCAAACTGGTTTGGACATATCTCCAGGAAGATTACTAAAGATAAGCATGGAACTGGAAGAAGAAGGAAAAATTAAAAAAGAAGTCTAAAGGTAAGATGAAAAGTCAAGGTTAAAGGAAGCCAGGCGGAACATGGGAAACAGCAAGCCTTGGATATAGAGCTCTGGAAAAATATCTTAAAACATATTGAGGTCGAGCGAAACCAAAGTAGTGAGAAATTCCTTTGAAAAAAAAACATAAAATAATTTCAGTCATAAAACGTGAAAATCTATTGAGCCATTTCCCCAGAAAATAGTCAAATACCTTCTAATGGTTAACTAAGCTCGTTATCATTCTTTCAGCTACCTCAGAGCGCCGTAAACTAATAGATTTAAATGATTTCTTTGGATAGTAACAAATTTTTTTTTTTTAACTTATTTATTGAAAAATATTACAATCTGTCTCAAGTACATTTATAATACTGTTCTGAGATCACATTCACACTCTATGTAGAATAAATAAAATAAATTATACAGAAAAATAATATATTTATACAATAAATAAGAATAAAATAACCTAAAAATAAATAAATAAAAAGAACAAACCCATAGCTATATACAATATTTACAATCTGTCGAGAAAACTCCAAACCAGACTTGTCCCTCCTTTGTGCTGTATAAAGATTGTACAAATGGATTTGGATGATGGGTAAGATTCTGGTGAAATTTGGAGAATTTTGCTGGGATAAGGTCTAGGGCAAATGGGATATTAAGGTCATGGTGTAGGGTTTTGTCGGTTACATAGAAAGGAGCATCGACTATTTTTCGAAAGACTTTGGATTGGATGCGTTTGATATTTGAAAATTTGTCTGTTCCAGAAAGTTCAAGTCCGTAAGTCCAAGTAGGTTTCAGTATTGTCTTGTAGATAAGTATTTTATTTTCAATAGAGAGTTTAGATTTTCTAGTTAGTAGTATGTATAGTTGGCCGTAGATCCTGTCTTTTAAGTCTAGTATGAGGGTTCCGCTTTAGTCGTTTGTCTAAGAGAAAGCCAAGGTATAGGACTGTGTCTGAGAAAGTTAAATTTGGAAAATATCTTGAACAATCGTCCGGATGTTGGATAGAGCCCTTTTATGATAGTTACATTACATTTAATTTTTATAGTTATAGACGAAGTGGTGGTAAAATGTTTGTAAAATGTTTGTGTGTGGTGGTAAAATCATTTCTGTTGTTTATCCATGCCAGAGTTAATAAACTTATTTCGATTAAATTTATTGGAGGTGCAGTGTTATATTACAAAGCACACCTTACTTTATAATTAGGTGTTGAATGTGGAAAGGCTGAGTGAGCCCTCCGCTGACATTGCCCTTCGGTGACCCCCGAGCTCGGAGCCAAACAGAGGCCCGATGTAGGAAGTAGACAAGACACCCTAAGGTGAGTGGCGGTCTATATTAAGACACGGTCTAGATAGAGGCGAGCTAGTAGGAGCCGGCGGCGGTGGGGGAGGAACTAGCGCAGTGATGGAGTGCGAGGACTGTGCGCTGGTCATCTTGGACTGCTCACCCGCCGCCAGGCTGGCCCGGGCCCTCAGGTACGCCGGCTACAGGAAGGTCAGTCGTCTGGGATCGCAAGATCTTGAACCATCATAAGATATGTATATATATATATATATATATATAGCTCATATATTAGTGTAATAACCCAGCGGGTGTCCGTCCTTGTCGGATGTGAAACATCCTTGTTCAAGATATATTTATCATTATTTGGCCGTTTGTACCCTGTTCTGGCCTAGCTTGAATATAGTTAGACATCTCAGGTTACGATGTTCTGAAACCTAGACAATAATCAAGATTATCTCTCCAATGTAGTATGCTTTCTCCATTCCAATGTCTTGTCCAGGTGAAGATAACGCACTTCTTCTGATATGATAATAACAAGGATATTAAAGTATATCTGTGGCCATGCTCCTTATTTTAGAGTAAGGATATAATCCCACATATATTATTTCCCTATGACATAAAATCGCTCTCTTTAAATATAAGTTGCTGTTATACTTGAAGACCTCAAATTTTAAGATTTTTTTGTATTATTGATTTTTGTCTTTACTCTGTAAGGATTTCTAGGTTGCATTATATCAGTCGATCATGTTTTTTATAAAATTATAAAAAATATATTGCTGATTGTATTTGATAAATTCAGGTGTATAATAAATAACAAAAACCAAAAGATGCTTCCAGTAGGCCAAGTGAATTCATGAAATGAAAAAGCAATTGAGATTCGTTATGAGCCTCCTTTTAAACTGCCGTGTCACATTTACTAATCATTCATAACATCACAGAATTTTCTTTTAATTCAGCATCACTTCAAACTGTTGAAAAGCTTAATTATGACTCTTCTGAATCATGTCAATAAAGTCTAGATCTAATCTCTTTATAAAGAATTAATCAAAACTTCTTAAAAGTTTTCCTTTATATTTCTTGTTCCAATCTGTTTACACGAATGTTTGATTTTTATCATTTCGTGTAGTTTGTAACGTCCTAAATCTCTGCTAATTTTCAAGGTTAAATTCTTGAGGAAAATTTTAAACACTTAGTTACATAGGTGTGAATGTGTTTTCTTTATTTTGTTATCATTAGGCTGATCTTTTATTTTACTTATCTTGTATATTACTTTATCTTTTTATTTATTTTTTTCTTTCTCTTCTTACTTGGTTATTTTTATTTATTTTTCTTTCTTATGTACATATTGTGTGAATGAATATTATAGCCCTAGTACCAATGCCCTTCAGTGTAGCAAAATGTATTAATACCCAATAAAAAAATAAAAAAACAAAGTAGATATTTATATTTCGTACCCAGAAAAGCCATTAAATAAGACTTTTCATAGCAATCGAAAATTAGAAATAAAACAAAGTTTTTACTTTTTTCCCAAAAACGTTTCATTGCAATCGGTATCCTCCCCCCCCCCTCTCCTCTTGTTAGATAAAGTACGAATTAGCTGATAATATTGTTTACAAAATAGCACAACTAAGACAGAGCGGAGAGGAAGATGCCGACTGTTATCAGCGGCCCCTTATCAGCGGGGTCAGCTGCTCAATGTCCCGCTATCTCTAATGCAACACCCCCCCCCCATCCTTATCACATTACGGTGGCATGCAGCTCCGGCCACTGGGTCACGTCCGATGGAGCAACTCTCAGCCAATTAGTATCGATGTTTATCGCGAGGGCACTTCTACAATCGATTAATGTTGTTTATTAAGCATGATTCATCTAATATTATGTTCCTTTTTGGTTTACTATTTTCAATAATCAACCATTGTGATCGACCAAAAAATTCAAAACTACCTCCTCTCAAAATTTGAGGATGCGTAGAATTCGAAAAACGAATAACAATTTTTTTGTCCGTCCGCCGTCCGCGCATTTTCTCCGAAACTACTGGACCGATTTTTTTCGAATTTTTATATAAAATCAGAGGTCACCCGAGAATGATCCTCCTTCATCGGCATTACTATCCGCCTTTTACTTATAGGCTGTAGACTGTAGTTCCTAAAGGAATGTACAGATTTCAATGAAACTTCGCTAAAGTCATTTTCTCGACGCCCTTTAAATTTATCTATATAACATACATAGTTACGAGGGATGGTAAAATTAAATTCCGAATAACTCGAAAAGTTTATACTTTTTTGTTGATATTGTATATAGCTTTTTTTTAAAAAGTTAACGAAATTTCCTAAAAAAACAGAAAAATATCGTTAAAATCGGACAATTAGGAGCAAAGATATGGTCTCAGGTTTTTTTATATGTTCTACTCCAACTGTTCTATCCTTTGTTTAGTTTTTAAATTTTGAATGTGTTACTGATGTAATGCTATTTTTTTTTTTAGCATATTACTAATGATTAAAAAAAAAACTTTACTCCAATAATTGGAATCACCTTTTTCTTTATAACTAGGAAGATAATGTTACTTTAGATGTATAATTGTTTGGAAATAATAGACCATTGTGAAATAATTTGCAGCGTTTTTGTTAATGTACTTTAAAATTAATTTGGAGCTGCCCACTGTAGTGTGTTAATAATCAGCGTATTATCTGACTATTTCAAGAAACAATCACAAGTCGATAGTACTATTTCTACATCGATAGTTGGTATCTTCCCCTTATACGGAATCGATTTCTAATTTTATATACCTACTTAAAGGAATAATTTTAGTAACACTTCTTCATACTTCTGCACATTTCTTCATGTACGAGATATATTGTTAATATAACAGTGTAGAAGTAAAATGTGTGATTATATAACAATGTTCCGAAACGTCACTTAATAAAAATAAACGTATGGAAATATATTACGACTACTTAAAGTGGCTCTTCCCTTCTTTCCGCAGACAATATTTCCTCGGATCTTTGTTATTCCAAACGATCAACACCCAATACCCTTCCTACATCTACAGTCTCCTACAGTTCGAACCCGTGGTCCACTCTCAGAAAACAAGATCCCGTGTTTCCGACCTTTATATCCCTTCCCATAGAACTAAGACGTTTGAATATTCCTTTATTTCCCGATCCACTGCCTTCTGGAATTCCTTGCCATCTGATATCCGCCATGCCTCTTCCCTGTCCTCATTTAAATATCATCTCTACCACTTCCTTCTCACATCCCAAAATGACGTTATACAATAAAATAAATATTGTGAAACAGATTTTGACTGAGGTGAATGGTTGATAAAATTGATAGAGTTTTAATTTTAAAAATCAACTCATGCTGATTTTATTTTGTTTTGTTATCATTTAAATAATGTTTTTTTTTATTTCGTTTTTTCTCAAAATTTTATTTTATTTTTACTTGTTTTAATTTAATTTCACTGAAGATACTGTATATATTCTTTAATATTGATTAATGTAATTTTTGGCCATATGTAGTTTTTATTATTTTTTTTTTGTTCAGATCTGTTATTCATAAGGGACCTTGTCCAAGAATAAAGTTTACTTTCTTAATACAAAAAAAAAAGAAGAAAAATATTGAAACAAACATTCAACAAGAAGTAGCATTGAAAATAAAAAAGGATAAAATCTCAGATTATGTTTTAATTTTTAAAACCGTTAGTTTCCCTGGAAAAAAAAATGTTAAAAATTTACAATTTGTTTTTACATATAGCACAGTTTTGTTATGTTTTAAACTTTTGGGAAGTTTTTTCTTCCACTCCTTTCAAGCCTTTTAGGCTATACAGGGGTTTTCCCGATTCGTGGGAGAGGGCTGGGAATTATACCAGAGTTAAAAGTTCCTCTAGAATCTTGTAATTTAAGTAAGCGATGTAAAGTTAGTGAGACCTGGGAAGGATTTTGATTTGTTATCAGTCGTCCATATCGCTTTGTAAACAGCTGTTGTTAAATTCTAATTCTTGTTTATTATTTGCACCCCAAAGGAGACTCATTCCAATCTTTTTGTGACGATTGATGAAAAAATCAAAAACGTTTTACGAGCGTGATAGTAAAAGGACGACATTGTTTTATTTTATTTGGTCGTATTTTCTCAATTTTATTTAGCCCGTATTATCCCGATTTTATTTAGGTCGTATTTACTGAAACTATAAAACTAAATACTACAACCTTGTTGAAAGCCTGTAAAGAACTGCGGCGTAAAATAAATATATAGTTATTGGGAAAAGACAAAATATTATTAGAGTTAAATGGTGACAATTTCTTTTATATAGATAAAGAAGGATATACGTTGGAATAGGTCACAGGCGGAGTTACGGGGGAGGGAGGCTTTCGGGCTGAAGCCTCCCCCCCCCCTCAAAATGGTAAAATGTAACCATGTTTTATGGTAAAAAATATTTAAAAAATTATGACTTAAAGTATTATTGGTCGTTTGATTACATTTAATAGGACTTAAAGAATCACTGAAACACCATTTCATATAGGTTGTTAGTATCTTTCTGTTTTTCCAAAGTAATTATCGTCATATGTATGAGAAAAAAAGCTTCCGGGTTGAAGCCCCCCTCCCAAAAATTAAATCCTGGATCCGCTAGTAGAATACGTGGAATAATTTAGCAGTTTAGGGTTCATAATAACTTATTTTATTTATTTTATTTATTTTTTATATTTTATTGAATAATAATACAATCAGCCACTGCTGGAGAGCTATAAGTATTAAGGCTAAAAGTTCTCATTCATACAATATATACAAATAATAAAGAAATAACTATAAATATAAAAAGTAAATAAATAATACTTATAAAAAAATGTAAATAAAAAAATAAACAAATAAAATTAAAATAAAAACATAATAACTATTAAAAACAAATTAAGGCTAGGTGATTGTTTGTTTTTGATTCGATAAAAGATTTTTAAAAATAAATAGAAATAAACGAGCTCTATTCATTTTCAAGTATATTTATTATCATTCATTATACACCAATTTTCAAATTTTTGTCAACTTAATGACAACACATCTAATTACGACGTTTCGGCTTGTTTAGCCATTTACAAGTCTAAAACTATTATACAATTTACAATCATATTTAAAACATACTTCAACATATAGAGATTCTTATTATATACCTAAAATACGAATCATGTACCTTTCCTTTTCCACTTATGCGAATTGCATGCGTCTACTCATAATAAAAATTTTTTATTTTTGTCATGTCCACCTTTAATTATTTTATAACATTATTATTACTTAATTATTTATTATTAAACGATTGAAATAAGTTAAAATTACCTTATAATGTGTCACCGACATTTCATCCGTCTCATTTCTATTCAGTGACTGGTTATTCTCATTACAGCTCTATTCAAATTATTCAAGTAAGATGGTAGTGGTGGAAGGAATTAGTCCTCTGAATGGCCGTTGTGCTCATTTTTTCTGACGGCTACCTTGATACTGCTTACCAAAGTGGGAGAGTTAAGATTAATTTCAAGGTACCATCGAAAAATAAATCACTCGCCACGATAATAACCGACCATCAAGTCCTCTAAGTTGTGTGGTAAGTGAAAGTTGTGTGATGCTCACGCTAAGCAGATTTTTAATGAAGTGATTGTAAATATAGCCGCTTACACTTGGAATTACAGAAGTACTTTGTAGCCCTCGAACAGCCATCGCTACGAGAGGATGCGCCGGACCCTCGGCGAAGAGGTCCTGAGGAGGTAGTAAATTATATCGATAGTGAGCTAAGTGGCTCCTTATGAATCGATAGTTGAAGGAGAGTCGTCGAGTGAGTGGCTATTTCCGGCCTGCCGCCCTCCTGTCTCTATCTTTACCCGCGCTTTTTTAGACAAATTGAAACGCTTGTCGTTTTTGGACCGGGACCAACACGCCACGATTTAAGAAGCTCCTCTTAACGTTTGAACGATAAAGACTAAATGTTAATACAAATTTTATTAATATTTTAATAACTTACGTACATAGTATGCGGTACAGAGCCCTGAACTTCTTTAATACTAGTCGGAACCTCTACTAAAAAAATTAGTTGTGCATACGAAAACCGTTTAAAAAACATCGATGTACAGGACTCATTTAATTTTTCCGATATGGGTAGGAGATCACTTGAAGTGCATAAAATCACTTTTAAAATATTGTATTAAACGTAATTCTCAATGATCTATACTGGCTCCTTTACTCTACATTATATATACGCATAATGTCTTCTCTTCTCTTATTGACTGTCACCTACGCTGATGATACAATTTCAATAAAACACCACAACCCCAAACTAGGCTCAATGAATTTACGAAATCGGTACTTACTTTGGAAAATAAGATTAAATAATGACAAATCACAGCATATAACATTTACACTTCGAGGAGAAACGTGCTCACCAGTTTATAGAGGAGAGAGCTAAATTCCTCAGACAAACATAGTACGTTACCTTGGACTAATATTTGACAGAAAGATGACCTGGGGCCCACACGTCAAAATGAAACGAAATACTTTAAACAAGTGACTAAAAATACTGTACTCATTATTTTCTAACTGGAAATTGAAAGTTCGACAAAAAGAAAATACGTACACCTACCTACTCAAACCCATCTGGACATATGCCTCTCAGATTTATAGTTCGGCAAAAAAAAACGCACCTACAAAAACTACAGTCCTTTAAATCCAAATTTTTACGACTTATAATAATTCAAGAACGAAACATTACTTGACCACTTAGGACAACCAACTATAGACCAACACATACGTTCCCCTGCTCTCGTTTCAATCTCAAACTAAACGAACAGCCAAACATACTTATAAACCACATGGCCACGACCGACATGCCCATCAGAAGGATACTAAAAATGAGCTGGATGAGAGATCTCCTCACCTAAATCAAGAAAGTGAATAATAACCAGGAAGAGGTGCTGCTGGGTACTATACTTCCTCATGCCCATAATGTCAATCCTTATTTTATCACAACACATCTGCTGACTGTCAACACCATGACAGATGCGGATACATACTTGAAGAGAAATTAATATATATATTAAAATTAAGATGGTCATAGGAAAGTATATATATCTGGAAAAGAGATGTAATAGAAAGGGTGGAAACGTAAGAATAAATTACAAACATGGAGTGAAGGGAAAGAGAAGAAAAAGGACAGAAGAGAAGAGAGTTTAAATATTCAGAGAGGGAGGAAAGGACTTGACCAAATAGTGGCCTCCAGTAGAACCAATAAGGAACGTTCTCTTCTCTTCCAGCTCCAGTCTCAGGAGTATCTATCTTCTGGAACTCCTAGTCTTCCGATAACATAACAATAGTCAGGCTACGTCACAGCGATAACTATCTTATAGATATCAAAAACTATAAAATAACTAAATATATCTTTATAATACTTTCACTTAGTCATATATATATGTAATACTTATAGTATGAGTAAGTATCATGATCGTGAAAAATGTTGAATCGAGTTTTCGGAAAACGTAAGTACACGTTGGATATCTTCTTCCCTTTTCATCAAATTATTAACATCCGTCGAAAATTTTCTGAACGGCTTTGTCTTGTGGTGACCTACAACTTTATTATCTGAGAAAATTGTCAGAAATGCAGATTTTTCTGATTACATCAATTTATTTAATGAGTTAGTAAAAGCTACCTTTCAGTTTCTCTTCATGTTTTACATGCCATGTTACTAATTTCACATTTGCTTGTTGTATTTCTCGTTTAATACAGTTGTAAATTTTAATAAACATATTAAAAAACGAATTGCTATTATAGAATTTTGAACTTAAGTTATTAAAGTTATTTTGATAAGGATATTAAATGGTTACAAGGACACTAAATTAATATTTTGTAGTAATATTGACCCAGAACAGACAGTTTTCCATTGTCTATGTTGTAACATTTATATGAATATTATATTTTGTATCTATTGATTTTATGTTAATGAGTACAAGTTTCCATTCTTTTGATTGTATATATGTGCACAAACATGTAAAAGTAAATAGATGCTAACACGGCCTACCTCAGGAGAATATTTTGTATCTAAAATCTTGGATTTTTTTTAGTCCGTGCTTCGGAACGCCTTTTATCAAATTATCACCATCCGTCTAAAATCTTTGCTAATGGTTTCATTTTTAACTGAAGATCAGTAAAGTTCGTATATTTAATGAGGTACCATTAACTCGTGAACTCTGATTTGCTTTCCACTCTAATCGTAAGATAATTGCATCACATAACAGGAAATAGTGGCATTAAAAAAATATTTGTCATACATATATATATATATATATATATACGTCACAATATTTTTGTAGTATAACATGTTTCCCGATTTTGTAATTTTTTTAAATTTTTATACGATTCGAGGAGAAAGCAAATGGCTATTCATGAGATTTATTACTTTATTAAGTAAATTACTTTAATGAGAAAACGTCCTATTCCTAAGAATTTCCGTAGATCAAATAGGTCGGTTGGTTGTTGCATAGTAAAGCCGTAAAACCTGTCTTCAACTCCGTTAGTTAAAATTATATATTATTATATCTTCTCGTTGTGAATACTAGGAATAAAATAAATTTAAAAAAACAAAACATAAAATGAACGTTAAAGTGAAAGTTGGTTAAAGAACTTTGATTATTTGAAGTTAGCACGTAAAGAAAAAATAATAATAAATAAATAAATAAAACAATAAAAAGGGAGAACATAAAAGAGCTGGGGAATACTGTGAGAGATGTTCAGAGATTTTTAAAGATTTCTTCTTCAGAGAGAACACATATGATTTTGCTCAAGATTTTTTCATAATTTTCCAAGGCAGTAGATGTATTTGCTAGTATTCCTGTTTTGTTTAATTCTCTTATGTAAAAGGCACAACTCTCGAAGATATGGGCCACTTCATTTCTGGCAAATGGGCGGGTTTTCTTTCGTAATTAAGTGAAGGTGGGTAAGGCTGGTATGACCTATTCTTAGTCGCTTAAGGACAACTTCCTCTCTGCGTTTACTGCGGCTGGAACTGCTTCATGGCTTCACTTCCTTTTCCATCACCTTTAATTTATTTAGAGGGCTGTTTTCCCTCAGTGTCTGCCAATCCTGGTGCATGGCCTCTTTCAGGGGTCGATCCAGTTCGGACGCAGTCAAGAAGTCTAGAAAATCCTAGAAGGGTAAGAGCTTTTTTTGCTGCTCTGTCGGCCATTACCACCAATGCCTACATGACCGAGAAACCATAAGAAATTTACTGATGTTCCAGTGTTAATTAGCTGTTTTATGAGTCCCGAAATACTGTATATTCCTAGGTGGTCTGGATACATGCTGTACAATCTTTAATTTCGAAAAATTGTTTCCGCAACAAAGTTGCCGGGTGCTCAGTGGAGACGGTAGGGTTCGCAAAAAAAATTAAAATAATAATAATAAGAGTCAATTAAATATTACTAACTATCTATCAGGCGCCACGCTATTTAATTTGTTGAATTTGGAAAATAGCGAAAACCATGAAAATAAAAAATAAATTTAACTAAAAAAAAATATTTGCACGCGGAGTGAGCTACGAACTCGGAACCTATGGGTTTAAAAACATTGTCAATTAACCTCATAACCTATCGAACCTTCTTACTTGTTTAATAATAAGTTTCACTAATCCATCGAATAGGGTTTTACAATTCCTTATTAAACCTAAAAAAAGAAGAATATAATATACATAAAATATGAAAAGAAACAGAAGAAAAAGAAGAAAATAAAACTGGCTATTATTAATACCAATGATGAATTTACTTATTTCCATTGATTTAAATAACTTTTAAAGGAAACGAAAATTATGAACAAGAAATTATATTTATAAGAAAACAAGGAATTTATAAGGAAATAAAAATCTCAATGCCGAACTCTGTCCAATTGGCACATTGAATTATCTGAAGAAGCGAGAACTTATTCGAACTAGCGTCTTCAATGTCTCCACAATTTATCTCCTCAAGTTGTGAAAATGTTCATTCATCAAATTGTAAAATCAAGCGGCACTCGTCGCTGATAATCACCGTTTCTTGGATAGGAATAGAAAATCCCGTGTACACGGTCAAACTAAAGTATTTCACACAACTAAATCCTTAGCGTGCCTCAACACTCGCGAGGTCCCGCCATCTCTCTCTCAACTCTCTTTTGTTTTGTTTTTTCAATCAGCTGTTGGTTATTCTAATCCGAAATAAAACGAATACTTAAAACTAAGACTTATTATTAACTAATACTTAATTTAACCCTCTTCGAGTTAATAAAAAAAAAATTATTTTACGAATTAATTTTTTTTTGTATTTTATTTTTCCGTCACATGTTGTTCATGGCTTTAAGGGCGCTCAAAGAATCTGATACCACAACCACATTTCCAACTAGCAAATTGATCACATGTCGATCAAATAGGTGTAGGTTGCGATGGGATCTTTTGGAGACCCCTGTATTAATATGTAATTGTATAAAATAAATTATTGCACTATTTTATTTATGCGTTAACTGATGAATATTATTTTTTATTTTTTCAGGTAAGTGTCTAGTGGATATTTTGTAAGTAGAAAAGTTTAACTAATATCATAATTCATATTGTTCTAATTTATTATTAAATTTTATAACATATAATTATTCAGCTTTATTAATATTTATATACATTTTAATACTTTATTATTCAGTTTTATATAAATTTTGTGACCAACCGTGGCCTATAGCCTTTAGTAAAGCAGGTTATTCATCAATGTATAAATATAATATTCGTTAAAGGGACTGAAAGCCGGGACAAAAGCTCATAGAAGAAGGAATACAAACTGCCACCTGGCGGTGAAAAGGCTGGAAATTAAAGAGGAAATTGGATAAGACAAGCAGATAAAGTGAACTTGGGGGGGGGGGGGCGGTAGAGAGGGGGGTTTAATCCGTGGCGGGAAAATTTAGGCCTCACAATGGTCGCTGGAAATCCTATTTGTTCCCTTCCTAATTTCTCTTCTATATCCAATATGCTCTTTCGCGGTTGAGCGAGTCCTTCATATATTTCATTCAGTAGAAATTGGTGAATAGATAGCTTTAATTAAACACGACACAGTTGATGAAAGCCGATAACAAGAAGGATCTAAAAATAAATAGTAAGAAAATAAAATAATTCGTTAGCAATAAAATCAAACCAGTAATGGTGAGAGTCCCAAACGTTGTGGATTCGATTCCCGAATGGGTCAGTTAGTATTTATTTATTCATTCCCAACCCTGGCACAAAAATCGACCTCATCACAGGTCTGATTCTAAATAACGAAAGTTTATGTTATTATGAGTAAAAAGAACCTTTTCCAGAGCCGCTACTTAAAAAAATGGCGGCTGCTTTAAAGAATATGAGTAATTTGAAAATTGAAACGGGAAATCTATTGCGAAAAATGTGAGAAATTTGAGTGAGATCTATTGAGAAGTTTTTTTTTGTTTAACTTTTAAATATGGATTTCCACATGTAAACAACAAAATTGCTAACGCGGTCCACCGAAGGAAAACTTTACAGCCAAAAAAGTCAGATTTTTTCGATATTTTTTTCTTTTTTCACCTATAACTTCTAAATGATGCATCAATACGAAAAATGTACTCTTTGATGAATTAAATAACGTTAAATTGTGCGTTGAACGAGTACATAAACTTTATAATTTATTTACGTGGTAGGGTATAAAACCACGGTCAACCAACGCTCATTTTTAGCAAATTTTTTAAAAAACAGACAAATTACTATAAATGGCACTGTAACTTGGTAATCAGTTCCTTAACAAGAAAACCCCATAGAATCAGAGATGTAGAGCATTAAAATTTGCATCCACTGAGTATTGACATTTTTGTTGTAGGCTGATTGTATATCTCGAATCGGGATTCGTTGTTCATTTATAGAATTCTGTATCTTTCATAGCATCGTTTATCAAAATCCTTTGCTGCTGAGAGATGAAAAGAGGCTTATGCTGCATGTAATAGACTCAAAACAAAAATAACTCAGTACAATAGTTATGCCCTACAACTTTGATTCTATGGGTTTTCCTCTTAATGAACTCTATATCCAAGTTTCATAGCCAGTTGTAGTAATTTTTCTCAGTTTTTCACAAATTTGCTAAAAATCACAGTTGGTTGACCGTGGTTTTATACCTTACCACGTAACCAAATTATAAAGTTTATATACTCGTTCAACGCACAATTTAACGTTATTTAGTTTATTCAAGAGAACATTTTTCGCTTTGATGCATCCTTTAGGAGTTGTAGATGAAAAAACATAAAAATTGGTTGTGGAGAGAGGTGATCGGGCCAGAATCACATTCAATCGCCAGGTTTTCCCCTTAATTAATTATTTAAAATTATAAAATGGGATATAAATACTTAGAACAGCTCTAGCCGCAAGTGTCGTAGAGAGGAAGTAATACTGACCCGACTGAGGATAGGATACAGTTGACTTAATCAATCCTAGCTCATATGTTAATTTTGTGATAATATCAAAACAAGATCCTATATTTTTTATCAATGTCTGTATTTTACTGTACATATTAACAGTGTTAAATTAAAACCCGAATCAGCAACAATCCTTAAAAATGACTGCGTTGTGTCTCCTTCAAGTTTGAATTGATTTATCTTAATTTCCAAATTGAGTTTACATATTTTAAATTTATATTTTTTCCTCCGACGATTTTTAACTTGCGTTGAATAGTTAGTTTATTTACATGTCTACTTTAAAAAAAAAATAGTTTTTAAAATGTTAGGTTCCAACCGTAAATTTTTCTTTAATAAACCGATCTTGTTTGGACTCGCTTCTATTTTTACCTCGATATTTTAAAAATACAGCACGTGTACTAATTTCTCTGAGGTTTCGTCTTCATTTATTTATATTTTAATTCCTCATATGAGAAGGAGGTCAATATAGCTTCATAAATGAAAAACAAAATGCTGTGTGTTTAAAGCTACCGATATCAAAAGAATTCGCGGAGCTATCTCATGAAAATTTATTTCAAAAACTTTTTTATAAAAAAAAAAATATTATACCATTGAACTACGTAATAACATCTATAATAATTATAATTATAATAACCTTTATTGTTATCAGTTAGTTTGACAACAGCCTGTCCTGTAGGAAGGAACTTTAATGGAGGTGGGAAAAAACTTATCACTTTTTTTAAAATAAAACAAAAACTATAAGATTTGCAATAAAATAACAATATAAGGCTTATGAGATTTTATAAGATAAAAACAAAAAGTGTATAGCAAACAAAACACACGAAAAATAATAATAATAATGCAAAACAAAACGACATAACTAAATATTATTCGTAACTATTTTTAAAATCTACTTCTATCTCAAGCCACCAGTTTTCGCCACTATTAACTATGTCATTTCGTCCTTATGTCCAAGATACGGCAGGTTCACAGCGTGGCCGATCGCTGATTTAGGAGAACAAAAACAATTTTCAAAATATGAGAGATGTAATATACTAACCTTTTTTTAGATAGTTGGTGACCTAAAAGTAGTCTAGTAAAATTTCAAAGTCCGTTTAAACTCTCACAGTAGAGTACGGAAGAGAGAGGTTTGGGCAAACAGGCCTTCAGCCCCACCAGTTGACAAATGGTTCCAGTATTACTTTATTTATAGTCTAAATAAATGTCTGTGTGCGTTATTGCTTAAGACTGATTTTGATAATTCAATTATCTTTATTTTTCACCAGATTAATTTAAGATCAACTAATTTGTTGTTGGTTACAATTCCATTTAAAAAATGAATTTGATAAATTCTTTGAAGTACATAAATAACGGCAATATAGTATATGAAATACCCTTATCAGTGTTCCGTTGCTAAAACTTTTTACATTCGTTCAAAAAATAATCATCAAATTTACGCTAAGCACAGTTTTTGTTTTAATTATTTCAGAAAATGTAAACTGAAGTTTTCGAATCAATTTTGGTTTATTATTTTCAATAAAGAAACATTGTGATCGACCGAAAAATTCAAAAACACAATCCTATCTCAAAATTTGAGGTTTCACGTTTCAAGATGCGTAGAATTCGAAAAACGAATAAAAATTTTTTTGGCCGTCCGCCGTCCGCGCGTTTTCTCCGAAACTACTGGACCGATTTTTTTTCAAATTTTTATATAAAATCAGAGGTCACTCGAGAATGATCCTCCTTCATCGGCATTACTATCCGCTCTTTAACTTTCAAAATGGCGGCCGAAAAACCTGCGTTGCTATAGTAGCGCCTAAACGAATGTACAGATTTCAATGAAACTTCGCCAAAGTCGTTTTCTCGACGCCCCTTAAATTTATTTATGTAACATACTTCAACGAAAAGAAGCTGGAAAAAAAGTTACGAGGGATGTTAAAATTAAATTCCGAATAACTCGAAAAGTTTTTACTTTTTTGTTGATATTGTATATGTATTGATAATTTTTTCAAAGTTTATAAAATTTCCTAAAAAACAAAAAATAAAATCGGTAAAATCGGACAATTAGGAGCAAAGATATGGTCTTTGGTTTTTTTTATGTGTTCTACTGCAAATGTTCTATCCTTGGTTTGATTTTTAAATTTTAAATGTGTTACTGAAATAATAATTTTTTTTTTTAGCATATTACTAATGATTAAAGAAAAACAGTTTAGTCCAATAATTGAAATCACCTTTTGTTTGTTTTTCTTTGTAATTAGGAAGGTAATGTTACTTTATTGTATAATTGTTTGAAGATAATAAACCATTGTGCAATCATTTGCAGCGTTTTTTTTATTGTTATAAAAACATGAATTATTTAATGGAATTTATATAGTTTTCAAAGAAAACGTAGCCCTGTTTATATAAAAAATAAATGAGGTCTGGAAAAATGTATAGAAAATATTTCGTTTTTTTAGAAGAAATGTAAAAAAAAAAATGCTGAAGCATATTTTCCAGACCTGATAACAACTGTCTGTCTTCTCGGGGTTTCGAGGGAACAGGGAGGCCGAATAATGTTTTTTTGTTTCCTTCGAAAAACTAATGAGTGGAAAGTAAAGAATATAATATAGTAGGGGTGTTCATTTTTGTGGGGTTATGGATTTTTGAAGAGTGCAAATATTTTCAGACTGTGTAGACAAGGAAAGACAAAATCGAAGGAAATAAAAGGAAAATTAAATTACAGTTAGGAAGCGATTATGAGGGACTTCAGCAAGGGAGTGAGCTGTCTAACGAACTTGATTATAAGGCTGAACAAAGAGATTAAATAAATTTGAATATTTTCATTCAATATTCCATACTGGTATTCTTGTTATTTATATTATTGGTATTTATTTTTTATTGATTCTTAGGAATTATAATTTTAATTTTCTTAAAAATTAAATTTTAGTCACAAATTAAAGTTATGTTGACTTAATTACAACTATTAATTTTTTATTTGTAACGAATACCTGATTTCCAATCTCAAAAGATGCTCATTGAACTTTGTCCTTTAACATCTTTTCCTGCAGTTCTTTATTGGGATCCACTCGATGCATCTTCCATCTTGCAACCTCGCCACGTGACCGTCCCAGTTCTATGTTAACTGATCAGCTTCAACTATCAAGCTTTTAATATTCACTTTACGAAGAATATCTTTACTTTTAAAGGAAGGACATGTTCCGGGGTGCCTGTCATAAATAGGCTAAATAGTGGTAAAACTATTTTATTAAAAGCCAACGTTTCGACCCGGCTTTGCAGGTCTTCTTCAGGGAGGTGTGTTCAGCTAGGAGTTTCAATTAGAACGAACTTTTAGTTCTTTCTCTCTGCTTTATTGACTTTTTTTTTTTTTTTTTGTCTATAAAATATATATTTGCGCCTGTCAACAATAAGTTGACAATCAGCAAATGTGATGAGGATAATGATATAATGACATGACAGGCATGGGGAAGGAAAGTACTCAGCAGTACCTCTTCCCTAACTTGTTCCAATTACTTAGGTTGTCTAAGGAAGGAGATCCCTCATCTAACGCCTTTTTAGTCTCCTCCTCATGTTCTGAGGTATGTCAGCTGTGGCCATGTCTCCACAGAAGGATGGACAAAGAGCCTGCAGTCAGCTGATTAGCGGCCATTTTGTGGATACATGGCTTGAGTCACCTGTGCAAGCTGTTGGAGGATACTAAACAGGGGCTGTATCAGGGAGTTTAAACCATTGAGTAATTGGAGCAATTGAGGTGGGACATTATTTTCATTAAATTCTTTAAAAGCTTCATCTGCATAAATTTAACCTTACTTCAAATTTACTTGTTGTTGTCAGGTTTGTGCCTAAATAAAATTAATTAATAAAAATTGAAAAGAATAGAAATTTATTTGCTATTATTCAAAGAAACTACCATCGTTCCATTTCTTATTTTCTATTCAAATAGAATAAAAATTAAATTTTTTTTCCCAACTGATTTTATCAGTAAATGGACTTCTTAAATAGTTAATCTCCCCCCTCCCTCCTGGAATGGTGATATATGCATTAAACTGCCCCGAATCGACTTTTCGAAGGATAATCGACTTATCGAAGGGTAATCGACTCGGATACCGGTCGGTGGCCATCTAAATGCAACAGATGACTTCCTGATGGAGATAAAAGTCTATTAAATTCCTGCGACCGCTTCGACTCTCGCCATTTTAATTCCCCATTTAGTGAAATATGGCGATTGGATTTTTGGGACTCCTCTCGCTTCCTCAGGCTTAATCAAGTGTTCACTTTTCATTGGAATTGCTCTTCAAAGCATCGTTTACACGGCGACAGAACGATTTAATTGTCGAGACATTGGCGTCGTTTAAACCGTGTTGTGGTTTTCTATAGTATATTTGGAGATACGTAGCCTTTGTGACGTAGTTGCGAAAGATTTATTAATCTAGTAGATAGATCACTCAAACTCCACCGGCTTTAGCACCAGTGACGCGGTTGAGAGTAGCGCAGGGATCTCTTGGAGTCCTGCTTTTCCTTCTATAGTTGGAGGGAGAAGTCTGGCTTGGGGTTCCCTGCCTGTTTGTATATATTGAATATAGCTATGACTGTTTTTTATGTTTTTAATTTACTTATCTTTAGGTTATTTTATTTTTTTTTAAATAATTGGTAAATGGTTGACTGTATTAGATAATGAAGAGAAGAATAGTTGGGGTGGTCAGTCAAAAAGGAAGGCAAAAATAAATGATAATATTTATTTTTACATAAGCCGACGTTTGTACCTGTTATTATTATTTGTCTGTTGTTCTTACTATTGTCATTATTCTAACAACTTCATTTTACTGTAATTTTTATATTTCTCATACCTTGTTATCTTGTTCTTTTCTTAGTCCTGACGATGGCCTGAACTTCAGGTCGAAACGTCGGCTTATGTAAAAATAAATATTATCATTTATTTTTGCCTTCCTTTTTGACTGACCACCCCAACTATTCTTCTCTTCATTTTATTTTTTTATTGTACATAGTTTTTGTTAACTTTATATTTTCTGTATATATGGTGTGAATGTGTTCTTATATCACTATAATCTATTGTTCACGTGACAGATTGTTATAATTCTAAATAAATCAATAAAAAAAAAAAGTAGATAGATAGAAAATAACTTTATTCTGGGAAAAAAGTTCCTTAGGAATAACAAAATGTTACAGAACAGAGGAATGCTTCTGGCCTAGAGAACTACATAAATAAAATATCTTATGTAAACTAACAAATATAAAAAAAATTAACAAACTGATGAATACAAAATGTCTAGAACTATTTACAACACAAATAAGAAATAATCACTGTTTAACTGAAAAATAAATAAAAAAGATAGGAACAAATAAAAAAATAATTCCTCTAGTAAATGAGCACCTTGTAACAATAACTAACGTGTAGTAAAATATATATATATAAAGAGATATTATATATATATATATATATATATATATATATATATATTTAAATATTTGTTTTCTGTTGAAGTTTGAATTAAGTAAAGTGATTAAGAGGGTTACTATAAAGTATAAAGCCGGGGAGGGGGGGGGTCTACTAGGCCTTGATTAAGCTTCTTAACAACTTTCAAAGCTTCGGCTAACTTGTGCAAGGCCGTCCCCGACATTTTCACTATACTCTTTACAGCCTTTTATTTTCATTGTCTATCTTTTTAATTTATGTAACGAACATTTTTATATAAGTTTGAAGAACCTAGAAAAATAAATAGAAATTTACAAAATAGTTATTAACAAAACAAAGTATGAACAAAATAAATATTTTATATGATGTGAAAAATTATTTAATTATTTTGTGAAGTTAAAAATGTCGATAAACATATTTTAAATAATATATAGACTGTTACTAGTGATAATAATGATAATCTCTACAAGTATTTAATGCCAATCTATTTCCTTCTATCACATTCACTAAATTTATTTTTAATGAAGAGAAGTATAGTTGGGGTGGTCAGTCAAAAAGGAAGGCAAAAATAAATGATAATATTTATTTTTTACATATGCCGACGTTTCGACCTGAAGTTCAGGCCTTCATCAGGGCTAAGAAAATAACCAGATAACAAGGTATGAGAAACATAAGTAATGATGGTAAAAAAGATAATAAAAAATAAAATAAAAAAATTAGAAAAATAAAATAGATAAATATAAAGTAAAATGAAATTGTTAGCATAATGACTAAGAACTAGGAGATAAATAATAAAAACCGTTACAAAGTGTGGAATGATGATCTGGTTATTTTCTTAGCCCTGATGAAGGCCTGAACTTCAGGTCGAAACGTTGGCATATGTAAAAAATAAATATTATAATTTATTTTTGCCTTCCTTTTTGACTGACCACCCCAACTATTCTTCTCTTCATTATCCACGACAGTCAACCAATTACCAATTATAAATTTATTTTTATTTTTATACGATTGTAAATTTCATAAAAAAAATAATATTTAATTGTTGACATATAATTCGTAACAACGCTTTATTCTTTTTAACTGAAATATATCGAAAATCCGTGTACATTATTATTTATTTTTTTAATCTTGAATTTCAAGATAGATGGTAATTTCAAAATGTATCCCGTAAATTTTCCGTTTAATTTAATACCTAAATTTAATTAGGTTAGGTTCTACAAAGTGAAGAATAGCCATTTGCTTTTCACTTGAATCATAAGAAAGTAATGTCATATTATGATCACAAAGTCGAAAAAAAAAAGTGGTCTGAAAAATGTTGGTCCGTTAAGCGTGACCTCCAGATCGAAAATGTTAAAATAACGAGGTTATATAGGCCGATATTTTGTAGGCCACCTTTTTTTTTTGACTTCGTAATTATATAATCTTACGATGCCAGTGGAAAGCAGATGGTTATTCATGAGTTTTTGGTACCTAATTAATTAGAAAAAGTTTACCGATCTTCAGATCGAAAACGCCGCAATTCCAAGAGTTTTCTTTAATAAAATATTTGTAGGTTACGATGAGATGAAGCTGTTTACGAAGTTTCAGGCGGGTGTTAATAATTTGATAACAAGGGATATTTACCACGGACTACGAGGTAATTGCAAATCACACAAATTTATAGGAGGCCAAAATATAAATTATTATTATTACTATATTAATCAAACATTTAAAAAAAAAAAAATTATTGCACCATTGTAAAATTTTATCCTCAGATGAATTGGTAATATTTTTAAATGAAAAAAAAAACAAAGATTTCTCTGTGTTTAAAAGTAACTGTAATTCGGTTGTTAAAACGTTTGAAATTTCACAGATTTAATATTTAGTTTGATAAAATCAATAAAGCGCGATAGAAATTTAATACACACAATACTCTTACAAATTAGCTGTTTAAACGCCTTTATACTTAAAAAAATAGCAGTTTAATTGATTTTAGTATAACGGGAACAGAAAATTTCAATCATTATGAATAGATTGTTATTATAAAGAACATTCTTGTTGGATATATACCTAAATATAAAGCATTTTCAATCTAACAGAGATAGATATATTGAATTGTTTTCTTGGAAAACCAATCGTTGTTGCATGCAATGCTTCTGAATAATAAATCGCTTTCATTTTGGTTCATTTCGTAAATCTATAGGTCCAGCTGACAGCTGTCCCAAAGTCACATGATCGTAATGTTCCAGCGTGTCTTTTTTAAAGATTTTTTTTCCGTATTTATTTTTTATTTTATTTTTTTTTGGGGGGGAGATATGGTTAAATTTCATATCAGTCGTTTATTTCCAAAGTAAATCTAATCACCATTGAATGTAAATGTTGTGTGTTGGCATTTGCCATACCTAAAAATAATATTGTGAAATTAACACAATTGCTCAAAGTGACTATTAAACAGCTGTTAACTGAACGATTGATTAATTAATTATTACTAGTTGGCCCGTGCGAAAGATTCGCAGATAATTTTGTTTAGTGAAGAAATATTAACACAATATGGAAATAAGTAGTTCCTATGTATTACGTAAGGAATGAATTAATATTTTTTCCTTAGTCGATTATAATATTCCATTAAACATAATAGACCAAAATATTTATACAAATTGCTTTGCTGGGACCTAATTTTAAACGCTGAATGGAAAGATAATAAAAGTAATAAAGACAAAATAATGCCCCGATCATAGGATATTCTGAATTATTAAAAAAAAAAAATGTAAGAACAACCAAATTTCTTAAAGAAATAATAAAGTTAATATAAAAGTCAGAGGAAAAAAAGTAGGAGTAGACTATTCTACTCCTAAATGCAATGTCTTCAAACAGGAAGACATTATTGAGTATACCAAAACTAATGGACTGTATCTTTGTTAATAATTGTCCAAATTTTATGATTTTTTTTTTGTCTTGTAGGTAATTTAGTAATCTTTCTAATTATTATGGGTACAATCCAGAAAAAATGCATCATTTTAGAGTTATTCGCAAATAAAGTTTCTTTTTCTCCATATTTTTTTTTCCAGAAATTTCGGGGGGATGGGACTGGTAAATCAGTCCCAGTGGTAAAATGGGGAAAATGAGTGGTAAATCATTGGATTTGATGAAGAATTGACTAAGTTATGGCGTACCTACAAAAAAACACCTTTTAGAAATAATATATAGGATTAAAACGCCTCGCTTCAATTTTGCCTCCGACAGATTAATTACAAGCAACGTAAAAGTTTTTGGTTAGACCCGGATCCTAACAGAGACTATTTGCATTAATTACTCAGCTGTTGGCCAAGTTCATCGAGAGCCTGTTAATTCCTTTTTCTTCTCTCAGCGGGGGGGGGGGGGGAGGGGAGGGCTTAGAGCCTGCTCAACTCAGGACTGGCTTTGGGTAAGTTGAGGGTGGTTAGTTAAGATAGGCTACGTGCTCGGTGTCTGGGCAGCTCTACACTCTACTTATAGACCTCTATAGATCTAGATCCTCCTCTTCTAGATTCTAGATTCTCCTCTTCTAGATTCTAGATTAGCCACGACATTATAGAAAAGTTTTCTTCTCCTTAGCCGCTAAGTCAGTTCTTAGTTGTTCGAGTTCGCTTTGAGAACCAACGACACTCCTTCGTTATCAAGTCACTCTTGTCTTCTTTGACATCGTTGTTAGATTGCAAATGAGCAAAAAAAAATAAAATAAAACTTCATACAATCACTATAAATAAACTAGGGGGAGGGATACCTCCTGGCCGCTTGACGGCGGACCAACCCCTATTTTATAAATTATACAACTGTTCATTTAATTTTACTTCTTTATTCGTTACTCATATTGTATAACTTTAATTTACATGTATTATGTAGTTCAGGTGCTATTATTTTTTATCTACATAAAACAAAATTTTTATCGACATAAAAAAAAGTACTCTTCTTTTTTCTTAAGTTGTATAATATTCTTAGTTATTTGGCAATAATTACTTCGAATATATATTTCTTGTATTATCAAAGTTACATGTTTATAGGTTTACGTTTCGGGATACTACGTACTCCCATCTTCAGAACCACAATCCCAATGATCTTGTGGATGCAAAGCTTAAAAATAATGTGCTCCATCGTCAGTTTCTAGTTCATGTGATAAAAGTCTATGCATATAAACATCTAGAGTAACATCTTGCTTTTAGATCAATAATTAGATGTCTGGGCAGATAAGATGTTTATATGATTAGACTTTTATAAAGTCAAAGTTGCATGTTTAACTTTGACAATACAAGAAATATATTCAATTGTTGCTAATTGGAAGTAATTATTGTCAAATAACTAGAAAAAAAAAGAACATTTCCCATACAAAATTTTAGTCTAAAATCTTTATTTTGTGTTAGAAAAGTTGGAGATAACAGAAGCTCAAGAAATATCTAATTAAATGAACAGCTGTATAATTAATAAAATAATCGCCCAGCTGCTGTTATAACATGCTTTCCTAATCATAAAATAAAATGAAATATGCAAGTCACTTCAGAACTATCCTAACCCTCTCGTTTCCAACCTTGCTTTCTCTTCAATTCCTGATAACCCTCCGAGGTGTCTGAAAAGAAGATGGCCCCGTGATCTCCTAATTAGATATATCATTAGAGTGCTACCATTGGGTAGTTCCTCATATAAAATTCGATAATATAAAAATGTTTTTAGTGACTTCTATATTTTAGGGAAGTCACTAAACACTTTTTTATATTATTCTATATATTTTTTTTTAATTTCTTAATGATATTTACATCTATACATTTAGTAAATTTGGACATAATTGATATAATGACATGAATACACTTGCTGAGTAACTACCCAATGGTAGCACTCTAATGATGTGTCTATATTAGGAGATCACGGGCCCATCTTCTTTTCAGACGCCTCGGAGGGTTATCAGGAATTGAAGAGGAAGCAAGGTTAGAGACAAGAGGGTTAGGATGATTCTGAAGTTTATTTTGGAAGGCTAGATATCTGGATTGGGCCAGATCGGAAACATATGGGACATTAAGGTCTTTATGGATATTTTATTTGTGATAAAGTAAGGAGCGTTGAGGATTGTACGAAGGATTTTGGATTGTAAGGATTGGATACGAGAGGAATTCGATGGTTTAGTGGAGCCCCAGATCTCTACTCCGTAAGTCCAAATAGGTCTTATTATAGTCATGTATATGAGGTTTTTGTAAATAACTGAAAGGTTAGAGCGTTTTTCTAGTAAGTGCTGCAGTAATCGAAAACGTCGAGCAGTTTCTTTTCGTTTAAGTCTAGTATGAGGATTCCAAGTAAAACGTTTGTCCAACTGGAGTTCAGGGTACGGGATTTGTTCAACACAGATAAGCGGGGTATTATTAAAGGATAATATAGGACAGGAAGTCATAGGATTACGGCGTAAGGTAAAGGTATTAATCCCCAAATTTTGACACCATTCTTTAATTAAATTGTATCTAATATTGGTAAATTTGACTTGTAAAATGATAAGTGTTTGAAAACCACAAAATAATATAGATTTGCTTCTTATCCTTAAGTTGGGCTTTGGGTTTCAGAGACCTCGGTTCTGAACGTTGTGGGTTCGAGACTCATCTGGGTTTGTTAATATTTATTTCTCGGCGTCTTCATGAAATGAAACTTGACATTCCTATTTTGGTAAGTTCGCGGGTTGGCGACCTCAAAGGTTGAAAAAGTGGACCGCACGGCCTTGACTAATTCCTCCCACCAGTACATGTTTATAGGTTATAATATCTACTTAAAGTAGAGTAGTAAGTGAAAGTTGTGTGATGCGCGTACTTTTTTTCTACATGAACGTTTGCTTTTGTTTTACCCAAAGCAACCGATTGAAAGCTGTACTGTGACCTACCTGGCTGATACGTTACACTAATTGATTGGCCATCGAATATTCTTCGAGGACTCAGGACGGAGAAGACATAAAAGAAAGTGGCCCTCCCCCCTCCAGCTTAGCCTAACTGGAAATGAATCCAGCTCTAGAGAGGGTCGTTTGGGCAACTGCTATTGGAGGAGAGGAAGTTAGTGCCCTTATCGCCGGCCAATAGTTCACTTGTTTCATTAACCGGGTCCTTTCTATTGGTCGCTCGTGTTTCACCCTCCTCCAATCAGATCCTTTCTCGGCTTGAGCTCCGTCAGCAGTTGTTTCTCGCTTTCCTTTAATCAGCTCTATCAACTCCTAATTGTTTTCATTCCTATTTCGGTGTTTAGATTTATTGTATTTGGTCAATTTAAATTGATATGTGGTGGCTATAAACATAAATCGTAGATTTATTTAAAATCTCACCTTAAATATGTGAAAATTCAATAAAATTAAAATATCAACTTTCATTATTAATGAAATTTTTAAAATATGATTAAAAAAAATAGATGAAAATAGATTTTAGACAGTTAAAATGATACACCTCACTTCTTATTAACTTTTAAATACTATTAACTTAATTCAATATCCTGTAGGGAAGCCATTATTGTCTATAACTCCTTTCAGTCTGTTTGTAATAGAGTCGATCAATTTTTTGTTGAATTTTAATCTGTTCGATTTTTTTTAGTATTTTTGCTAGACATTTCGAATTTTCTGATTTGTACTTCTATTTCCCCCACAGGTGTTCTATTGAATATAGTGACTGTGGTGCTGTTTTTGTAAATTTGGGGCAGTTATAGAATAGCCCATACCTTAACCAACATGACAGAGTGTTTGGAATCATTATCAGGATAAAAATTAAATTTTGTTTTAGTCCTAGATTTTTCGCAATTTCTTTCAAGTTTCTTCTCAAACTGTCTATATAAACATGTATTATTCACTACCTCTACCATGTGAATATTTCCACTATAAAGCGAATATTTCCTATACAAGAAGCCACCATACATCCCACACCTAGAAACAGAACATAAAACATTACATATCAATATGATGTTAATGGATTACAATAAATTATTGTTTTTACTATAAGATAATTGGTATTATTTATTTATTCAATAATTTCTATCAATATCCAGGTGTATCATTTAGGCTTCGAGCCGCTGCGTATCGGAAGTGGGGAACCTGCAACCACCGTTTGTTTTGCGCGATATTCGTTAATTTAGCGCTAGAATTAATTAATCTTTGATTATTTAGATTGTTGCTTTATTGCTAAAATTATTTTGAATATATGTATATAGATGTGCATTTACTTATAAATACAAATAACAACAGTATAATCTAAAATATTATTGCAGTCTCAATTATTTCTGCCGTATACGAGCCTAAAAATGAGTTGGATGAGAGATCTCCTTCTTTAACGAACCTAAATAATTGAAACAAGTCAGGGAAGATCTGCTGATGAGTACTGTTTTTCCCATCCTGACGTGTCATTATTTCTTGCATTTTTAGCGCATTTGCTGATTGTCAACATAAAGTTGACAGAGGCAAATCAATTTTTAAAACAAAAAAAATTCGTTTTCTGTCTCGTTATTATTTTATAATTCGTAAAAACCGATTTAAAAAAAAACTGCTAGGTGTTGTGAATGAAGTAGGGTAGGGCATTGCTCAATTTTGAATTAGAATATTTTTTACAGTTTATTTGTAATATTTATTATATATATGGAAATTTAAATTGTATTTAGCACCAATAAAGGAAGCGTACAAAGAAGGACCAGTAACGAACGGAAAAATGAAAACTAAACAAACCATGTTTTCCTTTCGGGACAACAGGTCGTTTATTTGAACTATTGTTTGCAAATATTCGAGTTCGTTTGTTCCAACTATTGTTCAGCAACTCCAAGCTGGACTCCACCCGGTAGAGACAATAGTTGATCTATCAGCAACATCTGTTAGAATAAACACGCTGTTGGCTTTTGTACAGTGGTTTATTTAGGGGTGGGGGGTTACAGTGACTCGTTCAAAACCCCATTAACCTTGGGGAGGGGGAGACAAGCAATTTAATTTTTAAAAAAATAATAATAAAAAAGTTCTTTTAGACATAAACCTATTTTTTAATGGGATTTTCCCTTTGTTGATTTATTTAATAACTAGTAGGCCCGTGCGAAAAATTCGCACAGCATATTGTTATCAAATGCCAGATTAACAATAAAATAAAATAGTATCAAAAGATAGAGAAATCAAATGTTACTTTATCGATAAATATAATCGACAAATAAAACAAAAATTAATTTAAATCTTGATTTTTGTTTGGAACCAACATGTTTACAAATTTCAATAAGCTGTATCTTTGCTAAAAATTGTCCGATTTCAATGATTTTTTTTCCTTTTGTAGGTAATATAGTAATCTTTTTTACAATCATGGGTATAATGTAAAGGGTAAATTGCGTAATTTTTTAGTTATTCGCAAATAAAGTTTGTTTTCTTTCTTAACTTGTTTGCCTGAATTTTAGGTGTGATTGGACTATTTTGTCAGCCTGAAGGAGAAGGAAGCCTTCGAAATTGGTGGCTGAATCTTGATATTTGGTGAAGAATTAACGATGATATGGCTTACCGATCAAAAACGCCATCGATAAATAATATAAACTCTTCCTCTCACGATCATGGAGACCTCAAGTCGACGGAATGGGACATGTATTTAATAACAGTACTACAATTAATGTAAGGTTGTGTGGATGCGAACCCTATGCCTTGCGTTATCTCGAAAATGGTACATTTTTGGGCTTAAAAACTAAGGATCCGATAGTTTCGGAGTCAAAATCTTCAAGATCCAATTTGTCCCGTATCGATTAAAAGACCTACCACCGTTCCAGTATTGAAGCCTAGCAAAATGTTTGTATCGACTTTATTTATTTTAGAAAGAAAAACGAAATTGGAGAATACGATTCGCTAACCCCCCTTGAAATTCTGAATTCAACGGTACCCCATTCACGGTATTTGAGCATGACAGGAGCTTATATTTGGTTCAAAACCGATTTCGAGCCTTACTGTAATAATATATGTACGGATTGATATGTTAATTTTTCTATTTCTATTTTTTATTTATTTTCGATAGTGTCTGGTATTATCAGGTTCGGCCTGCGAGAAAGGCCATACAAAATTTTGTTTTCACCCGTCAATAATAGTGATTTGTTTATTAAAATATTTTAGGTGATAAATTTAGAAATAGACACAATTATCTCATAACATAAAATCATTCTTTTGACTGGATAAATGATACAATATCAAATGGTATAATCAAACCAACCGAAAAGTTTAAAGAAATATTAATTTTTAAACATAAAAAACTATTTCGCTTGAAATTTGCCGCCTTCCGAATAGAAATCTATGTATCCTAAAATTACCAAATATGTTACGTTCTAGTAAAAACTCACTACCTAAGTCTTGTTATTCGATTCAAGATATGCGATACATATAAAGTTAGTCGCAATTTTTTTTTTTTTTTAAATTGAAGATAATTATGGTATATATTTCAATCCCTAGCCCTGTGACCTATCCGAGAGCAGACAGCCTTAGATATCCCCTCCAGGACCCGACCAACTTTTCTAATATGAAGCAGGAGTTTGTGAAAGGCGAGCTCTGGAATGTGCCGGGGAATCCTCCCTTCTCCCCCCCCCCCTCTCCATTTCCACAAAACTGCATCCTGCTTTATTTAACCACCTCCGGTCCGGGGATATCAGGCCGAATTATTTACATGCCGCGTCGGAGATTGTTATTTCAGAAATTATTTAGCTTCAGGAATTACTCTGCAGGGCTGAACACACGTTTCAAAACCTTTTCTTGTCTGGCACAATATGCCTACATGGATATTGTTATAGCAAGAGCTTAGAGTTTAGCGATATAGAAATAAACGGGAAAAAGCTATGGCTCGGTGGAAGTTCTATGGCTCAAATCATAAGGTGAGATCCCATGAGTATTTTGAAACAATTTCAGTTAAAAATATTGAGCCGTAATTTAATAAAATGCGATTAATCAATTTGCAAAATTCTTTGTAACACTTATGAACGAACGACTGGATTGATTTCTAAGATTGAGGGCTCAAATTATTCGATGGGATCCCCTGAGTGTTTTGAAAAAAAAAAAGCCAGAGTTAAAAACACTGGCTCATGATTTTTAATAAAATGTGTTTAATGGATTTGCTAAGATGTGTGTAACTATTTTTGAGCGTACACTTGTACACGATTGTACTATCGTTAGGTTACATAGTTTTCCTGATGTGACATTATGAGTGCCCCCTCCCCCACCTTTAGCTCATTACTATGGAGTGGAACTTTTGAGTATATTTACCTACTTATTTGGCCAAAAAAACGGTCCCAAGCCAAAAATTGAGTTTCTACCATTTCCATCTGTGATCATTTATTAACTAAACTATATGGTTTCTTTTATTCATTACTTGAATTTTAAAAACACAAGACCGGTAGAAATTTTCTATTATAGCGTAATATAGATAGAAATTAAACTGATAAATGATCAAGTGCGTTCATCGATCTATTACCGATGGAACCGTTGTACCATCAAGCGATGAGTTTAGAAACGGACGCTCCTTGGCTTTCGGATGCTATCGATTAGCTTAGGAACTTGCTCATACCTACATATTTTGGCTCAATATTTTGTTAATTGAAATAGTGTCGGGTCATAGATTACTATGACCGGACACTACTTCAATTAACATTAGTTAACTAATAATTAACATTAGTCAATTAACATTGGTTATTTTATGAATCGGGCACTCAATGACCCCGTGGTTACATCTAGACCCAGGCAGCCTCATCACAATAAACATGGTAACTAATTAAATAGATAAGACTGGAAAGTGAATTGAAGATGTTGAAGCCGAGGACTGGTATAAACTGGTTTAGGGGGGCTCAGCCCTGATCCCTCCCCTGATTTGTGAGCCCCCCGAAGGCCCCCTAAAAGAAATCTCCTCCCCCCCCCCGCAACTTAACCTAAGATAGTGCGGTTAGGTCCCTTAACCTAGATATAGGGCGCCCTCCTCAGGGCTGGCCACTGCGGTTAATTTTACGGCTAATAAGTCAGCTGAGATAGTGCCGCCATTAGTGGCCAGGCTGCGCCACTCTATGACCTTTATCACTATGTATTTTATTAAATACCCTCTTTTTATTTCTTCATTCTACTAAATTAGTTGTTACATGAGTAATTGTTATGACTTTTCACTAATTTTTAGAATTAAAAAAATATTTATAAAGGTTGCTAACTAGATAAGTTTCTCCACTCCCGATCGATGGTAACTATGCAAAGTTCAAAATCGTGTTTTCAAAGCTTTTTGAAATTCGAATATTTATTTATAAGAAGTAGCAAAGAAATAAAGCAGTTTTTTTTTAACTTGTAATTTTGTGAGAATTAAATCTGGAGGACCTAAAATTTAAATGACGATAAAGGCTCCTACACACAGAGTGGGGAGCTGTAGACAAAGTTTACCGATCTCCAAATTGGAAATGCCTCATTTTTTAGAATTTTCGTAAATAAAAAATTTGTAGGTCACCACAAGATGAAGCCATTGACGAAGTTTTAGGCGGATGTTAAGAATTTGATGAAATGGGGAGTACTCTTCACCGCGGATGCCGATGCAGACCTCAAAATGTATACTTGCGTTTTCTGAAAACCCGATTCGAAATTTTTCACGATTGTTATACTTATACTCTCACTATATGTATTTTATATATGACTAAGTGAAAGTATTATAAGAATATAAATTGTTATTTAATAGCTGTCGATATATTTACAATAGTTATCGCTGTTACGTTGCCTGACTCTTGTATGTTATCGGGAGACCAGGAGTTCCAGAAGATAGATACTACTGAGACTGGAACTGGAAGAGAAGAGAACGTTCCTTATTGGTTCTACTGGAGGCCACTATTTGGTCAAGTCCTTTTCTCCCTCTCTGAATATTTAAACTCTCTTCTCTTGTGTCCTTTTTCTTCTCTTTCCCTTCACTCCATGTTTGTAATTTATTCTTACATTCTCACTATTTCTTTTACTTCTTTTTTGCAGATATATACATTCCTTTGACCATTCTAATTTTAATCATATTTTGTACATCGATGTTATTTAAACGCTTTTCGTATGCACGTCTATTTTTTTTTTTCAGTTCAGGTCAGTATTAAAAAAAAAAACTTATTTTTTCTTTCTATCAAAGACAAGATCTATATTCTGAAAAGTGCCTGGTTTGTTTATAACGTATAACGTTTTACTCCAGACCTCGAGTTACTGATATCCTTGTAAAACTTCATGAATGTCTCATCACAGCCAAACACTTTTTATTTTCAAAAATTATCGAATATTGGGTTTCAATCTGGAGATAGATAAGTTTTGTTTATTTCATGAGGTACTAAAAACTAATGTTTTATATGTAAAAATATCTATGGACATGTTTATATGACCTTTTTTGTGCCTCTTACAAGTCTGTTATCACATATTTAAAGATTTTCTGTATACAGATACCCTGTGTACGTATGTAGAAGGAAATATTCAACACGTTATATCAGAGAACAAGATCTAAAAAAAAGTTCAAATAAACAATTGACCAATTTCAAGCAGAAATGTAGGAAATTTAAGATTTCTGTTGTTTTTTTTTCTCAGTGATTCACGTTTGTTTTTTGTTTAATAGGAAGCGATAACTCAGAAAATAATACTTTTAAGTAACTAAATATATAGCTTCATAAGAAACTAGACTAAATTTACTTTAAACGAAAGTAGAGTTTGTCATTATTAAAACTATTTCAAGACTATAATTGAGCGGTCAAACGCAGCTGTTTTGTTTAAAAAAAGTAAATTATTACAAAATATTTGTGATTTTTTTTACTCTTTTACTGTACTACGTGTCCACTAGAAAAACTCGTTTAACAAAGTTTAACTCCATATTAATTAAGTTGAGGTTTATTAGGAAAGATTTTGAGATTCAGCTCAAGTTGTGTAAAGAAATGGTATTATATCCTATCCAATTACGTTGAACTACCCGTGTTTTCTGAAAAAAATGACTACAACTAACTGTTACAAAGCTTTTATTTCTCTTTTTTCCGTGAAATGGAATGTATTGTAATAAACGTAGTTGCCTAAAACACATTTTATTTCAAAAAATAACAAATTAGAAAATAATTGTTCAAATATGTTTCATGTAAGGTGGTTAGAAATATTATTTTCCTTCCGAATTTCTACCATAGGAATTGATACCTATTCAAAAGTGACAAACTTAATGTTTCTAGCCCTTATATATACGTTTTCATGAAAATAATTGAAGCAATCATTAGGATTGTTTATTTTAAATCTAAATTTTATTAAGATACATTAAGTTTGTCACTGATAAATACATATCAATTCTTATGTTGGAGATTTGGGAGAAAAACACAATTACATAACCACTTTACGTGAAATATATTTAAAAATCATAATTTTTATATTTATAAATACAGTGTGTTTTTAGAAAATTATTTTTATTACAATAATCTCGTATCGCGAGAAAAAAAATTAAAATAAACTTTGCAACAGTTGGTTGTACTAATTTTTAAGGAAAATATTGTTAGTTCAAAGTGACTGAGTAGGAGATCACACACCATTTCTTTACACAACTTAAGGTGAATGTTAAATTAATAAACCTCATTTTAATTAATACCAACATAAGGCTTATCAAACGAAAAAGTTTTTCTAAAAGTGGTGTGAATGTACTACGGTTGAAGTGATAAAAAAAAAAAAAAAATCACAAATAATTTATGACTTTTTTTAAATGAAACTTGACTGTGTTTGTCCGCTCATAAGTCCTCTTTAAACAGTTTTAAAAATGACAAACTCTACTTCAATTAAAATTAAATTTTGTCTTGTTTACTGTGGAGGTATGTTGCATTACTTAAATATAATTATTTTTTAAGTTATCGCTTCCTATTAAACAAAAACTTGACTCGCTTAACAAAACACAAATCTCCAGTTTCTTACTTTTCTGCTTGAAATTGGGGTATTGTTTATGTGAATTTTTTGTAGATCTTGATCACTAATATTAACCTTTTAAATATTATCCTCTACTTACAGCACACCATATATATATATAAAGATTCTTTACATTATTTTTTACCCATTGTTGTTTTATCTCATTTTATCTCCTTTCATAGAGATTTTCAGGATTTCTCTTGTTGGTATCTCTCTAATAGGTATACCGCATATCCATAATGTGCGGTCGAGCAATTGAGTGTAACGAAGTAGCTTGAACTTAGTGAAAGGGTAAGATTTTATTTCACTAAACGTTTCAGGACCCAAGGGAGCCTAAAATTGGTGAGTTGAGTGGGTTCGCGGGATTTGTTTTTGCTTCCTTTGGCGAAGGTAGTTGGAAAAAGCAAAAGGTGGAATGAGAAAGGTAAACATAAAAAAGAAATAGAAGAGAGCGGAAATGCCGCGACGGCTTGATCTAAGGAAACGGAAGAGGACAAACAGTGAGCTGAGAGCCAACGAACCGTCAGCCCCAGTTTTCTTCAAACAGCTTTGAAGGCACAAAGTCTGCCATGGAGGTCTCTGCAATTCCCAGCACGAGGTTCTAGCTTGTGTCTGTAGTGCTCGGAATTATATTTATTATTTATAATCCTTATCATTTCCTCCATATGATCGTTCGTTATCATTTTTTTTAAATTTATTTATTTTTGTGAAATTTACAACTGTATTTCATGAAAAATACAGCAAGTAAATGTGACATTGGTAACATGACATGTACAACATGAAGAGAAACTCAAATTAAAGTTCTATATTAGAAGGTCCCGAGCCCATCTTCTTTTCAGACGCCTCGGAGGGTTATCCGAGATCGAGGAGGAAGCAAGGTTTGAAACGAGAGGGTTCGGATGGTTCTGCAGTTTGTTATGGAAGGACAGGTATCTGGATTGGGCCAAATCGGAAACATATGGAACATTAAGGTCTTTATGGATGATTTTATTTGTGACAAAGTAAGGAGCATTGAGGATTTTGGATTGGATACGAGAGGAATTCGATGGTTTAGTGGAGCCCCAAAGCTCAATTCCGTAAGTCCAAATAGGTTTTATTATTTTCATATATATGAGTCGCTTGTAATTGATTGAAAGCTTAGAGCGTTTGTCTAGTAAGTGCTGCAGTAGTCGAAAACGTCGGGTGGTTTCAAGTCGTTTTAGTCTGGTATGAGGGTTTCAAGTGAGTCGTTTGTCCAGGTGGAGTCCTAGGTATCGGATTTGTCGTTATCATTTTAGGAAAATTTATAAATAGATGACAGTAGACATCATAAGCTATCAAAAAAAGTTCATTTATACAATGGGCCAATTTTCAGAAGAAAAGTAGAACATCCATGTTTTGTGTTTTTATAAGTCGTGTTTTCTGTTGAATAAGAAGCGATAACTAAAGAAATATTTAATGTAGAAGAAAAAGAAAAAAGTCTTTTTATTAATTAAAATTGCATAATATAAATTACAAGATATTACAAAATAATATTTTTGGATAAAAAGTTTTAGAATTCTGAACTTTAATTACATATTGATTATATATGTCTTTCTGAATTTGAGTTCTTAATAAATATAAATCTATCGATAAATCGATCTAACTATGATGATGTTAAACTATGGAGAGCTAATTTATATTATATTTATAATATTTAATGTAAGTAATTAGCAATTGCTTCGCTGTAAACCAGAGAAAATTTGCTTCCACCGCAAATACAGTTTGTATTTATGATTTTGAGGAATTTTTAGTGGAGAAACTAAGCTAAGTTCTGTTAAAAAAAGAATAAAAAAATATTTGCATTTCTTTTATCATTATCCAACTATACTACAGATACCCCAGTTTTAGGAAAACTTCCTCGTTTAATAAGGTTTAAGTTCATATTCATTAAGTTAAGGTTTATTAGGCAAAAATTTGAAATTCACCTCAATTGGTGTAATGAAATGATTTTCTATCCAGTCACTTACAAGTACACCTGTTTTCATTAAAAATTACTACAATTAATTATAGAAAAGCTTTTATTTCTTGTTTTTCCATTATCTGGGATGTATTGAAATAAAAATAATTGCCTAAATACACATTTTCTTTATATAAAAATAAAACATTTAAAAATAATGATTTTTCATTGATTTTTTTAGGTATTTTACATATAAGGTGGTTATGAAATTTTGTTTTTCTTCCAGATTTCTGTCACAGAAATAGATTTGTATTTATAATTGATAAACTAAATGTTTCTGGTTTCAATAATATTTACGTTTTCATGAAAATAATCGAAGAAATCAGTTGGTTTGTTTATTTTAAACCTTAATTTTAGTAACAAGCATCAACTTTGTCACTGATAAATACTATATAGTACTTTGTTAAGAGTACTTTATTAAGGTTAACAATTGTACAGGGATTAGACTAGGATCAACCTCAACCGCCAGGTTTTCCCTTTAATTACTTACATAATTAAGAGTACCCACTTTATATAGTCATTTCATTTTTCATTAGCTGTATTTGAACACGCGATCTTGAACTTAGCAGACTAGTGCCTAACTCACTCAGCTACTCTGCTCTCATCTATATATATTTATATTACATAATAAATCGTAATAAATAATTTATTATTGTTTCATTGATTAATTATAATTATTAAGAATAACATTAACAATAAATCGTCTATTAACAGTGAGGGAAAATTGTATGCAATTATAAAGTAATGTTATAAACCTGAATATTTACATTTTTCTCCAAGAGATAGCTTTGGGGTCAGAATTGGCGGTAACCACGAGCCAATGAGAATGCAGCATTAGCCTCATCAAGTCACCACTGGCCACGGCTCTTCCCGCTCTCTTCTATATCTTGCTCAGTGATAGTTTGCCGCGTTCGGTCTGTGTCTGTCCTGTAGTGGTTAGTTTGGTTTTTAATATTCAATATCTAAGTGTTATATGTGTCATCATATAGGTTATTTTAAGCTTAATATGTGTTCAATTATATTATTATTTAGTGTCGATTCGAAACCTGTCTGTTTTAAAAAACAAACGGGTAGTGAACTTGAAGAAAGAAGATTATATTTGATATACTTTCTGTGAGTAATTTTAAATAATGCATGGATATCCTCAGTTTATTTTCTGTTTGTTAATGTAATTCAAATTCAAAAAAATCTAAAAGTCCTAATTGGCTATGAACTTTTACATACTATCAATTTTTCGTTATGCCAACAAAATTATTGAAACATATTTTTAAATATATCATTTTATAGATAATAAATTATTTGTTATAGAAAATACCTCATTTTAATTTTGTAATATTACTAGAAAATAAAATTAATCGATGTATGCAGGTTGTTAGGTAGATTTTCTCTACATATGATTTGATTTCACGATTTTGTTTTAATGTTCGTGTATATAAATCTATTTTATACTTTTTTTCAGCACACTTTATTATATTATTCCATAAAAAAAATTTTTTTTTTTTTTTTTTTTGACTTGATTCTTCAACTCACACCTGTCAGAAGATAAAAACAATTAAATGCTAAATTAATATTATTTAGTTACAATGGGTAAGTACCTAAACTCAGGGCTAATACATTTCTCGATTTCTATTAAGAAATGCTCATCAGTGATTTCAGCACTGAGTTTAGGAACTTGCCCAGTACAAATAATTAAGCATTAACGATATTGTGTGTCAATGTTGTGTTAAAAATAAATAAGACTTAGATTAAAACAAGAGGAAATGGGAATGTTTCTAAATTCATCGCTGAGCTCATTAGTAGATAATGTAAATCTATGTAATGCCATTCCTAAACTCATTGATGGATCCATAAATACAATTCTGAGTGTGCCTCTAATCATGGATTGAATCAGCGATAGCTCAGCGAATTTAGGGGGTCGATGGATCGGTGGCTGTAACCTCATAATAACCTCAATGTATTCTTTTCTCAATTTACTTTACGCATTTATAATTTGACATTTATATTTATTTATGTTTTATTGTTAAACGTTCGTAGGTAAATGTTTGCTTGTATATTTTTTTTTTTCATTTGTTTTATAACCAAGGAGTGATAACTTTTCACTGGAGACCATTAGGTCGTTCTTAAACTCAGCATAAATGACTGCCCATCGCTATATGTAGGTTAAGAACTTTTATCAAGAATTATTTGTTATTTAAATGAAATTATTGAAACTGTTTTCTTCTTTTTTTAAATTTTATTATATAAATCGATTTTTAATTTTTTTTCATCTCACTTATTATTCTTTAAACAAAATTTCAATACTAGATAAATTATATTGTTTATTAAAATAATTAGTTAAACTACATACAATTCCGCACTTATGTCATTATTTTAAAAATATTTAAATAGATAATGTCTAGTAATCATTCGGTAGTTTAATTTAACTGAATTATTTAATATTTTCAAATATTTATTAGTTAAATAAAGAGAACTGTAATAATATTTATACGGCTGTTCAACTAAGTCGAGTTGATAAATCACACAGCTTACTCATCAGTCAACGGATATTATTTTAAAAAATATATATATTATTCATAATAAATGAAACATGTTTGTAGATATTCCCTTTTATAGAAAAAAATATAACTTTCTTTATGCAGTACATTTTTTCATATTTAAAGTCAAAATATTTTATAAACTTAATCAGAAAAGTACTAATTCAGTAATGAATGTTAATAGATTTTTCTTTTACTTTATTTAGTAATATTTAAGTTTTTGCTTTAGAAGTATTCGATATCGCATTGCAGATTATAGAAGTACAATTGGAAGAAGTTTGCTGATTTTAAAGGGAATTAAATTACACGGTTGGTTAGCGAAGTTAAGAAGCCGCCAAATGCACTCTGGGAAATTCCACTATAACCTCTGGCTTAATAACTTATTAATATTATTATAAAATATTTATTTATATATATATGTAATTTGAAATAAAACTAATAATGATGTGATCTTATCTCATACTTTTAGATATTAACGAAACCGTAAATATTTAGTTTAACAGTGAAAGTGATAAAGTGATTTCCGACTCGGGTTTTTAAATAATTTTTTTCTTAACACTTTAATAGCGATTCTAGTGCAGCGACGTTGCCATATCTCCTATTCCAGCGTTGCCAGCTCTTCGCTGTTAAAAGTGAAAGTAATTTAATGAATTTTCCAAGTTTGATTTTTAATATTATTTTTTCAATCAATTAAAATATATTTCAGTCTCTGCGACGTTGCCATATCTTCTTATGCAGCGTTGTCAGCTCTTCGTTAATAAATCCTAGAACACACTTGTACCTTCCTTCTATTCAATATTTCTGATATATATTTTATTTTTCATATATTTTTTTAACTTCCATGTTAATTTTCCTCTAGAATCCAGCAGGTCGTTCATAAACTTAGTGTTGATATCATTTATAAACATCGTGTTTCCATCTAGCCGTCCCTAAATCCATCGATGGATCCATCAATGAATTTTAGTGCGTTCCTTTATTCATCGATTGTGTTACCGAGTGCTACAGACATCGTGATTCCATCATGCCGTCCCTAAATCCATCGATGGATCCATCAATTAATTATATTCATCGATTGTATCACCGATTACTATCCGGTTCCATAGGCTCTAGGGGTCGATATAGGGTAACCTCATTATAACCTTTGTTTTTTTTTTCAATTTTTTTTCCTACTTATATTTATTTCTGATTGGAACCAAACAATACTTTTTAATATTTCATATTGTTTTATGTATTTTTTAAACTTCCATATTAACTTTTCCGCTAGAATCCAGCAAGTCATTCATAAACGTAGTGATGATATCATTGACAGGCATCGTGTATTCATCTAGCCGTCCCTAAATCCATCGATGGATCCATCAATTAGTTTTAGTGCGTTTCTTAATTCATCGATTGTATCACCGACTACTATCCAGTTCCATAGTCTCTAGGGATCGATGGATACGCTGTTTGCAACCTCATTATAACCTTTGTGTTTTTTTAAAATTTATTTTCCAACTTATATTTATTTCTAATTGTGGTTAAATAGTTGACTGTCGTGAATAATAAAGAGAAGAATAGTTGGGCTGATCAGTCAAATAAGAAGGCAAAAATAAATGTAAAAATAAATATTATCATTTATTTTTGCCTTCTTATTTGACTGATCACCCCAACTATTCTTCTCCTCACTATATTTATTTCTGTTTTTAACCGAAACATACTGTTTAATATTTCATATTTTTCATGTATTTTTTAATCTTCCATGTTAATTTTGCGCTAGAATCCAGCAGGTCGTTCATAAACTTAGTGTTGAGTTTCCATCTAGCCGTCCCTAAATCCATCAATTAGTTTTAGTGCGTTTCTTAATTCATCGATTGTATCACCGACTACTATCCAGTTCCATAGTCTCTAGGGATTGATGGATACGCTGGTTGCAACCTCATTATAACCTTTTTGGTTTTTTTAAATTTATTTTCCAACTTGTATTAATTTCTGTTTTTTAACCAAATAATACCGTTCAGTATTTCATATATATTTTTTATTTTTCATGTATTTTATATACTACTATTAATGTTAACTTTCCGCTGTCATCAAGCAGGTCCTTCTTAAACTTAGTATTGAGTTCATTGGTAGATATTGGTTATCCATCACGCTGTTCCTAAACCTATCGATGGGTCCATAAATGGATTTCAGAGCGTTCCTTTATTCATCGATTGTATCATCGAGGGCTATCCTATAGGTATTATCAATTTATTTTATATTTGTTGATGTAATTCTAATTTTTAAAAATCTTAAAGTCTTAGTTTGCTATGAATTTTTACATACTATAAATATTTCACTATGCCAAAAAAATTATTGAAACATCTTTTAAATATACCTTTTTATAAATAAGTAAATATATAAATCGTTTTATAAATTATAAATTATTCTTTATTGAAAATACCGCTATTTTATTTTGTAAAATTTCTAGAAAATGAATTGATTTGTGCTGGTTGATGGGTAGATTTTTCCTATATATGATTCAGTTTAACATTTATTTTTGTAATATTTGTGTATTTAAATCTATTTTATATATTTTTTTTATATATGATTAAATACCTAAATTGAGGGGTATTATATTTCTGAATTTCTTATGCTCATCAATGATCTCAACACTGAATTTAGGAACTTGCCCATTTTTATATCGCTGGGTTGAGAAACGGTTAGTTGGATTTCGAATGCTCATCAGTGATATGAGCATTCAATTTAGGAACTCACCCAAATCTAATAATTAAGCATTAACGATATTGCGTGTCGATGTTTTGTTAAAAATAAATAAGACTTAGTGTTGGGGCCTGAAAAAATGGGCACGGTATTAAATTCACCGCTGAGCTCATTGATAGATAATGTTAATCTATATAATACTGTTCCTAAACTCAGCGCTGAGCTCATTGATAGATAATGTAAATCTATGTAATACTGTTCCTAAACTCAGCGCTGAGCTCATTGATAGATAATGTAAATCTATGTAATACTGTTCCTAAACTCAGTGATGGATCCATAGATGAAATTCTGAGCGTTCCTCTGTTTCAGGGATTGAATAGATTTTCTTTCTTTTTTTTTTATTTATATAAATAGATTTTTAAGTTTTTTCATCACACTTTAACATATTGTTCTCTAAACACGATTCCAATACTAAATAAATAATTTTTATTAAAATGATTTAGTTAGAATACATACAATTCAACATTTCTAACTTATGTCATTATTGGTTGATAAATATTGAGGACGCAGCCATTATAAAGTTTTTATTGGTGCCGAAGTTTCAACCCAAACGTCGATTAGATTTCACAATTTTCACGACAAATCACTGACGAATACTTTTTTTCGATTTTTTTGTAGTAAAGGTAAAACATTGCATCGGATTTTTTTCCAATCCAATCATATGTTGGACCTTGTACTAATATTTTAGCAGATTATGGTATGTATCTTATTTGAATGAATGAATGAAAACGTGTTTATTAAACTTTTTAAAAAATTACAAAAAGTAATATATATATACAAGCAACAACATATAGACAATGGAAAATTCCGTCTGTCGAGGTCTGTGTGTAATTAATAATAAATATTCATCACATTTATAACTAAAATAAACGAGAAATAATATATCTACAGTATAATTATGGTTTTATACATCCATTCTAGCAATTTTCTTTTTCACTGACTCATCTGTTTAAATAGAGTTTTCAAAAAAACAAACATTAATACATCACAAATACAACATATAACAATAAAACAAACGTTACAATAAATAAACACGATATTGTATCAATAGTTGACTATCTGACTAATTGGGATCTTATATATCTTATTTATAAAATCTAATATAATTATTCCATGATTTTAAGTGTCAAGGCTTCTTACAATTAAATTTTATATTTATATAAATATATACATACATAAGCACAAAAGATGATGTTTCAAGGATTAATACGATTGCAAAGATATTAACATGAAGGAGCATGACACTGCGTTAAAAAAATAAGAGCTTGAAATGACAATTAATTATATAATAACTTTTATATTTAATTGTATCAAATCGAATAATAATAATAAAAGAAAGCATAGATATGAGGCTGCGCTAGGATTTATAACTGAGGAGCTGGCTACGTCGCAAAGGGAGATATGGTAACAGGGTAGTCCTAGAATCGCTTTTAATTGATTAAAAAAAAATATTAAAAATGAAACTTGGAAGTCATTATATTTCTTTCAATATTTGAACTAAATATTTACCACGACCATAATTAGCAAAAATAGAAAAATAAGATAACATCATTATTTGTTTTATTTCGAGTTATATATATAACTAAATATTTTACAATAATATGGAAGTTATCAAGCCAGAGGTCATAGTGGAATTTCCCAGAGTGCATTTGGCGGCTTCTTAACTTCGCTAATTTAATTCCCTTTAAAATCAGCAAACCTCTTCCAATTGTACATCTATAATCTTCAATACGATATCGAATATTTCTTTTTTTTTTAAATGTAGTAATTATTTATTGAAAAAATAATGATGCAATCAAGGAGATTGTTTATTAAGGCTCTATGTGTACATTCATACTATTATATACAAATTGGGAGATAAAAAGAAAACATGTAAGTAAAAAATGTATACAATAAGAGAATAACAAAAATATAAAATATTTGAAAAAAACATCAAAGGATAATAAAAAAAAAATACTTGTCAGCCATTCATTGCTATATAAAATATTTACATTCATCCTTGGAAACCAGGTTTGCCGCTCTCGTGTGAAAACCAAAGCAGGGCGTAAATAGAGGAATATTTCTAAAATATTATTCTTAGAAGTTGAACATTTTGGATAAATCTAATAAATATAGCTAATTTGTTTATATAAAGTGTCCTACGGGATCAGCTGTTTTTAATTATCGCCTTCCTTTGATGTGTATTTTCAATTTTTCCTCTTTATTTCTTATCACTTCTATTATTTTTGTGACATATTTGTGTATTTTGGTTGGAGATTACACCTTCTTTTATTTGTCTTTTTTCGCTGATTACGATCTTCCTAAGCTATGTCCTCGCACTTTTCCTTCATCGTGTATTTGGATGTTCGCGTTGACGTGATCTTGGGATTTTTTTTTTCTTTCTATTCCTGATGACGCCTGAATTAGTAAAGAGTCGACGCCATATTTTATTCTTTATCTGTATTCTAAAGACGCAAGTCTGTGTGTTTGGAATTTTTCCAATTATAAACTAAATTTAAATTATCCTATCTGTTACTCTACATATTTATTCAAACATGATTTTTTTTTTATTTATTAAATTTCACTTTATGATGATATATATTCTAGCCCAACTGGTTTTTATAATTCAAAAATTCACCCCATTCTTTGACCTTTTTTGTGCTTTATATTTTTATTTATTTGTGTATATTATATGACTAACTCCAATTTCAATATTTTTTATAATTAATTTAGTGATATTTATGGTGGGGAAAATTTATACCTTTATTCACAGTTCTATATTTCAACATTGCAATCACCTTCGCTGGAATCAACTCACTACCTGTACAGATATTATAAATTTTCTTATTAGAAATATCATCAGAATTGATAATCAACAATTTTGGAATTGGAGTTGGTCATTCTGTCAACTGAAAGGCTCATATGATCTGCAATATTAGCTCTTAGCTTATTTATTTATTTTCGTCTATATTTTATATGTTTAATGGAATTTTATTTCGATGTAATGCCCTGCTGACAACTCAATTCCAAAAACAATTTTTAAATAAATCTTCAAATATATCTCTCATTCTAATCGCATATTTGGATTCTATCAAAGGTTATCGTTGAGGAAAACAAAGATGTATTTTAAATCATTTTCAGATATAAGTTTAAAGAGTATCTTTCAAACTCTTTTTAAAAAAGTTGTTGAATCTTCCAAATTTTAATGAAAAGAAAAAACGCTTTTTCGATAGGAAAATTTTAATTTTTTAACATAAGGATTGAAACCATATATGCAAAATAAATATAAAGAGATTAATTAATTTTTTAAATAGTCAAATTTACTTTTTTAAGTGTATTTATATAATTTATTATATTTTCTTATCGTAAATAGGGAATGGTATGGCACTGATCTTCCAATGCTCAAGGATCCAGATTCGAATCCCTGCTCATGGCAGAAAAATTATTTTTTCCTTTTATCATCATCCGTGCGATGACAGCCTCTATAAAGTAGGTACTCTTAATTATAAATAATTAATTAAGAGGGAAAACCTGGCGGTTGAGCGTAATCCCAGTCAAATCACCTCCTTGCACAACCGTTGACCAAGAAACAGTACTTTTCCTAAATTGTACTGAACCCAATACCCTTCATGAGTTGTAGTAGTACAGGATTTTTTTTTTCGTTATGGCGAAGATATAATTGACTGTAGATCATACTTGCTTAATATTTAGGCCAAAACGTCAATTTTTTCATTATTCCGAAAACATTCTTGAAAAGTCAATTTGATCAAAATATTTCAGTACACATCACTGAGGTTTTTCAAACTATCATGAAAAATATTTTTATACTAATTTCAATATTTTGGTCAGTTATAATAAATATTTATTAATTTATTTATATATATATATATATATATATATATATATATATATTTATTAAAGTAATTATTTAAATTGGGAATTAGGTTACTAAATTACAATCCAATAAAGTACAAATTAATCCTCTTGTTTATTCGACGTTTTGATTCCGGTTTTTATGCTAACCATCAGTGTAACCCTTTTCAGTTCTAGAGCAACAAATAGCTCGAATCGGCACAAAATCGTCTTTCAAATAATAATTTAAAAATTTAACATATTTTTAAAATTGAGCCTGGATACCTGAGGACAGAGACACACCGACAGTTTCAGCATCGTCTACCTGCACTGATATTAAGCTACTTTAAATTTTATAAAATTATATTATGTGTGTATATATATATATATATATATATATATATATATATATATATATATATATATATATAATCATTTTAAACTTTAAAGAGGCTAAGAATTTTCAATAAAGCTTCCTCAAGATTCTACTAGTTGTGGTTGAGTTTTCTTTATTATTTTAATTATATAATCTTTTCTTTATCTTTGTAGCTCTTCATGAAAAATTATTGTCGATATCAATTCTCCTCAGGCACTTATTATTGTTTGATATAATGATAAAAGTCTATTCTTCTATCGTCGATGAAGTAATGTATTGCGCCATTTTGACCTCTCTATCTTCTATTGAACTCATTTTCATTTATCGGTCTTTATTACGTGTAGGTTAATAATAAATATAAATTCCATTGTGGAATCATTCCTAGAAGAGTCCTCGTGTTTCAGAAATAACTTCATTAAACTGACCCTGTGAGGCTAAACTGTAGCACCTTTTATCATTTCTCTCAGTTTTTAATCAATTAATATATTATGATGTGTCAATACATATCAAGTGATCCAAATTAAATTAAGTTGATTGCACTACATCTTTTAATTTTTTGAGTATATTGCATGTTGATTTCTTTATGTTTTTACAGATAAGAAAGAGTCTTGATTTTTTTTCTTTCCTCTTCGGTTCTACGGTCCGTACTTATTGTAGTTGATCTAACGTTATCTACCTATCCACTGAGAAATAAGTTGTTAATAGGACTTATAGACAGTTGTTTTTATTTAATTTTAATTAGACTTCTGGTCAATTTTGGTTTATTATTTTTATTAATAAACTATTGTTATCGTACAAAAAAAATTTAAAAATTAACCACCATCAAAATTTTGAGTTTTTACATTTCAGGGTACGTAGAACTCAAAAATCGAATAAAAACAATTTTGTCCATCCGCTGTCCGCTCATTTTTTCCTAGACTAGTGGACCTTTTTTTTTTTCAAATTCGGAATCAAAGTAAGAGTTCACTCGAAGAATATCCTACTTCGACATTACTATCTTTCCTTTTTAAGATGGCGTCATAAAAATCTGTGTTGCTATAGACTGTAGCGCCAAAACTAATGCACCGATTTTAATGAAATTTGTCCAAAGTCTTCTCTTTTGAAACTCTTAAAGTTCATCTATAACATACTTCAACGAAAATGTAATGTAAAGAAAATGTTATGAGAGATCGTAAAATTAGATTTTCGAATAACTCAAAAATGTGCTCTTTTTGATGATGTTTTAATAGTCATTTAAAAGTTTACGAAATTTTCTAAAATATAAAAAACTAAGGTCTGTGCTTTAGACCACACTATAGAAGTTAAAACGTTAATAAGGTGAGATTAACAATATTAAATATAAATTATAAATAATAGCTCATTATAAAGAGGATGAAATGCTGAACAATTTTCTCGCTTACAGTATTTATATAAGTTTCTTCTTTTAACTTTAATCATTACTTTAATTGAGTTATAGATTTATTATTTAGTTTTTTTATGTAAAACAGAAGATCTCTTGGCTATTTTCTTTTTAATCTGCGTAGATCAGGTGATAGGAAAAAGGAAATTGATAGAATAAATGGTTTGAGGAGTAACGTGTATTGTATTTATCATTAATGTAAGAGTTGTCAAATAATTAACAGATAATAACCTTTACAAGCCAAAAGGAGAGTGCAAATATGAGTAGATTTGTAGCTAGAACACTTAAGAGCTACCCCACAATAGCTGATTGGCAGTTAACCTTTAAGAAGCAAGCGCGAGTTTTGTTTCATTGAAGTTTCCTTATGAGTTTTCTTTAGGAGCTAAATGTGAAAATTTAGTTCATTTGTGGTTTGCTATTTCTTAGTTTAGTAAAGTGAACAATTTATTTTGGGTTTCACATTATATAAAATAATGGGGTTTTACCGCAAACATCTGGTGTCTATTACTGGTGCAAACTACGCTGCTGAAGTTTTTCATGAATAATTAACTAATCGACTGTATATATAAAAGTAATACAATCTATATAAATAAAATAAAGGTTTCGTCTGTATATTGAATATAATTAACCCGTTTTTGATATCTTTCCGTTTCATACATTGCATACACCAAATCCACTTTTAAAAAAATTTTTGTCTATCTGTATGTCCGCATTGCAACGAAATTTTGTCAGGGGTAAGCTCAGCAATAGCTTATTATAGACTTTATAAATTTTAATATTATATTAAGGTTTGCTTGACTTAAAACATAGCCTTTAAATGAAAACAAAATATTGAGTAGAACCAAAGTTAGGGATTCTTGAGTAATTTGTCTAGAGATCCCGGTTAGGCAGTTACTTCGATTCTAATCCCAACCTACTCTACCGCGAACCACATTTAAAAGTTGTACTACTCAACTGATGGAAAGAATTATCACAACTCAACCGGAAAAATCCGGAATACCAAACATCTGTAACGCGCTGCCGCATAAAACGGGTAAAACACATTTATTTTTCAAATTTGTTCTTCCCGTTCAAGGTGTCATTCAATTCAACTTCCCGAGCCTAACAAATGTTGTATACATTTTTAGGATTGACCAAACGGATTAACCGAAAATCAGAGGAAAGAACTCAGCACACAGCAGAGTTTAAAGCAGTGGAGAGACTACAACTCTTAATTAATCGACTCCACAATCTCCTCCATTCATCATAAATAAAAATTAAACACTTAACAAATTTTAATGGATCGATGGTGATCGGTTTAGTTGTGTGGTACCTAAACAAATAGCCGAATAACAAAGCTTTTGTTATGACTATTGCGAAACCTTGACTTCCATATGCCCCGCCATTAAAAAATTCAAAACAAGTCCCATTCCCTCTCTAGACCCAATTTTATGAAATTGAATTTGGACCTTCGTACTCCTATAATACAAAATCCATCTTAAAAAATTATTCTCAACGATTAACTATACATCCGTCAACGATGGGTACACATCAGCTAGTTATAACATAAATTTGGTTTAAATTACAGCAATTTACAAATACTCACTGTCAGAACTAAAACTTTGTTTCACAATATATTGAAAATTTACCTTAAATCATTATGCATATTGTGATTTGAAATATACCTGGCAGAATTTTACAATTTTTCGAAGAATTTTGTATTCTGTTCTTTGTATTCTGTTTATATATGTGTGTATGTTTTGTTAAACCCCTATGTTCTGCTCTGTATGTCCGAATTGTTCTCAGTATGGTTTTGTAGATTAATTCCTTGTTTCTTAGGTTGAGTGAAGATCTGTAGCCAAGAAGATGTAAGAGGTTTTTTATTATATCATCTTGTCAGTTTTTGTCTTTTTAATTTTCTATTTATGTTCCATGTGTGTATTTTGTTTAATTATTGTTTTTTATAGGAACTGAGTTGTCGTCAATGGTTAAAGGAGGACATGTAGCTTTCTTTAGATAGGCCTTACGTAGCTTGAATTGGTAGTTTATTTTATTTTATTTTTTTTTTTGGGTAATAATTACTTTATTCAGATATATTACAATCTGTCACATTCAAGGACATTGGTAATAATGATAAAGATTAGCTCATTCATACTATGCACAATAAATAAAAGCAATAAACAGCAATAAAATAATACTAAAACGTAAATGTATATAAACAAAAAGATACTAAACTAAACAAAATAAACTAATCCATCAAAATAAATACACACATGCTTTTATACAATATTTACAATATTAATTCACTCAAGATCTCTGAACCTAACCTTTCCCCACACTCTTGGAGGGAAAGGCAGGACTCGAGGAGGTCCCAGCCTCTTTCACTCAGCCGCATTACTGATATGAAGGGCCAGTAGAGGCTGAACAGAGGTGCTATAACCAGACATACATGGCTTGAGTGGAGAATCTGTCCATTGCCAGAACTCCAATATATTCTTACAACAAGTCTCTGGACCACTGCCGCTGCAACCTTCGAGGAGGATTGTAAGGATGGGCGTTGCTGGACAGAGATTGTACAAGGGGATTTGGATGATAGCTGAGGTTCTGGTGAAATTTAGAGAATTTTTCTGGGATGAGGTCTAGTACAAATGGAATATTAAGGTCATGGTGTAGTGTTTTGTTGGTTACATAGAACGGAGCATCAACTATTGTTCGAAGGACTTTAGATTGAAAGGATTGAATACGTTTGATGTTAGAAAATTAAGTTTATTTAAATTTTCTGTTTATATAATCTCTTTTGAACGCCAAATAATTGGTTCTGAAGGACTATAGATAGTAAAGTTGGCTTTCTATACGAGTACAGTATTCCTGTATCTTAAACGAAAATGAGAAGATGGGAGCGGTGGACGGGCGCTCTGAGATGTTAGATTCAATAATTCAACGCGTCCAAGGAGTACACCAAAGCGAAGATGGGAGGATTTTGTTAACGATGTTAAGGCGTGACTGGGTTTGGACGGTAATAATAATGGCTGGAAGTATGTAGACATCGCTTAGTATTATTGGCATCGAACCTTCGGATTTGCTAAGCCTTTAATTATTATTATTTTGTATTAAATTTAGAATGAGAACAACCAATGCATTTTCAAAAGTTGCTATAAACGATAGCCTGGTCCGTGATAAAATTACGAATTATCCTGTCATGAAGATGGTTCTTGAACTAAGAATGAAGACTTTCCTTCGGATGAATGAACTAGCGAAGACAAGACAAGGTGTTCCAGCGATAAGCCGCAGCTGTCGTGGGCAGTTGGCCGAGACCCAGCCATCTCAGAAAGGCCACTGCTATCTACTGTGCCTGTGGGATATCTCTGAGTCCTGAATATCTGAGATCTGTCTCGTTACATATATATTAGATAATATAAATTGTTTATATTAATATTCCCATAGCCTTCATCGTTTATATACCTCTATCGCCAATTTTTGGTTTATTATTTTCAATAATGAACCATTGTGATCGAACAAAAAATTTCACAAACTTAACCTTCAACCCTCACAAAATTTGAGGGTCTACGTTTCAAGATATGTAGAATTCGAAAAACAAATAAATTTGTTTTTGTCCGTCCGACGTCCGCGCATTTCCCCGAAACTACTGGACCTATTTCTTATTAATTTGGATTTTAAATTAGAGGTCACCCGAGGATGATCCTCCTTCATCGACATTTCTATCCGCCTTCTATTTTTAAGATGGCGACCGAAAAACCTGCGTTGCCATAGACTGTAGCGCCTAACGAATGTACCGCTTTCAATGAAACTTCTCGATGTTCTTTAAATTTATCTATATAACATACTTCAGCGAAAAGGAGCTGGAAAAAAAGTTACGAGCGATGGTAAAATTAAATTCCGAATAAAACAAAAAGTATACACTTGTGAGGATGGTTTTATGGTTAGTTAAATGTTTACAAAATTTCCTAAAAACAGAGGAAAATTCGTTAAAATCGGACAATTAGGAGGAAAGATATGGTCTCTAGTTTTTTTCCCTGAAGAGGCCAAAATTGGCATACACTTAAAATATACTTTTTTAATTGTTGAGACTAAAAAAACATTTTTTGTACAGATATTTAATAATGTACCTTTCCTAAGAACATCTTTCATAAGAAATAAGTACCTAAATTTATACCTTTATTCTCAGTTCTATATTTCAACACTGCAATCACCACCTCCGGAATCAACTTACTCATTGTCTGCATAGATAACTTTTTCAACTAAAAATATCACTAAAATGACATTACTCAAAAATGTTGAAATTGGAGTTAGTCATTCTATGGTTTATAAAATCAAAGAAAGTTGATTTATAAAAGCAGATGGAGTAACTACATTTTAATGCCTACCGTCGATATAATAAATAGACTTTTTACAATTTTAATGGTCTTAATGACTTGTTATCTGTAAGCTTTAAGCTTTAGCTCCGTTTAAAATGTACTTCAAACAATTTTATAATAGCCCAGCATTGCCAGAAAATAATTTTTATTCAAAGTATAGCGGTAAGTGAAAGTTGTGTGTTGCGCGCACCAGATTTTTTTATATGTTATGCTGCAAAGGTTATATCCTTTGTTTTGGTTTTTTAATGTGTTACTGATGTAATGCTAATTTTTTTTAGCATATTACTAATGATTAAAAAAAAAATGTTTAGTGCAATAATTGAAATCACCTTTTATTTATTTTTCTTTGTCACTAGGAAGGTAATGTTACTTTAGATTGTTAGGAAATAATAAACCATTATGAAATAATTTGTTTTTAATATTATTTTTGGTAGTCTAAACTTGAATTGAACAATGCAGCATACGTGCCAAATACTATCATTTGAATCCAAGCATTAGCCTAGTCAAATTAGACATGTTACCTTGCCAAAGGTCGAGTAATTCAAATTTCTTTTTTATATATTTTATATCTTGTGGCACAATTTGAGGTGAATATTAAATTTCCATAATAAAGTTCAACTTAATTAAAAATGACCTTAAAATTTATTAAACGAGGAAGTTTTTCTGAAAGTGGGGAATCTGTAGTTTAGTTAAAAGATGATAAATAAAAATCGTGAATAATATTTGATTTTTTAAAAACAGAACTTAGCTTAGTTTAGACGTTTCTCTTGAAATGGTTTTAACAATTATTAACCCTATGTTCATTTAAAGCACGGGCGGATTTACGGGTGGGGCTTTCGGGCTGAAGTCCTCCCCCCTCCCCTCCCCACAAACCATGTTTTATGTCTTATATAAAAAAATTATGTCTTAAAGTATTGTTGCTCGTTTAATTAGATTTAATAGGACTTCAAGAATCATTTAAACACCATTTCATATAGGTAGTTAGTATCTTTCTGTTTTTCTTAAAGTAATTATCGTTTTATATATATATATATATATATATATATATATATATATGAAAAAAAAGCTTCCGGGCTGAAGGCCCCCCCAAATTAAATCCTGGATCCGCTAGTGATTTAAAGTAAATTTTTTACAAAGTAAATCTTGTTTACGGTGAAGCAATTGTTTTTTAAATCAAGTTTGTATTTATCGCTTCCTATTCAACAAAAAGCATGACTTACATAGAAAAAAACAGAAAACTTGGATTTCCTACTTTCCTGCTGAAAATTGGCCCATTGTTTGTATGAATTTCTTTTTTGTAGCTCTTTAGCTGTTATCACTCCTACATAAATTACCCTCTTCCTCTCTCTCTCTTTATATATATATATATATATATATATATATATATATATATATATATATATATATATAAGAGACCTAGATAATGTAATATTGCTAATACAGTATTAGCTAAAGAGGAGATACCGATTGGGAAGGGATGCAATTAGCAGGTGTTTGGATTACTAAGTGCAGGACAGGACAGGTGTACCGTGTGCCGGGGGGGTACTGTACCCTGTACTCGGTGTACCTCATCCTATGTGTTAGTGGAGGCTGGGGGTTAATTACATTGCAATTGAATGCTCTACGATGTAATATTATTTTTCGATATTAAAAATAAAACTAAGCTATTATAAATAATTATAAATAATAGCCCATTATAAACAGGATAAAATGCTGAGCATTTCACTCGCTTTCAGTATGCAAGTCTGATTTTTGGTTTCTGAGATATTTTAATCTACGCTTAAACAGTTCGTAAATTTGAAGGCTCAATCTAATTCACTCTCCACACAAAAAAACACGCCTAAACAAGATTTCATTTCAAGAACTATTAAAACAAGTTTGGACTCCAAAATGATACAGCTTGTTTATTATTTTGAAAAATCATCATTTCCAAACAAAGGTAAATTACTATTTCTATTATTATTATTATTATTATTATTATTATTATTACTTATTAGAATCATTTACTTTAATTGTAGCTTAGCGGAGAGGGGAGATGAGGTTGTGGCCCAGCTAGCTTAGTAGTCCACAATTACCTTCTCTAATTGCAGTGCTCTTAGATTTCTCTTACAGTTAACTAATTTAATTAATTTCCTCTTAAATGTCTTCTGTAAATCTATTAAATTTCATTAGTTCTTTGTTGTTAATGTTGTGTATTTATTAGGCTTGTAAATTATTATCTCTGTGGTAAAATCTGATCCTGATAATTATGTACATACATGGAATTTGTTTTTAAAATAAATACTAAAATATAATAATTCGAGTATTCCATTATTTTGATTATTTTTTTACATTTATGTCTCAGTAAGTTGGCCAGACTCTGGGAGGTGATTCTAGGCAAAATTTAATTTCATGTATAGGCCGATTTCGAACGAAAAAGGACTTAAGCCCAATTTTGTCTTTTCTTAATATGATGACTTTTTTCCATTTCATAGGAAACGATAACACAAAAAATTATTTAATTCACATAATTAAAAATGAAACAAAATTTTTATCAAATAAACTTAGAGTTTGTCATGCAAAAATATTTAGTTAGTTACGTAATACCTTAACGATCAATTTCCACAGTAGATAGCTGTGTTATAGACAACGGTTAATTATTACCTTAGCTAATACATTTTTAAAAGAGCAGTTACTTTTTTAATGAATTAAAGTGTATTTTTATAATTAGTTTACTAAAATACATGACAGGCTACAATATATGAGATGGAATTGAAACTATGTAATATATTTAAGTCTCGTTAAATGGTTTGAAAAAGACAAACCCTACATCTGGTTTAAATATTTTTTTTGTTATCGCTTCCTGTGAAAGGAAAAACGTCGCCACCTTAAGAAAAAACAAAATTGGATTTAACTCCTTTTCCGTTTAAATTAAATGAAACTTTTTGTTGTAAATTTGTCTAGAACCCCCTCACAGAGCTTGGGCATTAACAACTGAGAAACTGTGTATGTAGTTTATTTCTTATGTATATTTATTTATTTTTCATAATTAAACAACCCAGAAGATAAATATTTCCTTATTAGTTAACCAGTGCGAATAATTCGTATAGAATATTGGTTTGTAAATAAATGACAAACTAATAAAGAGATTAAATAATTTAACATATCTTAAGATGAAGGAATCAATTCTCATTTTTCCACATTATAATCAACCTAAAAAAAGAAACTCTTTTTAAAACATGTTTAGGAATTACGTAAACCTGTACCTAATAATAATCTACGAACTGCTAATAATAGTCGGAATTATATGATTTTTTATTTATTCTGTAAGGAGTTGTTTTAAATAATCATGGATTGATTAGACAAAATAAATGCATACCTTTTGAATTATTTGGAAACGAAGCTTCTTATCTGGATTAAAAAATTGTCAGAATTTGCAGTAAAACATTTCTTTAATTGAGCTAGTCGACGTTTTAGGCCATCATTGGGGCTAAAAATGACAAAATATGGTAAATATAAAATTGTAAAGAGTAAAAGTATGAAGAAATTATAAAAATACTAATTTCTACTATTAAGTTATTTCTTTACTGTTATTAGCACTATCATGTTCTGTTATTCGTTTTTAATTTATTTTTTTTATTTTTAGCCCTGATGTCCTACATGTTTGGGTCGAAACGTCGGCTAACTCATTAAGGAAATTTTTGATTGAAAATCATGACACATTTTTCATTCTTTTAATTTCAATAGTAAACTGCTTACTCATCTCTAAAGTTTATTTTTCTTCATAACGTTTTCCTGTACTTTCGGAGGGATGTGATTATTTTTCCAACCTCAAGGGAAAGACAATCTTCTAAATGAGTGATCACTCATTGGTTTTTATGTTTTGAACCAAGTTGAAGAATTAACGCAGATATGGCGTACCTAGAAGAAATAGTGTATAACATAATATTTTTTTCTTTTTTCTTATGTTTTTTAACCATCCTGGATTGATGATGTTTCACTGGAGTCTAGTAGGTCGTTCTTAAACTCAGCATAAATGCCTGTCTATCTTTTGTGGATATAATCGATTGATATATTTCTTCGATAAAATTAGCGCTGAGTTTAGGAACTTGTCTCTAATGAATTATAAGAACTATATGTAGGTTAAGAACTTGTATCAAGAATTATTTGTAATTTAAATGATATTATTCAAACCGTATTCGGTACATCGATTTTTAAGTTTTTCCATCACACTTTATAATATTATTCTCTGAACACATTTTCAATCCTAAATAAATAATATTTTTGATTACAATAATTTAGTTAGAATGCTTACAATTCAGCATTTTCAAATCATGCCATTATTTACAAAATATTTAAATACATAATGTTTAGTAATAACTAGATCGTTTAATTTTAACTGAATAAAGTTAAAATTAAACGATCTAATTGAACATTTTCAAATATTTATTAGTTAAATAAAGAGAAGTGCAATAATATTTGCTCAACTGAGTTGAGTTTCTAAATTATCCTCATCATTCAACAGATATTATTTAAAACATAAAAAAATATATTTCATGAAAATGAAACATCTTTTTAAATATTCCATTTTATTGAAAATATATAATTTACATTATACAGTAGATTTTTCATATGAACTGTCAAAATAATTTATAAACTTAATAGGAATTAAACTAATTCAGTAATGCAGTTGACATATATTTTCTTTTTACATAATTTAATTATAATATTTAAATTTTACACTTAGAAATATTCGATATCTTATTGTAGATTATAGGTGTACAATTGGAAGAAGTTTGCTGATTTTGAAGGGAATTAAATTAAACAGTTGGCTAGCGAAGTTAAATATCGCGCCAAATGCACTTTAGGAAATTCCACTATAAGCTCTCTCTTAATAACTTCCATATTATTATAAAATATTTGGTTATTTATTTATTTATATATGTAATTTGAAATAAAACTAATAATGATGTGATCTTATTTTATACTTTTAGCTATTAACGAAATCGTAAATATTTAGTTTAACAGTGAAAGTGATATAATTACTATCGACTTGGATTTTTAAATAATTTTTTTCTTAACACTTTAATAGCGATCCCAGTTCAGTGACGTTGCCATATCTTCTATTCCAGCGTTGCCAGCTCTTCGCTGTTAAAAGTGAAAGTAATTTAACGAATTTTCCAAGTTTGATTTTTAATATTATTTTTTCAATCAATTAAAATATATTTCAGTCTCTGCGACGTTGCCATATCTTCCATTACAGCGTTGTCAGCTCTTCGCTAATAAATCCTAGTGCTCTCTCATATCTGTGTCTGTTTAATATTATTTATGCTCAATGTTGTTGTTTTTTTTTTTCGAAATCAAAGTTTTTCCTATTAGCTCATATGATATATTTTAATTTAATTTATTTTTAGTTAATGGATTCATTAAAAAGTACAAGGGATACAAAAAATTACACATATTTTTATAAACTATTTGACAACTTTTCATAAATATTTAAAAGTAAGCAAAAATAAATATTTAAACGAATTAAATATTTTTATCACTATTAAAGCCATAGGCGTACGCAGGGGTGGTGGGGTTGGGTTGTCTCCCCTAAATAATTTGAAAAATAATAAAACATAATATAATACAATAGATTCGCCTGAAATTAATTTTCAAAAAATAAATAAATAAATATTCACTTACCAGAACCGGATTTGAACCCTCGGTATTTATTATTATTACCGCCGAATTCTTTTATAACCACGGATCCCTGTGGAATGTGGGGTTGCTGCTTTATTAGTCTGGACCAGGTGTGAATTATTATAAGTTGAGTGGCCTAATATCAAAGGCGGACATCTGTCACCAAATTGAAAATTGAGTTATTAAATGGTTCTTAAAGCATTTTTCTCGATCTATTAAATAGTTAAATCACTTTGTATTATAAATAAGTATGTAAAATTTAGCATTAACTCAAAAACGGACTCCTGAAGTGTATGTTTATGTCAAAAGAGGACATATACCAAACTGCCAATGGAATAGCCGGATTCTAATCACGTGATTCAATCTTTAGTAGAAGTTGCCATTATTTACTGAAGAGAAACAACACCAAAAGACGGATTTATTAAATCGAAATGGAAAGTTTACAATGATCTAATTTTGTAATCGATTTCATATCGGATATTTAAGATTTGTTTATTTAAATACAAATGTTGCATTTAACATTTTTATTTTTAGTTTCTATTACCAGTTTTAAAAGTAATTATGCTAGTTGAGGCTGATTTTACATTTCATAGGAGAATTAGTTATGAAACATTTGCATCAAAAACGGACTTCTACAATCAAGTATACTTCGAAAATGTACAATTGTGAATATTCGTTTTAAAACGGCTATCTCTATTGTCAAAGATGAATTTGAGCAACTTTTTAAATCATATTGATACTACATCCTTCATAGAATTAATAAACAACTAGATGGCGAATAATAATTAGCAAAATATATGGTTTAGTAAAGAAAAAGAAAAATAATATAGAAATATGTAGATTCTATATATTATGCGAAGAAACAATTACATATATTTTTCTTGGTCAAATACAATATTTCATAATACATCAAAATATTTCTACAAATTAATTTTGTAGTATCTATTTATAAATGCTGAATATTACCTTTCATATTAAAAAAGGTCTCGAGCAGAGAGTTTTTTAAATTATTAAAAAAAATGTACCAACAAAAAAAATGCCTTTAATAAATAATGTAGTATATATCAGACAGGAAAAAAAGTTAGTAGAATAGTAAATCCATTATCTTCGAAGAGCAAGAAATTATTATGTATACCAAGTCTAATGGACGATATCTATGTTAATAATTGTCCGAATTTTTCGAATTTGTTTTTTTTTATTTTGTAGTGTATTTAGTTAATTTTCAAATAATTATTTATCCAATCCAGAAAAAAAATGAATACTTTTTATATTATTCGCAAATAAATTTTCTTTCTATTCGTAATTTTTTTCCTGAAATTTCGGGTGCTTGTTGCTATAATACGTCACTGCTGTATTTAATACACTTTCGTTTGATATCGACTTCATCAAAATCGATCGCTCTTGAGACAGATATTAGTCTTTAATATGGGATCACTCATTATATAATATAGTATATTGCGATATAATTATTGTCGTTAACAACTGTTTATTTATTTTCCAAAACAAATACGCCATTAGGAATAACAACCCCCCGACTCCTCGAAAGTTGTAGAGGACGACTCTTCATAAACTCTTTTGAATTTCTTTTTTTTTTTTCTCCCCGGCTGTCTCTAATGAGCGACCAAGCCCTCCTCCCAGAACTAACTTCCCCTCGACATCTTCCCGACAGCTTTCAGGATTCCAGGGTTTGTTCCCGGAATTCCTTCCCGGGAGTTAACATCCCCTTTCTGGAATTGAGCTCTCAACATGTGCAGTTTTCGCGCGGGCCATTTCGTTTTGAATTAACTTGGATGGGGGTGGAGTATTCTTGTGGGGGAGGGACGTTCGTTGGCTTTTATTACTAGCGAAGTCTGTGCCAGCTGATATGAAGGAGGTTAATATTTGTATAGACAAAGAACACATTCACTATAAGGTGGTATAATAATACAAATTATTTCGATAGCTTTAAATCGTGTGATACTATGTTATGAAGCAGTTCATTAATGTGAATCGCTACAAGCTGACAGTAAATATAGACAGTAATTTGCAACAACGGCGAATGTAGCACAGCTGACTGAAAGAACAGCTGATATAATTATTTCAACTAGTTCAGCTTATTTATTAAAGAAATAAAAAATCAATCTAGAAACTTAGTTTCAATAACTGTTGCCATGTAAACTAAATTAATAAAAATCAAAATAAATCTAAGTCTAAAATTAAATAAGTTTATGAAAAATTCGAAAACAAATATATTCAAGATGTGGAAATATTTATAAGACTGATATATCAATATCTACAAAAAAAGAAACCATGTTTTTAGACAAAATCACTACAATAAATTAATGAAAAGCTTTAATTATTTTTCTTTTCATAATCTGAGATGTTTTTAATTAATATTAATGCATGATAAATACAATGTTAAAAGAAACATAAAAATAAGATAATAAAACTTTTTTTTTACTAAAATTTCTATTATAGATATTAATCCATGTTTTAAGCCACCAAATAAATGTTCTTAAGCCTAATATTTATTTCAATATTAGTTTTAATAATTATTTTCAATTAGGATTCGTGAAAATAATTTAAGCAACGGGTTCTTTATATTAAATGTAAATATTTGGATTGGAAACATTTATTTTGTGCATTGTAAATACGGATCAATATAATAGAGATTTTGTTTAAAAAAAAAAACACAGTTTTATTATCACTATAGATGATAAATATTCGAAAAAAACATTTTTTTTAATACTTAATCAGTGTATTTATGCATTTATATTTACTATAATACATTGCAGAACAGAGAATAAAATAAATAAAAGGATTTCATTAATTTATTATAGTAATTTTTGTTGAAAATATGGTTACTTTTAGTTGGTAGGATATAAAGCAGATAATTTTTTTACACAACTTGAGACGAATCTCAAAATTTTCCTAAATAAACATCAACCTAATTATTATGTAATTCCTTACAACTCTGAGAAAAAATACTTTTAAAAATAATTACCCCAGTTTAAAAATTTGATCCCAATGTTTTTGGATAAACGTCTTACTTGGAATCCTCATACTAGACTGAAACGACAAGAAACTGCTCGACGTTTCCGACTGCTCCAACACTTACTAGACAAACGCTCCAAACTTTCTATTAATTACAAAAGACTTATCTACATAACTATAATAAGACCTATATGGACATACGGAGTTGAGCTTTGGGGCTCCACCAAACCATCGAATTCCTATCGTATCCAATCCTTACAATCCAAAATCCTCCGTAAAATCCTTAATGCTCCATACTTTGTCACAAATAAAACCATTCATAAAGACCTTAATGTACCATATGTCGCTGATTTAGCTCGAGCCTGATATCTATCCTTTCATGATAAACTTCAGTCCCATCCAAATCCGCTTGTTTCCACTCTTGCTTCCTCGATTCCTGATAATCCTCCTAGGCGTCTGAAAAGGAGATGGCCTCGTGATCATCTTACTTAAAATTATTTAGAGAGTGCTACCACTGGGTAGTAACTATTCAAGCCTGTACATGCCATTATTTATATATTCGCATATTTACTTGTTGTATTTGTATACAGTTGTAAATTTCATTAAATAAACAAAAAAAAGATCCCAATGTTACTATAGTTTCTTTCCTAATCTGAATAGGAAAGTAAAATTTGTACGCCATAAATTCTATTTCATAATTCTTTTCCTTTATTACTTAAATATGGCAGAATAATTACAAAAATTAAACGAGTTTCCATTGAGACATTAAAAAATATATTTAAAAAGATGAGTATAAATGTGAGTATATATATATATATATATATATATATATATATATATATATATATATATATATTCGGTAAAGTTCAGTACTCGAGCTAAGCCTGCCTCTCTGAGCGTACACTTAACATGCCCTAGCGACTGGTCAAAGTGTACAGTGTAAAGCTTAGCCTGTAGAGAGTAGAGTGTTACACAGTGTAGAGTGTATAGTGTATAGTACAGAGTGTAGAGTTGAAGTAGCCAGGCCTAATCTAGTTTGCTCGATCGATGGACCAACTCGAGAAGCCTTTCAAAACAGGTACTCTCTAGGCCCTGATTTCTAGATTGTATTTATATATACACACATACATACATATATATGTCTCTTTATAACAGTCAAATAAGAAATCAGCCTAAGACAAGGAGTCCTTCAAATTAAAGATAAACAGGTAAAAGAATTTAAGACCTCAATCTGTCTCTCAAAGAGGCGCGAAAGATTGTATAAGGATGTTTATATAATAGATATGCATTTGCAATATATATATACAATTAAACAGACAAATGTACACCTCAACATCTAAAAAAAATCTCATATAGACCTTAGTTAGAAACGTTTTTGTCATTTTGCTGAGATTTCTGTTGCTGTTTTTATTTTTTACTAAATACACATACCCATATTAAACTTAAATATATTAATAATCAAATCTTCGTAACATAAATATTAATTTATTTATAGAACTAGACTAAAAAAACAGAGAATTTTTTTTTTCAACTGTCAGAAGTACTGAAAATTGGCGAGTCTACCCAGTTGCATTCCTTCCTGTCTTGATTTGAAGGTATTTCAAAGCGAGCAAATCCCTCATCCAGCTCCTTTTGAGCCTCCTAAGTGTGTTAAATGTAACTATACTTTGTATAAGTTTCATAGTATAAGCATGTCAATTATGGTGAAATCTGGTGTAGTTTGTGGTCGTTAACTGTCGGCATGCGAAAAACTAACTGATATTCCCCAGCTCTTTTATAAACTCTGGTCCAATTTTATCTGCTTATAAATTACTAGTGCGCTATTACTTTTTTATTCATTAATTAAAAATTATATCGATAACAATTTTAAATACATTTATTATTTAGGAATTAATTTTACAAAGTACCATAAATATAGAAAAAATAGTTATTTATTCTAATTATTTGCGCTAAAAATATTGGTACTTTGAAAAGACAGATGATTAAGGATTTTTATAGTGTTCGTGGAAAATTACATTTTATTCTGTGACAAACCTCAGCTTAATTAATTTATCAAACAATAAAGTCTTTCCAATTGTGGAGTATCTGTAGTCCAGGCAAAAAAATAAAATAAAACAAATTCTGAATAATAGATGATTTTATGCAAAATAGTTTGGTTTTTTAAATCATTTTAACAAAGACAAATTCTACTCACCGAAGCCAAGCTTGTTCTGAGAATCTGTTGATTTAATTAACTTTAAAACATATTATTGTTTCAAAGCGAAAGTTTTCAACAGGTACAAATATCCTGAAATGGACCAACTAATGGAACTGACATTAAAGAACTTTTAAAAAAAGTTCTGCTTCGCCTGCTGATGGAAAATATAAGTATCAGTTATTGTATTAATATACTTTTTAATCCGTATTCAAAGAAGTTTGTAAAAAATAATCTTCGTTGGAAATATCATAGAATAAGAATGTACGGTTAATTTATTCCTATATATATCAACTGTTTAAGCGAAATTCAGTATTATCAAATGATTTGCAAGAGTTAGAGTCACACTGACTTGAGTTGATAATATGGAACCTCTTAGTGTTTTTAATTTAATTTTATATTAATCATAGAGGAGATATTGTTGACCATAGATCAATTGTTAGGAAACGTTTGGTTGTAGGGTCAAAGATGGACAAAGCACACACAAGGTTTTATTTTCTTGTGTGCCGACGTTTCGGGCAAAGCTATACACCGTCATCAGTATTAGCCGTCGGAGTTGTTAAAACTGGTAGTGCTTTGGTTATAATATTAAAATATTTTGAAAAGTTGAGACCGGTAACCATAACTAAGATTTCTCTGTTTTCTTCTTTAATAACACTAATAACCAAATTTCAATTACTTATTTCATATTTATTTATTGAAATGAAAACTTCTTTAGGCGCAATTGCACTGTTTTGTGGAGAGTGAATTAGCTTGAGCCGTCAGATTTCTGATGTGTAACGCTCGGATAAAGTCAGCTGGAGTCGACTAATTGAAGTACTTTTGCATATGGATTAAAATATCTCAAAAACTAAAAATTGGACCTGCATATTCTTAGCGAGGGAAATTTTCATCATTTCATTCTCATTGTAACGAGCTATTATTAAAAATTGTTCTCGACGCCGCGTTAGAGGGGAGGGGAAGGAAATAATAGTGTCGAAAATGAAAAACGAGTTTCATTGAAGATATAGACAAGAATATCTCAAAAACTAGAAATCTCGGACGTGCATACTGTAAGCGAGGTAATTGTTTAGCATTTAATTTTCTTTATAATGAGCTATTGTTTATAATTAATATTTCACATTATTTACCTTTCCTTTTATTAAGATGTTTTAACTTCTATCTTGTATTCTAAAGCACACACCTTAATTTTTTACTTTGCTACCTATACTAGGTAAGGAAGTATTGCAATCGGGTCAAATTTTCGACATGCGGCTTTCGACGGATCTATCCGTTTCAGAGCCCCCTGGGTCCGAAAAACACATTTTTAGCCATTGGTCTGTCTGTCTGTCTGTCTGTTCCATGATTTTCTCGGGAACTACTGAACCGACTTTGTTGTTTCTTTTTTTATTTTGTAGGGTCTAGACTACTGATGCCTGTGACAGAAATTCGGTACTCCATGCGCAATAGCTTGCGCGCAATAAATGAAAAACATGTTTTCCTAAAGACTGTAACGCAAAAACGGTTCTAATGATTATGATGAAACTTTCCTGTAATGTTCTAATCATTGTTCTTTCAATTTTCGTATATAGACTAAATTCCCGAAAATATTCAGATAAAAAAGTTATAAAGAAAAGAAAAATGTTATGGGGCCTAGCCCCCTAAGTATATATTATACGGTAAAATTTATGATAAAACTTTTGAAAGGTAATTAAATTACCAACAAAACAAAAAACAAAAAATCATCGGAATCGAACCAGTATTAGCGATGGTACAGCTTATTCTATTTTTTACACGTTTTCAGGTAAATAGGTCGGAAATTCGCGTGAGTGAACACAGCAGATTTTTTTTTTTTATTTCTTCACAAGGCAAACAAATTTGAATATTTATTATATGTCATAAATGAACTTTCTTATAGAAAAATGAGTTCAAAACGAAATATACAATATAGTCCTTTCTGCACCTTCAGTGATCCTATACCGAAGCATCTTCATTGATAATATCATTTGTTGGCGTTCCACTGTTCCTTTTATCATTTTAGCTTATCTGTATTGATGAAAGCTATTTATCATATTCTTAAATGTTTGCTAATATGTCAAAAATTCATTATTGAAAACATATTTGAAATTTTAAAAACATAGGAAACAGCCATCAACATTCTCTCGCCTTCCGTTTTTTGAGATTTACCAATCCTGAATCAATCGATGGTTTTTTTTCAACTATTTCAAAATGTTATAACATAACATAATATAATATACTATGTAATTTTCTTGAATTAATTTTATTTTCTGTTTTTCAGGTAAGTGCTGCTAATTCAAAATATCACGTTTCAGGTAATTTAGTTTAATCTATAGACCTTTAATTTTATTTTTTGTTTATATCACCAGTTTTTTTCATAGTTTGATTCTTCTATTTGCTATTAGATGTTCCTTTTAGTATATCTCAGATATATTTTAAGGTCTTTCGGATAATTCCAAATTCCTATATAATATTTTTATAAAACTAGCTTGCATCTATAATTTGCAATCACCGAGGAACCGGCGGAAATGTAACCTTAATAAATTCACTGTTGGTTGAATATTTCAAAGAATTTAAAAATGTTATTGTTTTTCGGTTTATAAATTCCGTTACTTTAAGCAAATTTAACAAGTCATCAAGTTTATCAGATTTCTATTTTTCAAATAATGGGTTTTTAGCTTTTCTTTTTGAAATTTCATTTTTGATTTGTTCAAGTCTCTTTTCTGTGTTTTTCGAAATGTTGGGCAATATAGAAGCACCACTGAGAAGAAAAGGGCGAAGAATGCTTTTGTAGATTTTAATCTGGAGGTCAGGTTTGGGGTTATGAGGAGGTGACTGAATTTGTAGCATTTTTATAATTTTGAAATGCAATGAGCGGTAAATTTTAGTTGTCAAACTACACCAATTTCAAATAGACCAAACAACATGATATTTTGTTGTATGGATCGCCAACTCAATTGAATTTACCTTTAGAGCTCGTTATGAGAATAGACAGTTCTAATAGTAAATAAATCTTTGAGACTTTGCCGAATACGTTTCGTTTATAGTGTGTTGAACGTGTTAAAGAAAAGATATTTTACGGATTTAGACGGAAGAATAATTGCTGAATTTATGTAACGGTAGTGATTAATTTGTTTCTTTCAGAAAATATTGACTTGTTAGAGTTCAAAATAAACATGTTATAAAAACAATAAAACATCGATATACACAATTTTTTTATTTTAATGAAATTTACAACTGTATTACAATAAAAATACGTCAAGTAAATGTGTCATTGGTAACATGACATGTACAACACGAAGATAAGCTACCCATTGGTAGAACTCAAATTAAAGTTCTATATTAGAAGGTCCCGAGGCCATCTTCTTTTCAGACGCCTCGGAGAGTTATTAGGGATCGGAGAGGAAGCAAGATTTGAAATGAGGGGGTTCGGATGGTTCTGCAGTTTGTTATGGAAGGATAGGTATCTGGATTGGGCCAAATCTGAAACATATGGAACATTAAGGTCTTTATGGATGATTTTATTTGTAACAAAGTAAGGAGCGTTGAGGATTTTACGAAGGATTTTGGATTGTAGGGATTGGATACGAGAGGAATTCGATGGTTTAGTGGAGCCCCAAAGCTCAATTCCGTAAGTCCAAATAGGTTAATTTGTAATTGATTGAAAGCTTAGAGAGTCATTTTTATTATTAATTTTTTTTCTAAACTATTTATTTATTGAGTATTACAACATTCTGTCACTTGGGCATTAGTTATAGTGAGATAGGATAAGGATTTGATGATAGCGTAAATTTAAAAAATGTATAAAATTATTAATAAATATATTCAATTAAAAATATAAACAATAACGTTCTCATCTTGTTTAGGAAAAAGGAAGTATATAATGTTTTTTGGAATAAAGTTATCCTCAATTAAGAAATAAATAAAAAAGCAGACCCTTAGGGACCCAGAATGGACCGTCCCTTTAGGTACCCCCCTGGGAATGGAGTCCCTCTTGCCCCCTCCCGCGGGCCTATGTATAATTTATACATGTATTATAATCCATTTGTAAAGACCAGTTTTTTTTTATTGTAATGTATATTATTATACTTGAGTTAATTAGATCCGAACAGGTGAAATATAGTTAGGGATATACAGGGACCTTATGTTGGATAAATATATGGATATAGGATTATACCATTAGTAAGCGGTTATAAGATATAATTGAAGAGCGAACTTAGGGCCCCCAGGCATTGGCTAATTGATTACCAGATTAATAGTTAAGTTAGCTTAGCCTAACCATGTCGTCATCTTGCCCCGTCCTCTTAGCTAATCTACTAATCCGGTGCCCCCATCTACGTCACATCCTCTAATAGTCATCTCATTAAATATAATTCAATGGTTAACCTGAGTTTAAATAATGTTTACATTGACTACGAAAGTGGAATAATCCGAGGTACAGACCCTCTTTTGTTAGATTATTAACATCCGCCTACAACTTTTTTCTTTTTTTATTCTCAGACGCCTCGGAGGTTTATCAGGAATAAATTAGGAAGCAACGTTAGAAACGAGAGGGTTTTGATGGTTCTGCAGTTTGTTATGGAAGGATAGGTATGTGGATTGGGCCAAATCGGAAACGTATGGTACATTAAGGTCATTATGGATGATTTTATTTGTGACAAAGTAAGGAGCATTGAGGATTTTGGATTGTAAGGATTGGATGCGAGAGGAATGGGATGGTTTAGTGGAGCCGCATAGCTCAACTCCGTAAGTCCAAATAGGCCTTATTATAGTCATGTATATGAGTTTTTTGTAATTAATTGAAAGTTTAGAGCGTTTGTCTAGTAAATGTTGGAGTAAGCGGAAACGTCGAGCTGTTTCTTGTCGTTTCAGTCTTCTATGAGGATTCCACGTGAGTCGTTTGTCGAGGTGGAGTCCTAGATAACGGATTTGTTCAACTGAGATACGTCTAAAACTTACGTCTAAAAAAAATGACTTCATTTTCTTATAATGTACAACTTTTTGATCTTCAAAATTATAGTAAATGGGGAGTCTTCTCAATTAATTAATTTAAAAAATAAACTCATTAAAACCTATTTACTTTTTACTTAAATGGTAAGGTAAATTTGATCACGAAATCTAATATTTAATACCAGTGATATAGCCGAGCGAGGGACCCTGGGATCTCCTAGAGACCTGCTTTTCCTTGTATGGGTGGGGGAGTTTTCCTGAGTGAATGAATGTTGTATGTAAGTATGCTTGTATTTAAGTTGTGTTGATTAGTTTAAGTTTCATTTTATATATATATATATATATATATTGATTTCAATGTTATTATTTTGCTCTTTGATTTATTTTTATTTATTATACATAAAGTGTGAATGTCCTCTCCGAACACTATTATAAATATCCTCGATTGAGACAGATTGTAATACATCTCAATAAACAAGTGTTTCAAGAAAAAAAATATCAAGTATCATAGCTGAAAACGAAATCTTGAATAATTATAAAAATATGTACAATTTTGAACTCTAACAAGCCAAAAAACACAATTTTCGGAAAGCAACAAATCAATCGGTACCGTTTCATAAATTCAACAAACATTCCTGAATTCGTAAAATATTTTAATTTATTTTATTTTATTGTACATTCGGTCAATGAACTACTTTTTCACTATTTACTAATGTTCTATGATTCACTGATTTACTGATGTGACAGGTTGTAATATTATTCTATACAAAAATGTTTTAAGTAAAAAAAAAAATTGAGAAAAAGGTGACCTACAAAAATATTGGATCGTGCGACCTCTAAAACCTCGTTATTTTAAAATACACCTTTTCTTTTTTTTTCGATTTTTTGATCAAATTATCTTACTAATTAAGTGAAAAAACAAAAGGGTGTTCCTAACTTTTATATACCTCATTAGATGTAATAAGTTTATCGATCTCCACATTGAAATTTTGGTATTTTCAATTCAGCCCCATTTCAGGAATTTTAGTAAGTAAATAACTTAGATAATGGTAGACTAATGAAAATAATAGATAATGGTAAGACGAAGACTTCACAAGTTTATGGATAAATGTTAATAATTTGATAAAAAAAAAAAAAAAGGGTCTCTACCACGAACTAGAAGTTTCACCTGCCCATTCTAGAGATCTCACACCAGTAGAAAATACCGAACCATTCCATCCACTGGTTAATTGATTGCTGTATCGTATCGTAAAAAGGACAAGTTTAAGTTTTAATTGATAGGTCCCCTCAGGTTGTAGAAAGGAAAAAAAATTGATTTAAAAAAATTCTTACTCTAAGTCATAGTAAAAAAACAATATTTCAAAAAGTATTAATTGCTCTGCGAATACTTCGAAATCCATACGCCTCCTGGGAAACTATAAGTTCGTTTTTGAATTTATTTATCAACACTGTCATCACCTGCCGATGACACGTGTATCCTGTCAGTTATCAGATTCATCTATTGTTTCCCAAACTCTTTAATCACACATCACAAGTCCTGAAAAATGCTCTCAAAACTGGAAGAGTAAAATAAATTCCAATAAATCTCATCAAATTACCTTCACTCTTCGTCGTAAACATATGACTTCCTGTCCTAGAGTATCCTTCAACAACAACCTGTCGAACAAATCCGATACTTAGGACTCCACCTTGACAAACGACTCACTTGGAACCCCCATACCAGATTGAAACGACTAGAAACCGCCCGACGTTTTCGACTACTGCAGCACTTACTAAACAAATGCTCTAAGCTTTCAATCAATTACAAATGACTCATATATATGACAATAATAACACCTATTTGGACTTACGGAATTGAGCTTTGGGGCTCCACTAAACCATCGAATTCCTCTCGTATCCAATCATTACAATCATAAAATCTTCAACGCTCCTTACTTTGCCACAAATAAAATCATCCATAAAGATCTTAATGTTCCATATGTTTCCGATTTGGCCCAATCCAGATACCTATCCTTCCATAACAAACTGCAGAACCATCCGAACCCTCTCGTTTTAAACCTTGCTTCCTCCTCGATCCCTGATAACCCTCCGAGGCGTCTGAAAAGAAGATGGCCTCGGGACCTTCTAATATAGAACTTTAATTTGAGTTCTAAAAATGGGTAATTTCTCTTCATGCTGTACATGTCATGTTACCAATTTCACATTTATTTATTGTATTTTCTATTTAATACAGTTGTAAATTTCATTAAAATAAAAAAACGAATTTATTTATATGAATTTAAAAAAAAGTAAGGTGTGTGCTTTATATCATACGATATAAGTGAAAACATCAACCAGGCGAGTTTAATAATATGAAATATAAATTATAAACAATAGTTGATTACAAAAAAGATGAAATGCTGAACTTGTCCCTCGCTTACAGTATGCAGGCCTGATGTTTTAGTTTCTGAGATCTTGTAATCCATATGTAAAAATATTTTAATTAGTCGACTATAGCCGAGCGTTAATTCTTCGTAAATTTGACGAATCAATCTAATTCACTCTCCACATGTTTCAGTGTTTAGTGCTAACTTAAAAAAAATTTATGTATATATATTTTAAGAAACTTTCATATTTGATATTTATATTTTGTATAGAGTGTATTAGTTGGAAGTATATATATTGTCTACAGATATCCACCTTTATAGGGTATAGAGGGATACCTATGCATGCCTCTCCCCCCCTATATCGAAAACCTAAACCCCCCCCCTCCTGGAAGGGGATCAAACGGCGACGATCCGCCTAAAGCATTCAAGATATTCGGCCGGAGCGCCATCTCGTGGACTAATTTCACACTCGACTTGCAATCTAATCTCGTCAAGATCCTCCGGGCTGGGTCGACCCATCGAGGTTGGAATTCTTCGGTGGCGAAAGCTTTGAGCTGCCACGTTAGCTATGTATCCTTATCGCTCTACAGCCGGGCCTCCAGAGCGCCATGTCGAGCGGCGCGACCGGAGCATCTCAGAGGTCTTGGAACCACGGGGACCCGAAACTGAAAAATAATTTTTGAAGTGAAAACTTCTTTAAACGCGTTTCGCACTTTTTGTGGAGAGTGAATTAGATTGAGCAGTCAGATCTCCGATGTATAACGCTCTGGTAAATTCGGATAGAATCGACTATTTGCAATGTTTTTACATATGGTTTAAAATATCTCAGAAATTAAAAATCTGACCTGCATACTGTGAGCCAGGATATTGTTCAGCATTTCATCCTCTCTGTAATAAGATGTAATTAAAAAATGGATCTTAAAGCTACGCCTTGTTAAGAGATCTAAAAAAGTAAGTAAGTATATTTATTTATCGGCTGCGATGAAATCATAAGAAAGGTTGGATCTTTTCTACTTAAAGCACACCAGTGAATTTTTAAATGTTTTTTTATTTGGATTAGAATATCTCAGAATCCAAATATCGGGTCTGCATATTGTAAGCTAAGAAAGTGTTCAGAATTTTATTTTCCTTGCAATGAGCTATTATTCAAAATTGTACCTTAAAGCGACACGATAACGAGTTTTATTAAAGATATTGATTACAATTTTTCAGAAACTAAATATCGAACCGGCATACCGTAAGCAAGGTAAATGTTGAGCACTTCATTCTCTTTATAATGAGCTATTATTTATAATTTATATTTCATAATATTAATCTCGCCTTGTTGATGTTTTCACTTATATCGTGTGGTCTAAAACAAACAACTTAGTATTTTTCATTGGTTCAGGTTTGTTACAGTCCTTGATCTGAGGCTCTAACAGATCCAAGATTTATTTGGGGGGGGGGAGCTTTAGCCCTAATTTTTTTTTCTCATAAAATAATTACTTTGGAAAAAAAGAAAGAAACTAACTACCTACATGAAATGGTGTTGTAAGTTCCTAAAGCCCTTTTAAATGTAATTACACGAACAATAATACTTTAAGAGATACTTTTTTAACATTTGTTTCGATAAAACATAGTTATATTTGACTATTTTGGAGGGGCTTTAGCCCGAACGCCGCCCCTCTCCCTCGTAGATCCGTTGTCTGCTCCGTGATCTGATCTTAATACTTGAAGAATCAGTACATATACTTTTCGAAATAACTATAATTATCTATTTAGCCTACTACTGCCTAAGCACGTGTAAAGAAAAAATATTGTCCTTAAAAGCATTATTGTTTTATAAATCGTTATGTATGTTAGCTAATTTATATATATTTTTTAAATTGCATATATGCATATACATTTATTTTTAAATAATTATAATAATATTTTTTTCACACAAAACTTTTTTTTATATAATATGAACTTCTTTTTCTGGTCCAGCGCCGCCTTCCCATTTTCAAAATTAAAAGTCTAGGTCGATTTTAAGATTTTTAATTTCGTTTCAAAACAGGTTTCCTACTTTAAGATGGGACCCCTTTACAGGTTCGAGGTATCGATTCTTAGCTATCGATAAGTCGACCACGTGCCGTTGCTGTCCCCGCGCTGGAAAAATACCGTAAACAATGGATTGGGCAATGCGTCGCCTAATCCATTGACTTTGAGAGAATAATTTGGTTGTTCCCATTAATCATGGCATCGTGCCCGTGGATACAGAGCCACACAAGGTTTGGGCTGGGCCGATTTGCATACGCCTAAACAAGGCGGAGAGATATATGTCGCGCCACAATGGAATCCCCAACCAAAGCAATCCTCCACTTCTCCAAGAGCCGTTACATCGAAGTACAATCAGCGAAGGAGTTCTCGTCCGCGAGACCCGGGCTGCTGGTCAGTCTCCGCTTCCCTCTGAACGAACTTAAAGATCTTTTTCACCCAAATATATATAAAATAATATGTTTATTATTGTGAAATAGAGCAGTCATACAGAATTTGATGAAATGTCTGAGGAGTTTGTCTTAGTGACATGTATCAGTATTCGTCAAATGAAAACGTTTTAAGTAACATTTGCATTGTCCATGTTCAGTTAAAAATTATGTCAGTTTGATTTTGACATAGTTGCTAAAAGTTACTTTTGAAATAAATTTATAAAGAAGTCGTCCTTTGGTTAACTATTACCATTGTCTATTCCAAGTACTTATAGCGTCAGCCAAAATGATTTTTTTAATGTGGGATAGAGGGGTTTTACCGTAGGTAATAGGCAGGAGGTTGTTTTGTTGTTGAAGCGGATTTTGTCAAACTATCTGCAGCTTCGTTTCCAACGATTCTGTCGGAATCTTTGAAAGTCAAAAGACATTCAAATTTTTACGTCCGCACCGTGAAAATTTAAGAAGTTTTGTATAATGTTTCAGTCAGTCATGATATTTGGAAATATTTAGCTACTACAGTAGTACCTAAATATATAAGCACAAATAGGAATATATAAGCCCTTTTACTTTCAAATTTTTTATTCGGGCTGATTAGCTCATTCTCAAGTCATCAAACAAATTTTTATCTACTAAAATATATTTCTATATTATAATTTCATATGACAACTATTTGTAGTAAACTAAATACCAAAAATAACCATATTTCTTTTTAATTCATTTATTGATGCTTGTCATTTCCGTACTATACAATATCCTCCCTTTATTGATGAGTTGATATTGAGTTAATCAGCTCGAAACGTCGTTGGAAGTAGAATAAAAAAATTGAAAGTATAAAATATTTGGTATTTTTTATGTTAATTAGAATTTTATTTTTAGTATAAATTTGGACTAGTTTAGAAGAGGTATAACTTACAACTTGTAAATGAATTCTTTGGCCTTTAGAACTGCTAACTTTTCAGCTTGTTTGTTTGAACATTATTTCCTTAATCGAAATTGTTCGTCATGCATTTCAGTTACTTTTTTGAAAAAATACACAACCAGTATTTTCCAAAATTTTGCTCCCGTCTGTATATATCTTGTGTTTGTAGGTCGCCACTTAAGATTTCTTCTAATTACTAAATTAATTTAGAGTGAATTGAGAGGTGGGACCAATTTCGTATGTTAATATCTAATTGTATATTTTGCATCAGTGGGTGGTTTTAGCTCTAATACTTTTTGTCATTGAGTGTGGCAGATTATGTTAATATTCAATAAATATATTTTAAAAATCTTCGTTTCGAAAAAATTGTCTAAAACATTTCGAGTTGGCGATTCATACAACAAAATATCAAGAAATTTGGTCTATCTAGGAATTCAGCTTGACAGACATCCAAAATTTACTGCTCATAGCACTTCAAAATAATAAAAAGTAAGACAAAAATCCTACAAATTCAGTCACCTCCTCACAACTCCAAACTCAGCCTCAGATTTAAATTACTCATCTACAAAAGCATTCTTTGCCCTTCTCTTCTCAATGGTTCTCCTTCCTCTATTGTCCCACATTTCAAAAAACACAAGCAAGAGACTTCAGTAATTCCAAAATCGAATTTTAAAAAGAATAGCTAAAAACATGTGTTTTGAAAGAGAGAAATCTGATAAACAGAACTACACAATTTTAAGATTCTTTAAAATGATCGACCTATAGTGAATTTAATATGCTCACATTTTCACCGACTCCTCAGCGATGGCAAAGTATAGATTCAAGGTAAATTTGAAGTTAGTTTTATAAGAATATTATGAAGATAGAGGTCAGTCCCAATACCATCCTTGTCAATCAAAAACTAAAGATTAAAAACTGAATCTAAGGTATTGCTCTAAAAGACCTTATAATGTACCTGAGATACAGTACAAGGGATATCAAACAGAAAATAGAAGGAACACAACACCAATGAAATTTGGGATAGGAAAAAAAATTATTAACTTTATATACTTTATTAATACTTCTAATATACTCCTTAGTGAGATCACTAACTATAAATGTTACTAATTGTTTTATTTATAATATTTAAAAAAAAATTAAAATGTGCTATGATTGATTAAAATTGTTTCCTCTTTTTCTCTTCCAACTTTAAGGTAACTTTTTACCTAACTTAAAAAAGTAACGTTTTCAGAAAAGCACAAACCATGCTATGACAGATCTCATAACCCCTTCTACAAGAGATCGCTGGCTTTGTCCTCTTCTGAACCGCCCACTTCCCATGTTTAGTTCTTGTTCGTTCCTCCTGAGCTGATGTCCTGCGTACGACTCCCACGGATATCCTGCTCACTTTCTAATTCGTAACCATTCCAAAAACGAAATATTGGAGACACATTATATAAGCGATAAATAAAAGACGAAAGTCAAAGAATTTATTTTTGAAAGATCTCTTCATGAATAATGTAATAGGGGGGGGGGGATATACCTCCAGTCCAAGCTGTCCCTGAGCGATGTCTGGAATTACTCTCCTGGGGAAAGGGTATCGTATCTGGGCCTCGTGGACATTTTTGTATTTAATATATTTATGTGATGAATATATTTATTTATATCTGTATTATTAAATCAATTTCATAATAGTTATGTCATGCAATAGCTGCTAATGGATATAGGAATTCTTAACATACATTCATTTGTTATTAACACAATAGTGATAGAAAATGCATTGGGTACAATTGAGCGTACCACCTCAAAGGATTATCTCATAAAGATGATTTTTTTCTTTCAATGAAATGATGACTTAAACTTATCTAAATTTAGTATTGAAGATAAAAATTGCTTTTTCTTTTTATAATTCACTACACGAAAAAATATTATAATATTGATATATAACGAACACACTTACTAAGCTGCCCTATATTGTACTTCATTATTTTGTATTAATTATAAAACCCTTAATCAAAGAATTTTTTTTTTAAATACATATTTGAAACAATTTTTTGTGCTCAAAATCGAAAATTTCCACTCGCGTTTTACTTTTCGACATCAAGGATCAAATTTGGTTCAGTGTCTGTCTGTCTCATTCAAATCGATGTAACGGACATATAACCTACTACCGTTTAACCCATTTTAATGAGATTTTCAGGAATTCAGCGAGTTGGTGCTTAGATGGTCCCATATGAATTTTATCAAATTCCTTCCTGTACTTTCGCTTACGCATGCGCAAACGCATTTTTTTTAGATATGTCAATATCGTCAAGAGATCACGAGGTCTTTTCAGACGCCTCGGAGGGTTATTAGGGATCGAAGAGGAAGCAAGATTTGAAACGAGGGGGTTCGGATGGTTATGAAGTTTATTATAGAAGGGTAGGTATCTGGATTGGGCCAAATCTGAAACATATGGAACATTAAGATCTTTATGGATGATTTTATTTGTGGCAAAGTAAGGAGCGTTGAAGATTTTATGATTGTAATGATTGGATACGAGAGGAACTCGATGGTTTAGTGGAGCCCCATAGATCAATTCCGTAAGTCCAAATTGGTCTTATTATTGTCATATATGTGAGTCGTTTGTAATTGATTGAAAGCTTAGATCGTTTGTTGATAAATTTGAAACATAAGGAACATTAAGGTCGTTACGGATTATTTTATTGGTGATGAAGTAGGGAGCATTGAGGATTTTACGAAGGATTTTGGATTGTAAGGATTGGATACGAGAGGAATTCAATGACTTAGTGGAACCCATAGCTCAACTCTGTAAGTCCAAATAGGTCTTACTATAGTTTTGTATATGAGTCTTTTGTAAGTAATTGGCATTTTAGAACGTTTGTCCAGTAAGTGTTGGAGTAAGCGGAAATGTTGAGCAGCTTCTTAACGTTTCAGTCTTGTATGAGGATTCCAAGTGAGAAGTTTGTCCAGGTGGAGTCCTAGTATTTTCTATTTTAAAATTATAATAACGGATGGAAAGAAAATATAGCTTTTTTAAATATATATATATATATTTTTTTTTTCAAGAACTCCCCTGTTGCTATGCGATATTTTTATCTCCAATCCCCGATGTTTTGTTTTTTTTCTGGTGGTATTTTAGATCTTGTAGATCTTTTCCCTCCTTCCCTTTTTCTTCCCACCCACCCACCTACATTTCCGACCATCTTGAGCTATTAATCCCCGGTATTAGTGCCCCAAATTAATTTCTGGAACCGCTTTTGGCCAGTATGAATTACGGAAGACGTAGACCTGTGTTGGCCACCAGTTAGGCTGCATCAGGAGTGAAGAGATGGTACAGAATAATGGAACGTGGATAAGCGAGCTAATTTGGCCGATATTATTTGTATGTTGGACAGCTCTGTTATAAATATTACTAAAGTCGCTTATTTCCAATTTTATGTTAGACCAAATCAATTATTTTGAAAATCAATATAAGTATCGATTCCCATTTCATAGCACACATTATATTTTAAATATGAACCTCAATATTACAAAAAAGTGGTGTGAAAAATCTTCAAAAAAAACAACAAGAAAAGAAAAAGCATTTGTTGTTTTGATACTTAAATTAGATTATAAAATATAGTTTTTCGTGTTTTCTGAAAAATTAGGGTTTGCTTTAGAAATAAACGACTTACTTAATATATAATATTTATTGTATTGGTCTCTCAATACCAATACCTTCTGAGTGATTTAATTAAAGGAGATCCTGCTAAAGACCCCACTGCCAATCTATGAATTGGAAACATGTCCTCTTTGGATTATGTTTAAAAGCTGAAAGTCAAATGGTTTTTCATTCTTCATTTATTCATGTGTTTGTTTTATCCCGATGATGCCTGAATTAGTGAAGCGTTGACTGTTTTTTTATTTATTAGTATTTGAGAGACGTAAAGCTACGTTTTAGAAATTACGTATAATTTATCATCATTTTTTCTTAACCCACATCGTCAAAAATATTGACAATCCGTGAGTTTGCTTTCGGAGAGAATAAGAGTAATAGTGTTAATTGGCGTGAGAGAAAGGAGTTCCTAGCGACATCTCTACCTGTCTTGATTTTAGTATGGACTTTTAACCGAGAAGATCACTCATCCAGCTTCTTTTGAGCCTCCTAAGTCCCAAAATCGGGTGCTTTAACTGCTTCCATATAAGGATCCTTTTATAGTATGTGTTTATGTGGTCGTTAACTGTCAGCATGTTTAGGTTTTTGTATGAAATAATATTTGTAGCGTATCATATATTAGTTATAGTTCTGAAAGTTTTTGACTGATAATATTTTGGAAGTGAAGTCCTCTTTATGCGCGTTTTACGCTTTTTTTTTTGTGGAGAGTGAATTCGATTGAGCCGTCAGATCACCGATGCGTAACGCACAGGTAAAGTTGTCCAGAGTCGACTATTTGAAGTATTTTTTCAAAATTTTAAAATATCCCAAAAACTTAACTTGGATACTTCAAGCGAGTGAAATGTTCAGCATTTCATCCTCCTTCAAGTTAGCTTTTATTCAAAATTGTATATGTACGTGACACTGTGTTAGAGAGCCCAAAAGGGAAAAATAGTGTCGAAAACCAAATGATAACGAGTTTTATGGAAGATATGGATTAAAATATCTCAGAAACTAAAAGTCGGACCTGCATACTGTAAGCGAGGAAAATGTTCATCGTTCCATCCTCTTTATAATGAAATATTATTCATAATTTATATTTTATATGATTAATCTCGCCTTATTATGTTTTCACTTGTGATCTGAAGCACACACCTTAGTTTTTTATTTTTTGCTCCCATCAATGAATACAGATATACATGTATTTATTGATCCTTCCTAAAGAAAGTATACTTTGCAACCCCTCAGGATGGACGCAGTTCGGCCAGACCTCCTTCCTGGAAGCCGTCATGTCTGTTCAGCGACATCGCCTGGGAGGACACCCCGAGACCAAACTATAAATAGCCCACGCCGCTGGCTACCTGATAGCTCCGCCATTCATATCCCGTAGTATCTTCTTTGTTCTGCCATCTGATGCCATTCCAGCGATCTGTCCTAAGCAATTTATTTATTTATTTAGACATATAACATTCTGTCTCGAGGATAATAATTATAGTGATAAATGAACACATTGACACCATATGTCCAAAAAATATATAATTAACAACAGTAAAATAATAACTAAATAACAATAGATAAAAACTATATACAATAAAAAATTAATTAACCCAAATATAAGTAAATTAAAAACATAAAGACACAGTCATACCTATGTACAATATATAAGCAAATCTTTTTTAAAACATTTTATTGAGAAATATTACAATCTGTCACAGTTAAGGACACTTATAATAGAGTTGAGAGAGTACATTCATACCGGTATAAGCATATTAAAGTTGAGAAGTTTCTTTGAAAGCATAAAAGCACACCAGTGAATTTTTTAAAATGTTTTTTCATTTGGACTAGAATATCTCAGAAACTAAAAATCGGGTTTGCATACTGTAAGTGAAGAAAATGTCCAGAATTTTATCTTCCTTGTAATGAGCTAGAACTCAAAATTGTATCTTAACGTGACACCGTGTTGAAGAGACGAAAAGAGAAAAAGGATACGAGTTTTATTGAAGATATGGATTCAAATATTTTAGGAACTAAAAATCGGACCTGTACACTGTAAGCAAAGATATTGTTCAGCATTTAATCGTTTCTGTAATGACTGTTATTCAAAATTGCACCTCAACGCGACACTGAATTAGGGAGGCGAACATGAAGAAATAGTGTCAAAAACGTACTGATAACGAGTTTTATTGAAGACATGGATTAAAAATCTCAGGAACTAAATATCGGATCTGTATAATGTAAGCAAAGGAAATGTTCATGATTTCATCATTTCCTTTGTAATACTCTATTATTCAGAATTGTATCCCAACTCGACGCCACGTTAGAGAGTCGAAATTTTATGTTTCAAATTATCGGTCATATCTCGTGAGTGTTTAGAAACTTTCCTAATTCGAAATAAAGAAAGACTATTTCATTACAGTAACTCTGCTATTTTTTTTTTTTTTTTTTTTTTTTTTATGTCCATATAAAATTATATCGATAAATAAAATTATGAAATATAAAATTGTCGATACTTGAAAAATTGAAAACGTTAAAATAAAATATAAAATAATTTATTAAAAAATAAATCATACTGCGGAAATGATTCTACTAATTAGTAGAATATACTAATTAGTATTACCCAAATACGAGACCAAGAAGAGCCTTGGTCTTGCAAACTCAGTCTTAGTCGAGTATTAGATGAGATTGTCAAGTATTAGTAACTATTCTGCCTTAATGTTTATTTAAAAAATCGATTTTTTTTTACCAGTCCTGGTCTTCTTCTTGCAACAGTTAGGCGGTCTTGGTCTTGCGAAGTGCAAGACCAAGACCTATTTATTGCAACACTCATACTAATACATCTAACAAATTAGTGGATTGTTGTGGAAATTGACAACTACGAATATTTACCTATGTGTTGTAGCCGGTTGCCATTTCCTACAGATTACAGCTCCTTGCATTTTTGGTGTGTGTCAACATCCCAAAGAATTATTTCAGGTTCGTTCAAAATGAAAGGCATCCGACTACTACCCCAACTTTAAATATTCAATTTTTTTTTTTTTAAATTCACCAATACATATAATCAGATGTGCAAATAATTTACCTTAGGTGGATAAGATTATTTCCAAAATCAGGTTTATTTTGTATATATTTTATTAAATATTCCAGTGAGTGCTTTTAGTAATTTCCCTTCCTACTCATCGCTTTCTTATCTGAAATTATCATAACTAAAGTAAGTTATAATGTTTAACTATATTATTTAACTGAACTAACCATCATAGAGATTATAATATAATATTGCCTAGCCATTATAGCTATACCAACCTTGACTCGACGATAACACTTAGCCATTACCTGCAATAACTCACTGTATAATACAATGTTCCGGTAGGCCTTGTGTGGTCTATCCAATCTAAACCAGGATAATAATTCCTCGAGGGCCGAAGGTTCAAGGCTGCAATTAGCTTCCTCTTCTTAGCTTCCTCACTCACTCCTGCTCTCTACCGGCTCGATTTGTGTCTAAAGAGGTTTCAACTTGCATTATCTTCTCATAGGTCTCTGGATCTAGACTGATGCTTTCTTTTTTGATGAAGTAAACCCAATTTAAAAATATATTATAGTAATCCCTTTATTATAATCTCAACACTAGGAGCGTTTTTTAATATACATTTTTATCGTTAAATTATTTTTTTGCTATTGGCTTTATTGTCCGAGAGCCCGTGATAAAAAAGGTGTCATATTTCATACTAAGCTTTGTCCTTATGAATTGACCATATCAACAGGCATGATGAGAAAAATGCACATCTGCCAGCATATAGCCGCTGGAATACGAAGATAGATAGAGACCCTACATACGTTGTAAGCGTATAGATAGAGAGGACTTATAGATATATAAAGCTACCAATCCTTTCAATTTATAGTATTTACAGTCTTAAGACATGAAATAGTAGTCAGTTACTCCATAGCCGAGAATTTACTATTCAAAAAGTTTGCTTTTTTCGGGTTTTCGCTTATATCAGTGAAACTATCCGTTCTATCTATAATAATGTCATATGTGAAATTAAAGCTGAAAAAATTTCCAATAGAAATGGTTACATTGGTTTTTTCATTATATTCTATAGTTTCCGTGATATCCGTCCTCGTAATTAACTAAATAAAAATGTTTGCCTCGCCAACTCTTTTCATTTTACGAAAAAGCCATAAGAAAGAAAGTTATTTAATATTAAATTTTCTTTAAATATATATATATATATATATATATATATATATATATATATATATATATATATATATATATATATATATATATGGAGCACTGTATATATCTGTATATGTATATATATATATATATATATATATATGTATATGTATCTTTCTATCTATGTATATGTATGTCTATCTATCTATGTATATGTATCTATCTATTTATATGTATCTATCTATCTATGTATATGTATGTCTATCTATCTATGTATATGTATCTATCTATTTATATGTATCTATCTATCTATGTATATGTATCTATATATATATATATATATATATATATATATATATATATATATATATATATATATATATGGAGCACTCCTGGAGCACACCCAGCCTCTATAAAGTGGGTACCCTTAATTAAATAATTAATTAAGGGGGAAAACCTGACGGTTGAGCGTGATCTCGGTCAAATCACCTCCTTGCACAACCGTTGACCTAGAAATAGTGCTTTCCCTAAATAGTACTGAACCCCAGATCCTTCATGGGTTGTAGTGGTACAGGTTTTTTTTTTTTTATATATATATATAAGATTCTATGTAATAAATTTCTTGTGCGAGGTAGTGGTTAGCATTAACTTCTAATGAGGTGATTCTTAGAAGCATATTCTTATCTTTTAAAACAATATAGTATTTAAGACAATATGATTTACTGGCTTCCATACGATCACTTAATATTATAAATTAATTTCCAATTTATTTATTTTAAGCCATTTTACACCAATTTTTAATTTTGTCAACTTAATGACTACAGCATCTTATTACGACGTTTCGGCTCGTCGAGCCATTTTCAAGTCCATTATGTACCTGTCCATTTCACTTCTTATGCGAATTACATGTGTCTACTCATAATAAAATATATCACTTTGTCATGTCCACCTTTAACTTATCATGTCATCCACATGTTGTCGCCCTCATTTCTATTCAGTCGAACGTCTAGCTTTACTATCTTATCTTCAAACATTCAAATGTTAGAGCAATTATAACTTAATGATTATCTCTCAATATGGTCTCCGTCTACCTTCACCTTACCGCCATTTTGTATTCCAGCGGCTATACATACATTTTTCTCATCCTGTGGATAGGGTCAATTTATAAAGACAAACATGGTGTATGAAATATGACACCATTTTTATTTTTTTTCAGGGCTCCAGAGCTATTATAGGCCATGTATATCTTTCGCACGCATAATCAGTTTCATACTTCTCAGCTATTGCATTATTTGGAGATTTTTAGAGTTCCTCGGGATCTAAATGCTTTTAAAATTATGAAGAACTTGTTATAAAAAACTATGAGCGCTTGTTATACGCAGATCCATTTCTGGCACTTAGTAATTTTTTGAGGTTATTGTAGATCACAACTATTTGAATTTTTCCACTCTCGGGGTGGAATTAAAAAACAAAACAAATTACCTGAAAAACATTTAATTCTTACATATTCAATTCCAGACATGGATGATTAATTTAAATTAGTTTGCATTTCTAGAAGTTTATGTGTAAATACAAATAAAAAATATAATTAAATCATTACACTTTCTCTCTGCCTTCCAAATCATCAATATTGAAAATTAAACAGAAACTAAATACATACACATATCGCTCAAACCTATATGGACTCGGGAATTTACGTTTCGACAAAAATACTCATTTGCAACAATATCTTCTTAATCCTACATTTTAAAACTGATAAAAACACCTCTCTGGTCGATGTGAAACAAAACAGCATGCCGATTGACAACAACCAACTATCGACCAACACATATACACACACATTTATATTATAAACATATATATATATATATATATATATATATATATATATATATATATATATATATATATAATTAATTATCTCTTCTCACAACATGAACACTCTTTATTCCAATCCCCGTTCATTTACTTTATTCCCGTAACTTCACGAATAACTACTGAATGTTCAACAATATAGTCATGGCTGATATAATTATTATTTATGTCATTTTGTGATTATTTGTTTGTTACCTGGTCTTAGCTTAGCCCCGATGAACGCCTGAAACTGAAGCCAAAACGTCGGCGCAAAAAAAGTATTTAATTTATTTTTGTGCACTTGCAATGACAGCAATCACACCCAACTTTTAGTCTCGAAGTCTATATTTATTGTTTCAGAATATAATAAACTTTGAGAACTTATATTATTTTTTGCCAAATTGTTTAATTATTATGTTGACTGTTTATTTCTCTTGGTTCTTTTCGATTACTGAATAGTAAGGTATTCAGAAAGGAGAGAAACGGGACTGTTTTACGAGTATCAGTTTTTCTCCTTTAGGGCCCTGATATCCTTCCTCAGCTGAGATTGGAGTTATTTAGAAAGCTTTATCCTGAAATTGAATCCTTCTGCAAAATCTATTCCTTCTTCAACATCTACCTCATATCAAAAAAATCAGTCCGGCTAATCAATTTTGTAGTCAAAGACCCGTGCAGGCAGAACGCCATCTACCCGCGTCGATTTAGTTATATTACTTTACCTTACAAATTAACTCTCTCTCTTCATATATATATATGTATATATATCGATGTAGGTGTATTGCAATCTGTTACATTACTCTGCGATAAAGCGTTTGTGTTAGTGAGTTTTTAAACTCTTTAAAATAAATGAATGTATTAATTAAGATATAATTAAATTATAGTCTTATTTCTTTACTACTAGAAAAATATTGTTTCAAATTTTTTAAAATAATCCCCTAATACAGTCCGCTGTACAGACCCATTTTTATCAATTTTTTTTTTTTTTTTTTTTTTTGGATTTGTTTGTTGAGAAATATTACAATCTGTCTCAAAGAACATTTACAATAGTGTTCAGACAGCATATTCACACTCTATTATAATAAATAAAAATAATTTAAATAGCAAAATGATATAACTAAAACTTAAATGTATATAAATAAAGACTAAACTAATCAAAATAACAACTTACATTTACAAAATTCAATCATGCAGAGAAACTTCGAGTGAAGCCTTTCTTCATAGTAGTATTGTCTGCATACATCTAATTCGAAAATTGAGAAATTCCTCTACATACCTAGTATAGGAAAAATGTTCCTAAATTCCGAATTGGTGTTTATCGATTAATGATTACTATCGATAGTTCGAGGCTTCGAAGAACAGAGCGAGGGAGAGTTAATTCGATAAAGTGTTTTATTAAAACTTACTTAGAGCGTTAATTGCGCCTCTCGAGGGAATCGAGCCTTCATTAAATCTCCTAATTTATTTTATCCCTCCTTGATTCTTGTCCAAGTTCAAGTCAAAACTCATCTCTTCTACTGAATAAGAAATGTAGCAAGTCGGGTCGAGGTCAACTCTTCATAGAAATTACCCACTCGTGCAAATTAATAATCTTCGACTTCCATTATTTCTTTTATCGAGAACAGGAAAACGTATTTAATTAATTTCCTCTTTTGACGGAGAAGGGAGTTCGAAGGAACGAATCGAGTTCTTTCATTGAATTGTATAGAAAAAATTAACGGATCAGAGCTCATTCTTTTCATGTTTTTAAATTTCTTTTCGCTTTGCCCGGACACGAATTTATGGACAATTTTTCAGTATTTTATTGTTTCAGATCCAAGAATAGTTGATTAAGGACTCGTTCTTGAAATGAATACGGATGAAACAAAATAAATAGTTTTTTGTGTACGATCTCGTTGTTAGTTAGTTTCTTTCCTTTTGCTCCAAAGTAATTATCGTTATATGTGATTCTTCAAGTCCAAGGAAATATAATTACACGAAAATTGGTCGAAGCGGAAATAAAAAGTTTTTTTAAAAATACTTTCATACTTTTTTAATTGAAAACTGGAAAATAAATATACACGTGTTGGATCCGCGAATGACAGAACTGTGAGGACAAGGGGCTTAGGAAGTGACTGCATTGATTTAAGCTCTTGCATTGATTTAAATAATTAAGTATATTACTTCAAATTATACTATTTTTATACATTAAAATGTGTCATACTTGAATAATAATTTTGCTAGCTATATCAAGCAGATCGAACATAAAATATCTTTTCATCTCAGAAGGATAAGTTGAAAATGTTATTTTGAATAAAAAAATTAAGAACCAAACTTTTTTGTATATGTTGATTTTTCAACAAGATTTTCACACGTGCACATTTATAATTTAAGTTTAAAATCTCTCATATCCAATCCTTACAATCCAAAATCCTTCGTAAAATCCTCAATGCTCCTTACTTTATCACAAATAAAATCATCCATAAAGACCTTAATGTTCCATATGTTTCCGATTTGGCCCAATCCAGATACCTATCCTTCTATAACAAACTGCAGAACCATCCGAATCCTCTCGTTTCAAACATTGCTTCCTCCTCTATCCCTGATAACCCTCCGAGGCGTCTGAAAAGAAGATGGCCTCGGGACCTTCTAATATAGAACTTTAATTTGAGTTCTACCAATGGGTAGTTTCTCTTCATATTTTACATGTCATGTTACCAATGTCACATTTACTTGTTGTATTTTTAATGTAATACAGTTGTAAATTTCAATAAAATTATAAATAAAAAAAAAAGTTTAAAATACTGACTAGAATGAAAATTAAAAATATTTTTAACAGTGTTTAGAGAATTTTCTAACAATTTTTATTTATTTATTTAAGAACCACCTTTTGGTTATTTTATTCTTATTTATTTATTTAAGAACCACTTTTAGGTTATTTTATTCTTATTTATTGTATATATATTATTTTTCTGTATAATTTATTTTATTTATTGTACATAGAGTGAGAATGTGATATCTGGACACTATTATAAATGTCCTTGAGACAGATTGTAATATTTTTCAACAAATAAGTTTTAAAAAAACCACTAACTCATTCATAGTATAATTTCTCCTCAAATATGGAAGACAAAACAGGACCCCAGGAAATCCTTGCGTTTCTTTCCCAACCGCATCACCGCTGTTAAAAACTAGTGCGGAATAGGCGAGAGTAATAGAAACTAAATTTGTCTGGAAGTCGTGTTGGTGGACACACGAGATATTTTTTTAAAGGAACTCGGTGACTTCAAATTTACACAATTATTATTCTTTTGCTTACTTCACAAGTTTTTAAAGTGTTAACGAACTCTATAAAGAAAGGTAATTAGAATTCTGATTCTTTTTCTAACTCTGTGGTTGTGAAATCTTGAGGAGGGGGCGACTCCTCTGCTAGCGCCTCCCCTTTTCTCATTAAAAATAAAATTCTTTGTCAAGCGAGAGGCGACGAGCGGCTCCCTTCGTGAGGGTATTCCTCGGGACGGCTCCTGAGGAACTCATTTACTGGATATGGCAAATATTTAATAAACATGTCGGTCCATTCCTGAAAGCCGCCGACTTGATCTCGACCGCGATTTCTTGCCAGCTCGAGGACCATCTCTTGCGGCCTTAGTTGATAAAACTTTATTTTTTCATATCTTTCCGATAACACTTTTTAAAAAATCACAAACTTACACATACTCTATATTGAAAGATGATTTCTCAATTTTGTAAGTTAAGTAATATCGTAGGGTTAGGAAAAAAAAACATGTGAGTTTCTGCCTTGTTAGTTTTTTTAGTCCCTCATTAATTTAATTATTTTAATAAAAAAGACCCATTTTCGTGTATTTCGTAGATCAAAAAGTTGCACTTGCGATAACATGAAATAATAAACTGTGAAAACTTACTTGTCATTTATTTCAGTTTTGTTTACATCAAACTATTGGGGGGAAAGGAGAGAGAGCGATACGATATTCTCCTCCACTCAGCAGTTTTGTTTGGGGGTGGGCTATCGTCCCCCTTACCTCCCCGAAGTATGCACCTATGCATTTAAATATTTGTAAGCGATTTCGGAGGATAAAAACAAAAGGTGATTCAATTTGTTGTCTCAGAGAGAGTCCGCCATAGCTCAAACATTCGTTTTCTATTTATTGAAGACGCGAAGCCACCGGAGGGGGCACTAGTGATTAAATAGCCTTTATGATATTTAGTTACCTGTTGCTTATTATAATTCTATCATTAATATTCTTAGTTTAATTCTTTTGTTTATATACATTTAATTTTATTAATATTATTTAATATTAGAGTGTAAATGTGCTCTCTGAACACTGTTATAAATTCCTCTCAATAGGAACAATGACAGATTGTTATATTTCTGAATAAATAAATATTAAAAACAATTTTAAATATTTGTTACTCTACAGACGAAGGGATTTTGGCCTATCGTATCACCAGATTGAAGGCAGGCTATCCAACCTCTAGTTTTAGTTTATATTCGCTATTTTACAATTGACTTTTCATTGCAGAGGGTTCGATAATTTACATAAAATTGAACCATTATTTAAAAAAAAAATTGTTAAAACTGCTTGTAGTTTAATATAATAATTATTTTATTAAGGCATATTCAAATTTTTTTTTTTATGATGATATTAGGGACCATGTAGATCTTTTGCCACCTTAACAAGCCTGCTCCATCTCTGCCTGTCTTGCGAAATATCTTTCCATTTATTCGAACTCTCTGTTGCATATTTGTTGATTCTATCTATCCATCTGCTTTTTGGCCTTCCACATCTGTTGGACTTAGTGGACGCTGAATTCGATGCAGAGTTCCTGCTTAGATTAGACGGAATATCTGTTTTTTTGTTTACATCAGAACAATTTATAATATATTTAGTAGCATTTATATTTTGAATATGTACATTTCAAAAACCAGACTAAAATAATGAACCAATTATTCCATTTCCATGGCAACATGACGTGTGCTATAGTCACAGTTGGTGGCTAGAGGTCCGTTACTGTCCGGAGAAGTATGTTAGGCCGCTCGAGTACCGCAACACCCCGCTGGCGACAAGTCCTCGTTATCTAGCGTTATCGCTGAAACGATATTAACTCCACGAAGTTCATGTCTGACGTTGTAGGAACCGTTTTTTTATTTTTTTTTATTTATAAATTGCCTTAATAATAATGCTTTATGAGAAGGAGGAGGTGCGGTCAAATTAATACTAAATTAAACAAGTAGAATTAGTTAATTTTTACTGACGTTTGCACTGACCCACTTTGCAGGTCTTCATCAGGGCTACAAAAGATACAAAACATGGTGAAAATAAAATAAATGGATATAAGTAGATATAAAATAAGAATAAGTTGTCTGATACAGAAATAAAAAGATGATATCAGAGATATAGTGGGTGACAATGTAGTTAAAATATCAAGTATTATATATAGAAGATACAAACAAAAATGGGAAATAATTATGAATAAAAATAGTAAAAATGAATAAAATAAAAAAATCTATATTATCCTTTATTTTCTATTTTTATTCATACTTCCATTTTTGTATGTATCTTCTACATATAAAACTTGATATTTTAACTACATTGTCACCCACTATATCTCTGATATCATCTTTTTATTTCCGTATCAGACAACTTATTCTTATTTTATATCTACTTATATCCATTTATTTTATTTTCACCATGTTTTGTATCTTTTGTAGCCCTCATGAAGACCTGCAAAGTGGGTTGAAACGTCGGCAAAAATTAAATAATTCTACTTGTTTAATTTAGTATTAATTTGACCGCACTCCCCGATCAACTCCTCATATTATATCAACAGTCAACCATCTCTACATCATTAATAATGCTTTATGATAACAATAAATTTTCTGATGGTATCTCTTCCGATCTTATAATTTAAGATATTATCTATATAATAAATAATGAATTTCCATTGGCTTAATTGACCAAATATACTGTATGGAGAGTTTATTATTTATTATGATTACCTTATTATTCATATTATTTTATTTATTTAAAACCCTGCCGTGCCTAGTCTGCAATAGTAAAATGGTAGCACAGGCGGATTTACGGGGGGGTGAGTTCCGGGCTTAAGTCTCCCCCCCCCCCAAAATGGTGAAATATATTAAAAATTATCTCATTTAATAGGACTTCAGTAAATCACTTCATTCACCATTTCATATAGGTAGTTATTTTCTTTCTTTTTTTTTCAAAATTATTATCGTTATATATACGAAAAAAAAGCTTTCGGGCTGAAGCCCCCCCCCCAAAAAAAATTAAATCCTGGATCCGCTACTGGATGTTAGGCAGGTCAGCTTATTATCTCACTGCTGCAAGTAAATCTTTCTCTTCTGCTCTTGATTTCCTTTGAGTGAATTTCTTATCCGCTTCACGCCAATGGTCTATTACCTCTTCCTCCTCTTAGATTGAAATGGACTCGGCTCACCGCGGCTTTCCACCCGCACACAAAATCTTTGTAGTAAGAGTAGTTTTCCGCAGTGACTAACTCAGGTAATTCGTTCTCTGTGAGAATGTAGGGACCGGTTTCCTTCAGTAACTTAGCCCTTAGTTCATATTACAAGTTATGAAACAATTATTAAATTTTAAAAACAACATTTAATTTAATGAGGAGGGTACCTCCTGTTAGGATTGGAAGCTAAGATATGCTCCCATTGCCGAGTAACTGGAACTGTGAAGCGGTTACTTCTGGAATGTAATCGCTACATTGCTGAGATTTTTAAAAATGGGAACGACAATATTCTTCCAGATGGCGGAAAAGAAATAGAAAACTGTTTAAATATTTTTTAATATATAGAATGATACCACAGAATATACAATACAGAATTAATACGCCTCACGGTGGTCGGAAAAGGCACAAACCCTAAGAAACTTACAATTTAAGCAAAATATTTGAAAAACGCAAGTTATTAAAGGATGTCGGGAATTCTAAGTTAATATAAAATAAAATTTGCGTAATATCAACCGTTATTATTGTTGTTAAATTTTCTTCAAAAATCAATAAAATATATTTTGGATGTAATGTGTTGTAAAAATGAAAATTTATTGTATAAGGTTTTTGGCAAAATCAATTACAAATATATCTTACCTATATTACCATCAAGAGTCCATAGTGGTAAGAGAAGAAGAGCAAACCAACCTACAACTAAATGAAGATAAAACCAAATCCATGGTAGTCAGCTGAAAACATTACCCCAGTATCAAATATGAGTCACGAAATTGTTTGGATTTATCTTCAATATTTTCCTTCCCATTTTCTGTCAGTTTTTTTGTTTCTATACTTCCCCTCCAGTTTTCTATCTAGGAAAGGAATAAATTATATTAGATATACATTTATTTAGATACAGATAGGAATTGTTTCTTGCTCGTTTTCGGTAAAAGTTTCTTGACTGAATTTGCCAGATAATAACGAAAATCTCAAATTATCGCAGTTGTTTTGTATTCTTCATTAGCGGGAGGTTCAAAAAACATTTTGATTACAAAGACCTTGGCTGTTTCCGGCGCGAGATACTTTCCGATGGAAAAAGGAAATTCCAGGATCCGTTGAGTGATGACTTATCCAATGAAAATAGGAACTGTTTGATTTTATTAAAAAATAACTTTTTAAGAACTTATTAAACTCATTTCAAAAAATTAAACAAATAAAAATATGTTGAGAATTCAGCGAAAACGCCAAAGTTGCAAACGGAAAAGTTGCATTATTAATTTGGTAGAAACTGATATTTTTATTCGTGCCTAAAGTTTAGGAATGTATGAGCTAACTGTGGCAGACTATAAAAACAAATAAATTTTAATTATGATAACACCTAAGACTATTGTGCGCTGTCCTTGCGTGTAGAGGCGAAATAAATAAATTTTAATAAGGTTTAATAATAATAATTATTATTTTGGTTGTCCGTGTGGCGGATTATTATATTTCTGAATAAATAAATGAAATTATTATACCTTATGACTGCAAAGCAATTGTAAATCTTCATTTTATTTTAATTTATCTTTTTCAATTTTTGTTTAGAGGAGGGCAGTGGTAGAAGGGAACCAGCCACCCTAGAGATATCAGTTTACACCTATCGTTGTTACCTTAATGTTTTTTGTATTCGTTATATCTTTATTTTGTATTAATTTTTTTTTTAGTTAATCTTATGAAAGACCGAAACTGGTAGCAAGGAGATAATAATAAATAATATACAGAAGGATATATTTTGTTATTGAATTTGGATTTCCTGCCACACTTCAAAAATTAATGTTTATATTAACACTGAACTCACTTCTAAGCCTCCTATAGAATATACTATATCACATTTATAGTATAATCGCTTGTTTATTAATTGATGTTGAAAGTTTAAAACATTGATTAAATAAAATTTCAGTTCTATTTATCTTAAATATAATGAACTTTGGCATTGTATTGTAGATCATCGGTGTGGATTGCGAGTGTTTTATGTCTGTTTAACACTACTATGGCAGTTTCGGGGCTGTCGGCAATTTCATTCATTCCTATTGGGTTAAACGTGCCACAATTAGCTATGAACGATGGATATCTAGGCAGAACAAAACTATAGAAGTATAGTAGAAAGTTGGATTCTTTTATTTGCTGTTGGAGAAGTGTTATTTAAAATGTTTTAAAAAATAATGCCAACAAACTCAGTTATAAATACCAACGAAATAAATATTTTTATTTTTCCTAAATAAAAATATGGAAAAACTTAGTATTGCTCAGATAAACTAGCTACATATTATACTTCAGTTTTATATTATACTTCAATTTCATCTTATACTTCAGTTTTATATTATACTTAAGTTTCATATCATACTTCAGTTTTATATTATACTTAAGTTTCATATCATACTTCAGTTTTATATTATACTTACACGAAATTCAGACTTTCAAGGTATTGATACCATTGATTTCTATTCCTTAGTCCTCAGACTGTACAAGATGTCTCTAAAAGAAGTAATATAGCGGAGGGCGATATCCCACTGGGACGGAGGAATGTGTCATAAAAGACGGCGGGGGCTACCTGATGGGAGCTCTGGGGCAAAAACTCCAGTTACTGGAACTGCTAACTGATCTCTGGAACTCTGGATTCTGCTCTGAGAGCATCTGCCTGGATATCATATCTGTCTGGAGACTGCTTTGGAATTCCTGTGAGAGGCTGGCTCACTCTCGAGTTCTTTCTTGGTGGTCACATGTGGTCCATCAAACTGGGCTGATGGTTCTATTAAATTAGGCCGGTACCAACCTCTTTCACAGGATCAACGTCCTCAAATATTGTTCGTTTTAATGCAGCTTCATGAATCCTGTTTTTTTTTTACTTACAATCCTGAAACTAAATAATCCATGCACAGGAAGAGCCCAGATCTACTTAGAAACAAAAAATCTGAAGATTAGCAAAATCAAAATTAAAAGAAATGGTGATTTTTGTTTTATATAAATCAGATTGTGTACCATCGCTGAGTCCCTCGAGGTACTAACTATTAATCAACCTTCAAGTTCTGGATGGAAGAGAAAGCACTATGCCTTCTGGAGGAGCTCACATCTTCTCCAGGCTATTAAGACTTCCAGGACTGTTTCAGACTATACGAGTTCACTTCGCATGAAACGTTGTAAGGATAGAGTGTATATTGCTGGTGATAATATATAAATATTTATGAAATCCAGACGCGTAAACTTGTAGGTTGGGGGCGAGAGGTACGCAAGGAAGCTTCTGATTGGATGAGGGATCTTCTCGCTTAATAATCCATATGAAAATCGAAACAGGTAGGGATGCCGCTGGGCACTCCTTTCCTTCACGCCAATCAACCCTAATACTCGTTTTTCTCCGAGAGCAAACTCACTGATTGTCAATATTTTTGTGAGTTAAAAAATAAAGATTATTTATATCTTTACCTCTCTCAAATCAGTCAACCAAGAGATCTCCTCCTCCTCCCCCAATAAAAATGTTGAAGGGGCGAGAATATCGTTTCACCCACCCAATAATTTAAACTTTAAAACATATTAAAATTGATAACAAATAAGCTACAGGAATGAATAAAACATGTAAACTAAAATCGATTAAGAAAAGTCGGCTAGCTAGCTAAGTTAAGGCCTATGTGTAGGTACGAAACTATTTAATGACGACCTAAATATTTCTATTATTTAAATTTCCATTTATAATCAGGGATAATAATATAGAAACATATCGTTGGATTTTATAATTCATTCACTTTTCATCTTGACGCCTCCATTTTCACGTTATTTTCTTATAAATTTTCTGAAATAAAGTCGGAAAAATATATTTAATAAGTACAAGTATAAATATATTTTATAAAGAATATGGTTATAGACCTTTTTCATAACTATTCACACTATGAAAACGATTAATTTTAATTTGTATGTTGTACGAACTAAGAAATCAAAAGTTTTTTTCGGTTTTTAACATTATTCATTTTTAGCTGAAAAAGTTCTAGAAATGTTCCTATAGTATGGAGGCTGTCTTCATTTATTGTTTGTAATATATCTAATGGTTTTATTCAAATATTTTCTAATATATCCAAAAGCACATGAAAAAAAAAATCCTACAACTGTCTAAGCATCTATATAAATTTATTTTTAAATATCCAATACTACATTTGATCTATTCATAATAATTGTGTCGAATTTGTGCATAGAATGTGTACTACAGCCATTATCATTTTTTTTTTGTCATTCCATTATCATTAATTTTTTTCATCATCATGACTCCCCCCCCCCCGGAAAGTTTCAGCTGTGTGAAAATCAAAATTAAATGTTTTACAGCATCAGTGTTATTTGGTAGCCTTTTGATACCCCCGTGTGTTAGTTTTTAATTAGTACACTTTTACGTCCTCTCTCTCATATTACTTCACGATTCATCGATAGCCATTGTCAGAAGAACAATAATTCCACTAATAAACCTCACTTCATATTTCACTAGTTCCATTTTACAAGTAACATCCTTGTGAGTGTTATAAATCTAAAAGAGTTGAATAAAATAATTTTTTTTTCCTTTTTGCCTAAAACATTTATTGAGATGTTTCCGAAGAGCCCTAAAGATGACTAACTGCTCCCGAAGGAGATATCCAAGCCGTTCCTGGAATACCTTATTGGAACCCTCCGGCTCCTCCAGGAGTCCTGTCAGTTATCCTTAGTCCTTCTGCCGCCTCCTCCGAGGACATAACTTACCATTTGGCGGCTCTCCTCCCAGTACTCCGCTACTCTCTGATTAAAATGTAAAACCCCGGACGATAATGGCGGCTAGAAATCTCTTTTAGAGGGAAGGAACAGATTAACATATAAATGGCTCGAATTGGGTCACCCTATCCCATTAGCAGTCCTCTCCCATCGCCGCTGGGAAACTCTTTTAAAAATCAGTTAACATCGATTCAGATTAAAGTATTTTCCTTTTCATTATAAAGTGATATTGTTTTCGCATTAAATTGATAACTTTTTGAAATATAAATCCGCTGCGTCTCAACCATAATGGGTCAGAAAAAAATGTTTAATAAAACCTATTACAAGCCCATAAAATGGAGGGGTACGACAATATTGTTAATTTCTTTATAGGCAACACCTTCAATTCGCGATTTTTTTTTCATTGTCTGCTTTGAGTTCCTACGCGCCAGGTCCCGGGTTCGAATCCTGCTGTAACAGGTAATTATTATAACAGCCGTGGATCGACCCTAATATCAGGAGACCCTCTTGGGGCACACCCAGTCTACAAATTGACTGCTCTTCATTAAGTTGTTAATTGAGGGGAGAACCCCGGATATTCTAAGCGTAATCTCGGCCCAATCGTTGGCTTTGGTACACTACTTCTTTACTAAGTATCCAATATGCTCCATGGGTTGTATTCGTACGGATAATATAGAGCCAACACCTCCTTCAAAATAAAGTTACATAATAGTACATTCTTTTAATGCAGTATAGCGATATTATTAAAAATTCATTCTATAGAAAATACTATCGCCAACCTGCCCCCTCAGTCCGCACTATTACACTACACTACACCGACCAACAGGACAGTTATCCCGAGGGAGTGCAGGGAGCTGACAAAGGATTGCATTGAGCTGGGACCACCCAGTGCGGCCATGCGAATCCTATCGCATGCAGTGCCATCTCAGTCCTGAGCAGGGTTTTCGTTCCTTATCTCTTATCATTTATTTACAATTTATAATATATACATTGTTAACGATAACATACAGGCTGTGTCCCGTAAGTAGAGGGAAATTTTTATCTTGTTGTGGTCTGTTATCACTCCTGCCATAATGCCAATCTACTTACGTGACAAATGTACTTGGGCTACTTCACTTGTTCTACCCAAAGGCAATCTAAGGACTGCAGCTGGGGTCTATGCAAAATAAAAGTCTTAATGTAGCTCTAAGCCATTTCTATTAGTGCTAGAATAGAATAGAATAGAAAAATAACTTTACTCTGGGACACAGTCCCTTGAGAATAACAAAGTAGAACAAAATTAAAATATTACATCTGGCCAAAATAAAATCAATCAAAAAAAAGAAATAATGTAAAAAAATTATAAGATAAAAATTCTATATACAAAACAAACGAAACTATATACAAAACAATTAATACTATGACAAGAAACTTAAAGCTATTTGCACTGATAGACCAGTATACACATTTAAGAAAATAAAGAATTAAAAAATAAAAATGTATGAAATTCTCTATTAAAATAAGTTCCAATGGTTAGCAACTATCTGACTGTTTTTGGGACAGGAATTGGAATAGGAGGGTTTTGAATTTGGATATGGGTGAAGGCGTAAGAAGGACGGTGGTTGTTGATGATTTGGTAGAGGAACGTACGTAGGAAATATTGTCTTCGGAAGGAGGGGAAAAGCCACTTTAACGCAGCTGTTCATTAGTACTACAATGAAAAAAACTAAGGTGTGGTTTCCTTTAGACCACGCGATAGAAATGAAAACATAACATCAACAAGCCGAGATTAATAATATGAATCCACTGGCACCAGTGACGCGGTTGAGAGAGTAGCGCAGCGATCTCTTGGAGTCCTGTTTTTCCTTCTATAGTTGGAGGGAGAAGCCTGGCATGGGGTTCCCTGCCTGATTGTATATAGGTATGAGTTGTGTTTTTATGTTTTTAATTTACTTATCTTTAGGTTATTTTATTTTTATATTGTACATAGTTTTTGATTATTATTTTGCTTTTGTTAATTTTATATTTTCTGTACATATGGTGTGAATGTGTTCATATATCACTATAAACTATTGTTCACGTGACATATTCTTATAATTCTAAATAAATAAATAAAAAATAATATGAAATATAAATTATAAATAATAGCTCATTCATTATAAAAAGGATGAAATGCTGAAAAATTCCCTCGCTCACAATATGCAGGTCATATTTTTCAAAGATATTCAATAAAATATAAGTAAAAAGCCTTATTATTCAATATATTATTCAAAGAATTGTAATATATCAATACTATATTACTTAAACTAACTATTTATCTCAATACGCGTTATGTCGAAAGATGGGACGCGTAGAAATATATGCATCCATTACAGGGTTACTGTAATGTGGAAAAAAAAAAAAAAGTAAAAAGCCTGTTTCTGCCATATTAATCATGCAACTTGTTATAAATCATTAAATGTATTTCAGGCGTTTTTGCTTAATTGATAAAATATTTTTTTGTTGGGCAATTTTTGGAGTCGAATAAGTTCTTAAATAAGTTTTCAAAAATCAAATTTTCATAGGATAAGTTATCACTCAACGGGTCCTGGAATTGAATTTTTTCATCGGAAAGTACCTCGCGCCAACGACCGCCAAGGCTTACTGAAATCAAAATGTTTTTTTAACCCTCTGTTAATGATTAATACAAAAACCAGCGGCGATAATTTGAGATTTTGATAATTATGAGACAAATTCAGTCAAGAAACTTTTACCGAAAACGAACAAGAAAAAGTTTCTACCTGTATCTAAATAAATTTGTATTTAATATAATTTATTTCTTTTCTTCATAGAAAACTGGAGGAAAGGTATAGAAGCAAAACAGAAGGTAATTATTGAAGAGAAGTCCAAACAATTTCGTGACTCATAATTGATACTGGGGTAATGTTTTCAGCTGACTACCAGATATTTGGTTTTATCTTCATTTGGTTATAGCTTCATTGGCTCTTCTTGTCTTAACACTGTGCCTTCTTGGTAGTAATATAGATAATATATATTTATTATTGATTCGGTCAATAGTGTTATACAATAAATTTTAATTTTTACAAAAAATTCCATGCAAAATATATTTTATGTATAGTTAAAAAAAAATAGTAATAATAATAACGGTGTGGCGACATGCTACAATAAATTCAGTTTTTCAATTATCTTGCTTAGATTTAAAGTTTCTCAGAGTTTTTGAAGTTTTTATCGTTTTCCGACCTCTGTACTGCGTTACATTCAGACACAATTTTGAAAAATAGCTCATTACAATGTTGATGAAGTGATGAGCATTTCTCTCGCTAATAATATGCGGGTCCGGTTTTTAGTTTTTGAGATATTTTAATTCACTTGAAAAGACACTCCAGGCGACTTTACCCGATTCTTACACATCGGTAGCTTTTTTTCATATATATAATGATAATTAATTTGAAAAGAAAGAAAGAAATAAACTATACCTACCTATATGACATGTTGTTAAGTCCTATTAAATGTAATTACACGAACAATAATACTTTAAGAGATAGTTTTTAATATAAAATATCGTTATATTTTTCCATTTCGGGTGAGACTTCAGCCCGAAAGCCCCTCCCCCCCGTAGATCCGGCTATGCACATCGGATATCTGACGGTTCAATCTAATTCACTCTCCACAAAAAAATAAAGGAGCAAAACGCTTCTAAAAAAGTGTTTACTTCAAAAAGTAAAAAAAAAAAATCATTGTAGTAAAGATATGATATTAAACAAAACTACTAATATAAATGTTAAAATATATTAAAACAGTAACGAGATTACTTAGAAAACAAAAGGGGCCAGTTGAAAAGTGAGCACTAAGTTGCCCAAGCAGACTTAGAGAACCATTGTACTTATTAATGACGAATGAACTTACTCTCTCTATTAAGAACTTAGTTAATACTTAATACATTTGTCCTCTAATTGGCTAGCTTTGTTCTGGCTTTGTTAACGCTCGCCAGAAATATAGCAATGATTAACATAGCTTACTTTTTTCTGACCTTTTCCATCTCAGCCTATCTTGAGTTATTTTCCTCTGTTTTAATATTTTGCGGAGAATTATTCTCTGAGATCTTCTTAACAGGACTGCCCAGAAGGACGTTTCATAGTGAAATTTGCGCTCTCAAAAATTTTTAGGAGGGCATATTTTGACAGGTTTTTTTAATTTGAGGCACATTTCTAAGGGTTTATGAATTTTCGGACAAAGGGACAAGAGGAAAAACATGGAACATACCGCAGCAATTGTATATGATCTACGATTTTTCTAATTCTACATTAGCTTAATTTGTTTTTAAGAAACGTTGAGCAATAAAATATCTTAGGAAGAGGGAGGGGGGATATGCACCCCTGCTTCTTAATAATTCATTCTAGGACGAATGAATTTAATATCTGCATAATTATTAGAACTAAATTAGAGGAAGAAAGATTTTAACTTAATCTAAGTTAGATGCTTCATAACGTAAAACTGAAATAAGTTTAAATAATTGTATGATTTTATATATATATATATATATATATATATATATATATATATATATATATATATATATATATATATATTATCACACTGTATTTTAACCTCTCTATAAAAATAAAAAAATTCTCCATAAAAAGAGATTTAAATAAATACATTTTAATTACGATCAAATAAGATAAAAAAGTAGATTGTGAACTTTTGACAAAATTATTGAAAATTTACAAATATTTATTAATTGAATGAAATATGTTTTTTAACTATTTCATTATATACATAATATATCATTTTCAATATAAAAGCTCTTTTCATATTTCTAAACTAATTCAGTCATATATTGGTTGAAACATTTCTCTTTCACGTTTTATCTTTAGAAATATTCGATATCTTATTCGAGGTTTTAGATGTGGAACTGGAATAAGTTTGCTGATTTTAAAGGATTTTATAATCCATAGCTCCTAGCAAATTAAGCAGCATTTAAATGCATGATGGAAAATTCTACTGAAACTTGTGGCTTGAATACTTAAATTTCATAATTAAATATATATTTATTTATTTGTAAATAAAAAAAATAATGATTTTATTAATTTTATTCTGTTTGCTATTTATGGAAATCACAAACATTTAGTTTAAACAGTGAAAGAAATATAATGATTCGCAAGTTTGATTTTTAATTTAGTTCTTTTAATAATTTGAAAGCTATTAAAGCGATCCCAGCGTTGCCAGATCTCATATTCCTGCGTTGCCACCTCCTCAGTGACAAATCTTCACGCTTCAGTACACACGCTTCTTGAAAAGTCGTACAATTATTGTATTCTCAATTTTACTATTTATTTTTTTATTTTAATTATTAGTAAAATTAGATCAGACTTTTTCTAAATAGTTCGAGACATTTATTTTAAGACATTTTTAATTATTTTAGAGATCGGGAATGGAAATATTTGACTAATGAATTATAAAGATGAAACGAAATTTCTAAAATTTCAATCAAAATGTCTTTATTTAGTTATTTGACGTTTCGACCCAAACTGTGAGTCAGAATCAAAGCTATCGTTTGGAAATCGATGCGTGAACTCTTGTTTATTTATTTATTTTTTTAAAGTTAAAAAAAGCCCTCCTCCGAAAATTAAATCCTAGATTGTGTGTTGTTTCCCCAATTCTGTGTTTTTCATTCTCGTTTTTGATATTTTTGTTTACATGTCGGTAAAAAGAGAAATAAAAAAAGTTTGGCTTAGCCCTAAAATTGCTGTTCGTTAATTGCATTATCTATGATGGGTGATAAATAGTCAGATCATTTTCATTTTAAGATTTTTATATTTTTCAACGTTTCAGCCCAAGCATTTGAGTTATCGTCAGGGCTTGCTGCTGGCTAAGGTCCTCTGATTTAGGGATGGTATATCGAAGGCACCATATCGATATTATTATCGACCTATAACTATCGATACCATTAAAATATCAGACTTGAAATATGAATATAATCAATATAAATATAGATTCTCTATCACAAGGGTCTCCAAACTACGGCCCGGAACAGCTTCTTAAAATAAATTTAAAAACATTTAAATTAATATAAAATTTTTTACTCAAACATTATTACATGTATTGCATGAATTATTTCGCTTAGGAAGCTCATATGACAACTGCAGCGTCATTAATAGAACGAACTTTTTTTTCTTCACCACAATATCAGATGGCCAATGAAAATCATTGCATATTCTCTAACCCGCGGACCAAAAAGTTTTGAAAACTCTTCTCTAGCACACAGGCGCATATCAATATGTTATTTTCTTTTTTAAATTATTTAATGTAAATATCAAATAAAATATTCCTGTTTACCAATAATGCCTTCCGTTAACCCATAGATCGGATTCAGAGAAATGCTAATTTCTTTTTATCTTACGTAGATTACTTTGTCGATTCGCGGCCTTGGTTTGAGAAGGTTCTAACTAACATGTTTGGGCAAATTGAGTTTATTGAGTGAGAAGAGTCCCACGCTCTCTATTTAACTCTACTCAGGGATGGGCATCAATAGTCGATATTATCGAATTATCGATGTAGTCCTCTACTACAGACTACATTCTATATGAACCAGGCAAGATGAGTATATATTTTTATAATGGTCGGATTCTTTTATAATTCCTAGCGCTTTCCGAGTTAGTTTTAAATTTAATTTTTAAATTAAAATATATATAATGAAGAGAAGAATAGTTGGGGTGGTCAGTCAAAAAGGAAGGCAAAAATAAATGATAATATTTATTTTTACATATGCCGACGTTTCGCCCTGAAGTTCAGGCCTTCGTCAGGGCTAAGAAAATAACCAGATAACAAGGTATGAAAACTTTATATTAAGTATTATATTAAGTAGTGATGGTAAAAAAAAAATAAAGAAAATAAATATCAAATAAAATGAAATTTCTCATACCTTGTTATCTGGTTATTTTCTTAGCCCTGATGAAGGCCCGAACTTCAGGTCGAAACGTCGGCATATGTAAAAATAAATATTATCACTTATTTTTGCCTTCCTTTTTGATTGACCACCCCAACTATTCTTCTCTTCATTATCCACGACAGTCAACCAATTACCAATTATAAAATATATATAGTGTAAATGTTATCCTACCTCACTATAACTAATGTCCATGTGACAGATCGTTATAATACTCAATAAATAAATAAAAGTAAAATTTAAATATCGAATAGGACGATATATACTATCGAAATAGATACTATCGGTGGTAAAATATCGAATATCGGAAGGAAAATTATGATAGTATCGACTATCTATAGAAATTACTAGTTGTTGGTTTTTGGTTTTTTTTTTAGGCGTAAAACATCGAGTTCATCGACACCTGCTGGTGATCCCTACTTCAGGTACTGGTATAGAGGAACATGCCCCGATAAAAATCTTTAAAAAATGACTGCGTCTATTTGTTATCTATGATATGTAGAACAGTCGGCTAACTTCCTTTAATAATGTGTTTCCTACAGTTTGTGAATGGCTAACCGCACCTGAGTACCATCGATGAGTTTAGGACCGGTTTGATTTATTTCAGATGCTATCGATGAGCTTAGGGCTAAATTTAGAAACTTGTTGTGACTAGTAGAATGATTTCTGAGACAGATAATCAGCGTTTGATACGCGTACAATATTCGCTTAATCCTCAGAAAAGAAGGATAAGGCGAGACCCGCACTCAGTATTACAGCTTAGAGACCCAAGGAATAACAATGGACCCTTCGAGGGAGAATATAATTGAAAAAGCGACTTGAATACTGACGGATAGTTGAATAGTATTAGAACACGGGAGGGTGAGGTGCCTGTTGAATCCGGTCTTCTCGTCTGGATTCAGGTGGCAGTGGCAGGGGGGGAGGGGAGTCTTCCCTTTAATGGACCTCCCTCCTTGGGGGGGCCATTTCGCGGTGTTTGCTCTCTTCCGCCCCACCCCCATTTTTTACAAAGTGTCGTCTTTGATTTATTGTCTGTTTGTTAAATAGCCGTCAGTTTCCTCTGGCATCATCTCGCCTACCTCTAATAGCCTTCCCAGGTAATCTTACTTTAAACTTGGAATTTTTTAAAAAATTGTTTATAATATTTTTTTTCTCTATTTCTACATTCGTACGGTAATCATTGTCAATTAATTAATCGTGGTGATCAAGGAATTTCAGGAATGGATAAAAAATGTATTAGAGAGGAAGAACATACGGTTATCAACACTTAATTCGGAATGAAATTCCAAAGTTAAAAAATCTAATAATAATAATAATAATAATAATAATAAGGCTTAGCGAACCCGAAGGTTCGATGCCGACACCACCAATCGCTTGTTACACACCTCCCTCCACCGTTCGCCGTCCAAACCCAGTCTCTTCAGATCGGCTTTAATGCAATCTTCCCACCTTCGCTTCGGTCTACCCCTCGGACGCTTACCATTCGGCACAGCAAATATTAACCTTTTAGGAATTCTCTCGTTACTAAGTCCAACAACTTTACAAGCCCATTTGATTCGCCGCGATGAAATTACCTCAATTATATTACCCGGATACATCTCACGCAATTCGGCATTGTGTAACCGTCTGAACTCTCCGGTTAACTCATCCTTCTTCGGTCCGAATATTCTACGCAATACTTTATTTTCAAAAACCTTAAGACGCTGCTCATCCCTTAATGTAAGCGGCCAAGTTTCGCATCCATAAAGAACTGTAGGCAAGATAATTGTTTTATAGATTCTAATTTTTAAGTTTCGGGACAAGAGTCGTGAAAAAAATCTAAACTAGTGAAATTAAATTATTGGCAGTTCTCGAAGATCAAATAATGGAGGGAAGAAATAATATAGAAATATGCAATTATTTCTGGTTGGTACATATTAAGATAATTTGTGAGTTGAGAGCTAAATAAGGAATGGATAATTTTATTTAAAAACGATTTGAAGGAGGTGCTCTTCAGCGGGATCCAGTTGATTCAATTAATTACCAGCGCGGCTAGATCTCTCTTCCTCTTTCACCCTCTCTCTCTCTCTCTCTCTCTCTCTCTCTCTCTCTCTATCGAGGAGGACTTTATTAGTTTTTCTATTGGCAATGTCAAAAACATTAGCCACTTCCTGTAGCCAGTACAGTCATCTTAAATCGTCTACATTCCAAGCCATAACTTTTTTTATTCTCTCTAAAAGCCAACAGAATATCTCCAGGCCAAACCTTTCAAATATTAGTTTGAAATATTTTCTATAATAATATATTTATATAATATTTCATATATGAGAAGGAAACTAAACTACTGCTTTACGCACATTTAATATATATATATATATATATATATATATATATATATATATATATATATATATATATAGAGAGAGAGAGAGAGAGAGAGAGAGAGAGAGAGAGAGAGAGCTTTCAAATATTGATGGTAAAAATATTTTGTAATAATGAAACTAACCAAATAATTTACACACACACAAATATTTATAAGGGAAATAGGCGGATCTTGGGTCACTTTTCGTTTATTATTTTCAATAATGAACCATTGTAATCGCCCAAACAATTCAAAATCCTATATTTATATTCAATATATTTAGAACTAGATAATCGAATAAAAAATTGTTTGCTCCTCCGCCGTCCGTGGATTTTCTCCGAGACTACTCCACCCATTTTTTTCAAATCTGGAATCAAATTCAGAGGTCACCCGAGGATTTTGACTCTTATATCAACATTACCATTCGCCCTTTCCTATCAATATGGCGGTCGGAAAACCTGCGTTGCTATTGACTGCAGCGCCTAAACGAATGTATCTATTTCAATAAAACTTGGCTGAAATCTTCTTCTGGTTGCTCTTCCAATTTATCAATATAACATACTTTAACGAAAAGGAGCTGGATAAAAAGTTACGAGGGATGGAATAACTAGATTCCCTTATAACTCTAAAAATATAAATTACGATTTTCCTCTAAAACAAAAAAAAAAATCATTGAAATCGGATAATTTGGAGTAAAGAAATGGTGTTATAGATATTTTTCATATGTTTTACTACAAAGGTAAATTCATTTTATTTTTGGTTTTTGATTTTTGAAAGTGTTACTGAAGCAATGCTATTTTTCTTTGCAAATTACTAAAAAAAAATATTTAGGCCAATAATAGGAATCACCTTTTATTAGTTTTTGTTACCAGGAATTTAATGTTACTTTAGATTTATAATTGTTTCGAAATAATAAACCGTTATGGAATACTTTCCAGCGTATTTTTCAATGCTCCATAATTTCCAAAATAACAATGATTTTTAAAACTTCAAAATAGAGATTTATTTGTGATTTTTAGACGATATTAATATAACTGTACCTTGGGCAATGTTTGCTTTATTAGCAATTATAGTTATTGTTAAATAATAAGTATCACTAAAATAATTGTAAAACATCATTTAATATTATTATTATTATTACATGATTCATGCCTGACAGTATTTTAAATAAGAATAGTATTAGGAGAGATTTAAAAAAGGAGCGTACTGCTGGATTGTATTGGGAAGGGAATTCCAGAAGGTGGTGGAGGGGAGAATGGAGGGGTTTTGGAATGAGGCAGATCGGGGAAAAGGGGTTTCAAGGTGAGGAGGTCATGATCTTGTGGTGAGGGGACTTCAATTGGAGAAGATAGTAGGTGTAGGTTCTTGATCATTTGGTGAAGATTACCAGCGCACAGTCGGGGAGGGGGGGAGTAAAGGATAACTCGCGATCTTGGCTAAATAATATGTTTATATTTTTTTTATAATTGAACTATTCAATTAAAAAGTGAAAAACGTATAGTTCACTAATTGAAAATACTCTTGGAAACTCCACAAAGTATCAATAAAACAGCTTATCTAGTTTTTGGAGTAAAAAAAAAAAAAGATTTAGCTGATGTTGCCAGTTTTCTCTCACTTGTCCTTTTCACTACCAAAATAAGAAAAATATACAAACAGGGTGTCTTTCTTCTTTCTTAATAACCATACTCTGGAATTTCGGACGGACAAAAAGATAATTGTCTTTTCTGAAGAGAGTCATGTTCTCTCTTTCACAGGAAGAGTTGACGCAAAAAATATTTAATTAAAGTAATTAAAAATATTTTTATTGTAAACTAGTCAAAATTTTAATTCATTTATTATATAGTTAATACTTATAAGTATATATAATAATAATTAATTTAACTAATTAATATATAGTAAACTTCAAATACAAGTTGAGTTTGTCTTTTTTAAAAGATTCACAACCACTTATGAGAGACCAAACTACGGTAAGCTGTTTATCCATTAAATAATGGATTATTCGCTATGTTTTTTTATCATGCTACAACTATACTATAGTTACCCAACTTTTATAATATTCAGCTCTGTTTTAAAATAGCTTTGAGATTCGTTTCTATTTGTGTGAAGAACTATGTAATTTGATATTCTCTCACTCAAGAATATCTGTATTTTCAGCAAAAATAATAACCGCGAAATTGTTACAAAGTTTTATTTAATTTCATCTCTTTTTTGTGACCAGTCATGTATTTTTGTAAACTAATTATAAAAATACACTTTAATTCATTGATTCAAATGTTTTTATCAGTTTTTAAATTTAAACGGTTTTGAATAAATCTACTTGTATTTTAAGGATTTTTTTTTCTAGTTTACTTTGAAGCAATTTAATAATTACTTGGATAAAATAATGTTTTTGTTAATGCTTCCTAAGAAAGAGAAAATATTATGACTATCTTAAGAAAAGGAAAATTTGGATTTAACTCCTGTTCTGTCCCCCCCTGAGTTTTGCCATCCAGGGCGGAAACGCCTTGTAAATATATTTTTTTTTAATTGGCCTGTCTGTATTTTTTTCTGTGAGTGATGAGACTCTTGATTTGTTCTCTTTTCAAATTATTATTATAGTAATTAATAAAATTAAAAGTATAATAAATAATAAATAATATAAAAATAATAATAAAAATAATATATACACAATAATAAGTGCAATAATTTTTTTTTGGAAGGGCTTCAGCCCGAGGAAACTTTTTTATATGTGTATAAAGATAATTACGTCAGGTGCCTAGTAAACGAACAAACTACCTATATGAAATTATTATTAAAGCCGTAAAAATAATTTTAAAAAAAATATGAATGAAATGAAGAATATTACTTTTATGAATAATTTTTTTATATTTTTTTAAACGGTGATTATTTTTAGTTATTCTGTATGTTATATTTTTAACAAAATATATTATTAAAAAATATAACATACAGTAATTGTGTTGAATATCTAGATCAATGAAAATAAACTTTTCCAATTTGGGGAAACTTCGACCTGAAAGACTTCCCCCTCCTCCTCTCGTAAACCCGTCAGTGACCAAAATTTAATCTTATTAATGTTTCAAAAAAATATTATTATATTAATATTTTATCTCTCAAAGTATTTATTCCAATAATTACCGGATTAACGATTTAGTTTTCTAAATTATTGTGACAAATACTTCTTCAAGTGATCTCGTAGAATATAGCTTAGGACTTACAGGCCTTACAGTTACATAAATGGAAGTTACTATTTACTAATATATATATATATATATATATATATATATATATATATATATATATATATATATATAAAAATGGTCCAATTTAGACGATTTTTTTGAGTTTTGTCGAAAATTTAATACTCATTCAAAAAATGAGCTAAAATATATATATATATATTTAATTTATTTTGTAAATTATGTTTTTTATAATTTTTCATTTTTTTTTTTGTTTGTTACAGGTAAGTCGCCATCAGTTTTCTTCCCGTATTCATATCGTAAGTAGATTATTAACGTTGAATTGTATCATTATATATTTTATTTAACAACTAGCTGAACACGACCACGCGTTTCTGTGTTTGGTTGAATAGAAAAATAATGTACAGATGTTTTTAATATATTTTATTTCAGAATACTTATGCATATATAATATTTTTGTTGTTTCATTCTTTGTATATAGAGATTGTCTGATTTTCCAATTCTGGAACATGCTACTTATAATTGTCCATGTGAGAAAGAATCTAAATCTCCAAAGAAAATGGAGTAAAATTTTAAAACATTATATCTCTGCACCAAATCGTCAGATTTCAGTGATTTTTTTTATTTTATAGAGGTATAATTTTTGAGTTATTCGCAAATAGAGCTCTGAATCCATTGTAACTTTTTTTTTCATACTTTTTCGAGAAACGATGTTATATACATAAATTAAAAGGGCTTCAAGCAGAGAACTTTAGGCTCTACAGTCTATAGCGACACACGTCTTTTTGCCGAAAAGAAAGGCAGCATGGTAATTAAATATATATAAAAACACTCCTGAATCCGATAGAAACGTTATGTCAATGTTTTAAAGCAATCGGTGAAGAAGTTTCGGAGATAAGAGGTTTTGAACAAACGAACAAACTTAAAATTGTACCCATACTTCATTAACTTATAATGCCTAGCATCATTAAGGTATAGGCTGCTCTCGCACAGAAGTAGGTACAGATTTTTTTTCCTCCTACTTATTCTACTCCCTTAACACTAAGCTCTTAGGAACCCCACCCTCAGGCAGGAGAAGCGATAAGATCTAGGGAAGATGGGCGATGCTTCCCAGATGGCGGGGATCTCAGCCATCCCAAGAAGTAGAAGTGATAGTGGATCCACGATTTGGAGAAGTGGAGGACATTTCTTCCTAGCAATGGTGAGGATAGGTCTTGTACCACTGGGCTAAACTTAATAATATTGAATCTTCGTATAAATTATATGATTACAGTTTTCGTGATATCTTAGGGACTAAATCGGAAATTTCTTAAGCTAACTTACGATGTATAAAATATAAAATATTTCGATGTAATAATTTACACACATGTCCTTTAAAAAATAAAACAATTGAATTAGGTTAATATAAAACCAATCAGATTAATGATTACAGTACTGTTTAATTAATGTAATAAAGCAATCTAAACTGGTACATGTGCTATTAAACCAGTCTATAAAATTCAATACACATTGCTAAAAATGGTCCAATTTAGACGATTTTTTTGAGTTTTGTCGAAAATTTAATACTCATTCAAAAAATGAGCTAAAATTTTTTTTCAGGCTCTAAAACGTAAAAATTCGTTGAAAACAGCTCATCGAAAATTTGACACGGTCCCAATATATTACGATTATGAAGCAAAATGTGTACTCACTGTGGGGTTAAAAAATAAATTAGAGAGTCTATATTAAAAGTCACTTAAAGGTGTGCAACCATATATAGTAAAGGGTTTGGAATCGATATACATTTAAAAATAAAAATGTCTGACTATAGGATACCCGATTAAATAAGATTTACTAGACAGTTTTCAGGTTTTAGAAATACTATCAAATGGGTCTCTTTGCGTTCAATCGACGAACAGTTTACAGTTTATCTAAATCAGCAATCACCTGTTGCAGGTTCATTCGATCTGATACGATTTCATACAAACACCAGAGTCATCTGACAAGACAGGACAAGTCCCCGCTCTGTTTAAATTCCTAAAAGGGAGCATGGCATGGCATAATGATTAGAGGATATGGGGCAAACAATGGAACTTTGTTGTTGAGGCTAAAACTGAATAATATTATTTATCAAAGATGAGAACTGTATTTTACAATAATTATTATTAAACATTTATTTATTACTTAACGATTTTTTATTTTTAATAACAATTTTTTAAAAAACCTGTAACACTACAACCAGTGAAGGTTCTTGGGTTCAGTAGTAGCTAAGGAAATCCTGTTTCAATACCAACGATTGCGCAGGAAGCTGATCAGACCAGGATCACGCTTATCCGCCAGGTCTTTCTCTTTAACCAATTTAGTTAAATTGTTAGAAAGAGAAAGAGTTCTTGACCCTAGGGTCATCACCCGGAATCTTGAGGTTGGAAGTCGGTGCCTTACCACTGAGCTATCGCACTCCCTACGCCTTGTTATATTGACCCCAAAGTTATTTATATTTACATTAATTAATAATGTATCGCCGTGTGGAATATCTAAATGGACTCGTTATTAATTTTGAGATAGAATCGAGATTGGTAGTGTAGAGTTCCGAGGCCGATTTTTGGGTAAATTTTGGCTTTCCTGCCAAGCCTGAAAGAAAAAAAGGTTCCAGTAATCCACGGACGGTGGTTAAAGGAACTTATTTCGATTTCTGGATTCCACGATCATGGTAATTTTTGCTTTCCTACCTATACTAGGTTAGGAAAGTATTGCAATAGGGTCAAATTTACGATGGATCTATACGTTTCAGAGTCCCCTGAATCCCAAAAACACAGTCTGTCTGTGCCAAGATTTTCTTGGGAACTACTAAACCGATTTCGTTTCTTCTTTTTTAATTTTCTAAGGTTTTGACTACTGATACCAAAAACACAGTTTTTTTGTAAAGGTGATGAAATTCCCTACAAAACTGTATAAAAATAGTTCTTTTGGGACTACTATTAACGAAGTTACAGCTATTCAATTTCCAATGTAAGATTACGGTCATATCTTGGTGTCAGAAAGGGGTGAAAAAAAACAAAAACAAATTGAAAGTAAGAAAATTTGTTGCCTTTATCACACAAGATTATAACAAAAACAGCAATATTAGAGGGTATTGAAAATTTCCACTGATCTACCTTAAGCCGGTTTACATTGCTTTTGTTTATCGAATAAATCGTACTCAAATATTTTCTTTGACCAATTTTCAGGTAAATGAATTTAATTCGTGAAGAGAAGAATAGTTGGGGTGATCAGTCAAATAAGAAGGCAAATTAAATGATAATATTTATTTTGACATTTGCTGACGTTTCGACCTGAAGTTCAGGCCTTTATCAGGGCCACTAGCGGATCCAGAATTTAATTTTGGTGGAGCTTCAGCCCGAAACCTTTTTTTTTTTCCATAAAAATAACGATAATTACTTTGGAAAAACAGAAAGAAACTAAGTACCTATATGAAATGGTGTTTAAGTGATTTTAATTGTAATTACACGAACAATAATACTTTAAGAGGTATTTAAAAAAAAAAATTTCCCATAAAACATGGTTATATTTTTCCATTTTGGGGAGGCTTCAGCCTGAAAGCCCTCCCCGTAGATTCGCCCGTGATCAGGGCTAAGAAAAGAACAAGATAACAAGGTATGAGAAACATAAGTAGTGATGGTAAAAAAATTAAATTGAAATGCAGTTGTGAGAATAATGACAATATTAAACACTAAGAGATAAATAATAATAACCGTTACAAAGTGTGGAATGATAAAGTAAAGATAATCATAAAATTCGCAATATTTTAATTTTACTATTTATTTCCATTTCTTATATAACTTCATTTTCTTTTTTTCTGTTTTACATTTTATTCTAATATTTCCATTTTAATACTTATGTCACCTTTTTTGATTATGTTTACTTCACCATTCCACACTTTGTAGCGGTTATTATTATTTATCTATTAATTCTTACTATTGTGATTATCCTAACAACTTCATTTTACCTACACTACTTATGTTTCTCATACCTTTTTATCTGGTTCTTCTCTTAGCCCTGATGAAGATCTGAACTTCAGGTCGAAATGTCGACATGTAAAAATAAATATTATCATTTATTTTTGCCTTCTTATTTGACTGATCATCCCAACTATTCTTCTCTTCATCATTCACAACAGTCAACCATTTACCCACAATTTTTTTTTTTTTTTTTATAAATAAATTATTTATTGAAATATATTACAATCTGTCTCAGGGACATTAATAATAGTGTTCACAGATCACATTCACACTCTATGTACAGTAAATAAAATAAATTATACAGAAAAATAATATATATACAATAAATAAGAATAAAATAACCTAAAAATAAATAAATAAAAAGAACACATGCACACCTATATACAATATTTACAACTTGGCGAGAGAACTCCAAACAAGACTTGTCCCTCCAACTGTGGAGGGAAAAGTATGACTCCAGGAGTTCACTGCACTCCTCTCTCAACCGAGTCACTAGGCCTAAACCCAGTGGAGATTGAGCAAGAGTGCTTTAGCCACATACACTCATGTCGTGAGTGAAGAATCTGGCCATTGCCAGAACTCCAATATTTACAAACTATAAAAGATCGCGGGGCCACTGCCGTTTTAACCTCCTTGGAGGATTATATGGATGGGTGGTGCTGGATAGAGATTTTGCAAAGGGATTTGGATGATGGGTAAGGTTCTGGTGGAATTTGGAGAATTTTGCTGGAATAAGGTCTAGGACAAATGGGATATTAAGGTCATGGTGTAGGGTTTTGTTGGTTACATAGAAAGGAGCATTGACTATTGTTTGAAGGACTTTTGATTGGAAGGATTGGATGCGTTTGATGTTAGTAAATTTTGCTGTTCCCCACAGTTCAAGTCCGTAAGTCCAGATAGGTTTCAGTATTGTCTTGTAGATCAGTAACTTGTTTTCAATGGAAAGTTTTGATTTTCTGTTTAGTAGCCGGTATAGTTTTACCCACAATTATGAATCTAATTCAATTTGTTTTTGTTTCTTGACGGACATATGTAAAGATATAAAAACTTTTCTGAAATAGGTAGGAAAGTCGTGTGAGTGGACATACCAGATTTTTTTTTTAAATTCAAAAAGTTCATTCTATAAATTAAGAAACCAACATGGAGTATGTTATTATTTCTTAATTTGAAATAAAACAAACGTTGTTGTTCTACCTGGGGCAATGTCGTGCTCTTTTGTTTGTTGAAAGCTTACAGCTCGAACCGTTTCTTTTATAAAGGTTGAATATAAACTTACCTTACTTTTATACGCCGATATAAAGTTATAAAAGTATGTTAAACAAAAAACAAGATAAAGAGCATGATGAAGGCAGTGTACCACCACAATTGCCGCGGCAAAAACTGGAACAAGAGCGTTCAGTTAGTGGAGAGGAGTTAATTGTGGAGTATAAAGTTGTTGTTGCATTGTTGAGTAAATTCGGCCGACGAGACCCGAGATGAGACCGCGCCCTGATGAAGCCCTTCTCTCAGCGACAAACTTCTTAGGGCTTGATTAAGCACCACATCCCGGCTTAATGGCTTCATACTGCGCCGCTAGTAAACTTGGTCCTCCCCTTCCTCGTCTCTTCTTCTTACGAGCGGTCCAGGATCTTCCTCTTGCTGAGGAACGTTATGAAGAATGGTTGATGGCGAGGGACTTTCTGAACAGTCTTTACTTATCTGTACTACAAATATCATGGGTAATATATAGAACATTCGTACAGTATATACTACAAATAATAATTATCTCGAAGCATCAATAGTCCTGGAGCCCGTGGCTAAAAAGATATTATGTTTCATACTAAGCTTTATCCTTATAAATTCACCAGATCCACTGGCCTGGTGAAAAAAATGCACGTCTGCCAGCATACAGCCGCTGAAATACAAAGTGGCGGTCATGTGAAGCTATATAGATAACCTACATAGGTTGTATGTGTATGTATAGAGAGGGCTTATAGATATATAAACCTATCGACCCTCTCAACTTATAGTATTTATAGTCTTAAGACATGAAATAATAGTCAGTTACTCCATACCCATGAATTTCAAGTCGGAAAATTGAATTTACAATTCAAAAATTTTACTTCTTTCGTGTTTTCGCTTATATCAGTGAAACTGTCAATTTTATCAATTATAATATTCTATAATTGTGGCTTAATTGTTGACTGTCGTGAATAATGAAGAGAAGATAATAATAAATAAATAAGAATATAAAATAAGATTATAAAAAATAAATAATAATATTTATTTTAACATTTGCCGACGTTTCGATCTGAAGTCCTTCATCAGGGCTAAGAAAAGAATCAGATAGAAGAAGAGAACCTTCCTTCTCTTCATAATAATATTTTATGTTCTGACAAAATGTGTAATAGAAATGGTTATATTCATTTTTTCGCTATCTTCTATAGCTTCCGATATATCCGTCCTCGTAATATGCTACTAAACAAAGATTGTTTTTGCATCGGTTTTTTATCATTATTTGTCTCTTTTTATTTCCATTTTACGAAATATTCATGAATTTTACGAAATAGTCATGAAGAAGAAATTTGTTTAATATTGAATTTTCTTTAAGAATGAAATGAAAAGATAAATAGTTGGTGAGTCAAAAAATGCGACGTAGAAAATTTTTTTTTCGATATTAATAAATTACTAGGACGGATATCATGGAAACTATAAAATATAGCCAACAAATAAATATAACCATTTCTATTGCCAATTTTGTCAGGTTTAATTTCACCTAAGACATTATTATAGATAAAACGGACAGTTTCATTGATATAAGCGAAAACCCCCCAAAAAAGTAAAATTTTTGAATCGTAAATTCAATTTTTCGACTTGAAATCCTCGGCTATGAGGTAACTGACTATTATTTCATTTCTTAAGACTGTAAATACTGTAAAATGAAAGGGTTAGCAGCTTTATATATCTATAAGCTCTTTCTGTATATACGCTTAAAACCTATGCATGGTCTCTATCTAACATTACTTGGCCGCCATTTTGTATTCCAGCGGCAATATGTTGGCAGACGTGCATATTCCTCATCAGGCCTGTGGATATCATCAATTTATAAAGACAAAGCTTAATATGTAACATGATACCTTTTGTGGCACAGTCTCCAGAACTATCACTTTTCCCTGAGGGAGCAAATCTGGTTTGGAGTTCCCCTGGCTGATTGTAAAGAGTGTATATAGCTATGCAAACGTCTAAATGTTTATTTTATTTTTTTAAGAACATTTTACTTTATTATTTTTATTTTTATTCCTGATTATTATATTCTATTGTGTTCTCATTCCGCTGTATATTATTTTGTTATTACCTTATTTATTTATGATTCTGTAAATGTGCTCTTAGAATTCTATTATAAGTATTCTTAATTGTGACAGATTGTAATATTTATCAATGAACAAGTGAAAAAAAAAACATATAATAATGGTAGAATAGAACCATTTTGAAAATAAACTCGTTTTAAACTATTAAAATGTACGATATTTTTTTTTAAATAAATCATAATTCTTGCAGAAGCCTTTTAGGTAATACGGTTGTCATGGGATACTTACCACCTGTTTGAATTTAACAAATTAAAATATTACTATTAGGGTAAATAGCAGACATTGCACTCGTAACAGACAGTTTCCAATTCATTAATAAATAATGAGCTTTATAGTAGCTGTAAAGAGGAGATATATAGGATGTAGAGTAGAAACAGTTACGAGAGGTGATGGCTCAATCTCAAGAGGTATCATGCCACGGTAGTTCGAATGGCAGCTCATTTAATAATAATATAAAGCTGCTGTTTCAGGGAGGTTTGATTATTACTTTTCTATAGGAAATAAGATTGAAATTTTGATTTAATTTGTGGTTTGCTATTTTTTTAGTTTAAAAATGTAGATGTTTTTAATTAAATAATAAATGTATTTACCCTAAAAACCTGAGTGTCTACTACTTGTGCGAAATACACTGTCAGAATTCTTTAAGTTCTTGATGAATAATTAACTAATTGACTGTTTATATAAAAATAATGCGATAAAAGACTTAATTTGCTGTAATTTTTTTATTTTTTTTATTTATGTAGACATATAATATTCTGTCATAGGGACAATAATTATATTGATAAATGAACACATTGACACCGTAAATACAAAAAAAAAAATTAACAAAATAAACAATAACTAAATAACAATAAATAAAAACTATATAATAAATAAAAATTATATAATAAATAAAAACTATTAATAAATAAAAACTATAATAAATAAAAACTATTGCTGTAAATTAAAACCATTTGCCATAACCCACCGGACGATATAAAATTGTGGTCGACAATAATGTTGAGAATCTCTCTTAAACTGTCTATTACCGACACAGTTAATGATATTCGAAATAAAAATCTATTGAAATGTTAAATGGAGGAGTATAGCTCTAAAATACATCAGTAACTTCATATAATATTGAAAAATTTTAATAATTAAAAATAATATATAGGTATGACTTCTCTGCACTCAATGATAGTCTTCTATTATCTTAGTAAATGAGATAACTACAAACAAGATTTTTCTGTAACAAAAAAATACAATACTTATTGATCGAGTACAAAAATGGATTCGTAGTCAAGTTCAGGGATAGTCTGATTGCCTAGCTATTTAATTTGAAGAATATATTGCAGTGGAACTGGATATTTTTTGTAGGTATGTATTAGGATATTTACTTCGAAAGCAAGAAAGATCCTAACTACCTATATGAAATGGTGTTTAAGTAATTATTTAAGTCCTATTAAATGTAATTAGACCAACAATAATACTTAGAGAGATAATTTTTTTCATAAAACATGGTTATATTTTAGCCCTTTCAGCTTCAGCCCGAAAGCCCTCTCCTTTCAATTGTCGACTCCAGGCGACTTTATCCGAGCGTTACATATCGGAGATCTGACGGCTCAATCATTACCCATAAAAGAAAATTAGCACAACGCGCCCAAAGGAGTTTTCACTTGAAAAAAAAAATATATTTTTCTATTTTTGGCAGTCTTGATTCCTGAGTTCTTCAAACATCGCAAGAAGCTAAAACAAAAATAAATGGCTCGCTACTAATGACTTTGGCCGTAAGGACTCCTTACACACTACAGTTCTTCTCTCCTCCGGTAGCTCCAAGCTAAGAGCTCTTGCCTTTAGAACTTGCTCCATATTTCAACCTCAATAACATCTTCCAACACAGATTGGAAATATTTTATACACGTATGGTTATAATTCCAGCGTCGTTTGGAAATAATCATAATTCATTCGGTCAGAAATAATAATAATAATTTATTTATTCTGGGACGAGTCCTTTTAGATTAATACAGAAAGATATAAATATGGGCTAAGGAGCCTCAGAGATACATAAATAAAGATACAGAGTAGTTAAACAGTCATAGTAAAAAAATGAAAAATTATAAGTTACTTTCTAATTTCAATCAGTTATTAATATAAAATAAAAATTGAAAAAAAGAATAAGTAAAAATAATGAAGAACGAACTAATAATTTATATACATATTTACATTAGTATCTATTTACAAAGTGGACTGGATGGATAAGAAATGATTGAACAGGCGAGATTTAAAGGTAGGAAGGGTATTGGATTGACGAATGTGAGAAAGGATGGAGTTCCAAAGGGACGAGGATCGGATAATAACGAAATATGTCCGACGAGAGAGCTCCGACACCGGATCTTGCATCATTTTATTTTTTAACTTCTAAATTTACACTAGAAAATAACGTATAGGTCTCATTCCACATCATATCAACCAGTTAAAAACAATTTTAAAACTAAAGATCTTGGAATTTGATAATGTTTTACTTATTTATTGAATGCATTAATATAAAGAAAAATACTAAATTTTAGATTTTTTGGTCTTACGATTTTAAGTTAATTTTAAAATAATAAAAAAACTCTAAAAACGGTTACTTTAGTTTATTCAAACAAGTACAAATACTTGAATACAATATTTATAAAAGGAATTGTATATTTTCCTAGATTTTAAGTTTACCTGTTAATTGTTAATTTAGACTTATACTATCATTTTTAAATGTTGCATTGAGTATTTTTACTTGTTTGTATAAACTTACACGTAAGTGACATTTAAAAAAAAATATTATATTCATAAGTTTAAAGAAATGTATATTTTAATATTGGCGAAAAATTACGGCGTTTTTAGTGTGCCTATTGTAGATCAACAATTTTTATCTTGTGAACCCATTGTTTCTCCACTTCGAAATTTGGCACATCTTTGGCCATCATATATTACAATAAAATATAATTTTTTAATTACATTTTTTTTCTCGGAAAAATACAATTTTAGAATAAATAAAAAAAAAAAGCATAAACAACCGAAAAATATGACAAGGGTTTCATTTTTCATTGCATGCATTAACACCTATCAAATTAACAGTCAACTCTACAAGAGATTCACTAATCCATACAGTAAACATTATACGTCATACGTGGAATCGAAAATTTTCAATAGTGCCTCCAAAGTTTCTTTGATAATATTCTAAAATTTAAAAATATGAAATTTAGCAAAATTTGTGTGAGTACACACGAGGTTACTGAAACATTTTTAGCATGTTTTCTTCTGTCTTAGAAAGCTCATTTTAAAGCAAGATTTTTTTCTTGCTGTATTTTGTCTCTCATAATTTGTGAAATATCTAAAGACACCTTCAGATATTTCGACAGGTTCGGCCGAACTCGGCAATGTTCGGCGACACTCGGGCTCCCCCTCCACTCCAACCACAGGCCTTGCCTTTAGTAGCGCTCCGGACTCGGCGAGGTTCGGTCGACAGTGTTGTTAAAGTTCTGTTCGTTTCGGCATTTCACTCGTCACATGACATTCTTCTGACATCATCGGAACCCCACGGAGGTACGTCTCGAGTCTTAAGAACTATATAGAAATAATTTTTACAAAATTTTGATAAATAGTTTTATTTTTCTATGATCTAAGATTTGAATATCTATTTTTTTTTCTACATCTGAGCCTTGCTCCATCGATCTGAGGAATGGCGTGTTTAAGTCATCGATTTCGCCTTCCGTCGGCTACTGTTCTCTTCTACTTAAAATAATAGACACTTTTCGTGTTCATTTTTTTTTTTTTTTTAATCTTGCACGTGTGTCCTACTTACATACCTTTCTGGATACAATAATACCCTCTAAGCTTTCTCAATCTCATATTATATATTAAATAGAACCATTTTGGAAAATGTGAAAATAATTTTGAAGATGGTAGGTCGGTGTGTCCTTGGGGGGTTATTGTGTGTGGAGAGTTTTAAAGAGTGACATCACAGTCATTTGTGGATAACAGTCTTAGAGGTATTATATAAAATTAATGGCAGTGTAGTTATATAGTTGTTTAGAAACAATCATTTATCATTTACGTGGCTTATCATTTCTGAAAACCTTGCTTATGTCACTTATTTTTCATGAAAATTATCTATTTATATGGCGTAATAGATAACTATTTACATTGATTTGAAATACAAAATCTCTATATACTCTCATTTTAATATTTAACACAATTAAAATAAGTACAGTTAATATTTTGAATAATGTTATTTGAAGTGGCAAAGCATCTTGAATAATTGCTTAAGTGGAATTTAAAAGCCTCGTTTACACTTAAACATTTCTCTATAAAAATAGATCTCGCGAAAAAAATGAAACAATAACAATAAATGTATAGTTAAATATGTATATAAACATAATAATTTTCATTGCTATTACTCTGCGAAATAATAGGACAGACATTTTTATCAATTTAGTTAATTATAAATTTACTTGATACATATTTGTTTAAAATATTTCTTTACTGAACAATATTACAATCTATCACAACTAAGGACATTAGTAAATAGTGATACAGGACTTCATTCTCATCGCATGTACAATAAAAAATTAAATAGAATAACAGCAAAATAATAATACAAAAAATAAATATAAATAAACAAAAATAATCTTTTACATAATATTACAGAAAAAATCCTTGGGAAAAATAAATCTGCGAAGTGTGGTGCTTAAGAAATATTTTCTTATAAAACAAAATATCATACAAATAAAAATAAATCAGTGTATACACTGCAGTCACTAAAAATATCATGGAAAAATAAAAATAAAGTAAATAAATTAATGAAAGTTCTTAAAGTTAAAAAAATTATTAATTTCTATTTTTTTGTATTCTAAAACTATACTAGGTGAATCATTTATATTTGTGTATAATATTCGTAGCTATTTATATTTTTTAATATGAGAATTAGTTAAATATAAAATTCTGATATCAAACATATTTATATTTCATCATGATTATTATATGAAGCTTAAACAGCTAAATCTATTTAAATACGTCTTAAAGGGATTATAATTCATTTAGTAGTACTAAAATATTTCATAATTATTAATAAATAACTCATCCTATTATAATTTAAACTGACCATTATTTTATTAATGATTTTAATATTTTTTTTTTATATATATTTATATTTATTTAATTTATGTTTTGGCGCGAATATCATGAATAATTTTATTCTCTAAAAATTATTTCAAATCGTAAGAAATAATTATTTTATTATCTTAATGGTTGATTATGAATTAAATATTTGACTTTACCGTGACGTGGGAGTCTGTGTTAGGATGGGACATGTTTTCGTTAAAGGTAGTACAGTTCTCATAGCGAGCCAGTCTGCGAATGAATGCCTGTGTGCTCTTTTGTATTTTATAAATCCATCAGCTGCATTCATAACACTTAATATAAATATAATGAATGAATCATTACAAGTCAGAGTTTCTCTCCCGTGTGATATATACTTATTTAAATATGTCTATATAGGCTGTATCAATTCTTAATGGACAAACTGAGGGTTAATTCTAGACAAAATTTCTAAATAAAAAGTTCATTTGATGCATGGACTAATTTCTAACGAAAAAGCAGTTATGTCCAATTTTATATTTTTTATATCTCTTTCATAGCAAGCGAAAACATGTGTAATTAAAAATTGTTTGATGGTAAACTAGACAAAATTCCTTTTCAATACAAACAGAGTTTGTCTTATAAAAACATTTAATTAGTTACTTAATACCATAAGGATCAATTCTCACAATAGATACCTGTGTTATAAACAATTGTTCATTATCACCTTTGATAAGAAAAAGATGAAAAATCAGTATTTTTAAATAATTTTTTTTTATAATTAATTTACTAAAATAGATTTCATGTCCCGAGAAACAAATAATTAAAACTTTGTTTATGATTTCTGGATTATTATTTTTGCTGATAATAGAGGTACTCTGGAGTGACATAATATCAAATTATATTTTCACAGAAGTCGACGTGAATTTCAACTCTATTTTAAAACAACCCTTAAATAAATTGACAAATAGAGTACCTGTAGTATAGTTCGAAGGTTAAAATGGTTTTGACAAAAACATACTCTACTTATATTTGAAGGAAATTTAGTCTAGTTCACTAGAAAGGAATTTTTAATTACTTGGATTATATATTTCTTTTGTATTATCGCTTCCAGTGAAAGAGAAAACTTGACCAACTTAAGAAAAGACAAAATCGGACTTAACTCATTTTTTCGTTCGAATTCAGCCCATACATCAAGTGAAAGTTTTGTTGGAAATTTCGTCTAGAAACAGCTCGCTGAGTTAGAGCATTAAAAACTGGGACACCCTATGTATATTTTGACAGATATTTTATACGATATATATATATATATATATATATATATATATATATATATATATATATATATACATATATATACTATATTTGAATCTTCGAGATTCATTCTGTGGCCGAAAAATCAATTTTAACCCGCCCAGTCCGGAGTCGAACAGGTATATCAAACTATTATACTATCTACCCAATCATATTTCAATTTTTTACAGTAAAGCCCAGTCAACTTAGCACCAAAAATTTGTGTAGCTTGCGAACGTTAGGGTGATTCAATTTTTTTTTTTATAATGAGTATTAAAAATCCAAGTGGCCGCCCTTGAAAGCCGTATGGGTTGGGTCCAATTGTCCAAAAGCCATTGAAATTTCGTTGAAAAACGATCGAAGAAAAAAAAATGGCCGTGGTTCATATTACGTTAACAAATTCAACATAATTATTGTGAAACGATCAAATATAATATTGGATATTTAAAAATAAATTTATATATATATATATATATATATATATATATCTTTAGACATTTGTAGAATTTTTTTAATATATTACAATTTTTATATATTGTAGGAAGGAAGGCAGAATTCAGAATTCAGAATATATTTCTAGTACTTTTTCAGCTAAAAATAAAAATACGTTTGATTTCTAAGTTTGTACAACCTCCAAATAGAAATTAACGTTTTCACAGTCTGATTATGTAAAAATGTCTATAAAAACATTCTCCAAAAAAAAAAAATTTATATATGTACTTATTAAATTTATTTTTTGCGACTTATTGATTTTTTAAAGAAAATCGTTTGAAAATGGAGGTGTCAAGATGAAAGGTGTATGAATCATAAAATCCAACGGTATGTTTCTATATTATTATTCCTGAATATGAATGAAACTTTAAATAATCGGGATATTTAGGTCGTGATAAAATAGTTGTAGACATTAGCTTAGCCAGCTAATCGACTTTTCTTAATCGATTTTAGTTAACATATTGTATTCATCTATATACCTTATTTGTTTTCGATTTTATTTTTATTGTATTTTAAATTATTGGAGGGGAGCGACACGATGTTCTCGCCTCCTCAACATTTTTATTGGTTGGGGGTGGACCTGAAACTTAATTAAAATACTTTTTGTTAAATTTTATTCGTGTTTCTCACTGACTCGAGCCTCCAACCATATTATTATTATAGATATTTTTTATTTATGGTTTATAAAAATCATTGTTAATTTTGCACACTAAGATGGTAAGGACATGTAATATATAATTATGTATTACGAAGTGAGTTACATGATACAGCGAGTCTTGAAAACACTGAACCTCCTTGAGAACCGTATCTCCGTTCTCACGTGAGCTGAATTAATGAGTGTCCACATTTTTCCAACTCTTTTCAACTTTCCGTTCCCTCGTTATAAAATAGCATTCGGTATCATGTTACATTTATTATAAACATCTGATTAGATAAGGCATATAATAGCGTCTTGAGAAATGATTTCCTTGTAAGGAATAACTTCGAATCGTTTCCTCATCTTTACATATTATCAAAGATATTTTTTTATCAGTTCGTCTCATTCATCAATTCTTCAATGATTTGATGTGTCCACTTACAGAAAGGAATAACTCCATTATAAGTTTCTTTTCTATAGATTTTTAAATATGGCTGAATAGAAGTCGGTATTGTTATCAATCGATTTCTTCCATTATTATTATTAACTTTTTTTTGTAACAACTTGTTGGCTAACATGCTTAGCATTGTTATTTATTTTAACAGGGCAAGCAGTCCTTGTTTGCAGAACAAGGATCCATTCAGTCCGAGCTTGGAAGGGTGGCCCCCCAACAATATAATTGTTGACCCTCGAACCCAAAGAAGAGATCGGCCTCTGTCCACTTCAGGATTTTTTTTAACTTGTTTGATTTTTGATCGATCGGTCTTAATTATGGCAACAAATAGATAACCATTGTATCGTAATTTAATGTTTTTATCAATTTAAAATTACGTTTTTTTCTCTACTTTTAGTTATAATAATAAGATCAACTTGTATTTCAAACTTTATATCCCTTAATTTTTTTGCAATGTTATTAAAGTTCAGTTTCTTAGACATTTTTATTATTTTTTTTTTCGCGATCTTCAAAAATATTAATGATTTAATGAATTCATATCGGAGTCATGTTTTCACACCATTCCCTTAAAAAATATATTTCTATTTCATCTTAAAAATAATTTTAACTTCACACAATACTCACTGGACTGTGATAAACGGAAATCTCATATCTATAGATAAACTCTGATACTATTTTTAAAATTATCAACATTTCATGAATACCCTTTCTAAAGTAGATAATTTTACTAGATATTATAAATAGACTATAGAATCTTTAATTTAACTATTTAGTATTTAGATATTGTTTATTTCTTAAAGAAGATTTATTCCAAAAACTGAAATCGAATGTTTATTGTTCATTAAACCTTTCTTTAAATATCTAATTCTTTGTTTAATGTTTGAGCTGTTGATAAGAGTTGTTATCTCATCTTATCTTATCTCTTTATTGTTTGATAAGTTTTCCCGATGATAGTTGGTAATGACCCTGATTAATAACATCTTCGGTTTTATTATTTTATTTTTGTGTTGAGGTAGACATTTAAAAAAAAAAATAATATCAGCTACTATTTACTCCGTCTGAATTTACTAGATTTTGCTTATAAATTTAATTTTAATATAAATCTTAAGCATTCGAAAAAGCCCTTTCAAATATCATGGGCATGAAACTGAAAAGCCATCATTTTTTAGCCCTACATACGAATTTTAGTAAAAAAGAAATAAATAATATAAAATAAAAATATTTTTACAATTATCACGCCCAAACGCCCCAGGCTTTATCCCCATTTAATACAAGTGTAGTAAAGTTGAGATAAAACCAGCCTTGTCCCAACATTTAAAAAAATAAAGATGAAATAGATCAGAAATTGTTCATTATTTTCCCCATTATAATTGCTAAAATGTTTATAATTTAAACGATCAAAAATAGTATCACTTACTATGAACGACATCAATTTCATGGTTTGGAGTAATTTTTTCTGAAAGTATACAGTTAATTAGTTAGTTAATACAGTTAATATAACCTCACTAATTAATACCGGTGTATCAATTGATTTATTAAAAAACAAAATGTATAGGATCGTTTTAAGTACTTTAATATTGTACTGAACAAATTTTGCAAACAAAAATTTGAGATATTCTCAAAAAACTAAAAAAATGTTTGTCCGTCCGCCTTCCGCGTCTTTTCTTGGAGACTACTGGACCGATTTTTCTCAAATTTGTAATCAAAGTCTAAGGTCCCCCGAGGGTGATTCTCCTATCCGCCCCTTCCTTTCAATATGGTGGCGGAAAACCTGTGTTGCTACAGACTGTAGCGTCTTCTACGACTTTTAAATTTATTTGTATAGTGTACTTCAATGAAAAGAAGCTAGAAAAAAGTTACGAGAAGTGGTAAAAATAGATTTTCGAATAATTCAAGTTTACATTTTGTTGGTCGTTTTCTATTTAGTTATTTAAAAGTTTAAGATTTTTACTAAAAAAAAAAAAAAAAAATCTTTGAAATCGGAGCGAAGATATGGTGTTCTAAATATAAGATCTGTAGAAGTATATTCACATTTGCATTTATTATATATTACACTACAACAATTGTTAACATCTATTTACTTCACTTTAGGATCTTGTTACTTAGCTTACTCTGTTTATATTTTAATGTACTTTCTGTTTATTAATTTAATAAGCTTATTCACATTGTTTATAATTTTTTGTCTAAATATTGTGAAACTTCCACAAGTCTATATTTTTGTATTGTCTGCTCTAGTCCTGAAGAAGACCTACAAAGTCGCGTCAAAACGTCGGCTTTCAATAAAATAGTTTTGCCACTATTTAGCCTATTTATGACCGCCACCCCGGACCATCTCCTTCCTTTGTTCTAAATATGATTTGTATGTTCTATTGTTTGATTTTTTTAAAGTTTTACATCATCTGTTGTCTATTTTTTAAAGGAAATTATTAATGATAAAATAGAGAATTGTATAGACCAATATTAGGAATCCCTCTTTATTTATTTTCTTAATGTTACATGGAAAGTAATGTTAATTTTGATGTTAAATTGTTTGAAAATAATAAACCAGTGTGTTATTATTTGCAGTGTATTTTAGTTGGGGGAGGGGGAGTTCAAAGGCGTCAATCAGGGTTATTATTGCCTTAATTTGGTAAATGATTAAATTTTGTTTATTTGTTTCGATTTCAAAAAATCAAAGAGTTCATCAATTATATGTATATTACCCTGCAAACTCGCTACTTTTTTTCCTAACAGCTGTGACTTTAAAAAATAAAGTAAAAAAAAATTGTATCTATTAAATTTTATTTCTGCTACTTCCTTTTCACTATAAGATAAGTCTATTCCTTTTTTTAAAATACCCCCCCTTAAAGTTAAATCTGGACCCCCCAACAAGTACTGAGCGGGCTATCCAGAGTACACAAGAGTAGGCCCTCGGTGAACAGAGAGGCCGATTAGCGCCCCCTCAAGTGGCCCTATCGGGAACTAATCGTCCGCCAATTACCAATTAAGGAAGCTCCATGTCCCGGCTGCCAAAGTTTGTCCCGCCATCGAGGTACAACAAAGTCCCGAAGAGTTTTATCTCGGGGGGCTTTGGGGGTGATGGACTCGAGTTTAGTGTTGAGGGAGGGGGCGCCTTCAAAGTAATTGCCAATCAATCTGTCATAAAGTTGCCGCTTTTCAGCTCTAATATGTCCTTACAGGTTGACAGCGATTTCAACTACATCAATTAGCTCGAGATGGCTCATTCGTTATATTCTACAATTAGTTAATTATTTTTAATTAATATAGTTAATAAAATCAGTAGCGAATTGACTGATGAACCATAAAATTTTTTGTCATATTGCTGTTATAGTAAGTAAGTCCTTTTTGTCGAAAATTTGAGTATTTGCAACTGTCCCAGAAAAGAGTAAATATTAAGCAAATATAATGATAATACATAGTTCTGGTATTTTAGCCATGAAGAAGGATGGTCTCTTAATCCATTCATTGACAAAGCGAGGTCTCTCATCCAGCTTCTTTTCAGTCGGCATCTTATGACCATATTAGCCACAGCTATATAGCTAACCAATGAATTGTTATGTCCTTCAAATTTCAAAGATAAGGCAATTAAGAGTGCTTATTTGTTTATATTTTGAAATAATTGACAGCAATTGTTTTATACATATATTGAACGTAAAAATTCATTACTAAAACAAAACATTCAAAAAATATTCTTTAAAATTAAAATATTTAAGTAATCAAACGCGTGGTACAGACCCCTTTTTATAAAATTATTAATATCCCTCTGAAACTTAGTAAATAGTTTCATCTCATCGTGACCTACCACACTATTTTTTCTATGAAAATTCTCATAATTGTGCGTTTTCGATCTGGTGGTCATCAAACTTTGTTTATTTAATTAGGTACTAAAAACTCGTAAATACCCATTCGACTTCCACTTGAATCGTGACATAATTTGAACAGAAACTCAAGAAAAAAGGTGGCTTTCAAAAATATTGAGCCGTTTGGCTTTACACCTCCATAAAATAACGGCCCGATATTTTTGTAGGCCACATTTTTTTTCTCGATTTTTTTATCAAATTATCTTACGATCCAAATGGAAGGCAAATGGGTATATACGAGTTTTTAGCACCTAATTAAATATACAAAGTTTGCCAACCTCCACTTTGAAAATTCCCCAATTTCAAGAGTTTTTGTAAATAAAATAGTTAAATAGTTGTAGGTTATGATGAAGCTATTCACGAAGTTTCAGATGAATGTTTATAATTTGAAAAAGAAAAAACAGTATCTGTTCCACGGACCATTACTTTGAAGTTTTTTTGTAAATAGAATTGTAATTGTGATGGAGTCTATGATAAAGTTGATGTTTTGTTATTATTTTTAAAAAATTAATACTCGACAATACTCGCCCAAGTATTACTATATATTCACCTGTGAGTTTATTAATTGGGGCACAACGCCTTTTAAAATACGCGCAATTATAGGCTGCATGAAAACGCAACCTCAGCTTTAAAATTGAACATCGTTTCAGAAATAAAAAAAAAAAGGTCCTACGTATTATATTTCATAGAATTATTTTAATTGGAGGTTGGAAAAAATAAAATAAAAATAATGGAGAAAAAAAAAAACATTTATCTCTGTTGCAGTTCTATAATCGAAATTAAAACGAAAAAAAAGAAATGTTTTTCTGTTATTTTTATCATCTCGAAATCGCCTGATGTTACTATATTTTACCCAACTGCGGCTGAATTACAACATATATTGATAAAAGATTCTTGCGGTTATCTTCCAGTTTCTTCACCTAGAGGTTGAAAATCTTAAAGGGCCTGTTCCATTAGGAAACATTAAACGGTTCTTTAAAAAACAAAAAAAAACTAGACAAATAGAGAGAGCCCTATGGACTGTGGACTCTATAAAACATTAGCTACGGTACCTGAGGACAATACGTTATCAATTGACACCTGCCTCGAGGTTGTTGCTATAGTCACAGCCCGGTGTTGAATACCTAATTCGTTATGACAGTCGTGGCTCGAACCTTAACATATCTTGTTCGTCGGTTCTCTATGGCCGAGTATCGATTCAGGTTGTATTTAATTATAGTGTTAGTCCGTAAAAAGTTAGTTATAATTTTATGGATCTTTTTTTATAAACCTCAAATTTTGATTAAATACATTGCATCCTTATTCCATTAATTTTGCCGTGTAAAATCATTTAATTTTTTTTATAATTCCTGCTAAAGAGAGGGGTAACTCTTTGAACGAGCCATCGTACTCCTTTGCTCTGTTACATCAGACCTGAATCGAACCTTAGTTCAGGAGACCCTCTCCGAGCTCACCCAAGCTCTAAAAATGGGTATTATTAATTCAATAATTCAGTAAGCGACGGTTAAACGTGATCTGGCCTCAATCACTTCTCTCAACGAGCTGTAATTGCTAACATCAACATAGCACTGAACCCAAGGCTCTTCATGGCTTGTATTGCTACAACAGGTTAAATCCAACTGTTTGTCAGTTCTTCTGATTTATTAGCCATGTTTCAAATTTCGTATGAAAATAATTTGTAGTAACTTATTATTGTATCTTATCTTAAACGTTTAATGTTATGTTTCTGTAAATATAAACAAAAAACGCTGCAAATAATTTCACAATGGTTTATTATTTCCAAACAATTATACATCTAAAGTAACATTACCTTCCGAGTTACAAAGAAAAATAAACAAAAGGTGATTCCAATTATTGGACTAAAGTTTTTTTTTTAATCATTAGTAATATGCTAATTACTTCAGTAACACATTCAAAATTTAAAAACCAAACCAAGGATATTACATTTGGAGTAGAACACATAAAAAAAACCGGAGACATACTTTGCTACTAATTGTCCGATTTTAACGATTTTTTTAGGAAATTTCGTAAACTTTTAAAAAACCATATACAATATCAACAAAAGTATAAAGGAGCTACGGTCTATAGCAACGCAGGTTTTTCGTCCGCCATTTTGAAAATAAAAGGCGGATAGTAATGTCGATGAACGAGGATCATCCTCGGGTGACCTCTGATTTTATATCAAAATTTGAAAAAAATCGGTCCCGTAGTTTCGGAGAAAATGTGCGGACGGCGGACGGACAAAAAAATTTGTATTCATTTTTCGAATTCTACGCATCCTGAAACGTGAAACCTCAAGTTTTGAGAGGGGGTTAAGTTTTTGAATTTTTTGGTCGATGACAATGGTTGGTTATTGAAAATAATAAACCAAAATTTAAACATAAATTTCATGAACGTTACTGAGTTTGTTCTGTCTGTTACTGACATTTTTCTTTCAGTTTGAGAGTGAAACTAATTTGGCATGATAAATTAAATATTCTTGTTTACTTCAGTTTACATATAATATAAGAAATATGAAAGGAGTGAATTAAGGCAAATAAATTATAAATCATATATTTTAAATCAACTTAATTATTTTCGTTTTGAATTTGTAAAATTGTTGAATGATTTCTGGTGATGAAGTGACGCGATTTTTTCATAATATCTAAAAAAATTATTTTATCACATGCTAACAATAAATGTTTGAAGTAAAAATAAATAATATTTAAAACGTTTTAAATCATTTCTGGTCTCATTGAGCAGCAATATATTGTACAGCACTTTCTTTCTTCAAGATTCAATTTGAATTTATTCTTAATATTTTATCGATGAAGAGATTTTTAAAAGTAGTGCATAACGCAAGTGGATACGGTTTAAAACTATTTTCTTTTTCACTAACTTATAATAAATTATACAAATGACCAAAATTATATGTTAGGTGTTCTTAAATACAGGTTAAAAACAGGATCACATCACTTCATATTATCTAAAGATATACTAGCTAGCGAAACTTCGAGAAGTTAGTTTGTTCTTTAGCTAAATTTTTGCTACACAATATTGTATGGAATTCCTCCAATTATAATCTAACATCTACTATTTTTTTTTTTTTTTTTTTTGGAAAATATTACAATCTGTCTCATGGACATTTATAATAGTGTTCAAAGATCACATCCACACTCTATGTACAATAAATAAAATAAATTATACAGACAAATAATATATATATATATATATATATATATATATATATATATATATATGCAATAAATAAGAATAAAACCATCTACTAGATCGCAATTATATTCAGCAAGAATATTTTTCTGTTTATTTTCTTCCCAGATTGAAGACAAAGATTATGATATGTTATCAGGGTATTTGTAGGAGGGGAGAAGACCGAATACACACCTGTCGGGTTGCCCGCCTTACCTGAGCTAACCTTCTCTCTAGGTCCTGCCCGATTCATATTGTTCCTTATCCTTAGGATAATAAGTAAATAATATAATACTGATTACATATATATATATATATAAAGTAATATTAAATTAAAGGCTAATAATTCAACTATCGATAAACAAAGCTTTGATGTGGTTGAGAGAACTTACAAATTTTTTGTTTTAACCAAAGCAATGCCTCGGAAGACTTACTGTTTTTTGTTTTCTTTCTCATTCCTCAGATTCCATCACTTTTATTCTTCCTTACAACAGGCATCCCAATGATAGTTAAATATTCAGATTAAACAAATTCAGTATTATTATAATAAAAATTAGCTTATTGTGATCATTATAGCTTCTTCACAATATTTGTTTTTAGTATTTCTTAAACGCAAGGCTCCAGACGAGTCTTGGTCTTACGTTCTCAGTCCTTGTCTTGATCTTGCACTAGAGTCTTGCAGTTACCTATTAGCTTATTGCTATTCAATAAATATTTTACTTTAGATCTTAAAAAAACACTACAGAATGGGTACATTTATATGTTTTATTGACATAAACATAGTAAAGTCCTACCAAATTAATAAAATTAACTTAACAATACATCAAAGGCATTCTTAAAAAAGATAGTAATACCCTTAGAATGGAATAATTGTAAAGTAAAGTTAATGTATACAATGTCAACAATGATTTAAATAAACAATCTCGTGTTTCCACTCACATGATTTTCCTATCCTATTTTTTTTTTTTTTTTTAATTTATATATGTTCATTAAAAATAACACAATTGAATTAGAATAATTTTTCTGATAACCGATCAGAGGAATCATTAGAGTGCGATTTGTTTGATGAACTAAACAAATGAAAACGGTAAGTTTTCAGAAGAACAATTATTAAAATTAGAGGATAAAATTCAATACATTGTAACGTTGCTAAAACTGTTACAATTATTTTTGTTTTATAGTAATGTCGGAGATTAAATATCCTTTTAAAAATGTTACTACTACATACTTTAGAGATATTACTGTATTTTTTCAGAATAGGGATACCTCATTTAACCCTTAATGAATGAAAAATTGGAAGAGTTAAATGCTGAAGTATATTCATTCTCCAAATTCTTTACATATAGTAACTAAAATTTTTTAGTATTAGTAACTACTTTGCCTTAATTTTTATTTACATAAACGTCTTCTTTTTTTTTTTTAACAGTCTTACAACAATTAGGCTGTGTTGGTCTTGGTCTTGTAAGGTACAAATACTTAGTTTAGGCATCTCTATTTGTTTGATATTTACCCTAATTTCAAAGTTCATGATTTGTCATTTAAGAATACTACTACATGAGAAGTAGTTCTTGAATTTTTTTATTCTTCACAAGAAAAACGCACGCCTAAGTAAAGAAATATACCACCTAGTTAGATTTCTGTGCCACCTTGGTATCAATCCCTAAAAATTTAATGAAATCTCATTAATGGTGATAGAAATTATTTCTAGTTAAAAATTGTTAACTTGTAAATATATTCTTTACAATTACATTCATTTCAATTGTCAAATGGAATTTGATGAACTTGATACTTGATCATTTTTATACTATTCCCAAAATTTTCTACAATTTTGTATCTAATAGAAAAAACCTTTTTGAATTTCGTGTTTCAAGAAAAATACATTTGTGGATCCTTGCATATTTTTTCAAAGTTCATTTAATGTTTTTTTTTCGATTCCTTATTATAGCCATTTTTTTAAATATATGCTTATTTAAGGAACTAGATTTATGTGTGCGTGTGAATAATATCTAATTATCATTTAATTAATGTAAGATTTTTTTTTATTATTATCATCTTTATAGCCTACTACCAATTGTCTTTCAATTAAAAGCTATTTAATATTCATTGATATGTTAATTTTTGTTTCTTATTAAATGATGTATTAATTCGGCTACTTTGCATTGGAATAACAATTAATCCATGGAACACCGAGGAAGCAATGTATATCTGCTATTTCATCGCCTTATAATCCTTCATGTTTCAGGATCTATATTCGGGTAAGTTTATTCTCCCTTAATTGATTTAGGATTATCAGCATCCCAGACAAGTAAAGAGGTGATTGTATAGGGTCCAAAAGGCTTTTATAATGTGGCGTGTGGGGGGATCCATGTATTAACGCTGGTTTTGCAAAACGTCGTTTATATGTATTTGATAACAATACAGTTCCCTTAAAATCGTTTACGTTTTCTCGTATAGTAAATCCAATGTGCCAGAATTGCTCACTGTGTCCTTCCAGCCAAAATATATTCCCGGAGGATCCAGCCTGAGCCTCCAGGAACCTGGAGCTAATGGAAAGGAGACAGCCCTGGAGTCAACACTCCTCAGGCATCTGTCTTCTCTCAGATGGAGCATTTGTCGTCTGAGCGATATTGTCTCCTGTTGGCTCCTCCTCCTATATAATGGTCTGTTCTGCCTCTACTCTATGTCTAGCTATAGCTTAATAATTGCAAGAAAGAAAAACAACCATATCAATTTTTCTTTTATTATTATTTCTTAATGATATTTACAACTGTATTGAATAAATACATCTAGTAAATTTGAACATAATGGATATAATGACATGAAAAACACTTGCTGAGTAACTAACCAATGGTAGCACTCTAATGATATGTCTACATGAGGAGATCACGGGGCCATCTTCTTTTCAGACGCCTCGGAGGGTTATCAGGAATTGAAGAGAAAGCAAGGTTAGAAACGAGAGGGTTGGGATGATTCTGAAGTTTATTATGGAAGGATAGGTATCTGGATTGGGCCAGATCTGAAACATAAGGAACATTAAGATCTTTATGGATAATTTTATTAGTGACAAAGTAAGGAGCATTGAGGATTTTACGAAGGATTTTGGATTGTAAGGATTGGATACGAGAGAAATTTGAAGGTTTGGTGGAGCCCCATAGCTCAACTCCGTAAGTCCAAATAGGTCTTATTATTGTCATATATATGAGTCTTTTGTAGTTAATTGGAAGTTTAGAACGTTTGTCTAGTAAGTGCTGAAGTAATCGGAAAGGTCGTGGGGTTTCTAGTCGTTTCAGTCTAGTATGGGGGTTCCAAGTTAGTCGTTTGTCCAGGTGGAGTCCTGTTATTGTTATAGGAAACTGCAGGACAGTAGTCATTCGTTTACGACGCATATCATATTTAAATTTAATAATTTTGTCAGCAAACTATTCAGAAATTCAGCTTACGCAGACTTTTACCAAAATATCATATTTAAGACGTACTTTAACATAACAATAAGGGCAGTTATGCCTCAAATCATGTGGACTAAATCATCTCTACTTTAACAGATAGCAACCTTAGCACGCCTGAATCCATTGTAGAGTGCGCCATTGTTTGGTTTTGTTTACTTTCTGGGAATCATCCACCACCATTTGCTCGGGAGCGGATAGGATGGGAATTTGATGATGGGGGGAGAGGCATGCGTATATTAGAACATATTTATTTTATTTATTGACACATCTACTGTTCTTGTATATATTAATTTTATTAAGTTTTTTTATTGCTAATACACTTTTTTTTTCGTCATTACTGTATAATTTGTTATCAGAAAGTATGAATCTGATTTGGAAGAGAGAGGTGGAAATATGACGATGAATAAGAGAAATAAATAAGGGGGGAGAAAGGAAATCGAATGTTTAAAAAAAAATGTAGGAATAAATAAATAAAAAAGGAGAAAAATCTGGTGTGGTGCCCCCAATGCATTAAGTATTTTCAGAAAGTAAAAATTATAGATGGTATGAAACATTTAAAACAATTAATTACTATATGTTTTTCATAACCGGCTAATTTCTTATATCAATTTTGTTTAGCACTAGCCATACTTTTACAACTGTATATTTCAATTATTTATTTGATTATAATAAATAATTAAGTGCCACGAAATATTTTTAGTCGACTAAAAATTACTAAAGACTTGCTAGTAGTAGCAAAATAATATCTTCCATAACATGAAGATTTATATTTACCTTTCGGAGTTGAATTTCTATTGTAAAAATTATTTTAATCTCACAATGTTTATTGCACGTCTTTCTTATAATGTCGCCATCTAATATAAATAATAAAATTACACTGTAGATATTTGTTTTTAGCTCAGAACTTGGTATTAAGTTGAATACAATTTTTTGTTCTCTTTGTTAGTAATTAGAAATTCAGTTTTTGTTTTTAATTTTGTATTTTCAAATAACGGTATTAATAATTACAAGATAATATATTCAGATATACACCATGCCCCCAATCGTATTTCTTTATTTTTCGTACTATTAAAACATGATCAAATTAATTTTTGTTATTTATTAATTTTGTTATTTAAAAAAAAAATGGTGGGGCTTTAACCCAAAAGCGCTATTTTATGTCGATGAACAATTAAGTCGAATAATTTATTTATGATAATTTAAAAACAAACATTTTTTTTCTATTTTTTAGTCTGGTTTGCTGTAATTAATGCTTAATTAAATTTTATTATATTTTTTATCGTGTATATATATATATATATATATATATATATATATATATATATATATATATATATATATATATTATTTGATAAATAGAAATCAATAAAAATACAAATCAAGAAAGAATTGGATATCTAAATATTCATGTTTAAGAGATGTTAGTTGTGGGAAGGGTAATCAAAATCTAGCGATCCCGTTGCAGTGTTGCCAAATCAACTCAATTATACTGCCTTTCCTCTTCTATATATGGCAACATTGCATTTCACTTTCACTTTTTTAATATTGAATAAAGATACTAGACTTCGACAGCTAATATTAAACCAGCCTATTTTAACTTCAAGCTATTCTATATTTCATTAATAGATCTTTTATCGTTCAAAATAATTTATTTAGATAAAATGTTAAGTCTAATAGAAGTGTAGAAATCTAAAAGCAATGAATGACAATGTCGATTTTTTTTTTTAAATTTAGTTTCGTACTGATCATCAATTAAATTTTGTTTTCTAAAATCTGTTTAATTAGATGTGATTTAAATAATTGTTAAATTAAAAAAATATATATTTTGGGATGGATTTGGTTGGTTTGGGAATTTGACCCTTTAACATAGGTCAAGCTCCTAAACTCTGCATTTGACTTATTGATGGTCATTGGAAATCAATCAGGCAGTTCCTTTACTCATCGATGGATCTATTAATAGATCCGTTGAATATAACCTCATAATTATCTCTGTGTTGTTATTTCTCAATTTACTTTACATATTTCTATTCAGTTTACTTTCTATCTATATTTATTTCTGTTTTTAAATTCAACTATTCGGTTGGTAAATATTTCCTTAAAATTTTATATAAACTTTCATGTGTTTTTTAGCCTTACAAGAAGGTTATCTTTCCTCTAGAATCCATCTGGTTGACAATCCATCTGGGTACGAATCGCTCTCCAACGATGGAGATTTCAATCATTTGATGGATTCCATCGATGGAATTAGCACTGAGTTTATGAACTTGCTCCAAAAGTATAGTAGATAAACCTGTACCACCACAACCCGCGAAAGGTCTTGGTTTAATTTCCCTTTCGGTCAGTTATATTGTTCCTTTTTTCCCTCAGAACGATTTTAAAAATTGCTTCCGCCTAAATATATACAAAACAATACGTTTTATATTTATTTTATTTATATTTTTTTTTTTTAAAATAGATTAAACAGTGATACAATCAATTTTAGATTGATAAAATTCTCTCCTAACCTTGGAATTTCCCTAAAAAAGTTGAAAACATGGCTAAGTACTGTGTAGGGAAGTACTGTTTCTTGCTCATCGATTGTCAAGGAGGTGATTTGGTCTAGATCATGCTCAACCGCCAAGTGCCTCCATTAATTAATTAATTAGTATTATACACTTTATAGAGGTTGAATATACCCCAGGAGAGTATCACATTTCGTCATATTTTACCGTTTCTATTTTTATTTATCACGAAATATACACACTGAATTAAATAATTAAATATTAATTAATTCTAGGACTGTATTAATAAATATCGCTTGTGACCGCAACTACGTCAGTGGCCACAGAATGCCCCGGTTCCTCTCTTATGATATATTTCTATATGTTACGCTACTTTGGAGTGCATTATATCTAATTCCATTCAAGCAGATATTTGTCAGCGACCCCTTTTAATAAAATTATTAACATCCGTCAAAAAAATAGTTTTATCTTTATCATAACCTGCAACGTCTTTAATTCTCATAGATGGAGCGTTATCAATTTGGAGATCGCTAAACTTTGTCTATTTAATAAGGTTCTAAAAAATCATGAAAACCCAATTCCTTTGAACACAAAATCTAAAGAAAAAAAAAATTTAAAGGAGGGGGATGATTCCTTCATCTCTTATGGTACGTTGAATCATTCAATTTCATTAATATTATGTTATTTGTTCACTGATCAATATTCTTTGCGAATTATTCACTATAAAAATAAAAATATTTTTCAAAAACATAAATTAATTGTTTTATTTATTGAATAATATTATATTGTGCAACTTGGACATGAGTTAAATCATTATGTACATCACATTCATTATGTACAAAAAAATATAAAAATAAACATAACTAAATAAATATCAAAAAGTAGATACAATAAATTAAATTGAATAACTTAAAGATAAGTTAATTTAAAAAACATACATACATATACTATTTACTATAAGGCTAGGGAACTCTGAGGCCGACTTTGTCTCTCCAAGTAGAGGGGAAAACAGGAACTGCTTTACTGAATCTAAAGCCAGTGGAGATCGAGAGCGCTTTAGCCTTTCTTAATAATTAATTTACAATTTCACACATGTTGGACTAACAGTAGCAAAGAATCCCAGCTAAGCTGTTCTCGTTAAAAATCATCGAACTAATTACGAAGCCCTAAATTAAACTAAAAATATCTAAAATAGTAAAAAAAAAATCTCTTCTAACCTGAAGATGTTTAAAATTTAATATAAACCATTACATGAATATAAAATACAGCCCCCCCCCCCCCGAGCTCTGTACATCCTGAATTACTGATTGAAGGCAGACGGACCGACATGGCGGGGTATAAAGGGGGGGGGAGGATATAGGCTAGATATAGGCAGCAGTGGCCAGGTCCCAAAGGACGACTTGACGTCCCCTGATGGCCCTAATATCCTGCCTCCTGCAGGACCTGTCTCCTCTCCTCAACCCATTTTTGTCTTAATATTCTCCCTTATCTTGTCTTCTCTCCGCTCTGATCAGCGATAACACTAAGGAGCTTTACCGGGTCTGATTTGTTTATTATAAGTATCTATTTATGTTTCTATTCTTATTTATTTGTAAGCCATTTATAAATGCAAACTCTTGTAAAACACCTCAAAGAAAATACTTGATGTAAACATATGATTAAAAAAAAAACACTTTTTAGTCACGTTTTTCTTTCTGTTCTTTTTAAGGCTTTCGAGATATTTGTAATTATATCAGTTACATTAGATTTATTTATATTACTCCAGCAATGGTCTGTTTCTAATCCCCCAATAAAGAGTAGAATATTTATAGAGGCTTGGTGTGCCCCGAGAGGATCTACGGAACCCTGAGTCGATCCACAGCTGATAGGACCGGATAAGTGATTATTTAACTCAACCAGACATTGCAGAAAAATGCTATGGTATGTGCATGAAACCAAACGGTAGAAGTGAAAACATCAACTGGGCGGGATTAATAATATAGAAATAAGTAATTACATTTAAAATATATGTAATCATAATTGCGTGTAAATATAAACCTTAGTATACAATGAAACGTCAATAAGTATAAGAACATTATGCAATGTTGGTACTTTTTTCATAAAACTTCTGTAAAGGAATGCAGTAATTCTTCCATATCAACTGCAACATAATATTGAATAGAAACATAGAATTTTCTATTTTTACGTCTAATTAAAAAAAAAAATCTATATATAGACTTCTGTAAATTGGTTTATTTTATTTTTATCGCTATCTTTTTCACTTTGCGACTCTCTGGACTCGGTGTCAAGTCAAAATATAATTTTGAATTTTAACTCATTACAAAGAGGATGAAGTGCTGAAAATTTCTCTCGCATGCAGTATGCAGGTCCAATTTTTACTTTCTGAGATATTTTAATTGCGAAAATTAGTCGACTCAAACCTTAGCTTTACCATTAGTCGAGTGGTATTTAGCCTATCGTCACGCCTCTCTCTCATTGAATACCCTTAAAATAAATAAATAAAACGAAATAAATAAATAAACAAAACGGCTAACCTCACCTAAAGAAGTTCTCACTCAAAAAGTAAAAAGATACATTTTTTCAAACGTTAATCATTTAACTTTTGAAGATAGTTAAATAAAAATTAAAAAAAAAAACTATTCCTCTGATTATATTTGAAACCTGCTGTGATGCGGTATTAACCAAAGTGTTAATTTCAACCTTATCGAATCGAGCTAGAAAGTTTTAGATATTTTCAGGGGGAATCGGAAATTTTTATTAAATTTTCTATTTTTTTTTTTTTTTTTGTTATCAACAATTGTCTTTTGTTTTTTTATAAAAATTATAACATTGGCTACTTTTGATGATGGTCTTGTTTAACTTTGTACTTTTTGTTTTCTCCCTTATCAGCTATTGTCGATTGAGTCAAATATTTATGGATATAAAATCATTATTATATTTTACCATATTTCCAAAATGATGACATTATATAGTCGACTAAATGACTCGGGCAATCTGTATTCCGAAGACACGACCCCTAAACAGAATTATCGCCCCTCGACCGGCCACCCGGACAAATCTAATCCGACCAGGGACTGGATGAGATTATAATCTTGGTACACTGGCCATGTCCCACGGGTAATCCACTTGATACAGCCGGGGCTGGTTAATATGCGGGCTGGCCGGTCACCTGTTACAGGCTGTAACCGGTTACTGTCACCGGAACGGCTCCTAGAAGCCGCATTCCGCCGCAGGATATGTAATTGAAAAATACCGAAGAGGGTCGGCCTACCTCAGGAACGGCCAGGCCGGATCATTATGAGGGCCGGATTAACTCCTGGCTCGACCTCTCTGCTGCCTCCTGTCCCCTGGCTTCGATGGCGAAGTGATCCTGCTTGAAGTACAGATATAGTTACTGAGAAAAGAAATAATTACTCGGAAGAACGAAAACTAAATTAAAAGGTTAATAATTGGAAAGATCAATTTTCCATTGTTTGTAAAAATATTGTTAACCGCATCTTTTCTCTTATCGCATCTAATAAGATTAATTTTTGTTTTATTAACTTTAGTTCTGTTGACAATTTCATTATCTGTCAAAGGAAGTTTTTGGTATTAATGTTTTAGTAAACATTCCCATCATCAGAAACATATATTACGTCCACCAACATTTCATAATATTAGGATTTGTAGCGTTCTGATAGGTGTATATTTTTTAAATTATTTGAACAAAGTGACGGATTAAAGTTGTAAGCTGTTCAAAATAATTAAATGGTTTGTCGTAACTTTATGATTACTGGTACGATTTAATTAATTATTTTGTTTATTTATTTATTTTTATTCATAAAAATCTTTAGAACTATTTCGGCGCTACAATATTTATATAAACATATTTCATAGAAATACGCAGCCGCGATTGCCTAAATTAGGTACTCAGATTTAGTACACTGGTACCTGAAGCCAAAAACCTAAAAAACAAAAATATATGCAAAAAATTGGTCCACTCTTTCATGAGATAATGTACCTAAGACAAATAGCCGATAATGCTTTTTGGGATTCAGGTATTTCTAAAACTTATATATATAAATGCAAACTCATGTAAAACACTTCAAAGAAAAGACTTGATGTAAAAGTATGATTATAAAAAAACAAAAAACACTTTTAGTAACGTTTTCTCTTCTTTTTAAGGCTTTCGAGATATTTGTAAATATATTAGTTACATCAGATTTATTTATATTACTCCAGCAATGGTCTGTTTGCAACCCCTAATAAAGAGTAGAATATTTAAGAATATAGAGGCTTAGTGTGCCCCAATGGCAGATATGCGCATATATGATGATATATGCATATATGATATACGCAATGGCAGATCCGCGAATCCAAAAAAAATACAGCTGTTATAAATTTAACTGGTAATATCAATACAAAATGTATTCACTACCAGGAATTCTAAAAATGGTTTCAGGTTGAAGTCGCCATACTTCATAATAGATATATTTTTTTGATTGGTCCCTATTGTTTCTATGCGTGGTTGAAAAATTTATACAACTTAAAAAACAATGTTATAAGGAATTTGTCTGTAAACGTTCTTGGTTTATGATAAAATAAAAAATAAAATAAAAAAATGAATTTATTTTTAATGAAAAATAAACAGTAATAAGATTTGTATTAGAGTTATAATTTATTTTAAATGAATTAATTGGTTCTAACGTGTCGTTTGTTTGAATAATTAAAAATAGAGTAATATTTTAGATTGACTTTTCAGGCAGAACTTTAAAACACAATTTTTTTTTCTAAAGGATAGCCTTTTTACTTCAAAAGTTGGAAGGGAAGAAGTTACAGTTCCGAAATAACAGGAAAAAATGAAATTAAAGCTTCCACCCATACCGAAATTAATTGAAAATTAAAGTTAAAATTTGATTTTAAGCCTCGATTTCTATATTTTGATGTGATCCTAATACTTTGCCAATCGCGGTATGTTCTCTTTTTTAATTTTAACACGTGTAAATGGGCTACCTAATTTAAGCACGTATTGAGTCAATATATAAATGTGTTATCGCTAAAAGCATTACTGTTCCAGTAATCTCCATTAATACCCCTCCTCCCCAATTAAATTCTGAATCCACGTCACTATTTATGAATAACAATAACACAATATAGTCTTAAAGTGACCGCATTTTTCTCACCAAAATATCGTACGCTTTTGTGTATTATTTATCCCTTCTCTCAATTCATAAAAAATACATTGTCGTATCAAATTACCCTCTAAAAAATTCCCTACATGTCCTAAAAATTGGGAACTTTCCCGAAAAAAAATGGGGACGGATGTTCACCTCAATATAATATAATAGCGATATAATACCGGGGGCTAAGTTAAGGCGATGATGGAAAGAGCGAAGGACGAAAGGACATCAAAGGAGTCCTGCCCCCCCCCCATCCTTTGTAATTAGTTGTATTATGTCCTTGCCTCAATACCTCCCCTTTCGTAATTATCTTTAATACCGGCTCTAATAGCATAATAATCTACCATTGTACTTTTAAGATTAAAAAATATCTTATATTTTATAGGTAACACCAATACGCTTGTTTCCAAAGTTTATCCAAATCGATTTTTTTTAAATCGACATAAATATCGTTTCTCATTTAAACACGCAATTAATGGCATGGTACAACTTTTTGTTTTAAATGAACCTAAATATTCAAAGAAAAATCCAAAACGTTTTTTTTTTAAGGAATGTAACATAACTTAAATTTCTTCATTGTTCTTTAAAAAAAAAAAAAAACATTCAAAGTTTTTTCAACCGATTTATTTAAAAAAAAAAAAGATTTTATTGTAACATTATTGTAAACAAAAAAAACAATTTTTATAACCTTTTTCTCCCGGAATTGTATACCTTTTTATCTCTCTTTTCCCAATTCTAATCAACCTTATTTTGTTTAAAAGCTGATCTTAAAATTTAATTCTTTTCAGAAGCTGCCCTATTCATGTTTCAATGATTTTTAATTACTGTTGAAATAATCCACGGTTTTCGGAAACATGTTCGATAAATAAATGAGTTTCTTAATATATTATTTTAAAAATATTGATTTTGATATTACAATAAGAAATCCAAATATAGTTTTTTGCGTTTCTCTAGAAAATTTGTCAATGATGATTATGTTGCATTCTGGAAATAATTGATTCATATTGTTTATTGTTACAAAGTTAAGATTTCTGAATTCTTCTGTGTGAAGCAGTAAAAAAGCCAGATACTGCAATATTTTTAACTCTAAATTTTAAAGGGATGATAAATAATCAGGACGCAGTATTTAAATAAAAAATTTATTTTTTTATATTTATGCCAACGTTTCAACTCAAACATATTGGTCATCTTCAGGGTACGGAGTACTTGAACACCCTCAGTGCTCAAACCACGCCTTAAAGATGACCCACATGTTTGGGCTGAAACGTTGGCATAAATATAAAAAATTAAACTTTAAAAAAAAAAGACTGCGTTCTGATTATTTATCACCCATGCTATGTAGAACAGTCTAAATTCTTAAGTTCTAAGTTTCTTTCTAAATTTTAAAGCTAATAACACTCGTCGATTTAATGTTGAGTACTTCACAATAAATTGACATTTCTGCCGATTTCTGTATATGAGGTTATGATAGAGGAGGCGTCTTAATTAAGGCGTCTTAATTTTAGCAGTGGTTGAGGTTATTGTCCGGTCTGGGCGATTTGAAATTAATTTTTTGATGAATCCAAGAAAGGAATCTCGTCCTCCACACTCTGATTAAAATATATTTGGTTTTACCTCTACAAAACAATCCACATCTCTGTGTATGCCAAAAATGGCCAGGTAGGGATAAAAAAGGAAAAAATATATAGGAACATGTGTAGTTTGCAATAAATCTTCATTTCTTCTAGCGCCATTTACTTAGTGATTGTTTACAAACTTTAAATTTGATGTAAAGAAGTGAGGATGATCTATATTTCTTTTGAACCACTCAACATTCGATTCAACAGGTGTTTTCACCTTGTTTCCGTCCTTGATAGATAAAAGTGTGTTCAAACAATAAAATAAAGAAATGCGAATGAAGGAGTCCTTAATAAAACATTCGGAGGTAAATTATGTAACTTGATCGAGTGATGAAAGCTAAAGATAAAAGGTAAATTGTAAAAGTTAATTGAGAGATCGATACAAGAAGGAAAGTATTCTCCTTGATCAATTCTAGATAAGGTTATCAGTCCACTCAGCGCCAACTCGAATCATGCAAACAACTCCTTACATTTCGTGTTTACACTTCACCACGATTTGCGTTTTCACAATTCCATTCCTATAACGATTAAAATTTCATTGAAAGTAAAAAAAAAATCCTATACCACTATAACCACAATGACGGTTTTTGGTTTCAGTATTTTGTCAGGAAGTTTTAAGACCAACGGTTCTGCAGGGGCCTAATTGGTCCAGGATCGTTCTCAACTTCCAGGTTTTTCCTCTTAATTATTTGATTTAATGGTTAGAGTCCCCGCTTCACAGAGGCTGAGGGTGCCCCAGGAGGTCCCCTCGTCCTCTGGTTCGATACACGGTTGACCAAACAGAATAAATTATTATCTGCTATAGCCGGTTTCGAACCCAAAAACAAAACCGAAAATAAATAGCAGGTCAGAGAAAATAGAGATATACTGAGAAATACAACAACATTGCACGGCTGCTTAACTGTTGAGTTGCTACATTACGCAGCACACTGAATCAATCAAAAGATAATAGTGTGTAAAAAAATATAAGGGAGAGTGAGGTCGAACCATTCGAATACATATCAAATATTCCAAGAACGGTTCATAGAATCAAAAAAGTGAAGGCCTAGATATATTTGGTAGCATTTTAGCTAAATATTTCAGTTATTTATTCGCCCGGCCCAACTAGTTATTTTGTAATGCTCCTTCCAAGATTTCTGCTTCTTTTTGTTTGGTTCCACATTTACTTTTTTAAATTATATCTCGTCTATCGAAATCCAGTAATCATTCAAAAACATTGTTATATTACAATTTTTAACAATGGTCTTCCTGTCATATAAGCTGCATTAAGGTATTTATTAAAAAACAAACATCATAGTTACCATAGGTGTTTTATTTTTTTGTCGGATTTCAATATTTCTACACGTCGGTATTTTTATTTATTAATTGAATGAAATAGCAATCTGCCACATGGACATTGGTTACAGGGAGATAAGATAACAGACATGTTTCTAGTTATATATTGTTTAAGTGAAAATTTCTTAGGCGTTTTATACTGGTTTTGTGGAGAGTGAATTAGATTGAGCCGTCAGATCTCCGATGTGTAACGCTCGGGTCGACTAATGGAAGTGATTTTGCATATCGATAAAAAAAAAATCTCAAAAAATAAAAATTGGACCTCCATATTGTTAGCAAGAGAAATGATCATCATTTTATCCTCTTTGTTATGAGCTATTATTCAAAATATTATCTAAACGCGAAATCGTGTTAGGAAGGTAATAAGGAAAAAATAGTGTCGAAAACCTAATGACAACGAGTTTTATTGAGTATGTGGATTAAAATATTTCAAAAAATAAAAATCGGACCTGCATACTGTAAGCGAGGGAAATGTTCAGCACTTCACTTTCTTTTAATGAGCTTTTATTTATAATAATAATTGGTAATTAGTTGACTGTCGTGGATAATGAAGAGAAGAATAGTTGGGGTGCTCAGTCAAAAAAGGAAGGCAAAAATAAATTATAATATTTATTTTTTACATCTGCCGACGTTTCGACCTGAAGTTCAGGCCATCATCAGGGCTTTCTCCTAAAATGTCAAAGTGAGAATGATTCTTCCATTCTCACTTTGACATTTTAGGAGAAAGCCCTGATGATGGCCTGAACTTCAGGTCGAAACGTCGGCAGATGTAAAAAATAAATATTATAATTTATTTTTGCCTTCCTTTTTTGACTGAGCACCCCAACTATTCTTCTCTTTTTTATTTATAATTTATATTTCATATCATTAATCTCGCCTGGTTGATGTTTTCACTTATATCGTGTGGTCTAAGGCACACGCCTTGCTTTTTTTGTTATAGTATATATTTCTACCTGTATAAAGCAATATTTTTTTAAAAATCTAATCAAACTTAACAGTTCATTATGATTAGAGATTGCAGCTATATTTCGTAAACGTTAATTTATTTTTGTTATTAATACTTTTTACTTCATTATTGGCAATTGAATTTGTAGAATGTAACATTATCTTATCGTATCGTCGGTTGTACTTTCTGCAAACAGGATTTTCTCAGGCGATGGTCGGGTTGCATGACTCGGCCTCTTCTGAAAGAGGTCATTGCACCGGCGTTATCTGTGTCAACTATCAATCTCTCCGGCTATTTCACAAAGTTGCCGAAGTCTTCGCTCCTATATATGTATATTATTTATATTCCAATTGTATTGAAACTTACAATTATTATTACTAAAAAAAACAGCAATAAATGTTGCTTTATTGCCGGAAAGAAAATAAAGATTTTTCTATGTAAATTTGTCAATGTTTCTACGAAATTTTTGCCTAGGATGAACCCTTTGAAATTTTGTCGACAACCACAAATATTGTGATAACTTATGGATAGTTCCACCAATCGCGCGATAGGGTAAAATTAGGGATTTAGGGGTCTGTAATCTACACAAATCCGAACTCTGATAAAAAATTAAAGCCAAACATATAAAATAATGAAGGTAGCGAAGTTTATGCTAATTACTAATGTAAAAAGGAACTAAATCTAAAAGTTATCGATATGATTTGGAACAGTAATAATCCAGCATTCTAGCAGTTGCATTTGGAGGAAATCCTGAGAAGTTAAAAAACTTAGTAGTCATAGGTTAGGAAAAACACCCTCTGAGAAAATTAATTATTAATTTTTAGTATTTTTAATTTCTGTAAAAATTCGTATTAAAGAATTTGAAAGATATTAAAATCGAATATCATTTGTTTTTTCATAACAAAAATTTACTTAAGCTAATTTACTGGAAGTGTTTTTCGGTTTTTGTAATTTATGAAAAATTATAACTCATTTAATATAATAATCAATATTTTTTTCTTATTCTGTAAAAAAAAAAAAGGAATCAATTGATATCTAGTAACTTAAAAGTAAAAGCAAAAACAAATTGCATAAATAATTGGTAATTGGTTGACTGTCGTGGATAATGAAGAGAAGAATAGTTGGGGTGCTCAGTCAAAAAAGAAGGCAAAGATAAATGATAATATTTATTTTTTACATATATACATATTTATTTTTACAAACGCTTCAAATTACATAAAGTTTGTTTAAATTATATAAAATCGTTTATTTATTTATTTTTTTTTTTTTTGCCTAGATCCATTGGAACAAACGGTCTAACATTTTTCGATGTAATATCATCCAAAAAAAAAAAAAAATGGTTGAAATCGGTGACTGACTAATTATAGAGTCCCCTTATTATTGATATATATGAAACAAAAATGTATATTCCAAAATTAAGGTGGGTGGAACCACAAGGAATAGATATTTGTTTCTAGGCAATTAAAAAAAATGAAATGATGAAATGGTTGTGGAATAATAATTATATTTACAGTTTAATACTGACTTAAAGTTTTGAAAGATTTCTTTTGATACATTCAGGGAGGGAGCCGGCCGGGTACGGCACTGGGCTGTTATGCTCTGGATCCTGGGTTCAAGTCCGTTTTTTGAGGAACCGTGGATATCCTCCTGGGGCTCACTTAGGCTTTATAAATACTCTTAATTAAGAGGAGAAACTTGGCAATTGAGCGTGACCCTAATCACCTCTTTACAACCATTCCCAAGAAACATTATGTCTTAATTTATACATACTGAACTTTTATAGACCTTAATTATGACAAATTGATTTTTTTATTGCCATGATCACCTACGACGTACTTTGTGAATAGTTTCCCTGTCACAATATTTTGCGAACCCCAACGCACACAGACCCGTTAGCCGCAGCCTTCCTGCGATAACAAATCCTCCAAGTGAAAAGAAAATGACTGCGCGACTATCTTTGTATGAAGATCATTAGAAGCTCGGCCCCACTGCCGTCATTATATCGCAATCCCCCAGTCACTCTCCTTCCTAAGCATTCTGGGATATCGTTTTTGTGGCGGGCTATGTTGCTATGTTGAAACTGATCGCGAAGTAAATATCCCTCTTAGAGGAAATGTTAACATCTTATTACTAAATAAATTTGTATTTAATTATATAGTATTTATCTAAAGTAATTGTAATCTAGTATTTAGTAAAACGACGCAATTGTAAAACTATTGAAAAAATTAATCGCATAGTAATTTTCAGGAATATTTGTTAATCGAATCCATGACCTTATTATAATAGAGAAGCCAAAATGGAATGAATAGAAGAATTTTTCACTGATATAATCAACTTCAAAAATTGTATGATTTATATAATGATAATTCTCATTATTTTGCTACTCCTATAAAGTTGTGTGATTACGTAATTTTTCCATTGGACTAGAGATATAATACTGTTAGTAACTCTAAACTCTAACAAGAATCATTTTAACTACAAATACACCAGCCTGAAGTACCAGAATTTTATTTAATTGGCCCATACTTGTTTCTATGAACCTGAGGCAGGGGTACTCACTCCCCTCCCCCACTTCCAAGATATTTTATTGCTCACCTATTCATAAAAACAGAGCCAGGGGAGGTAGAATTATTAAAATTGTAGGTCATTTACAATTACACTTACTTTTTTCTTTCCTTATTTTTTCCCTTTGGTCTGTTCCATGTTGTTCTCTGATCCCTTAGTATGAATTTTTTCATTCCGAAAATTCACAACATCGTCGAAATGTGCCCCCCTCCTCACCCTAAAAACATTTGATGACGCAATTTGCGCCATGAACCCTCCTCCCCTTCTGGGCACCCCTAGCCTGAGCCAAATACTCAATTAAATATCGGTTATCTGGTGGAACGAGGACGAACTACATGATTTTGGAACCATGATTTAACACGTTACGTTATAAGAAAGACGTGTTTAATCGAATAGACGTCATTGTATAATATAAGCAAAATCTGAATAGATAAAAGAATTTTACACAATTTAAAAAACTATTTTATAAACAATTTTTATTATTTTGCCTTTCGTATAAAATCGTACGACATGCAGCTTTATCAATGTTATCAAGCGATATGATTTTACAAGTTGAAACGCACGTTCTTAATTGTTAGAGGGTTTCAAGTAAATCACAAAAACTTTATTTCTTAAAGCTTTATTGTTCCAGTAATTAGCGTTGTTAAAACAGAAATATTAGCACAGAACCTAAAATTAAATGTTAAATCCGTTACTGCAAAGAGATAATCAGCTTCATTAATAATGTATAAGTTAACCGAACCGTTGAGATATTCTCATGGAATTATCTACGTATTTCCTAAATCTCTTCAATTTAAATATAAGCCTCTTTTGGATATTTATTAAAATCTGTTATGGCAGTTATTAGACTCAACTTTTTTTTTGTTTATTACTAAAACAAATGAAAAATAATATTGGAATCAAGAATGTTAAGGAATTCATCATATTTTTCTAAATAAAACGAGTATTATTCTAGTTTAGCCGAAACGTCGTTAAATTATTATTAAAGTAGAGAACCTGAAGGTTCGATGCCGATACCATCGATCGCTATAATTAATCATGAAATTAACTATCAAGTAAAAATGTGAATTGGGCATCTAATGGCCAAGTCTTATTATAATTTCATATACATATGAATTATTATCTCACTATTTATTTTTGTTATCTGAACTGATGATAGCCTCAAACTTAGGCCGAAATATCGGCACAATAAAAATAGATAATTTTGTTATGTACATCTTATGACTGCAACCTCAACAGACTTTTTATTTCTAGTGAAAACTACTTTTGGCGCTTTTTTCACTTTTCTGTGGAGAGTGAATTAGATTGATACGTCAGATTTCCGAATTGTCAACGCTCGGGTAAAGTCTGTTGGATTCGACTAATTGAATGTTTTTACATATGGATTAAAATGTCTCATAAACTAAAAATTGGATCTGAATATAGTAAGCATTTGCTCCTCTCTGTAATAGGCTATAATATAAATCAAATGCATCTTAAAGCGGTGTTAGGGAGAAGAAAGGTAAAAAATAGTGTAGAAAACCAAATGATAACGCGGTTGTTAATCATATGGAATAAAATATTCTTTGTAATGGCTATTTATAATTTATATTTGTTATTTTTAATCAATCGCCTTGGTCATGTTTTCACTTCTATCGTGTTGTCTAATGAATATATAATATGCTACAAATAAAACATATTGCATTTATCGGTAAAAAAATATAAACCATTTGAGAATAACAAATGTTTTGTTCTCTTATGTTTATATTTGTGTGTTGATGTTTTTGTATAATTTCCTTCTTCAGCTATTTAGGGATTGAAAGAAGGCTAATGTTGTTTTATAAATGAAATCTTGCAGAGTGTATAATAAATCTTAGTTATTTTGGTACAATAGGGATAATCATTGACAATGCTGAGGCATTTGTTTAAAAAAATATGAAGTTTTTTTATGTTAGTTCTATTTGTAAAGTTCCATATGGGGCAGGCCAATATCAAAATTGCAATGAAGAGAAGAATAGTTGGGGTGGTCAGTCAATAAGGAAGGCACAAATAAATGATAATATTTATTTTTACAAATGCCTATGTAATTTTTTTTACATAATTTATTTTTGCCTTCCTTTTTGACTGACCACCCCAACTATTCTTCTCTTCATTATCCACGACAGTCAACCGATTACCAATTATTAAAATTGCAAGTTTACAAGAATCAATTTGTTTTTGGGTGGAAATTTTGATGTTTTATTGAAATGTGGAAACATTTTATACGTTGTTTTTCGCACGTTTATTAATTTTTAATTGATGTGCTCATTAAATAGAAGTTTAAGGTCGAGTGTTCCAACGAAATGTTTATCTGACATTTTGCAACCGGACATCTTTTCTTTAAAGAACTATAGTTAACCATGCATGTAAAAATTGTAATATCTTGTGAAACGTTAACACATAAAATAATAAATAAACCCAAAAAGTGAAATTAATACATATTGCATTGTAGATATAGATTTGATATCCATGTTCCTCCTAGCAGATCTTATACTGATGAACTAGAAGCGGACAGTGGACCAGTTGTGTCTGCGCGCTGATTGGCTCCAATGACCGAGCAAACAGTTCCATTAACCTTACAGATCGAATCAATCGCTCTTTTATTCCATTCTTAATTATTTGTTTATTCAACAGAGTGCTTACATATCGCAGGATTAGCGTTAAAAAAAAAAGAAAGAAAACAAGTATGTTTGGCTACGAAAACCTAGTAATTTCATTTTCATTACAATATAAAATATCTGGTGTGTCCACTCACACGACTTCCCTACCTATTTCAGAAAAGTTTTTATATCTTTACATATGTTCATGAAGAAACAGAAGAAAATTTAACTAGATTTTTTTACCTGAAAATTTATCACAGAAAAGATTTGAGTACGATTTATTTGATAAACTAAAGCAATGTAAACCGGCTTAAGGTTGATCAGTGTAAAAATTTCAATACTCTATAATATTGCTGATCAAAAACTTTTTGCCAAAGCTTAGTATAGTCAATCAATAATTTCTGTTAAAAATAGAGGAAATAGTTGAGATTGTGTGATGCGGGCAACAGATTTTCTTACTTTCACTTAGTCATCTTTTTTCTCTCATTCACCCCTTTCTGACAATAAGATATGAAACCATATTCTTACATTGGAAATTGAATAGCTGTAACTTCGTTAATAGTTGTCCAAAATGAACGAATTTTATATGGCTTTGTAGGGAATTTCATTACGTTTTTAAACGACGGACAGACAGACCAATGGCAATGGGTAAAAATGTGTTTTTCGGACTCAGGGGGCTCTGAAACGTATAGATCCGTCGAAAACCGCATGTCGGAAATTTGACCCGATCGCAATACTTTCCTTACCTAGTATAGGTAGAAGGTACGCCTGCATCTAAGATATTTTCATTACTGTTTTTTTTAAGATAATTTTAATTCTATTTTATTCATTTATTTTCATTCTATTATTACTATTATTTATATTTTCTTCCTTCACTATGATATTTTATTTTGTACTTTTATAGCTTTATATTATTTGAAATTAACTTTTTTTTTTTTTTAATTTGTAAATATGGTGTGAATGTGCTCTCAGAACTCTATTATAAATGTCCTTTATTGAGACAGATTGTAATATTTATCAATAAACAAATAAGCAATAAGTATAGGTAGGAAAGTAAAAATTAATTGTTGAAAAAAAATTTACACATCGCTTATCCGGTGGAACAATGATATAACTGTAATCAAACAACTTTATAGGAGATGCGAATTAGAGTTATCAAAATTAGTGTTAGGTCAACGGGGTTAGGTAATTTGCAGTGGCATAAATTAGTCTACAGGCAGACACGAAACCACATTTGTGCCTTGATTTTCAATGCATGAAGTGATGCATATTTAGTTTTTCTAGATACCGGGTACTTTCAAATATTTCTTCTGTGAGTTCCATTTTTTTTCATATTCTGATGGAGTTACGAGCTTTTCATTGGCTACAGCCAATCATAACATTTACCACAATCTACTGCTGACAGGTGGAGGAATTTAAATTGATTTCATAAGTCGGTCGAGCGTTGAAGGACAGATCGGAGAGCAGTGTAAGCTCAACTGGGGCAAGGATATTAACCATTTAATGTTGGAACTGAGGAATGGTTTCATAAATTATATTGAAGGATAAACTTCTTAATGCTCTTAACTTCGTCTGATTAAACTCCTAATCGTTCTTCTTTTAAGGCTTTCTTCAATAAAAGAAAATTCCTATAAAGGAGTAAAAAATGCTAGGGTCGCCTTAATTGTGAGTTGGTGTAGGCTTTATTACGTTTTAATCCCTTCTGGGTCCTGAGTAGATTATTAATACATTATATTTTATACCTCAGAGATTATGTTTATTTCATGACTACTAAATTGACTGTAAATCTTTTTACTTTCCTCCTACTTCTAATATGTAAGAATTATATTCTAGGTACTAGTTAAGAAAGTATTGCGATCGGGTAAAATTTCCGATTTGAGGTATTCGACGTATTTTTACGTTTCAGAGCCTCCTGAGTCCGAAAAACACATTTTCAGCCATTGGTCTCTCTCTTTGTCTGTACCAAGATTATCTCGGGTATTGTACGGTTGAAACTTGATGAAATTCCCTACAAAATTACGTAAATATCGTTCATTTCGGAAAATTATTAACGAAGTTGTTAATTTCGTATATAAGTTTACGAGTTGAAATCCCGGTGCCAAAATGTGGTGAAACAAAGATAAGAATCCTTCTAGTTTTAACAGAAATTATTGTCTGACAAAATCGGGCTATTACAAAGTTTTTGATTTGAAGTTGAAGCGAGATAACAACTAAATAGTAATAAAAAAGAATATACATTAAAAAATAAAATAACCTAAAGATAAGAACATTAAAAACATCATTAATAACAAAATTAAAAGGTCATATCTATATACAATGAGACAGGGAACCCCAAGCTAGGCTTGTCCCTCCAACTATAGAGGGAAAAGCAGGAACCCAAAAGATCCCTAACCACATCGCTGGTGCTAAAGGCTGTGGTAATTACGCGAGAGCGCTTAAGCCATCACACTCAAATCTTGAGTGGATAATCTACTAAAGGTCGCGGGAACACTGCCGTTTTAACCTTCTTGGTGGATTATAGGGATGGGTGGTGCTAGTTAGGGATTGTGCAAGGGGATTTGGATGATAGATAGATAGATAGATAGAAAAAAAAAACTTTATTCTGGGACTAAGTCCCTTCAGAATAACAATAATGTACAAAATAATAGAATATTACTGGCCTACGTTTGAAACAAAAAATAAAATTGATAAAATAAAATAAAAAGTAAAGAAAACCTTAGGTGCACAAGCTATATACAATACAGATAAGACTATGTACAGAGCATTTAAAATTATGAACAAAACAATTAAAACTATGAACGAATCACTTGAACTATGAACAAAATTATATATAAGGGTTGAACAACATAAACATATCCTTTGAGAAATGAAGAACGAAAAAGAGATACAGTGAGTTCAGTTTATAAAATAAAAAAAACTTTACTTGAATATATATATAAAAATAAACAGTTAATTATAATTACATAAAAAAAAATGTATGTATTGAAATTCCTATGTCGATAGTAAGAAATGCATGTACTATCTCTTACCAAGTATTATGATTATACAATTGCTACTCAATACATATAAAATATTATAATGTATAATATAATAATGATACGTAAGGTTCTGTTGAAATTTTCAATATTTCTGGGATAAGGCCTAAGACAAATGGGTTATTGAGGTCATGATGTAGGGTTTTGTTAGTTACATAAAACAACTATTGTCCGAAGGACTTTGTATTGAAAGGATTGGATGCGTCTGTTGTTAAAAATTCTACTGTCCCACCAAAGTCAATTATAAATTATAGAACAATTTTAAATTCGCGTTATTATTCCTCCGGGTGAGCGATGTAATACAATCAGTTGAGTGTTATCTCAGTAATACAAATCTGTAACAAATATACATTTTCCATTTCATTTCCTAATTATGAGATCTGAGCAGTATTATGCGACAACTCTGCCCAAACTAGGGACCTCAGTTATTGCGACGAAGTTGGGAGAGTCGTTTCGCGGACCCTAGGTTTCAATAACCCTGACCCAGCCTGGATGGGGTCGCGGACACGGGAGGGACTATGGACTCGGCGAACCCGATCCCAAGTTGGCTACGATCTAAGTAGTCCCTTAATTAACAATCCGCCCCCCCCCTTCCCCTGGCCGTGGAAGTAAGTCCGCCCTCAAGTTACTTATTACTTACACTCGGCCTTTCGAAAGGTGTATTCATTGAGGAGAGGTTGTGAAGTTGTCAATGAACTCTCCTCTCAAGTTACTAATGAGATCTAGCATTCATGATTATAGTGCAAAGGTCATACTCTAAATATATTTATCAACTTCTTAATAGTAGTTTTTCGCCCCATTTTATTTTTATCATTTTTGTTAATTTATATTTGTAACATTAACAAGTTTATTAAAAAAAACACATCTAAGTAAAATACAAAGAAATACAAGGACATGAAATAACTTGGAGGGAAGAACCCCCCCCTCCTTGGTAGCATTCTATTCTAAAATTGAACGTGAAAGATTAAACTTTATACGGTTTTACATAAATAATAATGATCCAATGGTGATCAAAGCAATTTTGATCAGAAAATAAAAATCATCTTTTACACACAAAACAAATATTAATATTGAATATTTAATAGTTGACTGTTGCATTATAAAGGAAGGAGATGGTCCGGGGTTGCGGTCATAAATAGGCTAAATAGTGGAAAAACTATTTTATTGAAAGCCGACGTTTCGACCCGACTTTGCAGGTCTTCTTCAGGGCTAGAACGGACAAGATACAAAAAGATAGAGAATTGTGGCAGTTACATAATATTTAGACAAAATTTATAAACAATGTGAATAAGCTTATTTAAATTATAAACAGTAAGTACATTAAAATATGAACAAAGTAAGCTAAGTAACATGATCCTAAACTAAAGTAAATAGATGCTAACAATTGTTGTAGTGTAATATATAATAAATGCAAATGTGTATACACTTCTACAGATCTACAAGAGAGATTGAAAGAAAAGGAAAAAGGATATAATATGAAATAATAGACGTAAAGTTATGAATTTTGGCTAAATATTATGTAACTGCCACAATTCTCTATCTTTTTGTTTCTTGTCCGTTCTACCCCTGAAGAAGACCTGCAAAGTCGGGTCGAAACGTCGGCTTTCAATAAAATAGTTTTACCACTATTTAGCCTATTTATGACCGACACTCCGGACCATTTCCTTCCTTCAAATATTAATATGTATGTATACGTAAATATATACACACTTTTTAATATTATATTTTGGAAATCGCTTTGATTTTACTCCAATATATATCTCTGTGTATTGAAACTCACTACAACACAGATAAGACAGGCAGAGCAGATCGGGCTAAAAGTAAATGAAGACAAAACAAAATACATGATGATGAGCCGAAAATTCCACTCTAATAATAGGATCTGCATAGAAGGAAAACCATTCCCCAGGGTAGAAAAATTCAAATACCTCGGTTCCATTATAACCTTAGTGAATATCCAACGAGCTAAAATAGACCAGCGTATAACTAGCCCAACCAGAGCTTTTTTCTCCCTCTAAAAAGCTATTGAAATCCCGAAAAATCTCAATAAATCTCAAACTAAGGCTGTACAAATATATATATATATATTTAAACATAACCATTTTAATTGGAAATAATGTCACTTATTAATTATTCAATAAACTACTAAATTTCTTCTGTGTTTATTGACGTTTCGACCCCGGTATTTTTCTTTTTATAAGTTAACATAGGATCCTCTTCAAAGCTAGAACAACAAATATCTCAATCGGTACGCAATTATGCTTCCATATGTTTCTAATAACAATTATTTCAAAATTTTAACCTACTTTTATAAATAGAGCTTCGATACCTCAGGCCAGGGACACACACACATTTATATATATATATATATATATATATATATATATATATATATATATATATATATATTTATGTGTACATATATACATGCATATAGGAGTAATAGCAGAGGTCAAGACATTTGTATCAAAATGTTTTATTAGTCAATTTTCTCCAGAAAATCCATTTTTTTTTTTTGTTGTTTTTTAAAGCAGTCGAATGGAAAGTGATAATAAAAAAAATTATTAAATTAAATTTAATAAACGAATTGACATTTTCCGCTGATGTAGAATGCATATAAGAGTATGATAGCTACTGGTATATAATGTGTATATTCTTATTGTGGTATACCATTTATATTATTATTACTTACAATTAAGCTTTTCCTGTTTTATTTACTATTACCTGCATTTTTTAATATATTTCGGTAATTTTTTAACATTACTTTGTATTTCTCACCTTCCAAACGATATGACAGTTCCTATCGATAGGTGGACTCCTCCGCTATCGATTATCGAGCATATCCAATGGCCATGAGGTGAGAGTGGCCCGATCGAGGAGGCCTTGGGTAAAAGGTAAAAGTAGGCTAGCGCCGGAGGTGAGGGCTTTCCCCCGCCCCACTTCCCCTCGTCTCAATTGCCCTAAATAATTAACACGCTATCCCCGGCTAATTAACATGCTAATTGTCAGCTTGTCCATTGTCTTCTGCCAACTGGGCCGATGAACCTCCTGTATCCTTCGCACATCCTAGAATAGGTTCACATGTATGGGATAAGACAACAACATGTTTCTAGAAATGAACAACATTACGCAGGTATCTAGATATCCTCTGCACATTTTTAGTTTGTCTTGGTAAAGAAGCGTTGGGATCTCCTCGTGTCCTTCTTTTAACTCTATATGAAGAGGAACTTATCCCTGTTGAACAAATCCGATACCTTGGACTTCACTTGGACAAACGTCTAACTTGGAACCCCCATACCAGACTGAAACGATAAGAAACCGGTCGACGTTTCCGACTACTCCAACACTTACTAGACAAACGCTCTAAGCTTCCAGTTAATTACAAAAGACTTATATACATGACTACAATAAGACCTATTTGGGCTTACGGAGTTGAGCTATGTGGCTCCACCAAGCCATCGAATTCCTCTCGTTTCCAATCCTTACAATCCAAAATCCTTCGGAAAATCATCAATGCTCCTTACTTTGTCACCAATAAAATAATCCATAATGACCTGAATGTTCCTTATGTTTCCGATTTGGTCCAATCCAGATACCAATCCTTCCATAATAAACTTCAGAACCATCCGAATCCTCTCGTCTCTAACCTTGCTTCCTCTTCTATTCCTGATAACCCTCCGAGGCGTCTGAAAAGAAGATGGCCTCGAGATCTCTTATTGTAAATACATTTTGTATTTACAATAAAATGTATTACCCACTTTGTACACAAAAGTGGGTAGTTTCTCAACAAGTCATTTCATGTTATTATTTTCTGTTATCAAATTTACTTAATGTATTTAATTTTTTAATACAGTTGTAAATATCATGAATAAATAAAAAAAAAAAAAGGAGGGGAGGGCACATGTCCCCTGGTTGATTGTCAATAGTATAAATAAGTTTACTTGAGTTTTAAGATTTTTATTTTAAATTATTCATCCATTTTAAGGTCACTTGTACTTAAACTTTCCATTTATTTGTTCACTTAAAATAATTAACCATTTACTTACATTACAGTGAGTTATATATAAAATGTATGAAAAGCCAGGTACTCAGATTTTAATGGCTGCGTGGGCACAAGGAAGGACTCCTAATCCCAGATTCTCCAAGGCCGATAAAACAAGAACAAATAAATTATCTGCCGCGACCAGACTCGAACCTCTGCCAGTGAGTTTAGACTGTATTGTCTTATTGCGTTCCGCAACTACTATTGATGAGGTATTCAGTCTGATGTTAAGGAAACATATCTGTTTGTTTTTTCTGTTTGGATAGAGTTGCGTACTTCATGAAATTATTATACATGATTGTAATTAACAAATGTTGACTGACCAAATAGTACGCAGTTAGTTAATTGTCCATGTTAATTACACGGTGGAATTCCAGCGACTCCAGGAACGGTTGGCAATTAAAGAATTCCTCTCAGAGCTGGCTGCTCCGAAATATTGTAGGGAATAGTTCGCCCGACTTCAGGCTCGTAAAAGTCCGTTCAGGATGGGGGGGGGGCTTAAAGTCCAATTGGGGCATACTTCGTGCAACTTGAAGGCCAACTTCGTCGTAAGTCCAAGTTTTGGAATTCTTCTTAGCTTGTGTCTCATAAAGCGGATATCAATAGCGAAGCTAGCCGATGGAAAATAATGTCTATATATATATCCCGTAAAAAATTGGATTCGAAATTCGAAACGGGCGCAATGCTATCTCTAAGAATATACGTATATCATGTAGAACTAAGTTTTTTTTTTGTTTTTTTATTCATAAAATGCCCAATCTTATTAAAATTTATTTTTAATTTAATTTTTTGTATTTTAATACAAACAGTAAATGTAACGAAAAGGAATATGGCGAGATGAAAAGACTTTAGAGATTGGCACTAGCACCCGGGATTTAATTTTGGGAGGCTTTAACCCGAAAGCATTTTATCTTCATATATGTACAACAATAATTAAATTGAAAAAAAAAGCCAATTAACTACCTATATAAAATGGTGTTAAAGTGATTCCTGAAGTCCTATTAAATGTAATTACAGGAACAAGAATACTTTAAGAGATAGTTTTTAATATTTTCTTCGGTACAACATAGTTATATTTTATCATTTTGGAAGGTGGGCTTCAATCCGAAAGCTCCCCCCCCCCTGTAGATCCGCCTGTGCCCATTGCTACCACTCTAACTTAGTGAAATTAAAAATGGAAATGAAATAAAATATAAATCTTAAACACAGAAATTTATTTACTACTACCTGTAATGGAAAATATGGATTCTAGGAAATTTCTATGCTTCTTACTTCGTATATGCCATTAAATCTAGCGAAGATTTAGTAAGAGCGTTTTGGGCACATACGCACATGATATTAGAAGATTATCCGGTCATAATTTCAATATACAGGATGTCTTTTAAGGACAGGGAAATATCTAAAAGGGCGATAGTAGACATTAAGATCTATAAAAAAATTGCCCGATTCCCAGCATCAAAATAGGAAATTTAAGAAAAGTGCGTTATGTTTTTTTGTTGAATAGGAAGCGATAACGTAAGAAATATGTCATTTATCAAACATTGCTCCATAGTAAACTAGACAAATGTAAAATAATCGCCTTATAAGTTAGGCTCCTGTTATCTCCTACTCTCCTAATACTAAAATATGAAAGTCACTAAAAACTTGTTGATATGATAGCGAGACGTGCTCAAATACCCCGTGAAGGTAGCTACATCGTGGAGACGGGAGAGCCAGCTGGGACACAGAGATAGGTTCGCCCCAGGTCGTGCTCGAGTGGTTTCGATCCTCGAGGAGCTTTTGTTCCAGGAGTCAAGGAGATCTCCTCGCCGAGGGGCCCATCCAATTAGATCGATGGAACCAATAGGATAGCTGGGGGGGAGGGGGCTCCAACACTGTTTGCTCTCCATTACAATTCCGAAGCGGCTTCGACTCCTCTTAGAGGTCACCGGGTGAATTATTGTTTTAAAATATAATAGTTTTTTAAAGCGAAAACTGCTTTAGGCGCGTTTTGCACTTTTTTGTGGGAGGAATTAGATTGAGCCGCCAGAGCTCCGATGTATAATGCTCGGGTAAAGTCGGCTGGAGTCGATTAATTGAAGTGTATTTGCGATTAAAATATGGATACATTAAAATATATGAAGTGAAATATGGATTCAAATATTTCAGAAACTAAAAATCGGACCTGCATATTTTAAGCGAGGAAAATGTTTCGTATTTAATCCCCTTTATAATGAGCTTAGTGTTCTTCTACTTTTTTTTTATTTTTTATTTAGACATATAGTATTCTATCACGGGGATAACAATTATATTGATAAATGAACACATTCACACCGTCTATACAATAAAAAAATAAAATAATCTAAATACAAGTAAATTAAAAACATAAAAATACAGTCATACCTATATACAATCAGGCGGGGAACCCAAATCCCTGCGCTACTCTCTCAACCGTCTCACCGGTGCTGAAGCCGGTGGAGTTTGAGCGAGAGCGCCACCACTTCTAGACGAGTATATGATCAAGTTTTCTCTGCCCATATTTCAATGGATCTTTACCTTTCAGAGCCTCTGTAGTTCGAAAAAACATCCATTGGTCTGTCCGTCTGTCCATCATCTCGCGAACTAGATTATTTTGTTACTCTTTTTATTTTTTGTATGATTTTAGCCACCGATGCTTATAATGCAAATCTCTTTGCAGTAAGACATGCATAAATTTTATAATTTCTCCAAATACTGTAATTACGATTTCGTTATCAATCAATACTGTAATGTTATCAATAAAAAGGTTTTTAAAATGGTGTATATAAATAAAAATGTAAACGTTAATTTGTACAAAACTGCTAATTTTCATAGGTTCTTCATCGGTTGCTTTGAAATTTTGATACAATTGTACGATACGTTGAAATAAAATTCAGAAGTGTTTTCATATATATACGTGTGTCCCTATAGAACAGGGTTTGAAATCGATAATTATTCTTTTCAAATATCATGAAACAATTATTATATTTAATTTTTATTTATTCGTTATAAAATTATTAAAAATAATGATCACTCAGTGAGGATGATACGGTTTTACTTTAATAATAATGATGAAATTGTGATATAAAAAAAATTAGATCAACAAATAAATATCACCTTTCACTACCAAATTTTATAAAATTTTAATATGTATTATTAATGTACACGTTTTTTAATATTATATTTCTGAAATCGTTCACTATATATTATATTTAATTTTTTTTTTTTCAGAATTTCTAATGAATTATGGAAATAAAGATTTTCTTTATCAACCTATTGCTCCAGACTCAGATAAAGATTATTCACAATATTTAAATTTCTGATTTATAGACAAAAAATATTATTATTATATATATGATAAAATAAGTATTTATTTCTTCACCATATTTATTTCAATTTACATAGCTACGTTTCGGCCGGTAAGCCATCTTCAAGCCATGTAAATTGAAATAAATATTGTGAAGAAATAAGCTTTACCTTATTTTATAATATTAGAAAATGTTCACCTAAAACAAGCACATATGGATTATTATTTTTTTGATTTAAAATTTGGATCTTATTTACTTTTATTTTAATTTTAGATTTCGAACCCTGCTATAATTGTAGTGCCAAAACGGCTGTAACGATGTTAATGAAATTTGGGAATTCTTTCCCTTGAAAACGTTTTAATTTATGTATATAACATACTTCCCCTAAAAGAAGCTTAAAAAAACCAACGATGAATCCATAATTTTATTAGCGAAGAACTCAAAAGTACACAAATGGTACTGACTGTTTTGTATTGGAAGTACATATACAAGTGATTGTACAAATGATATATATATATTAGTTTGGAAACATGTAAATTATATCGATCGGTTGTTGAAGACTAGTCTTTATAAATGGGTTTATTTGTTTTTATACATTCTGTCCAAGTTTTGAGCTATTAGTAGCTTAGTAAGTCGGAACATTACTAATAATAAATAGCGAGTTTGGTAAGCAATTAGTTGAGAGGGTCCCATAGCAATAACCAACTTGCAGCCATTATTTGTTGTGTTCCAACTTCCCCGGTTAATTAAACAAACTTCAATAAAACAAAGTATGTTAATTTCCAAACATTAATTTCAATCTATTCTCTCCAAACTTTTGCCTCAAACAAAGTTGACTTGACTCCTCGTTCAAACTATTCAGATAATTAATTTTTATATCGATAACAAATCTTCTTTAAAAATAAATTTGCTATTAAATATTTCTGAATTCAATCGAATACTTAATAGTTGACAGTTGTATTTTAGAGGAAGGAGATATACTATAAAGAGGAAGGAGCAAAACTATAAAACCTATATAAAAAAAAATGTTAATGGTAAACAAAATATGGCAAAACTATATAAAATAAAATAGTTTTAACACTATTTCTAATTTTATTATTATTAAATCTTTTATATATATTTATCTATGTAAGTGTACAACCGTAGAAGTAAAATGCAATTAGTAAATGCTGTAATAATATAAAACATGACAGAAGCATGTGATGTGAAGCAGCTGCCCATCGGTAGCACCTCAATTTTTGTCTTAATTTAAAAGATCGCTCGGCCTTCTTCTTTTCTGACGACTCGAAGGGTTTTCATGAATAGCTCGAGAGGAAAGTTTATCAACTAGCGTGTAGTAGAGTAACATATTAATATCGTTACAAAAAAAGAAAGATTTTGGAATGAAAGAAAATTGTCTGTTATATATTTAACAATCATTCGTTATTTGAAAGAAATTATTGAAACTGTTTAAATATTTAAATATATGTAAATAGAAATAAAAATAGAAAATAACTAAAAAATCTACTTTGTTTAATGAAAATTTTAAAAGCATTTTTTTTTTAAATATTTATATCATTTATTTTAAAAAAGCGAAAATCTGCCAGTCAAATCTTGTTGCCCGTAAAAATGACAGCTGATTTAAAGAATATTAGATCAGTATAAGGATCGAAACGGTAAATTCATTGCGAATATTGTGGAAAAAGTTTTAATTTTTTTAACTTGTATATTTGGGTTTAGTTAGACATGTAAGAAACAAAATTGCTTGTCGTTTCTCATATAATTTATCACCCAATAGAGACTTCGATTTCAGTTGGCGACAAACTGTGGCTAATTAGTGTGCTTTTGAAATAGCGGCAAGTTAAAGAAATCCTACATGAACCTAAACGCTTATTTTATCAAATTTAAGTTATAAGTGACAATAATTGGTAACGTGTCAGTAATATTGGTTTCCCCTGCTTTGTTAGAAAGTACTGTTTCAACGCCAATGGTTGCGCAGGGAGGTGATTGGGTCAGAATCACGCTCAACCGCCAGATTTTCGGTCTTAATTAGCTATGTTGTTGATAGCTCTCTTTATAGAGGCTGGGTGTCCCACTAGAGGGACCCCAGGATCGATCAACGGTTGATATAACAGAATAAATAATTGAAACATATATATATATATATAAAAATAAACTTGATAGTAAAAATGGCGTTGTTGACCAATGAGGTTTTACGCTAAAAAACAATAACAAACGAGCGATTAATAATTTCCGTCCATCAACCCGATTAGAACCCAGGGTCTTGAGCGTTGGAAGTCAGTTCTTTGCCTACTAAGCTAAACGGCTCTCTATCCATATTCTATATACTTATAAAATATAATTTTAAAAGTATTTACTTTTGTCAAATTAATAAAATATAAAATTAATTCATTTATACAGGTTTTATACAGACATTTTTTCTATATATGAAATGGTCAGATATTTCTTTATTATTTTAATTTTCTTTCTTTTTTTTTTATATATAAATCAATTTTTAATTTCTGTCATCAGATTTTTTTATATTATTTTCGAAACACAATTTAAATGCTAAATAAATAATATTTGTATTTTAAATAATTTAGTTGAAATACATATAACATGGAATTTGTAACTTGTCATTGTTTTTAAATAAATAAAATTTAGTTAGATTTAACTGAGTGGTTGAACCGCTTAATGCAATTATTCATAATATAAATGATTTATCTTTTAAATTGTTTTATTTTTCAGATAATGGATATAATTTTCTTTATAAAGTACGTTTTTCATACTTAACTTCAAAATATTTTAGAAAATTAATCTGAATAAAATTTATTTATTGATACAGTTTGATATATCATCCTTTTACGTTATTTAGTTATAATATTTAAGTTTTACTATAAGAAAAGTTCGATATCTTATTGTTTTTAAGTCATGATTAGACATTTAAATGCTAACTGAATTATTTAATATTTCTAAATATTTATTAGTTAAATAAATAGAAAGAACTACAATAATATTTGCACGGCTACTCAACTGAGTCTAGTTAATAAATTACACACCGTACTCATCAGTCAACGGATATTATTTAAAAAACATAAAAATGAAATAGTTGATAAATCACACACCATACTCATCAGTCAACGGATATTATTTAAAAAACATAAAAATGAAACTTCTTTGTAAATATTCCATTTAATAGAAAATATGTCATTTTCTTTATACAGTATTTTTCATATTAAACGTCAAAATAATTTATAAACTTGATAGGAATTAAACTAATTCAGTAATGCAGTTGATTTAATTTCCATTTACATAATTTAGTTATAATATTTAAATTTTACATTTAGAAATATTCGATATCTTATTGCAGATTATAGAAGTACATTTGGAAGGGGTTTGCTGATTTTAAAGGGAATTAAATTACCCAGTTGGCTAGCGAAGTTAAGAAGCCGCCAAATGCACTCAGGGAAATTCTATTATAACCTCTGGCTTGATAAGTTCCATATTATTATAAAATATTTAGCTATTTATTTATTTATATATACATAATTTGAAATAAAACTAATAATAATGTGATCTTATCTTATACTTTTTGCTATTAACTAAACCGTAAATATTTAGTTTAACAGTGAAAGTGATATAATGACTTCCGACTTGGGTTTTTGAATTTTTTTTTTCTCAACATTTTTATAGCGATTCTAGTGCATCGACGTTGCCATATCTTCTATTCCAGCGTTGTCAGCTCTTCGATGTTAAAAGTGAAAGTAATTTAATGAATTTTCCAAGTTTGATTTTTAATATTATTTTTTCAATCAATTAAAAGCGATTTCAGTCTCTGCGACGTTGCCATATCTTCCATTACAGTGTTGTCAGCTCTTCGCTAATAAATTCTCTAGCTCATGTGTACCTTTCTTTTTGTAAAAAGTTATACAACTTTAGTATTCTCAATTTTACTATTTATTATTTGTATATATAGTAAAATTAGATCAGAACTTTGATTTTTAACTAAAGTCTTATATTTTAAGATATTAACAATTAGACAATGTTCTTTAAACATTAAAAAGTCATAATAAACTTTTTAAAGGATTTAATATAAGCATAATTATTAGAGCTAAATGGGAAAAAAAAAATGACGATTTAAATTCGTAACTAGATATCATTAGAAACATAATTAAATAAATAAAAATAATTTTCAAAACATAACAATCGTAGCTCTGTCTTAAAATGTAAAACCTCAAATTATGAGGGGGGTTATTTTTTTTTATAATAAACTTCAATATTAATTATCCGAAGCATTCGTACTCGTAGTGTACTATGTTTAATATATATAAACCATACAGTGGCTCACTTTGAAATTGAAACACCCCGTAGAAAAAAGAAGAAATACTTCAATAGTTACAGTAAACATATAAAACTAGAAATTCGTCAACAGATTTGCTTATAATCTATTTTTAAATGTGTATAAATTCAATAAAATTAAAATATTTAACTATGATTATTTAAAAAAAATAATTAAAAAACTGGAGAATTTTACCTCACAGTTAAAATGATACGCCTCGCTTCTTATTAACTTTTAAATAATATTAATTTAGTTCATTACCTTGTAGGTATGCCATTATTTTATACCACTCTTTTCAGTCTGTTTGTAATGGAGTCGACAAATAAATATTCTCGCGTCACTAATCCCCCAAAAAAAACTTTATTGGTATGAAAGATTACAATTTACAATACATTCGTTCTTAACTGCACTAGGTTTTTAAATAGAGACACTGAAATGTTACTATATGTCACGTCGAAGACGGTTGGTCTAGGTATGTCTACTGACCGGAGGGTGTCACTGTTAACCGGTGGGGTGTCTCTCTGCTAACTGGTGCCATATGCTCCGAAGGGCTGATATATATATATATATATATATATATATATATATATATACAAGTTTTGGAGTGCTGACTTCAGCTGTGACGATAAGGGTGGTCCTAAGCATTTATGTGACCATTTTTTTTTTTTTGTTAGTCTGGACTAAGCCATCCTTCTAGAAAATATTCTTTAAAGTCTTCTTTGATTGAAATTACATGTTTTCTAATTTCTACCTCCGATTTTTCACATTATGATATGGTGACTGTGGTGGTGTTTTTATAATTTCGGGACAGTAATATAGTAGCCATTCCTTAACTAACGTGGCAGAGTGTTTCGAATCATTATTCTGATAAAAACAAAATTCGTTTTTAGCCCAAATTTTTCACAATTTCTTTCAAGTTCCTTCTCAAAATGCCTATATTAACATACCATGTGAAAATTTCCTATACTAGAAGCCGCCATATATCCCCCCACCAAGAAAAAGAACATTAAACATTACAACAAAAAAATAACACTTTACCAGGGTGTTTATTGATTACAATAAATTATTTTTTTTTAATGTAATATAAACTGATCTGTTTATTTATTCAATAATTTCTATCAATATCTTGACTGTGGGCTACTGTAGATATGTATATATATATATACATTTATATATTACTAAGATATCCACAAGAGCTGATGAATGAACTAACGGTCTCAGCGAGGAGGTCTGGTGGCGAGCGAGGCGGAACCCGAAGAACTGTGCCATCAGGTTGAGAAAGTGGCACGGTTCTTTTTTCACCTTCTTTATTATCTCTTCTCTATTCGGGGATAATATATTTATATATTATATTTGTATCTCTTATCAATATTGTTATGTTTATTTATATATTAATTTATATTTGTTAATTGGAATAAATTCCATCAAATTACCTTTATGCCTCGTCGTAAACCAAACCTATGAGGGTCATAGGTTTGGTTTACGACGAGGCATAATATATAATTAGTTCATAATATATAATTAGTTCATAGTTAATTAGTTCAAAAAATGGTCTTCCTTGCAAAGGTTCGGGTAATTCAAGTTTCTATTTTATACATTTTTTTTTATATTAGGTATGTTGTGAGATAAACAATCTTAGTTTCCGCCCTTGAAAATCTTATGGGTTTCTGCATTGCTCCAAAAACCATTGAAATTTCCAACTTTTCTTGGTTCACGCTAAATATCTCCTTTTAAAGCGAGATAGATTTAAAATCGTTATATTAATCTTAAACAGCTTTAAATTATCTAACATTTTTATATATGAGAATTTTTTTTCTAAAACAAACAGGAAGCGAACTATCCAGCTTTCAAAATGGGTAAAGTTTTGAAAATTCTCAAAAAAACATGTATCATTTTTTGTTGTTAACTAATTCTCTGTTCATAAAGGTGACTTAATTCAAATTTCATAGACCGCATATTTCTATTGAAAACAATGTATTTAAAATATTCTTTTAATTTTTCAATTTTATTTATTCATTTATTAAACTTTCTACTTTAATTTAAATTTTTTTCTTGTGTACATTTGTTGAGAAAAATTCTTTTTATAAAATAGCTGAAGTTTAAACCGATTCTAGTAATTTTTGTTCATGATTCAACTTGAATATTCTGAAATAAAATCATCAGAATTGACTAAACAAAAAAACAAAAATTGACTTATTCTTCAATTTCTGAAAACGACAGATGTCTATCTTTGCATTGAAGCCGCTTTTATATAAATAATATACAATCTACAAAAAGGTTATGTATGGATTAGTTAGTGGGCCTAAAAAAATAATAATTATTATTTATGTAATATAAATTAATAAATTATTGATAAAAACTATTTTCATTAAATCCATTCACTGAGCTCAGCGCCACCTGTTGCTCAACCTTGAACTGCACCTGTGTAGACATTTCGCAACTGCTTTCCGACAAACGAGTTTTTTTGAATGATCGAAGAAAGAAGAATTTTCTCCTGAGAACTCAACTTTGTAGAATACCTTGTTATCTGCCTATTATTATTGATTTATTTTGTCAGAGATTATCTTTACTATTGAATCATTATGAATATGGGAGGTGTAGGACTTTTAGCAATTAGCAAGAAGTGCAGGACATATTCCTCGGAGATGCTGAAGTGTAATGCTGAAAATATATAATTTAAAAATGTCTCTAATTGGATTTCTTTTTCTTGTACATTTTCCATGAATTACTACCGTTGTATTTGTCATATTAAGGCAAAGAAGTGAAGACCAAGTGGAGTAAGAGAGGCCAAATGAATAGATATAATCAACAAAGATACATTAGACCTGCATGAAGATACCTGGAGAGCAGTGGCATAAGATAAGAAAGGGTGGGCGTGATTGGGTAAGGCGACAAATCATCTAAAAGGTCTGTAACAATATAAAAGAATTTAGTAGTGAATTTATATTCAAAATAAAATGTTCAAATAGGTTGTTTAATACATTGCATCTTTGTCTAAAGTATGCAGTGAAAATCACGTGGAAAATTTATTTCATAGAAAAGAATCGCGGATTATTTCTTCTTATGAATAATTTTAGTTTTTGAACTTATAAGGACTGTACAACTCCTTTAAGAAGATTGTAATAATAATAATAATAAGGCTTAGCGAACCCGAAGGTTCGATGCCGACACCACCAATCGCTTGTTACACACCTCCCTCCACCGTTCGCCGTCCAAACCCAGTCCCTTCAGATCGGCTTTAATGCAATCTTCCCACCTTCGCTTCGGTCTACCCCTCGGACGCTTACCATTCGGCACAGCAAATATTAACCTTTTAGGAATTCTCTCGTTACTAAGCCCAACAACTTTACAAGCCCATTTGATTCGCCGCGATGAAATTACCTCAATTATATTACCCGGATACAGCTCACGCAATTCAGCGTTGTGTAACCGTCTGAACTCTCCGGTTAACTCATCCTTCTTCGGTCCGAATATTCTACGCAATACTTTATTTTCAAAAACCTTAAGACGCTGCTCATCCCTTAATGTAAGCGGCCAAGTTACAATTTCTGGCGGTCAATAGAATCGTAAGCCTTTTTAAAATCTATATACAGCTGGTGAACAATACCGTTATACTCCAATTTTTTCTCTAATATTTGCCGTAAAGAAAATATTTGATCAATAGTCGAACGATTCCGTCTAAATCCGCATTGGTAGTCTCCGATAATTTCCTCGGCGTATTCCGTGATTCGACTGGTTAAGATTGAAGTTAATATTTTATAACATACCGGAAGGAGTGAAATTCCTCGATAGTTATTACAATCCGTCCTCGGACCCTTTTTGTGAATCGGAATAAGAATAGATTCTTTCCATTCTTCAGGTAATTTCTCGTTCACCCAGATCTTTTTAACCAACCGATGTATTTTAGAAACTCCAGCTTCCCCGCATGCCTTAATTAGTTCAGTAGGAATATTATCGATTCCCGCTGCTTTATATGATTTTAATTTTCCAATAGCTACTTCAACTTCCTCTTTACTTGGTCCTTCTATTAACGGTTCAGCACTCTGGTACTCAGAAGGAGGACACAGATCATAATTTCCCTTATTTAAAATTTTTTTTTTTAAGAAGATTGTAGTGATTAATAATTTTATTGTAGTTATTTTGTTTTTTAATTGTGCTTTCTCTGTTTTGGTTTCTTTATAATTATCTTATGTACATGTAAAAATTAACAATACATGGCCTTCGTACAGGGTTCTTCTTTCGTAGAGTTATCGAATCATGTTTTTGAAAAAAATATATATATATGGATTTACCTACAAATGTAGACCTTAGTTATCATTATGAAACCAAGTTTAAAATCTATCCAAAAGTTATGCCAAGTTCAAAATGCCGGCATCGACCCACCGCTATATTTGGCAGGATGCTGAGAAGAGGCGGAAGACGCTGATGGACAAAGTTTGTATCAAATTAACATTCGAGATTAGAGTTGGAACGGTGTGATGGCAGGCCCATCGCTCTAATCCCTCTAATTGGAGTCCTGGGGGCCTCCGCCGCGATTAGTGAGGGGGGGATCTGGAGGAGTCCGTCACCTAGTTGTTGTTCCAGGGAGATAGGAACTTGAGGTAATTAGCTCTTTGTTGGCTGAAGAACTCTACCTCGGTGGCGAGGGAACTGCTAGGGAACAGATGTCATAAATGAAGAGAATCGATTGGCCGAATGAGATCGATTAGTGAGAAAAGAAAATCTGAAGACAGTCCGTCAAGAAGTTAAACTGTTCCAGGGAGATAGCGACTCGAGGCAATTAGGTCTTTGGCCGTTAAAGGACTGTACCTCGGTGGTGAGGGAAACAGGTGCAGCCAACTGCCAGGGAACAAAAGTCATAAAAGAAGTGAACGGATTGGCCGAAGGAGATCGATTCACTGCTGACCCTCCCGGACTGGCCAATAGGAACAAAGTTTACTTCTGCTCTGATTTACGGCCCGGTCCCTACCTCAGCTGCGGTGAGGGCCCCGGGCATAAATAATGTTACGTTCCCAGTTGCTCCTTGTTCTCCAGTCGTTCTGGAATGGACGGCCTTCGGTTCCAACTTGGTTCTGGAGGCAGGAGACCTCATCAGTTATATTGGCTCAGGAGGAAGGGTAATAAGTAAGGCGCTCTATTCGTTATAACTTATTATGTCTTGAGGAAAACATCGATATCTGAACTGTAGAGTTGGCAGAGGTTCACTGAATGTTACTTATTGATAATCAAACTCACCTATATCCGAAGTGTACGTGGTACAGTTTTGAGTTAAAAAATATTTATACATTTTATGAATATTAAACAACATATAGCTCAAAAAAGTGCATAAAGTGATTAGGATGTTAAAATAAGCAAACTGCTCGAAAAGAGACATTATCATTATATAAATAAACAATCCAAACTTTATAGCCATGAGTATCTAACGTAGAGGTGAACTGTTAACTTGTCAATATTTTTGTATCATTTTATTTTAAATATGAATATTTTGTAGATTAGCTATCCATAGCATTATTTATTTATTTTTTCTCATTCTTTCTGCATATATATGATCTTATTTTTTGTGTTTGAATTGACGAAATCCTGGCACGTAAACTATTCACCTCTATGCTTTATATTTTGGAATAAAATGTAATGTAATATAAATGGAACAATTCAAACTATAAAACCTTATGTTTACTGCCAACGTTCTGCCCACTCAGGCATCGTTAGAACAGAAAAAAAAAACACGTAAATATAATAAGAATAAAATAAAAGTAAGAAAGAAAGTTGTCATGATGATTTTATTGAGTATTAATGGAACCTACCACACTGACCGGCATTGATACTAGGGCACATTCATTCACACAATATGTACATAACGAAGGAAAATAAATATAAATAACTAAAGTAACAGATTAAATCCGAATGATAATAAAATAAATAAAACACATTTACACCAAAGAAAGAAAGTAAAGAAGAAAAATTTCGAGCTACATCTCATCATGCCATCAAACAAGAGTACGAGGATATAGGTACTATATACAGGTACTAGGGTACCTACCTATATTATATATATAGTACCTATACTATATATGTGGGTACTATACAATGTTCCGTTTCCTTTAGTAAGGCTTTTGAAAACTTGGTTAGATGTTGCTTGTAAAAATTTTTCAGTATATATCTAATCTTTTTTTTGTTCTAATTATTCCTAAATTGGCGAAAAGTTGGCATGTCTACGGTTAACTTGTATGTTGGAGATTCGATGTTATTATAGTTTAGATTTTCCATTTATATCTTATGCATTTTATATTTAATTTAAATACTTGTATAGATCTAGTTTAGTTTTCAATTCGCTTTTATAAATTGTTACTTATATGTTGATGGTTAGCTTTACAGATGTAAGTGCTAATTCTATAGTTCAAGTAAAATAAATATTTAATACCCTACCGCGTCTTCTAATTTCATATCTACTAATTCTGTTTGGTTTTAAGTATGTTGGTTTATTTTCATAGTTATTTTGACTTAAAATATTTGGCATTTTCCAACAGCTTTAACAAGATTCTGAATCATTATTAACTACATGTCGGCTATCTCCTGGAAAAAATGGTACAGCTGTTAAATTCTGGTAAAAGTGTATTATCATGTTGAATTGTCAGTAAGATGCTAATATATGCCAATATCCAAAGTAAAACATGAACAATATATAGTTTTCATTAATCAGAAACAATAATTGAAACATTTTTTTTAATCTTTAAGCCTGAAACTTCTCTCAACCGTCTGTGTTACTAATTTTATTTCCAGCTTAATGAGATTCTGCGCCAACATTGGGAACCATAATTAGATCTGAATATTCAAATAACGATTCTAATTTCCATTTCCAATCCTCACAGCTCAATTTTAACATCGGCATCGTAAAAAAAAAACGATTTAACCCCACAAAAAGAGCTTTACATTCGGTTTAAGATTAATATAACTATTAGTTGGTCCATGGCTGCGGAAACTCCTGTAGTTTGCATAGACTGTACCATATGGTGCTCCTCCGAGCGTAATTCCAGGCGACCTCAATTCTGGCTTAATAGGCTGGAACGATTAGGGGCACGATAACCAAAATGAAAAATAATCTACATTATATATATATTTGACACTAAAGAGGGATATAAATATAAATAAATTTTAAAAATAAATAAATTTGGTTTATCTCATTTACTTAGGATGAGTTTTCAAATTTAATTATTTCAAAAAGGGATCCTATTCAAGTTTAAATGTTCTTCAATTAATATTGAAATAATGAAGAGAAGAATAGTTGGGGTGATCAGTGAAATAAGAAGGAAAAAATAAATGATAATATTTATTTTGACATTTGCCGACGATTCTACCTGAAGTTCAGGCCATCATTGCTTCGATTTACTTCATTGCACTCAGCCCTGATGATGGCCTGAACTTCAGGTCGAAACGTCGGCAAACGTCAAAATAAATATTATCATTTATTTTTGCCTTCTTATTTCACTAATCACCCCAACTATTCTTCTCTTCATTATTCACGACAGTCAACCATTTACCCACAATTGTAATATTGAAATAATATCTTCTACAGATAAAAAATTTCTCAGTTTAATATTTTTTTTTTTAAATATTGGTTTTAATATTACAATTTTAATAAAAAATATAGTTTCTGACGTTTCATGAAAGTTTTTCAATAATGAATTCACTCTGGAAATAAACAACTCGATTTTAATAAGCATACATGATTTGGTCTATTATTAAACTAGGAAATTATACAACTGTTCGTTTAATTTTAATTTTAAAACTACTTGTTGCTCAAATTGTATAACTTTAATTTACATGTATTCTGTAGTTCAGATTGTATTATTTTTTATCAACATAAATTAAACTGAACGAAAACGCAGCTCATTTCTTCTCAATTTCTTTAAAAATTTATATTATACATCGCTTTTTAATGCCAATTCGTAAACTTAATATATATTCAACTTGTCCGGTTATAATATTATATTTATAATTATATCAGAATATAATATAAATAATATAATAATTAATATATTTTATTAAAGGGTGAATGTCTAGATTGAAAAATAATTGATGTTACCTAAGTGAAATTAGACTACCACCTCCAGATGGAAATACCATTTCACGCACAAATTATTAGTCTAGAATCTTTATTTTGTATTAGAAAAGTTGGAGGTAACAGGAACTCAACTCATATGTAATAACAAGCTGTATAATTTGTGAAATAATCGCCTAATAATTTAGGCTCCTGTTACCTCCTACTCTTCTAATACTAGAATAAAATAAAATATGAAAGTCACTAAAAACTATTTCATCCGTCTCATAATACATTATATTTACTTATGCCCATATTTTATTGTATCTGTTCGATATAAAATATATTATGCTAATTAGTTTTCGATAAATTTAAACTAGTGTTTGAAATTATAAAATGTTATGTTAGAAAAAGGTTGAACATATAGTTATAGAGTTGCTCTAAAAGCCAAGTAACAATATATCTACTATATATCAGATAAAGATCAGATATAAGATGGCGGACCTTGTGATCCATAAGGAATAGAAACAAACGGCGCACGTGATTGCCATCCGAACAGGAACAGCATGGAGATGAAGTACAGCTGCTGTGCAATAGGGGGGGAAGGTGGGGCAGGACCCCAATACCATTTAATATTGATATCATAAAGGAAACACTATATAAAAATACTATCATATATAACAATCAGAGGATGAGAAGGTGCGGCATTAAAAACATACAATCTAACACGAGGAGGGGATTGCTGCCCCAAAGGGGATCCCAGCTATTGAGCTGGTAGAAGATGATGGTTGTTTGGATTTTTTAAATATATAACTATGTATATATATATATATATATATATATATATATATATATATATATATATATATATATATATATATATATATTTATTTATATATCTCTCCAGGGTTAAAAATCTGGTGCGCGCAACACACAACTTTCACTTACTGATCTACTTTGAATAGAAATTATTTTCTGGCAATGCTGGGCTATTATAAAATTTTTTGAAGTGCATTTTAAAGGGAGCTAAAGCTTAAAGCTTACAGATAACAATTCATTAAAACCATTATAATTACAAAATGTCTATTTAATATATGGAAGACATGCAATAAAAATCATTTCACTATATCTGATTTTATAAACCCCAGAATGACTAACTCCAATTTCAACATTTTTGAGTGATGTCATTTTAGTGATATTTTTAGTTGAAAAAGTTATCTATGCAGACAATGAGTAAGTTGATTCCAGAAGTGATGATTGCAGTGTTGAAGTATAGAACTGAGAATAAAAGTATAAATTTAGGTACTACTTTCTTATGAAAGATGTTCTTAGGAAAGACACTTTATTAAATATCTGTAGAAAAAAGGTTTTTTTAGTCTCAACAATTAAAATAATATGTTTTAAATTTATCAAAATGTTCGCCTCTTCAGGGGAAAAAACTAGAGAGACCATATTTTTCCTCCTAATTGTCAGATTTTAACGATTTCGTTTTGGTTTTTTAGGAAATTCCATAAACTTTTAAAAAACCATATCAACAAAAAAGCTTATACTTTTTGAGTTATTCGGAATTTAATTTTAACATCCCTCGTAACTTTTTTTCCGGCTTCTTTTCGTTGAAGTATGTTATATAGGTAAATTTAAAGGGTATCGAGAAAATGACTTTAAGTTTCATTGAAATCGGTTCATCCGTTTAGGCGCTACAGTCTGTAGGAACGCAGGTTTTTCTGCATTTTTTTATATTTTTTTTCTGCTTTATTAATTTATCGAATTCTTTCAAAAGTTATATGTAGCATTTTTTCGTAACTCCGAATAATCTTTAATGGTTAACTTTTTGAAATAAACCATATTAAAGGTACTTTAGAATAAGACATATATGAACATTGGGCATTTAAGCCCTGTAAAGTGACATCAAAGGGGATAAGACCTAAATGATATTAAAGACCACTTAATTATACAATGATACACCGAGTTTGATCAAAATCGTTAGAGTCGTGTTTCAGCGTTCATAAAAAGTGGCACTTCCGGTTAGCCTATTTTAACGAAAAAGTTGCTGTCACATCCGGCCCATATACAAACCTTAAATAGTTAATATCAGTTTCATACTACTTTTCGTTTATGAGCTAGACTGTTAACACACACACACACACACACACACACACACAGACCATTTTGTGACACTTAGTTATTTGAACTCAGGGGACCTCAAAACATGTATTTCCGTTAAAAACTGAATTACTGAAAATTTTCACGATCACAATACTTACTATATGTCACATATATACGTAAGTGAAAGAAAAAAAAAATCTCAGGAATCTATTCGTGGCAGTTTCCTTAAAGATGTAATCTTTTTTTTTTTTTTTTTTTTATTATTTCAATGGAATTTACAACTGTATTACATAGAGAATACAATAAGTAAATGAGAAAAGAGATGTAATCTTAAATATGATTTATATTAATGTTAGAAATTTTTACTTTATGTAGTAATTATTGCCGCGAAACACTATTTTAGAGTTCCTCGTTTAGTGAGGATTAGAATCTTATCCTAAGATGACAATCAGAGTGTTAGTGAAAGAATTAACGAGACAAACGTTTAACTGTGTTGTACCGGAGAGGGTAGCTGTAAGGAGCGGATGGTCGAAAACGAGAACTGGCTTCCGTAGAAGATGATCTAATAAAGGCAGGATGAAGGACATCGGAGCGAAGAGGTCCTGATGATGATGGACAAAGGAAGGGACGGCAAACAAGAGGAGGTCCTTTAAGGATCGGATCATCTCCTGTCCTTTATCCAATGGTCAGGATCCTTCCCCTCCTCCCTGCCTTCCGATTATATTGCTCAAAGGATGTAGCTAGCTTGCTATAGCTCCGGTTTCAATTAAATTGATATTTTAATTTATTTACAATTCGTCTCCTTTAGCCATCAAATAACATCGAATATTTATAAATTAGTGCCGGTTATTTAGATGGGGGCGCTCTCCTGCATCCGCTAGTGATGTATCCTAAAAAAAGCGTTTACATTTACATTTATTACTTTTAGAGATCCTTAATTCGTAATATCAATGTACTGTTTTCTTAAATTAGTTTCATGGTGATTCTCAAGTTTATCCTCACATATATTATTACAGTAAGGCTCGAAATCGGTTTTGTACCAAATATAAGCTCCTGTCATGCTCAAATACCCTGAATGGGGTACTTTCAGAATTTCACGGGGGGTTAGCGAATCGTATTCTCCGCTTTTGTTTTTCGTTCTAAAATAAATAAAATCTATACAAACCTTTTGCTAGGCTTCAATACTGGAAAGGTGGTAGGTCTGTAGATCGATAAGGGATAAATTGGATCTTGAAGATTTTGATGCGTACAGCAAGACCCGGATAGTCCCTCCGGAACTATCGAATCCTGCGTTTTAAGCCCCAAAACGTACTATTTTCGAGATAACGTAAGGCATAGGATTCGTATCCACACAACCTTACATTAATTGTAGTACTGTCATTGAATGCATGTCTCATTTCGTCGACTCGAGGTATCTATGATCGAGAGAGGAGGAATTTATATTATTTATCGATGGTGTTTTTTGATTGGCAAGCCATATCATCGTTAATTTTTTACCAAATCTCAAGATTGAGGCACCAATTTCGAAGGCTTCCTTCTCCTTCAGGCGGGCAAAATAGTTTAATCACCCAGAAAATTCAGGCAAACAATTTATAAAAGAAAACATACTTTATTTGCGAATAACTAAAAAATTACACACTTTTTCCTCGGTTATGCCCATAATTTTATAAAAGATTACTAAAATCCCTACAAAAGGAAAACAAAAATCATCGAAATCTGACAATATTTAACAAAGATAAAGCTTGCTGAAATTTGTATACATGTTGGTTCCAAACAGAAATAATGATTTAAATTAATTTTATGTTTTCTTTGTCAATTACATATATTGTTAAAGGAACATTCGATTTCTTTATCTTTTGATATGTTGCATTATTTTATTTTATTATTAATTTGGCATTTGATAATAATATTTTGTGCGAATTTTTTGCACGGGCCTATTAGTTTTGATTATTACCATATGTACCATATACCATAGTTCGGTCTACCATAGTTACTAGACCACCACCGTAGTTAGTAGACCTCTACAATAGTTCGCAGATGCTCTTAAGTGATTAAACCCTCAACTTCTCAACCTATAAATTAAATTTTATTGGAAATAACAAATGATAGAATTGGTACGGCGGCTATTGCCGTCGAGATTATTATTAATATCGAGGAGGGAGATACCGAAGGCAGTGAAGAAAGTTCCTTGAAGAGAGTTGGGGGGGGGGGGCATAAAATGAGAATACTGTGAGCCAATAGTGGCGCTTTATTGGTTAACTTTCATCTCGTTACCTGGCGGCTAATTAGGGCGGGAAACTGCTTTTGGCGGGAGCGGCCGAGCAGTTCACGTCGCAACAACTGCAATTAATGCACCCTCCCCTCCCCCCCCCCTCCGAATATCTTAATTAACTCAAAGCCTTCTTATTTCCAATGTTAGCTGAATCAACGCTTAGTTTAAAATAATAACCCTGTTAATTCATTAGTTTAAAAAAATAATAAAACTTAACAAATTGGAATATGCGGATTAATAAGTTGAATTAATAACAATTTTAAAAGCTTGGAGAACCTGAAGGTTCGTTGCCGATACCGAAATCGCTGTATACAGCCTTCCATTCAGACCCGAGCAAAAAGTATTTTAATTATTATTTTAAAATTAATATTTATTTATTTAAAATACAAAGTATTTAAATTGATTTCTGAAAAAAACGTATTTTAAATACTTTAAATTTTGTAAATTGGTTGCGTTTATAACTTACGTTAATGTTTTATTTTAATTCAATTTTCTTTTTTAATTTAATTTAATGTTAATTTTTATCATTTTGGAATGTATACTTAATTTAATATTGGCCGAAATATACACATAATTTAATATATATGTGTATATATATGTAGTCTCCGCTAAACAAATTTGGGACGTTGAGTGCATACTTATGAGGGTCTCCTGTAGTGCAGGATTTATGGGGAATTTTATATGAGGGCTTGGAAAAGTATTATGCCACCGCCTCCCAAATAGGGGGGGGGGGAGGGCTTTGCGATACCTTCCTCCAGGATAGAGCAAGAACAGGATAACTGGACCGGAAGATGCACACGAAATTAACGCCCCCTGTGAGCGAAATAGCGCAGTTAAAGCCGATTTATGCCGGAACCGGAATCAGCAGTTTTATAATCATTTGCCCCCCCCCCTTTCCTCCAATCTCCTTGAGTTAGGGAAGGATATATGGTCTGCCTTCGTCATATAAATTATATTATGATACATTGCTTCTTTCCCTCAACCTATATTTCAATTTGAGCTGTATGCAATTTAAATAATAATTTTTAATCTCTATATGTATGAGAGTAGTAAATAAATATTTTTAAAAAAGAGGAAAGAAAATATATCAAAACTAAAAAAAAAATATTTTAGCATATCCCTTCCTATGCTCCCCTCCTTACGCCATATATCTCCACGCTATTGCATCCCTAATCGCAAATCGCTCTCAACGACCCCAGAAATAATTATTTCTCCGGGCTAGCGATTTGAGCATTCTTGGTGGTTAGCAGGCTGGGGCAGAGAGAGGGACAGTATTTGACTCCGTCCTATGCGATTCTAGTTTCTACTAGTATCTTACAGTACTAGATGGAACATGAATAGATTTGTTATATTTTTTATCAACTCAATTTACCTTATATTAACATATTTTATTACATATAATGTGCTTTATCAAATTTGAAAGATCCTATCTAATTTATAATCAGATTTAAAAAGAAAAAATAGTGTAGATTAAAAAAGAAATAGTGAAAGGAGTATAGTAGAGGATTCTGTATGGAAAGCAATCTCTTTCTAGCCTAATACATGTATTTAAATAGAATACAGAAAAAAATAGACGATAACGGACCACGGGATGTTGTGTAAGAGATTTTTATATTTTTATTGTCGGTTTTTACCTCTGTCTGTATATTTGTTATTTTTATTCCATTATTCGTATATCCTTTTTTTTTCTTTCTAGGTTTTGTCATTCTATATGTGTTTTAATTTTTTATTGATATTTTGCCATCGTCTATATTTTTTTATAGGGTTACACTGTTGGAGAGGACAAAACAATATGATACACACCCATATAAATAATAAAAGAAGTTGAGGAAAGATCGCTCATGTTTTGAAACTTTTTCAAAAATATTTTATCACGCTAAATTTTCCGAAAGAATTGTTTGATCGATTCTACAGCACGGTATAATATAAACAAAATTTGAATGTGTAGAAGAATTTTATATTCAAAGCCACCAGAAATATTTAAGGGATGGTTCGTAAAGACTTCGAAAAATTTCACTAAGTAATTAAATATGGTCCGATTTATGTTGAATAGAAACGGATAACTGATAAAATATTTAAATTATGGAATTAACAATCATTTCATAGCTAACAAGACAAAATCTGCTATTAATGATGGGAGAGCTTGCTAAACTATACACAACTAGAGGTCATTTCCACCTTGTTCCGAAAAACCCTCGACTTAATTAATATGAATTTAAAGCTTATTGAACTAACAAGTTTTTCGAAAAGAATAAAAAAAGTTAATCTTTGGCGGTAGCAAAGTTTTCCAACATCGACCAACAGAACCCTACACCATGACCTTTATGGCAGTGGCCCAGAGACCTTTTGTAGTATGTATCTTGGAGTTTTGGACATCGCCAAATTCTCCACTCACAACATCAGCGCTCTCGCTCAATCTCCACTGGCTTTAGCACCAGTTACGCAGTTGAGAGAGTAGCGCAGGGATCTCTTGGAGTCCTGTTTTCCCTCTGTAGTTTGAGGAACAAGCCTGGCTTGTGGTTCTCTTCCTGATTGTATATATTGTATATAGGTATGACTGCATTTTTAATTTACTTATCTTTAGGTTATTTTATTTTTTATTGGATATAGTTTTAGATAATTATTTAGTTATTACTTTACTTTTGTTAATTTTCTGTTTACTATATATATATGTGGTGTGAATGTGTTTATATGTCTCTATAATTATTGTCCGCGTGACAGATTATTATATTTCTGTATAAATAAATTTAAAAAATATTCAAAAATCTATAATTTTATGAAAAACATTTCAAGAGTTCTGCCTCTTAAAAGTTTTCTTAATTGGTCTTAAAAGAAGAAATAATACGGTTTAAAGTAGATTTTTTTCTTTTTTAACATTAAATTTGTTAATTATCAATTAATTAGTTAATTAATTTTGAATCTAATATTTTCGACAGAAAACCTGACACAAAGAAAAATCGGCTCATTATTTATATAAACTTTTTTTCTAGCTCTCAATAAGGTCTGCTATCCCATCTTTAAATATTTCCCTCTATTTACCTGTGCATTATATATTTATATATATATATATATATATATATATATATATATATATATATATATATGTATATGTGTATGTAACCATATATATACAAAGCAGGAAGACTTGGTTTATTGGAAGTACTATAATGAATATACAGACAGGTTTCCTCACGTGTTATCTCATTAGCTGCCGTCACCCGATTTCAGTACCCGGAACCCACCCTTTCTGTTAGCCGGGACTGATCGACACGTTGTTAATTTGTCCAATTAAATGGTTCTATATGGATGGCACGTATATTCTACTCTGTTGTGCCCGCGGCTACGTTTTCATTGTTTTGTAAAATAATCATTTTTTCATTTTTGTTAGTAATAATGACTATTAAAGCACCGCCATTACTTGAGCACCGTCAAACATAATTACATTTTCATTTTGTTTAGTCTCCATTTTACTAACCATTTCATTTACTTAAATGCTTTTTGATTTACTATTTGAAAGATAAAAAATCTACAATGAAGAATACAATATATATCTGTATCGATAAAATTATGCATCCTCTAATCTATGTTAAATTTCTTTTCCAATGAGAAACGGTTTCGAAGATTAGGGAGAAAATTTACCGCTAGAAGTTAGTTTATCTGATTTTAATCATTAAATTAAAAATAAATGAAAATTTATTAGAGTTTTTCTTAATAAAGATTCGATGGCGTTCCAAGACCAGAAATTTGGCTTTTAAATGTGAATCCAAATCCATAGATCATATCGAAAAACCAGAACTATGCTATTTTTTATTTCCTGTGCATTCTTATTGGGCTTAAGATGATGTTTAATGTATTTTAAATAACCTGGAATGAAGAATATATCGTCTGTTTATGTCTTCATTTTAATCCAAAGTGGGCTACTCCGTGTTATCTCTTCGGATATAGCTAATACGAAGACAACCTTATTCAAATACATCTGCCGGCACGACATGATTCTGTTTGATTACCGCATGTATCATGCTTCTCATTTATTTTCCATCTTAAGAAATTGTTGGTTTTTATAATGGAAAATATTTTGAAATTTCCATTTAGCCATATTTCAATTTGATACCCACCCCTCGCATATTTGGCTTATACCCAAACAATAAAAAATGTGAAATTTTATTTGATTCTAATAGATAGTTTCAGAATTATGGTATTTTGTATTTTGAAGATAATTCAATCTGGAAATACAATTTAAGCTGAAAACCGACTTTCTGTCCTTTCTGTCTAGACAAATGTCATTAGAGTCTTCAAAATTTATTTATTCGAATTGAGTTTTAAATACTACCATATTGTAATTATGGCATGTATAAAATTATTTTTTAATATTAAAATATGAATATAATTTTAAATTAGAGAGAATCACTTTATTATCATAAAAGGGTGCTGCCCAATTACATTGGGTTGCTTTAAACACAGCATACTTATTAATCGCTACAGACAATTTTCCATAACTAATATACAATTATATAGTATTAACAACATGTATGAGCATAATATACAATTATTTTTTTTTTTATTTTTTATCTATATATATATATATTTTTTTATCATAATTTTTTTTCCTATATTTTTATTTATTTTTTTTTATTTTTACTATTTCTTTAATTCATATATTAGCACTGTACATCCCTTTCTGTTCCTTCTCTCACTCTATACATTTTTCTCGTTCCCTAGATTTTCACCTCTCTTTTCCTAACCTAGTTCATAACATACATACAATAACAATAATAACAATTATAAAAAGCAAAAATCTATATAAATTCAATGTTAGGATAAATAAATTCATTGGAAAAAATCCGAATACAAAGCCCACCAATATTGTTTCGTCATTCAATAGAGAAGGTAATATTGGTTGCATTCAGGTGTTTAGAGTTAGATTTTAGCCATGTTCATTTGTTTGTGTAACTTTCTTTTTCTTTTGTGAATTTATAATCGCCTCTATCCTAGAGAATTATTGGCGGATCTATTTTGAATTCATCCGATATAAATTGTAATAAAACTTTAAACCCAAAAGTCCACCAATATCATTTAATCATTTGATGGAGAAATCCGTACCCTTTTAGTAATATTGGTTTTGTTAAGATATCTAGAGAAATATTTTAGCTATAGGTATTTTACAAGTACTTATCACAACTTTAATAAGATGTTAATTTTCATATTTGAGAATAATTGTCATTTTTCTCTTATTCATTTATTCCTTTGAGATTTACTAAGTTCGATTAAAAGCTGTAACGGGTGGCTGTAGGTCCCTAAATAATTTTTCTTAGAATGTTCTCTCTGTAATTTGTAAACGATTTATATTTTATCGCTATTTCAGTGGTCAAAGGGCGAGAGCCATTTATCCGGAACTGTTATTGCCTTTCATATTTCTTATCGTTTCATATTCGAAATAAGAAAATATTGGACTCAGCTGGTAGAGGCCCTCCTATAAAGGACTTATATGGAGCTGTTGTGTTAAATATTATAGGATATGGTCCCTTGAAGTGGGATATACGATTATAGCTGTGGCAGAGGTTAGTAACTTATTGTTCGATAAGATAACTGCTTTAGTCGGGTCTTTTCCAACATCAAGTATAACTTTTATTGGAACTGTTACAAGTCACGTTAATTCTTTGTGAAGTCGTTACAAAACTAAGTCTTCGGCTGCTAGTCTTGGGAGAGTGGCAGTTACCAATACGTGACCAGCTGATCGATTGTGATAAACGTATGTTGAACATGTTGTATTAAGCATGTACATATGCCCAAAGCGTTTGTATATATTTAATACAATTGATACAGCATCAATTTTCCAATACTGTACAACTTTGAGCCAAATCGAATGAGCTGTTTTCAAATATAAAGCTGTTTATGACAATACATTTAAATATGTGTTCTGAATGCAGTTTAAAATCTTATAACCTCATAAAATTAACCTCCGTTTCCATTTTTTCACTGTCCACCATATTTTACCGCTGATATATTGTTAACAGTTATTTAAATCCAGTTTAGTGGACTGATGGGCTGACTATAATAAAAAACAGAAAAGAAAATTTGTGGGGTGTTTAAACAAAATACAAAGTAAAAATAAACATCTTACGGGAACCTTTTGTGAGATCAGCCCTGATGGTCTGAACTTTGGGGCGAAACGTCAGCAAAAATAAATAAATAAATTTTACTTTGTATTTTGACTTGACTTTTGACACCCGAATCAACTTATTTTTTATAAATTAATTCTAATTGTTAAATCTAATTTAATGAAATTGACACTAGGTAAGTTTACACTATTCTGCAAATACAGTCCAACATTAGAACAAACCAAACAAACAAGCCATTTTTTAACTATAGGTCTGTAAAAAAAAAATACGTTTGCAGTTTCGAAAGAGATTTTTTTTTTATAAGTTGTGGATGGAATTTAATAAAATTCATGCCGCCTTCCTAATTGTTTCACTAATCTGTAATTTTCCTTCGCCTATAATCTAAAATCAACGTGCTGTTTTCGAGACGTAGACGTATCATAGATTTGCGGATATGTAAGATAAGTAGTCTATAGAATTAATCACAATTGATGTAGCATTATTTGTTTATGAATAGCCATTTTCTTCCAACTTTGAACCAAAATGGACTAGCCGTTTCTGAAATATAGGTATATCTAAGAAATTTACGCGTGTGTATTAAATGTAATCTGATGAAATTTATATGAGATTATCCATATAAAGAATATCTAAGTACCATCCTGCGCAATCCCTAAACATTTTATGAAAATCCGATAAACAGTAGTAATATGTCCGTCACATCGATTCAACCATAGACACCGAACCAAATTTGTACACCGACGTCCAAAACGAATTCGACTTATATCACTTTTTTTAGCCTCCCGCAGGATTACAAAGCTTTCCTATCTTTGGCTGTCACTAATCAAAAATAATAGAATTATTGAATGCGCTCTTTATAGACTGAAGATTTAATAGTTATTTTTCTTTCATTTGGATGACACGTTGTAACCTCCGTGGACATAACGTTTACAATAACCTAAAGAATACAAAATATAATACATTGTCCTATCATTATTAGGTCAGTTGTTGCGTGTGTTTGAGTATAATTTAGGCCAGACAGGATATGAAAAGGGTCATTAATACAGGATGAGAAGTTTTTTGCCGGAAGTGGATAGCCCCCCGTGATAAAATATTGACGAGGGGGGCGCTGAAAAGGGCCCTTTGATAGTGTTGAGGGCTTGATCAATGCGCCCCCCCCCCCTCGTAGATCTATAAGTCATTTTTAATCTTCTCTCACCGCAGTCTGGAATTACTGCGTCGTTTTGTTCGGTCTCTGTTCTGTTTTTTATTTTATAACTAATTGCCGGGCGGGAGGGGCGGCCTTTTTCACACCCCATCAGACGGGAAATATGTGTTTTAGGCACCATCCCCTTCCTGCTTAAGCTGCCCCTAAAAAAGCCTTGGCCTTCTAAATGGGCCCCAAAATAAAACTATTAATACCTGTACTTGTACTACATGAGTAAATATTGTTATCACCACATTGGTTACTGTAACATGGTTCCGACGATATTCCAGTATTTGTCTCTTTCTAAAACAGCTATTAAGATCGGACAATATGCTTTTTTTCACTTCTTTTTTTTTCAAAAAATTACATGTCCTAACGTGACCGGAATCCTGAAATGACCATAATATACGACATTTTGGACGGATGGCCCGCTCTGATACCTGTCAACAATTGAAAGACACTGGCAACTGCTCGCTGGCTGGAGAGCACAACGGTACCGCCTCCTAACGGCGCTCACGGTGGTTGGTTCAGGTAACGTGGCGGTCTCTTCCTTCTCGTCGCCGGTCGATCGCGGGTATTGTATATTTTAATGGCTGTGGTCTAATATTGTATATCTTAATGGCTGTGGTATAATATTGAAAGGGTAGTGGCTGTTGGCTGCCGACGCTCAATTACCTCTTCATGTAGGTAAATAACAATTATGAATAAACTCTAATTGGATTCTACAATATTTAAGGTAAATGCATCGGTAATAGACTCTTCGATAAAAATTTTCAAAATTAATACGAACCACAGCTTTAGTTCTGATGTGTTTTTTTTTTACAGCGAAATGGTACAGACCCGTTTTTATCAAATTATTAAGATTTGTCTAAAACTTCGTGAATAGATTCAACTCATTCTTTCCTACAACTATTTTATTTATTAAATTTATCGGGATTAGAGGTGTTTTTAATCTGGGTATCGGCAAACTTTTATCTATTTAATTAGGTACCAAAAACTCGTAAATACTAATTTGCTTTCCACCTGAATAGTATGGTAATTTGTGCACAAATTTGAGAAAAAAGGTAGCGATCAAAAATATTGATCTGTTTGGCGTGACCTTTAATCTCAAAATATCAAAATAACGAGATCATATATATACGGCCTAATATTTTTGTAAGCCACCCTTTTGCTTGATTTTGAGGTCAAATTATCTTAGGATCCAAGTGGAAAGAAAATGAATATTTACGAGTTTTTAGTATATAATTAAATAGCCAAAATTTGCCGATCTGCAGATTAGAAACACCATAAATTCAACAGTTTTCGTAAATAAAATAGTTGTAGACCACGATGAGATAAAGCTACTATTCCCGAAGTATCTGTCGGATGTTAATAATTTTATAAAAAGGGTTCAGTACCACGGACTACAACTTTATAGGAGAGAAATAAAATCGTATTAATTGAGCTTATTAATTATTTATCTCAACGTTAAGTTTATCCTATTATCGATTTAAAGAGAAAGAAAAAAACGTGGCATACAAAATTATTGGTCCCTCTGGCCTATATAAGTTCATTATTTTGACAATTTGAGGGTGGAGGTCACTCCAAATGGACCAATATTTTCGTAGGCCACCATATTTTTTCGACTCTGTGATCGTATTAGTTTAAGATTCAAGTGGAAAGCAAATGAGTATTCATGATTTTTTAGTCCCTAATTAAATAGACAAACTTTGCCGATCTCCAGATTAAAAACGCCCATTTCCGAGAATTTTCGTTAATAAAATATTTGTAGGTTACGATGAGATGAAGCTATTAACGAAGTTTAATGCGGATGTTAGTAATTTGATAAAATGGGATCTGTACCAGAGGATCTTTTATCACATTTTGTTTTTCTCATACAGTCAATTAGTTAATTATTCATGAAACACTCTTGCAGCCTGTTGTACACCAGTAATAGGTACCCATGTGTTGGGGTTGACAGGTTTATATAATAAAAATAAATTCTCCTCAGTCTTTTAAACCAAGAAATGGCAATCTCAGATCAATTTATAAAAATTTCAAACTGGACTTTTAAAGAAAAATAATAAAGAAACATCTCTGAAACGAATTTCTGGAAAACCTTTTCGGTTGCGGCGAATTTCTCCAACTGGTCGAAGGCAGTTACGCAGCTGTTTATCCTCGAAAATAAAAAGCCTTTCAGGTCGCACCGCCTTTGTTAGCATTAGTTGAGAAGCATTAGCCAAAGAGAAAACATTTGAAGAAAGAAAGTAATGAGAGAATAAGAATAAAAAAGAAGGAAATAAACTAAAAGAGAAAGTAAATCTGCAGCAAGAGAGGGGGGGTGGGCAATTACTCTTTTAGCGAGAGAAGTTGGGCACATTTTTCTGGTAATTCTACCCAGAGTGCTCTGCGGGATGGTAAAGGTAAAGGAGATGGAGGATTGTAGATTAAGGAAAAGGCAAAGTGGGAAGATAATTCTTAAAGGTAAAACTGGAGGTGGGGATAATTGCTACAAATAAGAGCAGTTTTAACTCTTGCTTAAAATGGAAGGGCGTTTTTCTACTTTTTATCTTGGAGGATTTATAATTGTTCTAAGAGCTCGGGGGACCGGCCATACTTCATCCCTAAAGTCCCCTTGCAATATTAAGTCCGCTTCGTGGGACAATTGAGATTTGAAGTAATTAAATTGTGACGCCAGAATGCCTTCATCGAGCTCTTTGATCTATATTCTTAGCCTTCCGTCTCCTCTTCACCAATTAATTATTTCTTTGCGCTATTCAACAATTTTTAATTATTAATTACGTTATATGGTGTAATTATTGCATCAAGAGTCAGATAGTCAAACTTTATTAAGAGTGAGCGATTGAAGACACGTTTGAATGAGCTACGTATGTAATTAATTAAAAGAAATGAAGATGTTGTATTAGAGAGTTCTCAGATTTCATCTGTCATTAATGAATCGGATAGAAAGAATAGCCTGGGAGTTTTTTGGAAGTCGCAGTGAGCAAGAAATTTCATCTGACTAAAGAGTTGAGAAAGTTCTCTGACACCAATTTCTACATATGATAGCAATTTGTGCAATTGTTGAGTTTCACTGTCGGCAAGATTATTTATCCATCCTATCTTTTAAAGCCGTATATAAATTACTCGCAGGTGGATAGTATAAAATGACAAAAATTTGTGATAAATATGATAGAATTTCTGTACTTTTAGTGGAAATTTCTTTAGGCGCTTTTTGCGTTTTTTGTCGAGAATGAATTAGATTGAGTCGTCAGATTTCCAATGTGTAACGCTCGGGTAAAGTCAGCTAATGTAAGTGGTTTTGCATACTGGTGAACGAGGGAAATGTTCATCATTTCACTCTCTTTGTAATGAGCAATTATTCAAAATTGTATCTTAACGGGACGCCGTGTTAGGTAGGCGAAAAGGGAAAAAATAGTATGCTCAAAAGAAGCTGGATGAGGTATCTCCTCCACTAACTATAAACATAAAAGCAAGCTAGGAAGGAACGCCGCTGGGCATTCTCCTCCCTCACTCCTACCAACGTCTTAAACTACATTCTTCCCCACAGCACACTCGCTGGTTGTCGATATTCCCAACAGGGCTGAGTCAAAAAACAACTATATTTAATACTTCGAGACTTTTTTTGCATTAAAACAAAAGTTTTATTAAAAAAATTGCTTTAATAATTATATATATATATATATATATATATATATATATATATATATATATATATATATATATATATATATATATTGTTTACTAATTTCTTAGTAGTCATATTTAATGCTATACATGTTAGAATACACTACTAGACTCAGAATATAACATTGTCAATGATACCTATATATATTTATTTGTATAGGAATTTCCTTAGACAAATAATTCATTCATTCATCTTTATATCTCCATCAAGAAAATAATTATAATCGGATAATACTCGCGTTGTGAAGTTTTGAAGAGAGCTGTACGTTTCAGAAGCACCTGAATCCAACAAACGCTTTTTCAGGGATTACTCAGTGTGTGTCTGTACCGGGATTATCTCTTGAGCTGATGGACCCGTTTTGTTTCTTTTGTAGGCTTTTGCCCTCTGATTCCTGTTTACCAAATCGAGTAAACCTTTTAACGTTTTTGGCGAAACTTGTCTGAAGTTGTTAGCGTTTTAGCCGTCTGAGATATGTTGTACAACGAGGGGGTAATAATGTGGTCGATGAACGAATTAACTCATGTTAATAAAACATTCTCTATTCAAAGGTTATAAAATTTCCTTCTAAACAAAAAAAAAAAATTATCGAAATCAAAGAAATATTATAAAAGATACTGTTAAGATGAGATGGTGTTTCGACTTGGTACAGGTTTTATTTACATATATTTATTGAATTTTTAATTCAAAACTCACCCATATGTAGAAAAAATGTATTTGGACTGGACAAATGTCAAAATAGGACCATTAATAACAAGATACGCCGTATTTCATTTTTGTACGATATTCTTAAAAGTATTTATTGAATATTATGTCATATCTCAGAGTCTTCTACATCAATTGCTGCTGTTGTGTTTCATTTTTTTTTTTACATTAATATAAAATATATTTTTATATCTACCTTAATTAAAATTTGAAAGATAGGAATAAGTTTTTTTTAAATAAGTTTTTGTATTCTGCTGAACGTTACATTCTGCCCTGGTACATCCTAAGTCAGAGCCCTCCAGTAAAAGAAATCGGTGAAGGAAGTTGGAGACGGCTGGAGACACAGACAGTTGGGCGCAACAGACTGGAACTGAGACCGAGAAAGTCGCCAACGGTTTTCTGTCGCTTTTCCTGTTTCTTCGACATTGTAAAACATTAAATATAATCATGTTTAAAACTCACAGTTAAACCGTTAAATCGATTATATGTTAAAGTCCTGCTAATGTCAGGTTAATTAACAAGTATTGACGTCTATCAGTCATCTGTCACACCCACTAGTGGATCCAGGATTTAATTTTGGGAGGCTTCAGCCCGAAAGATGAATTAATCTTTTTATTAACCCAACAACTGTACACAATCCCAAACATCACGAAGTCATCCATTGCCAGACTTACCTTCCAGAATCTCTTTTCTAACAGCTTTTACCCTCTTAGCTACACCGATTATTGCCATCAGCTTCGACACCACGTTCCGTAACCTGCTAACAAGCGATTTTCCTCGACTGTTGTGCCAGTAGTGTTCCAATATCGCTCCATTGTCAGTGTAGTCTTGCCATTAACTTTTCACCCCCTTGCGTGATCCTTACATAACTTCTATAAGAATAATGTCACAACATTCCATCTACTCCCATTGTGTCTACGTCATTGTAACATTTATTAAAAAACCGAATATATAACCGTAAAGTTGGTAGAAAATGTAGAGTTAGGTTAATTACATTAGGTAACTGTTTCCACAACGTCTTGTCGTATGATACATTTTACAAGTTACGTTTCGACTCACTTTGAAGATCTTCATCAGGAGTAAATAAACAAGATGTAAAACAATGTTTAGAAGAGTTAAAATTAATGACATTGTGAAAATGAAATGGCTATTAACAGCGTAAATAGAAAAAATATAGGAAGGGAACTGTTCGTAGTTATTTTAATTACTATATGTCATTAATCTTAATTTCAAACTCGTAAAACATCCAAGTTTATTTTGTATTTTTATTCATTTAGCGTAATGAAGACCTACATTATTTATAGACATGTAGGATTTAATAGTTTAAAATATTTTAAATGATTTAGGAACATAAATATAGTTGTCTGTTTAATCGCCCGTGGTACTGAGCCCTCTTTATCAAATTATTAACATCCGTCTAAAACTTTCTAAATAGCTTGAATTCTAGCTCTAAAATTTTCTGAATTGGAACATTTTCAATCAGAAGATCTGCAAACTTGGTCTATTTAATTAGGTACTAAGAACTCGTGAATACACATTTGTTTTCCACTTATAATCTCATTATTTTGACATTTGGGGGAAAGCCCTTCTTATTCGGCTCTGAGATCATATTATTTTATGATTCGACTTAAAGCAAATTGGTTTTCATGAATTTTTCGTACTTAATTAAATAGACAAAGTTGGCCGATCTTCACATTGAAAACTCCCCTCATCCGAGAATTTTCGTAAATAAAATATTTGTACGTTGCATTTGATGAAGCTATTTACGAGTTTTAGCCAGATGTTAATAATTTGATAAAAAGGGGTCTGTCTGTACCATGGATTAAATATATATATATATATATATATATATATATATATATATATATACATATATATTAAGTGTTTCTTTTTGTTTTGTTTTTTGCTGCCAACCAAATCATCTCATTCCTCGTGTTATATTGGGCAAATTGTTAATTTTAATCCAATTGTATATTTAATTTTTTGTTACCTTCATTTACCTATATAAGAAATATATAGTAAGGAATAGTATTGCGATCGTAAAAAAATTCTAATCTGTGTTTTCAACGGAAATACGTTGTTATAAATAACCACTACCCGCAAAATGGTCTTTGTATGTGTGCGTGTGTATACGACAAGTCTAGCTCAAAAACGAAAAGTCTCAGTAAATTGAAATTGCATATTTAAGGTTTGTATATACCCGAGATACAGCAACGTTTTCGTCAAAATCGGCTATCCGGAAGCGGCACTATATTGTAGATCAAAGACGTTTTTTCTTTTTCTCGAAAACGGCTCTAACGATTTTGGTTAAATTCATTATATCAGTGTAAAATTAAGCAGTTTTAAATATTATGTTGGATTTATTCTGATAGATGTTCTCTAACTTCTAAATGGCTTCTAGGGCTTAAATGGTTAATTTTCAATATTAGCTTCCTCTAAAGTACTTATTATTTTAAACCATTAACCATTTCAGATTAATCTCTAATATAAAAAATAATTAAATATGAAATATGAAAGAATTTGATAATTAACTAAAAGAAAAATTTTCGTAACATGAAATAGTTGTATTGAAGGAACCAGAGGTAGTGTTGCCCAAAATCGGTCTTGGTCTTGCACTATGCAAGACCAAGACCAAGGCCACCTAACTGTTGCAAGACCAAGACGAGGACTGGTTAAAAAAATCGATTTTTTTAATCAAAATTAAAGCAAAATAGTTACTAATATTTGATGATCTTATTTACTTTATGTTAATAATTGGTATAACCAATATACTTTTGCATTTAACTCCTCTAATTTTTCATTCGGGCGTAGCCTAGGTTTCTCCTATCTGAAAAATTACAGTAATATCTCTATAGTTATAAGCTAATAAGTAACAGCAAGACTGTTGTGAGAATTTTACGCAAGACCAAGACCATGACCAAGACTGATTTTGAAAGACCAGGACTCGTCTCTGTCTCGCATTTTCTGCAACACTAACCAGAGAGATACGAGTTCCCTTGAAGATTAGAATAGGCTTCCGTACGTGACATGAGCATAATAAAATACGGACTCTGGCAATATTATGTATATGTACATATACGGATTTTCTAAATGTTTTCGTTTATATTATTTAATATTTAATTGTATAGATTACAGCAATATAATTTAATATATATTAAAATTTGTATATATAAGGATACTTAAACAAATAAAAATATCCACAATGAATTATAAATCAAAATAGCGTTAACAATTTTTACTGTCACTTCCCCTTTGTCTGAAAATACTTATTTCTGCTAAGAAGAGGGTGGTAAGTGAAAGTTGTGAGATGCGCACCGCACTAGATTTTTTCGCTCGAGTCTCGTAAACATGTAAATACCATAGCTAATTCCAGCTACTCACTTATTTACATAGCCGTTGACTGCAATGCATAACTTAAAGACAGGAGAGTGCACATTGGAGGCGATAGATAGCGCCAGGCACTTAGCCTTAGGGCCCCCCCCCCCGCTAAAGACTTGACTGAATAAGTCAGGGGCTTAGCCGAGCTGCATATTTCAGCGGCTAGTTCTTTTTATTTTCCCTCCCTCGGGAACCTTATTTATCCCTAGGAAATGCCCAGAGAAAACTCCTTCTTTTATTAATACCAGCGACGCCATTTCCTCTACAGTCTTTGCTTTATTTATTTATTTTTCCTTACACGTTACAATATTCCTAACAACTCACCTGGTGAGTTGCCAACTTTTAAAGTAATATACATAAAATATATACGTTCAAATCGAAACTATACTTTGTTTTTCTAGATAATCAGTGTTTACGTTTTTAAAAAATGAAAGAGGTTATTTCATACCCAGCTCTAAAAATATTTTTCTAATAACAGTATAATTTTCTGCCTAGATGGAGATGCAGTTGACCGTTAAAATTATAACTATGAATAATAGTCAGTCGTTGGTAGTGTTTGTTAATATTGTATTATTAATATAAATCATTGGCACCATGTTGAAGTAAGATATGCGAAGTTGCCCATCTGTTACTATAACATGGTGCCGACGATATCAATAAAATACTAGAGATAGAAATTCAATGTGAGGTTTTAGTTCGAAAAATTGCAACTATATTGTCTTATGTCTCCAAAATGGAGGCAAAGAATAAACTAAACCGTCGATGTTTCGTTAATTCGTCAATAAAATTGAAGATCAGACCACTCTTTGAAATCTAATCGCATACTGGAGGTAACCCAGCTGAAGGTTTTAATAAAACAGATGCTCGTAAACAAAAAAAAATGAACTGATGAAAAAACCTGTAATATCCAACCAAATTACATTAATAAGTCGCAAAAAAAATCAATTTTATTAATTTTTATTCTTTTAGAGATATAACCCTACGTAGTTTGAATTTTTCCAATTATAATATTAATTTAATAAATACCATCAATTTCCTCACTATTTTTCATCTTTATGTTTTTTTCGGTTACTTTTTTATTAAAGGTTTGACCGCAACAGTGGGTTGGATGGTAATCTCATCTTTATCTTACTACTCCTGATTTCATGGTAATTGCGATTTAAATATTCATATCTTTAATTTTTTTTTCTTCCTCGCTACCTAAAATATGGAACTTAGTACTCATGTAGTAATTTATAAAATATTTTCTAATATTATTTTTCAGAATGGTATATTAATGTTTAAACTTCAGACCTACATCGATATTACCGAAACTTTCGCCGTTTTGCAGCTAAACATATATTTCGAGTTACCGGCTTTCATTAACGTTATCGTATTTTGTTTGTTACGTTCTGTATCTTCACTCCATAGGACGGTATTTATCCGTATAAGGGAAATGAATTTTTAAAAATTTGTATTTTGACTCAGTTAGTTGGTATTAATAAATTTTTTTTGGTATTAATGCATTTTTAATTCTATAAATTATTTATTTTATATATTTTACGAGTCCATAGTTATCTTGTGTCTTTAGAGATGTTTTTTGTATGATACTTTACCCTCACTTTGCCAACTGTTGTAAATTTAATTTTGTTAAAATATACATCTATGGTTCACTAAGCTGATTTGGAAATGAATAGATTAGCCTTTCAGTTGATAGAATGAATAACTCAAATTTAAACATTTTTTATTGTTAATTTTAGTTATATTTCTAGTGGGAAAATTTATACCTTTATTCATAGTTCTATATTTCAACACTGAAATCACCTGCTTCGGAATCAACTTACTGTCTGTACAGATATTAGAAATTTTCCAACTAGAAATATTACTAAAATTACTACTTAAAAATGTTGAATTGGAGTCTGTCATTCTATCAACTGAAAGGCTCATATGTATATACGATTTCAAAATGATTAACGATTGACCGCCGGAAACTGTATAATATTCTAATCGAGCAGGAGATTCCAAAAAAAAAACTAACTAGTCAAAATGTGCTTGACGGAAACAATCAATAAATTTAGAATCGATAATAATAAAGATGAGTAATAATTTGTCTCAAATATTTGAGATTTTTTCTGGTTTAAAATATTACCTTTCGGCTTTAAAACACTTTCTGTTCAATTTGGCATCAGATCATCATGCCATTAGGGAGATAATGCGTACCAAAGAGGGTTGGATCTGGGTGGGACAATACCCTTGCTTGGCTATGCTGATGATCTGGTCCGGTAAAGAACTAGCGCTTGAAATAAACACGAATAAGACGAAATATATGGTTAGCTGCAAAAACGGATAAAGAAGGTTATATGTTTGAACACTTTAAGAAGCTTAGGTATCTAGGTTCTACGATAAGGTGGGAAGATGGAAGGAACTGGGTTTGGAGACGAACGATGAAGGGAGGTGTGTAATAAGCGATTGGTGGTATCGGCATCGAGCTTTCGGGTTCGCTAAGCCTTTTATTATAATTATATGTATATTATTATATTTTATTATATATATATAATAAAAGTCTACAAATTAATCTTGATATTTAGTGTTACATCTTCTTATTAGGTATTAAATAAGTAAAAACTTATTATATTTGTACCGTTTCAAAACATTTTGAATTGTTCTTAAGCGACTGTAGATGAAGAAGTGTATCATCGGAAGGGTTCATCATCAGTGTTAGGCCGCTTCTTTCTCCTCCTTTGTGTGAGATGAATTAATCATGGCGCCTAACTTCGGGAGGGAACTTCCCTCGGCTCGAACAGGAAGCAGCAGTTGTTCTAAAAAGTTAGCCCTGTACTCCACTTGTTCAAGTTTCCATCTCGAAAGAAACAGCTGATGTCTCCTTCTGAGGGGGGGGGGAGCGAACTCTCCTGAAAGATATACGAGCATAGCGTAGCCCACCTCTCGTCTCTACCATACTCTTCATCACTTTACTTACAGAAGAACAAAATTGACTATTTTATATTTTTAAATTATAACGTAAAGGACTGTCCTAACTATACCAGAAAAATTGCCAACTTAGACATTTCTAGATTCCTCAACAAGCCACTAACCGAATTTAAAAATTTTATCATGTTCAGAGAGAATCACCGATGATAACCATCGAAGCTTTTCACCCTGTTAGCTGAAATAAAATAATAAATAAATACAAATTATAACTTCTTTTCACACTTACGTGCATATGCCTCGTATGTCAGTGTAATAAAAATCAAAATTAATTTAAAGTCATGTCATTATTTCCTGTATCTCCAGCACATTTACTGATTATCTACAATAAGTTGAACAGGTGCGAATACATTTTTATAGACAATATTTAAAGGTCAAAATTTAAAACCTATGTAAAAAAAAATATAACATTAATGTAAAGGTGCTTTCTAATAAAATGCCTTTAGGCAAGTTTCATCTAAATCTTTATTGATCTTTTTTCATGCCCCTACCTCTCCTTTTCTTTTATACGGTATTTTTCTGGTCCATGGGAGTTCATCTCCATGAGAGAGAGAGCTGAGGATGAATATGAATATACCAGAGTTAAGAGCCTCAGCACAGGGACTCTAACTCGTAATCTTCAGTTTTCAGTCTATCACATTGTCGAGCAAAGCGTGTTTTGAACTAAGAAGCAATAGAAAAACATTCGGCTATTGATGGAATACAGAGCACCCGATAGCTAATAAATAAAATAAAGTAAAGTAAATCAGTCCACACGGAATTACAGTGCACCGAAACGTAAAACTGGTGGATCCACCCTATTTCTGATTTGTTTGAAATAAACTTATTTAAAGAGTATTGTTTTTCTCTATTTTGAACTTGGTGTCCATCTGTTTTTGACCGAACCATTTTCTGTTGTTTTTTTCAACAGAAATTGAAGAAATTTTGGTTTAGCGCTAATGTCGATTTTACATATTTGTCTGTTTGTGTTCTTCATCCACACAAAAGTTCTTTGACCAATTTTACGCCTTGTTTCATGTTCAATTGATAATTGCAATAATAATAAAAAGCTTAGCGAACCCGAAGGTTCGATACCGACACCACTAACCTTCAGATCGGCTTTAACCCTTACCAATACCCTTTAACCTTTACCAATCGGTACAAAAAATGTTAACCTTTTAGGAATTCTTTCGTTACTAAGCCCAACAATTTTACAAGCTCATTTGATTCTACAAGATGCAATCACCTGAATTGTATTAACTAGTAATTGTCAGAACTCTCTGGTTAACTCATCCTTCTTCGGTCCTAATATTCTACGCAATACTTTATTTAAAAAATTTTAATTTTCGCGATAAGGGTCGCAAGCTTGGTTGTTTTGTCACAGAAAAATAACAAGTATTTCTGAGCTTCAGCATAGCCTTAAAATTAATCTCCTCTTCAATTTCATTTTTTCTAGATACCTAACTTTTTTACGTGTTTAAAGATATTACCTTATATATAGATTACATCGGCAATATCCTTATTTTTGCAGCAAACAATATATTTTGTCTTATAATAATAAATAATTGCAATAGGTTAGGCCAAATGCGATTTCTAACACTTTTTCTGTTGTCTTTAAATTTTCTAGGAATACTTACATTTATAACAATACCTGTTTTTAATGTTTTTTCCTTTGCGACTGTGTTAACGGCTTCCAATAAATTTAATTGTTTTTTTTTAGAATAAAATATATCTTTAAAAATATAAACGTTTAATTTGTTTTTATTTATCAAGATTTATATTAATAACTTGAGGTTTGGTAAACCTCCAAACGGGCCTATAAATATCTGTTAAAATATGAAATATACCGAAAATTTTATCCGATTACAGAATATCTTCTTTAACCTATGAGATAGAAAAAATATTAATAACTGTCTAGAAGTGTGCAATATTTTTTAAAAAAATTGTACTTAAGGTTTGCTGAGTTTTAATAAAATACTATCCACGATTTTGTCCCACGATGAAACCTTACTGCTTCTCTCAAAGCGAATAGAAACTAATCGCGAGTTGAAGTAAGTTCGCTGACAGCAGGCAGCCATGTTGTTTCCATGTTCGACAAAGACAAGGCCCCATGAACCTGTTCCCGGACAGTCGGCCGGTACATTCCAGGATGACACAAGAATGGACCCGGAGTTCCAGACGAGTTGGGCTGAGTGGGCAGCCCTTCCCAAAGGTCACTGCAGGTAGTCTGGAATGTTCCAGGCCTCGGGTCTTGCCTGAATTAGGCCGGTCATCTTGCCCTCATCGGGGATCAAATTGTTCTCGGCTTCCGGCTCCTCTTTATAGGCTATTAGTTTTCATGAAACAAAAAAAAAAAAAAAAAATTGAGGTTTTGTTATGTGTAAAGGATGACAGCTACTGTCACCGTTTAAACAGTAGAGCAGTGTGGCATTTGCTGTCTTGGTAGTATTCGTACCTCTATCAGGTAGGGATGGGATATCGAAGGCCGGCCCAATACTTATATTGTTATCGGCCTATAACTATCGATACGATCAAAATTACAGACTTGAAATATCGATAGTCGATATTTTCACTGATATAAACCATTTTTAAAATATAAATATCGAATCTCTAGCTCGCAGATTCATCAAAAAAGATGTTCTTTTCCTCTTCTCAATTCTTCTAACCTCCATTATAAAATTAATTTCCTAGTTCCTGTCCACCTTCGTCATCCTCAACTTTTTTGCATAAATATCTATTCAACCAATTATACCTTCCAATGCAAAGATCAACTATTAAATATTCAATTATGCCACAATAAATGTATTTATTGAAATTTACAATTTTATTATATGACAAATACAACAAGTAAATCTGACTACAGCGACATGGCACGTACAACATGAAGAGAAACTATCCATATATTAGAAAATCACGAGGCCATCATCTTTTCAGACGGCTCGGAGTGTTATCAGGAATAGAAGAGGAAGCAAGTTTAGAAACGAGAGGGTTCGGATGGTTGAGAAGTTTATTTTGGAAGGATAGATATCTGAATTGGGCCAAATCGAAGACATATGGAACATTAAGGTCAGTATGGATGATTTTATTTGTGACAAAGTAAAGAGCATTGAGGATTTTATGATTGTAAGGATTGGATACGAGAGGAATTTAATGGTTTAATTGAGCACCAAAGCTCGATATCATAAATCCAGATAGGTCTTAACCACCCTCAATCTAAATCGAAAGTCTACGCCTATGGTTTATAGCTATTTTTATTTTTCGTATTTGCATCCTTAACTTGTCATGGACTGGGTTGGATCTAGTTTTTCTAGCCGAGACATTGCAACGTATGTAATAAATAATGACGTGACACTTGCTATCTGAAGTGAAATCTACTTTTATAGTGATGACAGTTTATCTCAGTGGAGAGACTGAAAAAACCTCGTTTGATTTTTATTTTGATTTAAAGCAGTATTTTGTTCAAAGTGTAAAGTAGTCGTTTCAGAGCTACGAGGTATTATTTTTTAGCCATATATAGGTTTTCTTATCATACTTCGGGCTGGTAAAAACATTTTTCTTACAAATTCATCCTCGTTAGAAATTTTTAAACATGGTAGATGTTAGGTATTTAGATATCGGGCCCCGAGGGGGAGGGGAGGAGCTGTACCGTACTGGTACCGGTAGCGACACTACAAACGAAGCAACGAATTGCAATCAGGGGGACTTGTTCAGGCCTTGCGGCCCCTGTAGCTGCTATAACCTGTTTAGTGCTAGCACACCACCACACTGCTACGGGGCACCTTTTATCGTGTCGTGTCATTAATTTCAGCCCCCATCTTTCTTCCTTAATTAACCATAGCTGGGTATGGTAATAATTCTTATTACTTCTTCTTTTAAAAAATTTAAAATTCACCATCTTATCAGTTTTTTAATTAAGTGGAATTCATATTCTTGGCATATTATCGAAGCATCATATCTGGGAAAAATTATGAAATATATTTTAAAATTATACGCTTATTTGCATGTTGACAAAAGGTCTCGGGACCACTGCCGATTCAGCATTCGAGGAGGATTGTAGGAATGGCTGAAGCAAAGTTTTTGTCCTATTTAACTTAACGTACGCTAGATTAGGTAAGATTGTAATATAAGATTTACTAAATGTTTAATATAATGTTTTACTCTCCTCAAAACTTGACGAATTTTGACATACAGCTAATAATATTGACAAATTTTTATTTAGATAATATAAATTGATATTCGTTTTATTACATATATTTAAACCAATGATATATTCACTATACATCCTTTCATCCACTGACCATTGTTCAAACCTAGCCAAGCTATATCGGTCTGAAAATTAATGAATATTAGGGGAGTATCTACGATCCGTAGTAGTCTAAAGCCTAAAGGCGGATCAACCCCCATTTTACAAATTATAAAACTGTAATTTACATGTATTCTTTAGTTCAGATTACATAATTTATTATCAATATAAAATAAACGAAACGAAACCACAGTTCGGACAAATTTTTCATTTCTTTTAAAATCTATATAGTGAATCGCGTCTTATTGCAAATTTTTATTATTGTATAATTATAATTATTCTTATTGAAAATTTGTAACCATAATAAGGGGGAAATAATTCTTGGGAAAAGAAGTGTGTTGTCTTCGTTTCAGTCCGTCCTGCTTTGTATACTTAAAATACAATATGACCCTGTCACAGAAAACCTTCCTTATATAATAGATATAAATAAATACGATCAGCTGACTGATACATTATATTAATACAGTATACACGATATGGTTTAGCTAAGGCGATGCTATAAGCAGTTAGGGCCATGCTATACCTCGTCTCGGCCCCTCCTGAATTATGGATGCCGCGAAAGAATTTTTATTTCCTCCAGCGGCTCCGATCCTTCCAGCCGTTCCAGGGCTTATCCTTCGGCCACTGCCTGCTGGATCCGTCTTCTGTCGGGGTGGGGGATGTATCCAATGATGTATTTAGACAAAGTAGTCGCAGGTTTCGTAACAAGCAGTTGTCATTATGAAAAACTTCATTCCTGAAAGATCTAACACAGAGTAAGATGGTGGACTATCAATATAATTCAAATCTTCTAATAACCACTATATAACTGATAAATAAATGACATGATATGAATTGATAAAAACTAGAGAAAGCTCCAATAATACATTAAAAAAAATAAAGCAGTTCAACTTTTAAGTGTTAAGTGTTACTTATGTGATACATTTAAAAAATAACTATTTGGAAAGTCGGAATAATCCACTTTGGACATTCTCCAGAGAATAATCTTATTTATTATTTCTGAAAGACTATTGAGTCCTCAATAGGACAATAATAAATAGGACAACAAGATCTTCTTCACATGCGAAAATAGTCACTCCCTCCCAAATTTTAAGAAAAAAAGTTATGAAGGAAAAAAAAGATTCTTTGCTAATATCTCAAAAGTATGTATTTTTTATCGATTGCAGGATCTGAAATTTTACTAAATTCCTTAAAAGACAAAAAACAAAATTTTAAAATTCGGACCATTTTCACTAAAGATACTAAATTTTTTATTCCTTGGTCGAATACAATATTTCATTTAAGATAATAGACCAAAATACTTGTACAAATAACTTTTCGAGGGCCTATTTTCACCCGCTGAATATTATCAAATATGTTCAAGATAAGTAATCAATAATAGCATTTTCTATATAATTAAAAAATATAAAATGTAGCAATGAGAATGTCTTTAAGAAATAATGAAGAGTCCATTAGATTTGATATAGATCAAAATGTCTTCCTCTTTTATTATTCTACTGCAATTTTTTCCTAGGCTGATATATACTTCATCATTCCTTAAAAATATTTTTCATTGCTACATTTTATATTTTTTAATTATATAGAAAATGCTATTATTGATTACTTATCTTGAACATATTTGATAATATTCAGCGGGTGAAAATAGGCCCTTGAAACGTTATTTGTATTTTGGTCTATAATGTTAAATGAAATATTGTATCCGACCAAGGAATATAAAAGTAATTTCCTCCTCATATGTTACATAGGATCTTCTTATTTGCATATTATTTTGCTGTTTCTTCACTAATTAATATATTCTGAGAATATTCGCACAGGCCAACTAGTTCTCAATAAATTATAGATAATTCAATGATATCATGAATAATATGTATTACGAAAGGAAATAATTCTTTTTTTTTCTCAGTCGATCCACATTAGTTCAATCATAATAACAAATCAAACATGTGTTAATTACTATAGGATGTATCTTTGCTAATAATAGTACCATTTCGATTATTCATTTTATGTATTGTAGAGAATGAGGTATTTTCAAATAATTGTATACTGTTAGTTGTACATAACTATAAAAAAGATGTACTTTTTGAGTTAATTGCAAACAAATTTTTTTTTCCTTCATAATTTTTTTCATGAAATTTTGGAGAGATGTAACTATGATTTGTCTCTTCCTTACGAACCTCATTCAACCTCATTACCTCATTCAACAACATCCATCGCTCCTGAGAGTTCGAAATGAGATCCTTATTGTTTGCATAAAGATTAATTGTAATAATAAAAGCGAACCCGAAGTTTCAATGTTGGCATCATCATTCGCAGTTTTCACAGCTCCCTCCACCTTTTGCCATCTAATAGACCTCATATATAAAAGAAAAATAAATATTAAGAAAGGTAGATACCCAATCAATATCCATGCAGAATTGTTACAAAAAAAAATTGGAGAGATATATTTGCTCTTCCGTTGGGTCTACCATTGTTTGCATTAGTTAGATCTATCTTAATTGGAAGCTGATTCCACATATTTTACTCTTTTCCAATACTCCCTCAATTATAATCTCTTACCTATATGTGGATACCAGCTAGTTAATTATATTGTATATTATGTTTTATTTTTTAAAAAACCAGCAGAGATGGAGTGACTTGCTGAGTCTGGAGTTTGATTAAACAAAGCCTTATATTGTAGAAATTCCTAAGGACAAAAAAATCTCGAATGTTCATTCAAACAATAAAACTCAATACAAATAAAACAAAATATAAAGGAAGGAGATGGTCCGGAGTTGCGGTCATAAATAGGCTAAATAGTGGCAAAACTATTTTATTGAAAGCCGACGTTTCGACCCGACTTTGCAGGTCTTCATCAGGGAGGTGTGTTCATCTAGGGGTTTCACTTAGAACTGAAGGACCATCTCCTTCTTTTATAATGCAACGGTCAACTATTAAATATTCAATATAAAACAAAATATATATTTTTGCTGCTAAAAGAGTGATGATAACTAGCATAATAGACATAATAGGGAATATTTTTTAATAGACAGAAAAAAATTGCCTATACGATAACTATAAAAACGAAATTGAAAAATTAAGGCTAAGTTTAATGCTGGAATGAATGTTGTTTTCAGGTTTTACAAAAATTACTTGGCTCATGCCTTCAGTTCCGAAAGTTAAAATTATAATTAACAAAACTATTATATTATTAACGTTGAATAGTAAAAGTGCTTTATTTTCAAAAATCTAAAGGTGTTGTTCATCCGTTAATAGTTTTGAGAATTCTAATTTTTAACTTATAGTTCTTACTAAGTTAATTTTATAAAACTGTTAGTTACTTTCAAATCTATATAAATGAGCTATGCGTACATTTGTCCCGAATTGGGTTGTCTTGGGGAGATCATTTTTATTTAGTTGATTTTTCTCATTAGAAAAAAATTATTTATTTATTATAAATAGCTGATTATTAGCCGATAAATTATTATTAATAATATTTATTTTGAGGTTTATTATATTTATTTATAAATAGTTGAGCACATACCGTACGTCTTGCTTTTAGAATGTCGGTGTGTTATGTTCTAATTATAGTCCGTATTGTACTTTTCGGTCCTGAATGGATGAAATGTCGAATAGCTAAATTTGAAGAAGCTACGAATTTTGAAATAATAAGCTAACAATATATATTCTTTTTTACTTTTCACTCACATTATTTGTCAAGTTAAAACTTAGTAAATAGAAAGGCACTGATGTTCTATTAAATATAAACAGCGGCTAACTACCTCGAAAACTTTCGCTAGAGCAACGAGATAAACTTTTGATCCCTCGGAGGAAGAACAGAAGACATCAAGAACCGTTTAGCGGGGAGCGGTTCCGATCTCTATCTCACCTCACAAATTACTCTACTCATAACTTCATCCTAATCTAAACTGATAAAGTTCCTGTCACGGATAGTTCATAATAACTGGAACGGTTATCGCTAAAGTAACAGGAACAGGTAATACTCGTGGGAATATTAAAAAATATTTAAATGGTAGTCCTGAAAATATCCTTTTCTCATTTCTTTCATATTATGGTGACTTCTTTTAAAAACAAACTAATCTAAATAAGATAGATATCTAATTTGCATTGTCTACATTTTTAAATTTATAGATTATTATCAGGAAAATTAAATAAATGTCTATGAAATATATTGTATAAATATTTTTAATGTATATTATTAAATATATTTCAAAAATATAATTTAAAAAGTCACCTGTTTTGGTGGTGTTATACTTTTGAGTATGTATTTGTGAATTTCAATCTTATTCGTTAATAGAAAAGAGTAAGTACATGGAAATGAGAGATGCTCCGATATATTGATTTATATCTTCTGTTGATGATATATCTTATATAAGGGTCTTGAATTACAGTAAATAAAAAGTTAACTATATTTTGGCTACATGTTGGGACTTTATTCTTCTCTACTACAAAAACAGGTTCATTGAAAAAAAATATTACTAAATTAAAATCACTACTTTGGAATATTGTTTCAGCAAGTATCATATAATATGTTATTCTTACGAGTAATTAGTAATAATTATCTTTGTTTCAACACTGCCCATTATATTTCTTAAAATGAAATCCCAAAATGATGATTTCTCATTTAAAAAAAAAAAGTTGAATTTCAAGAGTAATTTTTAATATAAAAGCGTTTCTTTTGAATTATTAAACATAAAAGCTCTATGATGGCTCAAATTGAATGGTGCACAAAGTAGTTTTAAGATATTTTTTTTTATTTCGGCTAAAGTGCTCTTTCAAACGAGAAAAAAAAAAAAACAGATTTTGAATCTGTCTGTTTTGTTGAAAATTTTCGGGTGTACAGTTGGCTTAAAAAATAATTCGAAATTTACGTACCTTCTTCTCCTTCCACTTTGAGTTGACAGATCCGAATTGATTAATGGAGATGGACTTACAACGAGGTATGAAGAAAAAGTTTTCTTCAAATAAGTCAAACAATTTCGACTAGTCTCTTTAACCGAATTAGCTAAGCTACTTCTTAACAGTAAGCCGAAAATATTCAATCGGTTCAAGAATATTTATGTTACAACTATATAATAGAATATTAAAGGCAATCTATTTCATTCGAATGACTCAATTGTTTGCGTATTTGGAGTTTTGGATATTTTCTCGTATAATTTTAAGTAAAATATGAAATAACGCTGGGGTTCTCAGCCAAAAACTGTAACATCCAGTGAATATCATTTTAAAATAGATCTATTATCTTTAGCCTATAATCAATTGTGAATTTTCAATAATTTTGAATTACTTTCCTTCTAATACCATCTTTCTTTTGTAGTAAGTTGCAACAGATATGTATTATATTTGAGTAATATCCTGTGCCTATACTTCTAACCTTATCATCTACTCTTGTTACCTCTTTGGAAGAAAACGGAAGTGACGTGGATGTCCATATCGAGAGATGAAAGACTAATTGCTGACTTGTCGCTTTCTTGTCGCCCCTCCCCCCTGCCTTAGTGTTCCTGTGTATGTTCATTTTCGCTTTCGCTTCCTCTGGGACTGTTTTCTATCGACTGATTATTAAACAAATGCTGTTTCTTCTAAGTGGACACCCTTTGAAATCCAGGTTTATTTTTACAACTTTATTAAATAGATTTGTACAAATATATGAATCTATAGTAAGAACTGGTGCTAGTACATCTCCAATATTGGCTATCAGGTTCACATCCAATGACAGACACCTCCACACTTCCATCTGCTATTTAGGTTAGGTTTCATTACCGGCCTTTTGGTTAGTTATTAAAATTATTTTTGTTAAGGAATTTCTACTACTGTGGTTTTCCTTGACCTAAATTTCTTTTAAGATATTTTTTTTATTCTATACTTTTTACTGCATCCAATGGCATGTCCCACTAGGCTTTTTCTACCTCTTCTTTGCAATTCACTTTTGCTCTTCCTTTTGTCCTGCTTCTAGTCTAGTCAATGAATGCTGCAAAAGAGATGGCCAGGGAAAGAAATGGCGGCGACACAATTTTTGACTTTGGGACGTTGTTCGGACTAGCGAGGAGGTTAACATACATTTAAGGTTAAAATCAGGAAAACTATCCATCGCATCGACAAAGTTTCAGCTGATAAATTTTCCAATATGATTGATTATATTCTTTTCTTTGCTACCTAGCTTAGTTTCGGAGATATCCATTTGACTGAAGGATGCCTTCGATGAAATTAACGCTGAGTTTAGGAACTTGTCCTAATTTAATTATAATGAGTGCTACGCTACATTTTATAATATAGTCCGTGGTACAGACCCCTTTTTTATCGAACTGTTAACAGACGCCTGAAACTTGGCAAATAGTTTTATCTCATCGTAACCTACAACTATTTTATTTACGAAAAATTTAGTAATTGGGGCGTTTTCAATTTGGAGGGGAACAAACTTTGTCTATTTAATTAGGTAAAAAACTCATAAATACACATTTGCTTTCTACTTGGATCGTAAGATAATTTGGTAACAAAGTCGAGAAGGTGGCCTTCAAAAATGTTGAGCCGTTTGGCGGCACCTACACCTCCAAATTTTCAACATAACGAGGTTATATAGGACAAACTGCCCAATAGTTTTGTAGGCCAAATTTTTTATCGATTTTATGATCAATTTATCTTACGATCCTAGTAGAAAGCAACTGGGTATTTACGAGTTTTTAGTACCTAATTAAGTAGACAAAGTTTGCCCCCCTTTAGATTTAAAGCGCCCCAATTCCAAGATTTTTCTTAAGTAAAATAGTTGTAGACTACTATGAGATGAAGCTATTTACTAAGTTTAGGCGCATGTAATAATAAATAAAAATAATTTGATAAAAAGGGTACCACGGACTAAAAACTACATAACAAAAGTTCTAAATAGGTAAAAGATTGAGGAGACTAGGTAAGGCAAATAAATATCTATTAGGCCTTTAAAGCCAATAAAAAAAACAACTATGTTTTCTCATTTATAGATAATATCGATATTTTCATTCGGACCTGGTACTTATAACGATACATCGATCCATACATAGTAATCCTAATTTCTTTAGATGTTTAGTTGTGTTAAATAAAATATTTGTAGGTTACGATGAGATGAAGCTATTTACGAAGTTTCAGGCAGAGGTTAATAATTCGACATATAGGGTTCTGAAACACAGACTAATACGTTGAAATTTATTAAAACTCCTGACTGATGTTGATTTCTGTTTCTTCCATTGCGGGATAAATTATAAAATAATGAATATGTATAAAATTAATAATGAGTTAGTAATATCTTTGAGGTCAGCCATACTTTAATATCCTAAAGATGCAGAGAAAGGCAGCCATCGATCAGCCGATGGTCTTCAACGCAATCGCTCCGGCACGACAGCTCGCTACCTGGTACGGCCTGGGCCGTGTACTCTGCACGAAATGTCGCGGCACGGAACTGAACCGCCTCCAGGGGGTACCAACTTCAGGGTACCGACTTCAGGGTACCAACTTCAGGGTACCGACTAATTAGTTCTGTCTTCAATTTAACCTTTGTTGGCATCATATCTCAACGATGAAAATATTTACTTTATGGATTTTGTTCATAGTAATCGCCAAAGTAGGTAATGTTTTTTCTCAAGTCTTGTAAGTTTTGTTATATCATTATTTATTTATTTTTTTACCCACACACTAGTGTGGATTTTATATTTCCGTACCGTAGAGGTAAACCTCACAATGCCCATTTTTATATTTGTTGAGGAGAGCCAATGATCCATAACTTTCAGCTATTAACATTTTTTTTCTAAGTTACTAAATAATTTAACAAAAAATGAACATGGCTTTCTTTACTTCCGGGCACAAAATTTAGCCTTCTTACAGTACCAGTTTTCATTTCGGTTAACACAAGCGTATGTATGCCATGGTTAATAATAGTAATAATAATAAGGTAGTGCATCAAGCTATGGCTCAGAAACTCATACTTATAATAGTGAAGGTTAGCATAGAGATTGAGCACAAGGTAGTAGCGGAAAAAAAGAGAAAGTACGTAGAATTGGCTGAAGAGATCAAACAATTATATCATTTAAAGGAAACCCGAATTCTGCCAATTGTAATCTCGTGCAACGGACTGATACCGGAAGAAACTGTATCTTCTCTGCGACTACTAGAACTACCAATCGATCGAAAGAATGCAACAAGCGGTGTTGTTGGGAACAGCAAATATTGTCAGGTAGCTTACAGAAACTACAATAATTTACTTAATATAACTTAAACACCATTGTATATGTGGAAAATAAAGAGGTAATAATAATACTTAATTATAATATTTAAGGTCGCTTACAGAAACAAAAGCAGATTCCTGGTTCGTAAACAACCAAACTTTACATAAAGACTTAAAACAACCAACTATCCACGACCACTGGCGGATCTATGGGGGGAGGGAGGGAGCTTTCGGTCTGAAGCCCCCCCAAAATGGTAAAATATTACCATGTTTTACAGAAAAAAACATCTCATAAAGTATTCTTGTTCGTGTAATTATATTTAATAGGACTTCAAGAACCACTTAAACACTATATAGGTAATCAATTTTTTTTTCAAATTAATTATCGTATATGTATATGAAAAAAAAAAATCTTTCGGGCTGAACCCCCCTAAAATTAAATCCTGGATCCGCTAGTGTCGACGACCAACACATGCGTACTCTTTAATCCCAATTTCATATTAAATTACTCTGACGCAACAATAAACTTATAAATCATATAGTCACATCCTCACCAGAAAGCGTCTGAAAAGGAACTGGGTGAAAGATCTCCTTTTCTGATTTAAGGAAATAAATAATGACTAGTAAGATTTTATTTTTTATTCTTTATATAAAAGTGTATATTGGTCTATCAATACAAATAGCTTTAAGTATCTTGTCAGTGCTAATTTTCTTGTTTATAGTTTCGTTTGTTTTGTATATAGATTGTTTTGTAGTATTTTTTTTTCGATTGATTTTATTCTCAAGGGACTGTGTCCCAGAATAAAGTTATTTTCTATCTATCTATCTAAGAGGTGCCGTTGTCGTAATATCTTTCCTCGTGCCTAAAATGCCATTATCATCTCTTATCCGAACAAATCTGCTGATTGCCACTTTCATGACAAGATGCGGATGAAGGAGGTCTAAAGAGTAAAAAATAAGGCCGAAATGTTAACAATGAATGCCTCTGCAACGTGAAAGGCTAGATGATACAGAGAATATTGTAATAACATAACAAAGATGCGATAGAGCTTCATAAAGGTAACTGGAAAGATATAGTCAGCGGTGGAGATAGCTGAATAAAGCCGGTCAAAGATCTATCTAAAGGTAATATCAGTAATCTCAAGAAAATAAATAAATATACATATGAATAAATGTTGGGATTGTTAATTTGATGAGTAGACATCCCAAAAATCATTAAATCTATCAATAATAATTCAAAAATCTCATTAAAACATAAGTAACATTAAAATTAATAGAATGTTAGGCAAAATTGTGTTTGGTTTTTACGTATTGTACCAAAAATGGATAACGTTTAATCCGACACAGATACTAAAAATGTCTTTTAATATGACAAAATTAAAATTAAAGTCTTTTAATATGACCCCCTCGCGCGGGCTCATTACCGCGTATGGGGAGCGTCCCACGGGTGGCGGATGTGGGGATGGTCGGTGGAAATTCCTTGGAAGTTCCTCCCGGCTAAGTCCGATGGACTCGTTGACCAACAATGAGAGGGGCCCTCCAGACTTGCTGGAGGGAGGGGACCTCCAGACTTGCTGGAGGTAGGGGCCCACCAGACTTGCTGGAGGGTGTGACGTAGGATTGAACGCCCTACTCACATATCTTTAGTTCACCAAACACCACAAAAAGTCATGGATCTCCCTAAGGTAAAACGCTCATTATCCGGAGGTAAACTAGTCCCCCGTTCGGGTCTCCGGGTGAGGACTGCTTTAGGGGATTCATGATGCAAGTTGAAATATAGGGATTTGAATATTGGTACGTGGAACGTAAGGAGTTTAAACACAGCAGGGGGGCTAAAATCGGTCGCGAATGAGGTAAATGGGTACAATTTGGATGTCGTGGCTCTGCAAGAGGTTCGCTGGCCAGGGGAGGGCTCGATGAGGGAAGGAAAGTACACTATTTGGTACGGAGGAAGCGGGAATCATTGTTTGGGTACCGGGTTTCTAATTAGGAGTAGGTTACTATCCGCTTTGAGGGACGTACAATTCTTTAGTGATAGAATTTCGGTAGCTACATTTCAGGGACGTTGGTTTAAAATCGCATTAATAAACATACATTGTCCGACCGAAGACAGTGACGATGAAGTCAAAAGTGAATTTTACGATAAACTCGAATGGGTTTATGATAAACTACCACGAAACTACATGAAAATAATTGTAGGTGACGCGAACGCAAAGGTAGGAAGGGAAGAAGTTTATATTCCGACGATTGGTAAAGAAAGTTTGCACGAATATAGTAATTATAATGGGATCCGTCTGATAAACTTTGCCATCTCGAAAAACCTGATAATTAAAAGTACGACGTTTAAACACAAGGATATTCATAAATATACTTGGACATCACCGGATTCGCAAACACGAAATCAAATCGATCATGTCTTGATACAACAGAGCTGGCAAAGCAGTATAATTAATGTACGGTCTTATCGCGGAGCAGAATGTGGGTCGGACCATGAATTAGTAATCGCGAAACTTCGACAAAAACTTAATATAAAAAAGAGAAAAGAAAACCGTTTCGATTTTGAGAATTTTAATTTGGAAAAATTAAAAAATCCGTCAATTAGAAACCAATTCGAGCTAGATGTTAAGAATAGATTTGAAGCTTTAGAGCCACGAGGATATTGACAAGTTATGGATAGAGATCAGAGATAATATTAAAGCGGTCGGTAACTCGTGTCTAGGAAAAAAGGAAAATAAGAATAACAAACCGTGGTTTGATGAAGATTGCTTAAACATGTGTGAAAAAAGAAAAGCCGCTAAATTAAAAGCTCTAAATAATCCTAGCGAAGACAATCTGGAATACTTCCGAATCTCAAAGAACGAAACGACAAAATTGCTCAAAAATAAAAAAAGGGAGTATCTTAAAAATAAAATAATTGAAATAGAAACTAATAGAATCGAAAATAACGTAAGAGACATGTACAAAGGTATAAACAGATCACGTAAATATGTAGGGCCCGTAACGTCTGGAATTAGGGATGATAATAACAATATTCTGACCGATCCGGCTGACATATTGAATAAGTTTAAGGACCACTTTGACAATATTTTAAATACGGGAAATTATGATCTGTGTCCTCCTTCTGAGTACCAGAGTGCTGAACCGTTGATAGAAGAACCAAGTAAAGAGGAAGTTGAAGTAGCTATCGGAAAATTAAAATCATATAAAGCAGCGGGAATCGATAATATTCCTACTGAACTAATTAAGGCATGCGGAGAAGCTGGAGTTTCTAAAATACATCGGTTGGTTAAAAAGATCTGGGTGAACGAGAAATTACCTGAAGAATGGAAAGAATCTATTCTTATTCCGATTCACAAAAAGGGTCCGAGGACGGATTGTAATAACTATCGAGGAATTTCACTCCTTCCGGTATGTTATAAAATATTCACTTTAATCTTAACCAGTCGAATCACGGAATACGCCGAGGAAATTATCGGAGACTACCAATGCGGATTTAGACGGAATCACTCGACTATTGATCAAATATTTTCTTTACGGCAAATATTAGAGAAAAAATTGGAGTATAACGGTATTGTTCACCAGCTGTATATAGATTTTAAAAAGGCTTACGATTCTATTGACCGCCAGAAACTGTATAATATTCTAATCGAGCAGGGGATTCCAAAAAAACTAGTAAATCTAGTCAGGATGTGCTTGACGGAGACACTCAATAAAGTTAGAATCGGTAATAATTTGTCCGAAAAATTTGAGGTTCGTTCGGGCTTAAAACAGGGGGATTCTCTTTCGCCTGTCCTGTTCAATTTGGCATTAGAACATGCCATTAGGGAGGTAATGCGTACCGAGAAAGGGTTGGATCTGGGCGGGACAACATCCGTGCTGGGCTATGCTGATGATCTGGTACTGTTAAGCGAAGACGTTGAAACTATAAAACTAAATACGACAACGTTAATGAAAGCCGGGAAAGAACTAGGACTCGAAATAAACGTGGATAAAACAAAATATAGCTGCAAAAATGGCGATACTACTGGTGATATCGATATAGATGGTAATATGTTTGAACAGGTAGATAAATTTAGGTATCTAGGTTCTACGATAACTAGAAAAAACGAAATTGAAGAAGAGATTAAGGTTAGACTGAAGGCGGGGAATGCTTGTTATTTTTCTGTGACAAAACTACTTAGTTCGCGCCTCTTGTCCCGAAACTTAAAAATTAGAATCTATAAAACAATTATCTTACCTACAGTTCTTTATGGATGCGAAACTTGGCCGCTTACATTAAGGGATGAGCAGCGTCTTAAGGTTTTTGAAAATAAAGTATTGCGTAGAATATTCGGACCGAAAAAGGATGAGTTAACCGGAGAGTTCAGACGGTTACACAACGCCGAATTGCGTGAGATGTATCCGGGTAATATAATTGAGGTAATTTCATCGCGGCGAATCAAATGGGCTTGTAAAGTTGTTGGACTTAGTAACGAGAGAATTCCTAAAAGGTTAATATTTGCTGTGCCGAATGGTAAGCGTCCGAGGGGTAGACCGAAGCGAAGATGGGAAGATTGCATTAAAGCCGATCTGAAGGGACTGGGTTTGGACGGCGAACGGTGGAGGGAGGTGTGTAACAAGCGATTGGTGGTGTCGGCATCGAACCTTCGGGTTCGCTAAGCCTTATTATTATTATTATTATTAATATGACAAAATGTCGCGGTATGTTTTACTCCTTCAAGGGGTTCCGATAACGATGCCGCGTCAAAAAAAGTTAAGGACATGTTTTTGTGAGAGCTTCATATATTTTATGTTGTAAAATTTTATATTCTACTTAATTTTACACTCACCAATCGGAAAATAGTTTCCCATCTTTTTCTACCAGTCTTTTCGTACCCTAGATTACCACTGGTGGTCCAATAACAGCAACATGGAGCATTTTACTTCATTGAAGCAAAGTAACCCACATCGACTGAAATTAAAGTATTATTGAAATATTGCTGGGCTTAGTTTAAATGATTTCAAACAGCAGGAAATAGCATGATGAGAACTTGAGGGACAAGTTCTATCAAATATATACCTGATGATTAATTTGATTATCACTTCAAGTTTATTTTAACCTTGCAATAATACACTAATTTAAATTTGCAAGTAGCCAAAATTAAACGAGGTCCTTACTCTGACTGGATGACCGACATAATATCCTCTCACCCCAGTTCCTGCCAAACAAAGGAACCGCAGGGTAATTTTCTGCTAAGGAGCTAACAAGATAATCGGAAATCGTTCAGTGAGCGGCTGGTGAGAGTGCCCTGGCAGCCAACCGTGGCAGCGACTGTCGCACTATCAGGTTTTGCTTGACAGTTGACGCAGGTTCGAATCCGGCATGGGTGTGTTAAAATTTATTTCATGGTTGACCCTCGGAACGAATCTCGGCTTTCCAACGGTTACACTAATTTTGGATTTGGAGAAAATCCTGAGAAGTTATGAATGCTTTAGCTAAATGCAGGGACCATTTATCTCATATTTGTCTATTTAATATCATCGAAAAAATAAAATATTTTAAAATTCATTATTTTTTCTTTCTGAATTTCTGAAAATACACAAACAATATTTTATTTTTTATTCTCTGTAGGTAGCAAAATAAGATCTTGGATATAAAATATTCATTAGTTGCTGTAAATATATTATACGGAAGATGTTATTTTGCTACCTGCAAAGTTAATATCTTCTTAGTCTTGCCAGAAAATCGAAATGAAAAAATATATTTCTATTTTATTTTAAATTCTCATAATAAATTACCAGTTTGAGTGGGTTACTTTCAGTTATGTAGGCTCTTTAAAGTTGATCGCTAGGAAGATAATTCTCGCTTTGTATAATTTATAATTTGAACATAAAGTTAGCCTTAAAAAAATCATAGAGGACTCGAGAGTCTTATCGTAGCGAAGGCAAAAGAGCATATTTACTTAAATAAATAAGCAAGGGAAGGTGGACCACCAACAGATATTTTCTTGGGGAGAGCGACATGCCTTGTTTTCCCTTGGGTAATATTTTAAAGCATTTTTTTAGCTACGTAGATTTAAGGATTTAATTTATATTCTACCTTGAAAAATCTCTAAAACGAAATTATTTCACAAAGCGTTAATTTTGTTATGAATTATTCTAAAATTTATTATTTCAAAAATGTATCCCCTATACCCTAATTTCATAACTACTTTATGAATTAACATTAACATTAAGATTTATATTTGTTTTTTTTTTAAATTAAAACATAAATATTTTATATATTTTTTCTGTAAGCAATTTCAATCCTTAAAGTGGTAATCAAAATACAATTTAAATGTGATATTTTAAAATAATAATGAAATACTTTTTTCCCAAGTCTCATATACCATACTTTATAACATAATGAAATGATCGTAGAAAAAAAAAGTACTCATATATTGTTGCTTTTCTAATATAAAGTTCTTTATATAAGGTTTTGGCCTTATTAAATTCTGAGAAAGAGAATAAAATAAAAAACCTATATAATTTAATTTTTTTAGCGTTTATAATAAATTTCATTATTTTTGATTAAAATAATTTATTTGTCCTTGTTGAAATATCAGTGTTCTATTAGTTGTACGAATTCAGCCAGCTGTTCTATCATTGATAATATACTGTTACTAACATGATATTCCTATTGGTTAAGATAAAAATTATCTCTTAAATTAAACTTTTTATAATACAGTTAATTTTTATTTGATATATCGTCAGTGTCAATTAGTTACCGCATAACTACATGTTTTGATTTAGCTTTATTATATATCTTTATTACTTCCACTTACCTATATATGGAATATATAGTAAGGGACATTATTGCGATCGTGGAAATTTTCGAATCTCAGTTTTCAACGGAAATACATGTTTTGAGTTCTCCTGAGTCCAAATAACCAAGTCCCAAAAAATGGTCTGTGTGTGCATGTGTCTGTATGTATGTGACTGGTCTAGCACAAAAACGAAAAATCGTATGGAAGTGAAATTGCATATTTAAGGTTTGTATGTATTCGAAATGTTATATATACGTCTCAGCAACTTTTTCGTAAAGATTGACTGACCAGATGTTGCACTTCATATCCATGAAACACATTTTTACTATTTCTCAAATACGGCTCTAACGATTTTGATTAAATTATATCAGTGTAAAATTAAGCAGTTTTTAATATTATGCAAGTTTTATTCACATTGATGTTCTCTAAGAAGGCTTAAATGACTAATTTTCATATTATTAATTTCATATTAGCTTTCTCTAAAGTACCTTTAATTTTTTTATTTGAAACAATTAGCGATTTCACATTGATCTTTAATATAAAAAATAGTTAAATATAAAATATGAAGAAGTTTAATAATTAACTAAAAAAGAAATATGAGATCGTAATAGGAAATAGTTGTATTGAAGCAACCAAAGAAATACGAGCTCAACCAAGCTGGCCCGAAGATTAGAACAGGATTCCATACGTAACATGAGCATAATAAAAATACGGACTCCTACAATATTATGTACGTGTACATATGCGATTTTTCTAAATACTTTCATTTGTATTATTTAATATTTAGTTGTATAGATTACACCGATATAAATATTAAAATTTGTAAATTAAAATAAAAAAAAAAACATAAATCAATATAGCGTTGATAATTTTTACTTTCACTTCCTCTTGTTCTGAAAGTACTTATTTCTGCTAAGAGGGTGGTAAATGAAAGTTGTGTGATGCGCCCACCGCACCAGATTTTTTTCCTACCTTTTAATTAGTATAAATTAATCCTATTTTTTTTTCTACTACATACTATATGAAGAGAAGAATAATTGGGGTGATCAATCAAAATAGAAGGCAAAAATAAATGATAATATTTATTTTTACATATGCCGACGTTTCGACCTGAAGTTCAGGCCTTCATCAGGGCTGTCTCCAAAAGTTTTGCAGGGAGAATGCTTCTCCCTGTAACACTTTTGCAACAAAGCCTAAACTTCAGGTCGAAATGTCGGCATATGTAAAAATAAATATTATCATTTATTATTCTATTTCGACTGATCACCCCAACTATTCTTATCTTCATTATCCACGACAGTCGACCATTTACCAATTATGAATCTACATAGTATATGAATTGCTTATTTTAAAAATATCCTTAAATTAAACCTTTTTTTTTTTTTTTTTTGAACCTTTAGAAAAGTTGTGATCTCACAATGACTCCGACTATATCCCTTCCCCTTTCCCCCTTCTCCCCCGTTGAGCAGAAAGTGGGAAAACTGTTGGAAAGTTGGCGATATGGCTTTCTAGAAAGTACTCACTTCCCTTGGCAGCCACTCATCATCATGAATTTTGGATGCCATGTAATCACGTCGTCATGGAGGCAGTTTGTATTTCCTAAGTCCCCGATTTCCTTCTCTCCAGTGTTGTCGATGCGATTTATAATCGGTTTGATCGTGAAATCAGCCGTTTCTCTGCAATAAATCATTTTCTCTTGTATTATAACGATACTGCATTTAACAAAGACTTTAGGGAAGATGGAGTTTTAATTTCGAAACACAAAGCTTCGAAATAGTTCAATATTCAGTTGTTTAACCACTCGACTCTTTCGATGGGTAATGTGTGGGAGGTCTCATCAGCTTTATTACGGTTTCAAAAAGCTACCTCATTCTGTTGACCGGCTCGGATTGAATATCCTCCTGATTGACTTTCCGTAGAAGTATTTTAATTTTGTGAAAATATGCTTCTTATTAATTTAATAAAATCCGAACAAGTATTTTTTATCTTGTGAAATTTGGAGTTGATTTAATTTTAAAACAAAACCTCAAATTAATATTTTAAAACTCGGATATTTCTCTAAGAAGTTACCATGGACCGTGTAATATTTAGATGTGGTTGGGAGAATAACTGAGTTTGTTTGATGGTTACTTACAAGTATGGAATTCTTTTAACAACAGCGTGTAATAATTTTTAAAGAATTTGTAAAATATTTATTGTACAAGCCAACTGTCTGGACATGTCTCCTTTAGGGCCAAAAATAAAATCAGAGATACAAAATTGTAAATGAAATATACAAAAATAAATAACAAAAAGAAAAAGGAACCAATCAGAGTTCAATTTCAGACATAAAATGCGATATAAATTTGTCATAGAAATTATTTTTATTTATTTCTGTTAACATAGAAAGTAGGCAATGATGAAGGATGTCCAACTTGGCGAGGACTTTCTCGTTAGAAAGCTATGACTGGGTTCGAAACCCCATCTATGTAACCCTGCCTGTCATCAACTGTACCCTAGGGGGAGTATGATACACTTCCTCACTCTTGTACCTATCTTGGAGTACTCTCTACACCGTGAGGAACACCGGATCCTGGATACTTAAGGGATAGATACTGATTAGATATGAGAGCAATGCTAGATATCCTACCTCGCGATCTCGCTAGTCGATTACCTCATATCTAGCTCATAGCTATCGCCATGTTGAAAGGCGATGTTTTAAAAATTTATAAAATCCCTTTCATATTGTTTAGTGTTGTAAGAATAATGCTGAAATATTTAGTGAATATTATAATACACTAATATTGTTAAAAGTAATATCAACTCAAACTAATGAATTATATTTCGAACATTTTGAAATGTATGCAGGTTTTTGTGTTGTGTGCAACGTTGGGCAGGTTAACGTTCGTTACTTCAACATGGTATGATGACAAACTAAACGTAAAAAAAAATTATTTTATTTTAAAAAAAGCTTTTTTTGTTCTTCCCGTCCCCCCCCCCCATTCGAAATGGCCTGTGTCTATGATGGAAGGCATCCGACTAATATAGTATTCCAAATTTAAATATTCGTAGATATCAATTATCAATGTCGACGTAACCAATGAAATACTATTATAATATGTGGTATTTAATTTGATGCCCCCCTTCCCGACAAAATCCTTTTCTTATTAGGATCACGTTCAACCACCTGCATACCAAAAAGAAAACATTATTTAGTGAACTATTTATGTTACAGAAAATACAATTTCGATTTGTATCGAACAACGTGGGATTTAAATCCTAGAAATGTAGAGTAGCTGTAAGCCGATAAGTGAAAACTGAACGGAAAGGGGAGGGGGTGGATTTCCGGATATCAGGGGCCAATCGGGATAATGGATCTGGGTCCTTCCGTTTTTCCACCTCCCTCCTCCCCCTCACTCCTCACCCCAATCCCTCCGCCTGGTCCCTTATCAATGTCTCCTTCTTATCACCTGTGCTACCTGAAGGACGCTACGTTCTTCTAAGGTTCCAATCTCGAGAGATTTGTTTATTTTATTTTAAAAGAAAACTTTGCATCGATTATGCTGAATATCATTTGTTTTGGCTGAAACAAAAAAAAAATCATTTTAAACATTGATTAGTTTTGGCTCAATATTCCACACTTATTATCGCAAAAACATTAATAATAATCGACCAGTTAATTTGCATTCGATTGCCAACTATTTGACCTATCTTGTAGATCTTCATCGGGCAATCCTGGAAGATATTTGAAAGCTCTATAACTAAAGGTACGTCACAAATGTTACTTTACGTAATAACTTTTCCATGCCAACAGCTAACGACCATGTACTAACACACTCGTACCAGATATAGCTACAATTATATGTTAGGAGGCTCAAAAGAACCGGGATGAGGGATCTCCTCGCTTTTACTAAAAAGTTTACTAAAATAAGATAGGAATGGATGAGAAAGTAAAGTAAATGAAAGTACTCTTCCAAACCGAATACTCACTGATTATCAGTACTTGGGTGAAAAAATTAAGTTAAAAAAAAATATATAAAGGTAGGAAGAATCGTCCTTGTTCACTCATACTAACATAGTTAGTATGTTATTTCCATAACAACATACGGCCTAAGGTTAATAGTGTCAACCCAAAAATTGAAAAAAAAAAATTTCAAAGAAATTTATATTTTTTTCTTTCAATAAAAAAATTAGCGATGTTATGTTTCACTACAAAACAATTTACTTCACTCTCTCTCAAAGAGCGATATAATGTGAATGCGGTAATGATTGGTTGGAAATGAAGCGGTCGCCTGCTAACTGCCAATGACAACCGTTGTAATATGTAGACCCAAATAAAGCGGCCCTGCCATTGGCTAATTCATGCAAGGGAGACAAAGGATGCGGAAAATTGATTGGTAGAGAGAAATACTGGCTCACTTCCGACAGCTGCCCCATGTCGATTGGCACAGTTCTACTCTCGCTCCCAGAACTCGATTATTGTTGGAATTTATTGTTTGGGGTTGAAGATAATTCGGGCCGAAATATTGGAGAGCGGCCAAAAGGTTTCTACAAATTTATGAAGGCTTATTTAGAGCAAATATCTTAAAAAGTTTCCTTAACGGTTTCAAACTTTTATACTTCGATTAATTATATAAATTATAAATATTTAACCTGTCAAAAAGTTATTCAATTATTGTCATTCATTGTACATTTCTTAAGTGTTCATTACCTGTTTTATTATAATTACAATGCGTACTAATTAAAGGAGCTAGTACAAAAAGTACATGTCAAATTAGTTCATTCTTATTGTTTTTCCAAAGAGTATAAATGAATTTAATAATAACCACTCAAATAAAATAAAACTTGAATGAAATGAAGAAATTAACATCTTATGTAAGATATTTACAATTAGCTACAGTTCAACAGGACTGCAATGTATAATTTTCAAAATGCCTCATTGTTAGGTAAATTAGTTTTTTTATTCGAAATAATTACCTCTTATTTTTGGTAATGAAAAAATGGGTAAATATATTCATAATTTATTACATGCAAAAAGATAAATGTTTCCGTAAATCAAAAGACAAGTTTCCGGAGATGAAAGTAGTTGTTATATAGATGTACAATTTGCCGTAGAAAAGCTGATCATTCTAAAACCGTTATTAAACAATTCAGATAATATAACTAAGATAAGCAAAAAGCTGACGATAGAAGTGAAAACATCAAGGCGAGGTTAATAATATGAAATATAAATTATAAATAATAGCTCATTATAAAGAGGATGACATGTTGAACATTTCTCTCTCTTTCAGTATGCTGGTCCGATTTTTAGTTTCTGGGATATTTTAATCCATAACCTCCGTAAAATTTGTTTAGTTTTGTTTCTCATTTTTCGTTTAATTTTAACTCTATTTTTTCCTTTTCTCCTATGTAACACGGCGTGCCGCGTTAAGATACAATTTTCAATAATAGCTCGTTACAAAGAGGATGAAATGATGAACAATTCCCTCGTTAACAATATACAGGTCCGATTTTTAGTTTTTGAAATATTTCAATCCATATGTAAAAACAATTCAATTAGTCGACTTCAGCCGATTTAACTCGAGCGTTACTCATCGCAAATCTATTTTATTGTCCAGAAAAAAAGTATGAAACGCACCTAAAGAAGTTTTCACTTTAAAAAAAAACACACACAAACATACAAAAAGGAGAAAAAAAAATGTTATTGACATCTTGCCAAGACATCCAAAAACATACTGAAGAAAACAGTAGAGAGAGGTTATATAGAAAAGGTTATTAGCAACAGGAACAGAGAAATAAAAAAATGTGATCTTGTATTTTCTGCCCTGATGATACCTGAATCGACCAAATGTTACCAAGATAACTGTTCGCTTGTGTGATGAAGAATCGTGGCTTTATGGTTTGCATTGTTTCATATAATATATAATATATGAAACAATTTATATTATAACATAATATACTTTACAATAAGTCTTATAAGATAAAATGTATGTGACAATAATTGCGTAGACTATAACAGATGGTTGGGAAATACATTGATTTAATACATTATTTGAAAACACCTGAACACATAGAGAACCTTCTTACCACTATACTCATGAAGATGAACTTAGCAACGACTGCCTTCTCTCCAGGATCTTTTACTGCCGATTCATTTAACGAATGAGTCGATGATCCTCTCGTACCGATTTACCTGTTCTCTATGAAGGCGATCAGTATGGAACATTGATAACGAATATTGTTCCCTCCTGTTATCTGATACTATAATCTCCATTACCTTATCTGCAGGCTGGCAGGCCCTCTATAGTGCTATACCTGAACTAATACAGATGGGAGATAAGCTATGATTGGCCCAGAACCCAATGTACCTGGGTTCGGGTTAAGGTAAGCGATACCACACCGGCGAACAAGCTGTTTGCATTGCTAATATCCAAGACAAATAGCTCCTCCGGTAACTGGAGATCTCTCCATCTAGCGGCGGGGTCTAAAGGCTATTCCCTCCTATCTCCAAACATAGCAATACTTCTCGAGTATAGTTCTCCTGAATAAAATGAAAAGCTAACATCGCTGATCGATCAAGAGTTAACAGTGATACTGATGATGAGTATAACTTGAAACACAAATAAACATCGAAAGAAATTAGGATTGGTATCGTATGGATCGATGTATCGATATAAGTACCAGATCCGAAAGAAAATATCGATATTATCTATTAATGACAAATCATAGTTGTTGTTTTTTTATTGGCTTTAAAGGCCTTATAGATATTTATTTGCCTTAACTAGTCTCCTCAATCTTTTACCTATTTAGAACTTATGTTTTATAGTTTTTAGTCCGTGGTACCCTTTTTATCAAATAATTAACATCCAGCTGAAACTTCGTAAAAAGTAACCTACAAATATTTTATTTACGAAAATTTTCGGCATTGGTGCGTTTTCAATCTGGAGATTGGCAAACTTTTTCTATTTAATCAGGTACTTAAAACTCGTAAATAACCATCTGGTTTCCACTTTAATCGTAAGATAACTTGAGCACAAAGTCGAAAAAAAAAAAAAAGGTGGCCTTCAAAAATATTGAGCCCCTTGGCATGACCAACTGATGGGATGAAGCTTTTTACGAAGTTTCAGGTAGATTTTAATAATTTGACAAGAAGGGTCTGTACTGTACCACGGACTATTTCTGAGTTGAGCGCCTCTGCAGCATATAGTTGTCGATTTCATCAATTCATCCGGTTTTCATTTGGGCTTGTAAAATAATAGATAAAATTATAAATGATTTACAAAATGAATATAATATTATATTATCATCTACATAAATAAAAAAATTGTTATTTTTTTTTTTTAGTCAAAACTTTATTCTAAATACCAGGCCGATATCTACCAACCTAGCAATATGCGAGTAAATATTTTTTTTAGGGAGAAACAAAATTAATATTCGTTATTCGCATCTCAAGAAACCATCAAATACGAATTTTTGTATCGATCGAAACATTAAAATAGGTGGAGAAAAATCCACCTAGAACATCAAGTACTAAAATTTGCAATTTTTTATCTCTATAAAGATTTGTATTTGAGAGTTTTAAGTAACACTACAAAAGAATCTACCTTTCTTTTTCAAAACAAAAATTAACTCGCCCTACTTTTCTACTTTATAGAAATGGTCTTTTAGTTCGTTATTTGTGATACATTATAACTCATTTAATGCAATAGTGGTGTGAATGTGTTCATATATCACTATAATTATTGTCCACATGATAGACTGTTATATTTCTAAATAAATAAATTAAAAAAAAAAAAACAATAGTCAATTTTTTCCTATTCTGCACAAAAAAAAATCGATTGGTAACCTAAAAATCCTTCATAACAAAGGCTAAAAGAAATTATTTTTTAAATTATTTAAAAAAAATTGGTATCGGTTTATAGAACCCATTAGAACGACCCGGCGACAAGTATTCAATATTTTTCGATATAGTATTACCAAAAAAACTAACTGATTTAATTATTTTATTAATGCTTACCTGAGGAAACGTAACAAAATTTTAACATCGATTGAGGCACAGAAAGTTCCCCAAAAGGAACGTTTCCGATTTCAATTCAATTGACATACAAATTTTCTATTCTTTACCTCTATTCGAAGGGGTGGGGGTGGACGAAAAAAAGTTAAACCACCCAAAAAGTCAGATATGTGATTGAAATTCATTTAAAAAAAAAATTAACCTTATGACTTTATTTGGAAGAACATGTATGGTGCGCTGTTTGGAAACAGCAACATTTTGATCCCATGGGAAAATACGAAAGACTAAATGCAGGTGTTCTGTTACACAACTAAATGCGCATTATAATTTGCTATTCGCTTAAGTGTATTATAATATCTTTTTATAATGACCGTTGTACTTCCCGCTTTCTCCCATATTTCTTTACTTTCTCTGAATTTATCTCCGTCATTTCCTACTTCCTCCCATTATTTTTGTATAGTTTTAATTCTTTCACTATCTATTGGTGTTCTTTTTACCTGTGCATGAGTATTGGTGTTGGATTAGACGCTTGCTGAAGAAGTGGAGTCATAGAGATAGCCGTGTGGTCGGTTGTGTACCATTTACTTTCAATTTTCTTTGTCTTTGCAACCATTTAAGGTTCACTTTTACAATGGTAAATTTAATTATTAATGGGATATTGTGAAACAAGGAGGATCTCTCGACCCAAGAGAGGTGGGGATACGTCGAACCTGGATTTATTTTTCACAATTATTTTTTGTAAGGAGTGTTCTCAATGAGGTTTTATTGCAGACAAAATACGATTGGGAAACCCAAAGGTTCATGAAATACCCAAGTGATTAAAAAACAATCCTAAAACGAAAGCTGTATCGACTCGTGGCTATCATTCATGCCTAGGCTGCATCCTTCTTTAAGAAAATAAAACTAAATAAAAGAAATAACTTAATAAATGTAATAATGTTTTTGACATATTATCTCGGTGGGTGGGAATACCATTGTCCACCCATAGCTTGGCTAATGCATCAATTGTCTTAGCCAATTCGGCGCGCCCTTGACTACTTGCTATGTCTGCCTTCTAATCTCTTCTTCAGTCTTCGAAGGATCATTTTTAACTTTCTGTGATTTTCATACTAAAACTAATCTTATTACATAGTTTTTGATGTTATTTAAATTTATAATTTTATTTTTAATTTATTTTATAATTTAGAGATGGGCGTATTGTTGACATTTTACAATTATGAGAATTTTCTGTCTATATAAACTTGCAACGTTTCAACTCAAGAACTGAGATAAAGAAAATTGTATTCGTTTTTCGAATTCTACGCATCCTGAAAAGTAAAACCTCAAATTTTGAGAGGGAGTTATTTTTGAATTTTTTTTTTTCGATTACAATGGTTCATTATTGGTAATAATAAACCAAAAATATTAAAAAATAAGTGCTCTGATTTCGATGAAAGCTTTTTCATTTTTTAGGAAATTTAAATACCTTTAAAACATTTTATCACAATATCTATAATAAGATGTATACTTATTGAGTTATTCGAAATCTAATTTTACCATCCCTTGTAACTGATCAAATTGATTGTAACTGAAATTTATTTTGAGCAATTAAGTGTCAGCATTTGGTAACATGTCAATAATATTGGTTCCTTTACCTTAATTTGTTAGAAAGTACTATTTCAAGACCAATGGTTGTGCAGGGAGGTGATTGGGTCGAGATCGCGCTCAATCGCCAGGTTTTCCTCCATAATTAAATAATTAATTCAGATAACCCACTTTATAGAGGCTAGGTGTGCCCCAGCGAATCTCCCGATTTCAGTACCGATAACACGACTGAAGCAAAATTCCTTGAGTTCTGAAAGCCAGTGCTTACCCACTGAACTACCTCGCTCCCGTTCGTACAAATTAACATAGATAAAATCTGGCCATGAGACATTTATAATGATTATACGTGTAATCTACACATATTTGATTATAGCTAATACTTTGCAGATGGCACGTTTCAAACCTGCCTAACATATAGGTATTAGTTTAAATAAAAAATAAATAATGATTAAGTTGAAGTAAAATTTCCTCGATAAAAAAATTAGTTGGCTGTACAGTAAAATATTTCATCAATAACATATATTTCTTTCCTTTCTTTAAACATTTATTTGCACCTGTCAACTTAATGTTGATAATCAGCGAATCTGCCGAAAATACAAGAAATAATGTCAGGCATGAGTAAGTACTCAGCGGCACCTCTTCCTTGCCTTGTTTCTATAATGTATATGAATACTCTTCTGTCGTTAATACCTAGATGATCCAGTATCCATTTTATTTAATTCTGTCTTTTTTTTCTCTGACAAGACTTAACTTGAAATAAAAAGCTTGTTCTATATCCTTTGTTTCCAAACTACAAATGATAGATCTTGAAATATAGAAATGGTTATGAAGCTACACTCACCCTTGCCAGAGGTTTTCATCCAAACGACACTTGTACTTTAAGACATGATTCGAAGATGGAGAAGGTTCGATAACGACTGCGGTAGATTACTGTACGTAGAGTGGTCTATTAGAGAGCTCCCACTACAGACTACAGAAGGTAGAGGAAGATAGATTACGTAGAGAATCAATGTTTCTTTTGCAGTGACATTAGTGTTATAGAGCCCGCCATGCCGCTCCTATATCGACTATCAGCTCATCCATCCTGCTTGCCTCCACAGCCAGCCAATGTTGTCATAGCTGTCTTTATCTTCCCAATTTAACTTGTCGTCGATGGATTTACCTTTATTATTTTTTATTAAATGATGGATTTCACCCCCTATATGCCTAGAAGTTTTAATTTCTATATTAATTTTTCCGTCATAAACACAGGCGGATCTACGGCGGAGGCTTTCGGGCTAAAGCCCTCCCCCCCCCCAAAATGGTAAATTATAACTATTTTTTTCAGAAAAAAATATTAAAAACTATCTCTAAAGTATTCTTGTTCCTGTAATTACATTTAATAGGACTTTTAGAACCACTTAAATACCATTTTATATAGGTAATTAATTTCTTTATTTTTTTTTTCAAATTAATTATCGTTATATGTACATGAAAAAAAATAATTTCGGGCTGAAGCCCCCCTCCAAAATTAAATCCTGGATTCGCTAGTGGTCATATTTCATCCTATATTAGTGAACAGTAAATAACATCAATAAATATGGAATACTTATTGAATCTTTGTGTATAGCAAAAAATTCAGATAAATCAATAAACCTTCTAGAATTTAGAAAACTATAGAAATTTTATTAACAATAAAGTATTGTTGAGTTCATATTACAACTTTCTTTTTTCTTTTTTTTTTTTTTTGCTTCTTAAAACATGTCTATTGCTTACATTGAAGGAAGTAATCGGCTGTAATTTAAACTGTTTTTTTTATTATTTTTTTTCTACTTGGAAGTTTCGGACTACTTGATGATTTCAATAAATTTTACATACTGAAGAGCGATATGAAGCATTCTCGAAGCGGCCCAAATAAAAATTTAAAATATAAATAATATAAATTACAAGGTTTTTGTCTATTAAATTGACTATAAGAAAATTGTAAAAAAGAAATGAAATATTTTATGAATAAAAAACTAATAAAAAGTTAGTTTTTTGTATCTTGTCTTCGGTTTAAACCAACTAGCGTAAAATATTTTCAAAGGAGTAAAAAATAATATTAACATTTAACATTTATTAAATTATTTTTTTAATATTCGATATTGGCCGAAATATAATATTGAGAAAGATGATGCTCCAATTTGGTGGTCATAAAAAAAAAATATTTTCTTATAAAACAACTTTTCGACTGAATTTAAGTTTAGTACGAAACTCCATCTCGACCATGCTCCATATGAAGACCTGCATATTTGGGCCGTAACGTTGGCTTAAAATAAAATAGTTTTTCAATATATTAATTTTTTTTTTATGACTGTCACACCAAACTATCACTTTTTCTATGTCTATAGTTACACGAAGAGTATAATTTTATAATTTCACAACAAGAATATTTATCAAAGTTTTTAGTGATTTAAAGTAATGAAATGTCAATTAATGGCCTTTTGCCACTGACTTACAATATAGTATCCGCCCAAATTATAGCTAATTTGTCTATAATAAATAATAAACTATAATTAATAATTATAGCTTGTGAATTGTCGAAACTAACTTTTTCACAGATCTTCTACGATTCCGTTTTGATAAAAATTTATTTTTAACGAACTATGTCCCACATTCCATATTGCAGTATAAAGTTATATATAAAAGATATTTTTATCTACCACAAAGGCTTTTCGAAATTGCTACATTCGCTCCTTTTATCATTCCTCTATGACGGCTTAAAAAATAATAAATGCACTTTCTCTAGAAACAAAAAAAAAAAAAAACGATATTTTTAGTATCAGACCAGAAATAGATTGCAGACAGAGTGGAACGCACCCGTAATACCGCTTTAATGTTACGTCAAAAATACTTTCATGAAAGAACTCTTTTCATCCATTTGACGTCTCTTCTTCATTTAAACAGTGACGGGAGAACGTGTTAAATTATCAATAGAGTTTGGATTAATTTAAGGAGGTAACGGGGATGTTTCAATTTACAGTAATGTTATATTTTTATAGAATATAAAACCGTCTTTTCAATGACATGGATGAAAGTACTTACTTTCCATTGAGTTTCATAAAATTATTATTCTTTTTAGAGAGAATGTTCAAGTAACAACTATGCATCAGGGTTTGAGATCTAAAATTAAAAAAATAAAAATAAAATCTGATGAAAATTGTTATCTGAGATTTTTTAAAATTATTTCATATTTTTATTAAGAGCAATTGTAATTTTTAATCAAAATTTTTACAATTAACAATAATAATAATTCTTGAGTAGTGCTTTTTTTAATCAGAAATATAATTTTTTTCTAATCTGTATGAAATATTTTGAGTCTGGAATAGTAGGTGGAGAATATTGTTGTTAACTATTAGCAACATAATATCTTAATTTCCAAAATTAATTAGAAATTTTGCCTTATAATAAAATATATTTATTTATATATCAGCATTTCAGTTGACAGAATAACTAACTCCAATTCCAACATTTTAGAGTAAAGTTATTTTATTAATATTTCTTATTGTAATTTTTACATCTGTTCAGACAGTAACTTGATTCCTGAGTAGGTAATTGCTGTGTTGAAATACAGAACAGTAAGCAAAGGTATAAATTTTGCCACTAAAAATATCACTCAAATTAATAATGAAAAATTTTGAAATTGGATTTAGTCATTCTCTCGACTGAAAGGCTTATATATAGTGCAAATACGGCGTGCACAATTAAAATGATTTCAAAAATTTAATATTAAAAATGTGTAAAAGGTGCATTTTATTTTCTGAGAAAAATTTTGGCTTATTATTTTCAATAATCAACCATTGCGATCGACCAAAAAATTCAAAAACTTAGCCTTCTCTCAAAATTTAAGGTTTCACGTTTCAGGTTGCGTAGAATTCGAAAAAAGAATTTTAAAAAAATCGTCCGTTCTCCGTCCGTGCATTTTCTCCGAAACTACTGGACCGATTTTTTTCAAATTTGAATATAAAATCAGAGGTCACCCGAGGATGATCCTCCTTCATCGACATTACTATCCGCCTTTTGCTATAGACTGTAGCTCTTAAATGAATTTACCGATTTCAATGAAACTTCGCTAGAGTCATTTTCTCGACGCCCTTTAATTTTATCTATATAACACACTTCAACGAAAAGAAGCTGGAAAAAAAGTTACGAGGGATGGTAATATTTAATTCCGAATATCTCCAAAAGTATACAGTTTTTTGTCGATATTGTATATATTTTTTTAAAATTTTACGGAATTTCCTAAAAAAAAATCGTCAAAATCGGACAATTAGGAGCAAAGATATGATCTCCAGTTTTTATATGTTCTACTCCAGATGTTATATCCTTGGTTTGGTTTTAAATTTGGAATGTGTTAATGAAGTAATGCTATTTTTTTTAGCATATTGCTAATGATTATAAAAAAAAAAGTTTAGTCCAATAATTGAAATCACCTTTTATTTATTTTTCTTTGTAACTAGTAAGGCAATGTTACTTTCGATGTATAGTTCTTTGGAAATAATAAATTATTGTGAAATAATTTGCAGCGTTTTTTTTTTTTTATTACAATTACAATTTAATCATTATTATTTACGTATCACCATATCACTCAATGTGTGATAATTAATTTTAATCAAATCTATAAATATCTAAAATCGATTTAAATTTTTATTTAAAAATAAGGCATGACTTTTTTTGTGTGAAACCTCTGTAACTTTTTTTTAGTTTCGTTACTGTTCCCTCCACTCGACGTTATATTCTTGTTGAAGCTCTCGGATGATGGTGAAGGAAAGTTCAGAAACTCCATTCTTCTCGCTCAGCCCGGAGACCACATAACTTCTATTTTATAAGGTTTTCCCCTTCAACCTCCCCCCCCATAGCACAAGGACCCCATAGCAAGGACCCCATAGCAGCCGCTCAGGATGGTTGTTGAGGTCGTGGTTCAGGAGCGGCCTAATGACCAGTCGTCGCTGCAGGTTACGGCACCACTAAATATTTTACTGCCATCATCATCAGGTGTCCACCTTTGTGCTTTTAGTGCCTCGGGGGGAGGGGGAGGGGGTTAATCTAAAAGGTGGGGGGCGCCTAAGTGCCCTCAGATTGTCCTCGTCATTATTGTGCCTTCTGCTGCTGCCTAGATTGTCGCAAAAATTACTTGCCCGAAGCGAGAGCTCTTTCTTTTCTGTACAAATATTATGTATGAATGTGTATATATATATATATATATATATATATATATATATATATATATATATAACACCGTTTCATCACCGTAGCTTTACATGTTTTATAACAAATAATTTAAAATTATACTTTTTGGCTACAACTAGGCATTTTTATCTTAAAAATATCTCATAGTATCATTTAAATATCAACAATTTAAACATGAATAATATATATTTTTTTAAAAGGTATAAATGAAAAAACGCTTCAAATTATTCCACAATGGTTTATTATTTCCAAACAATTATACATCTAAAGTAACATTACCTTCCTAGTGACAAAGGAAAAATAAATAAAAGGTGATTCCAGTTATTGGACTAAACTTTTTTTTTTAATAAAAAAAAAATAGCATTACTTCAGTAACACATTCGAAATTTAAAAACCAAACAAAGGATGTAACATTTGGAGTAGAACATATTAAGAAAAACCGGAGACCATATCTTTGTTCCTAATTGTCGGATTTTTTTTTTTTTAGTTTTTAGGAAATTTCGTAAAAATATTTTAAAATCGCGATATCTCTGGTAATAGTGCTTTCATTTCGATGAAACTTCCTTCATTTTTTATGGAATTTAAATACCTTATCAAAACATCCCCAAAAAAAGTGTACACTTTTTGAGTTATTCCGAATTTAATTTTAGCATCTCTCGTAACTTTTTTCCCAGCTTCTTTTCTTTGAACTATGTAATATAGATAAATTTAAAGGACGTAGGGAAAATGACTTCAGCGAAGTTTCATTGAAATCTGTGCATTATTTTAGGAGCTACAGTCCATAGCAACGTAGGTTTTTCGGCCGTCATTTTGATAGTAAACGGCGAATAATAATGTCGATGAAGGAGGATCATCCTCGGATGACCTCTGATTTTATATCCAAATTTGAAAAAAATCGATCCAGTTATTTCGGAGAAAATGCACGGACGGTGTACGGCGGACGGACAACCAAATTTTTATTCGTTTTTCGAATTCTACGCATCCTGAAACGTGAAACCTCAAATTTTGAGAGGGGAGTAAGTTTTTTAACTTTTTGGTCGATCACAATGGTTGATTATTGAAAATAATAAACCAAAATAAAAAGTTATGTAATTATCTACTCTTATTTATCAATTATTAAATCATTATTTATCTGTTCATGCTGTTATACCATAATTAAAAATAGTGGATAGATGTATATATTTTATTTTTTTCACAAATATATAAACAACTTTATTTTAGCTATTTTTCGAACAGTGAAAGATAAAGATATATGAAGAATTTTTTACACCCTAAAATTAAATATAAGACGGAAGCTTGAAGCGAGCTAATGATACAATTGTTGAAAATTGATATTCGTTACATTAAACTATTTAAAAACGGCAAACTAGACTCAAGACTTTTCAATTTAAGACTGGATGAGAACATAGAGAGCTAAGATTGTCAAGTTTTTTACTCGTTATAATTTTTTTTAGCCACTAATTACCTTGCGGAGGATACTGGAAGAATTATGAGGCCTGGAGAAACCAAATAACTTCTCCTTCTTATCTCACCTCTCTCTAGTATCTCATTTTCTCTATTTTACATTAGACCCTCTCGATTACCTATGGGGCTCCACAAAGTTGATTATTTTAGGATTGGATAAAATTCAGCTGTGGTTAAATTGAAGTTAATAAAATTTAATTAAAGTTTAAATTTGAAATAAAATTTAATTAAAAATAATGATCATTCACTGACTCATAGGGTTTCACATAAAGAATAATGAATATATTATAATTTAAAAAAAAATTTGATTAGAAAATAATAATCACCTTTTTCACACAAATTAAATTAAATATTAATATGTGTGTATACGTTAATGTAGGCATTTTTCAATATTATGTTGCTTTCTCACTACCGGAAGGAGGGAAGCATTGTATTCGAGCGAGAGTTTAAAAAAAAATTTGTGTTCAGAATCGAAAATTTTCACTCGCGTTTTACGTTTTAGACATCAAGGATCAAATTTAATTCGGTTTCTGTCTGTCTGTAGTCAAATGGATTTGACGGGCATATCACCTACTACCGTTTATCCGATGCACGAATGAACTGTGCCTTTGACGATAACTTCTTGTAAAGGAGACCCAGTTGCTGCGGTTGAGGATGACGGTTCGGACGAAGGATGTCGGTGGGAATTCATTAAATCCTGTTGGTGGGGAGGGGAGGAGGGGACTTTTATTCTATTTGATAAGGGAACACTTTGGACGATTGCTTTTATTTTCATCTCGCTTCAATCCGACTGAGTGGGATCCGAGTCGCCATTCATCTGTTCAATCCTTCAATCCTGTCCGTATCATTCATTACGCTCATTCCTCATCGGATATCCCTCGTCCTCATCATCATCATCATCCCTGGGCTCTCTGGGTAATATCTATCTCACCTCGTCCGCCCATCCCCCCTCCTCTCCCATCCCCCCTCCCCCCAGCAATACAACAAAGTCGAATCCCTGTTTAGGAACAAATTATTCGTGTAGTTACTCCCAAACAACTTTCTTAAAAATATTTAATATGAACATTAATTTAAGAGAATCGTTTAATAAATACAATTATGAAAAGTTTTAGTGAAGGTATATTATTTTATTATTTCTGTTGTCTCAATATAGAATTATACTTACGATATCCGGAGTTATGCATGTTGCACTTTAGTTTGATTTTCACAATTTTATTGTTTACTGTTATCTTAATTATATAATTCCGTGAAAGTATACGGACGTGCATTAATGTTCTAGTAAATTATAATTAGCTGGTATTAATAAATACTGAAGGATTTGGCTACGATTAGCAAAAAATATTAAAATGTTCATCGTAATATCAAATTAGTAAATTTTCGGTTTTCTTTTCCTATATGAGATATTAGTTTTTATTTATTATTCTATTTATATAATGGGTTTATTCATATCAAAGACGGACATTATTCATTTTCAGAAAGAGTAAAAATAGTCAATTTTTATTTTATATCTTCAACTCAAACTGTTTCTGATGATTTTATTAAAGAATGTTCAAGTTGATTCATAAAAAAAAAAAAAAAAATCATCAGAATGAGTTTGAATTGAAACTATATCAGAAAAAGTGGCTTTTTAAAAATAACAGATGCCTTCTTTGATATGAAGCCATCCATATGACATATACCATAAGTGGACGAACTTTTTATCAATGAAGGCCGCAACAACTATAATTTACTGTTCATATTTTTGTTTATCACTATTTACACCCGCTCAATATACATATATTCAACTTAATTCTAATGATTTTTAAATTTTCGTAACCTAGAGCTAGATTAGTAAATATCGAACCAAAACGTTTGTAGGCCGCAGCTACGTAACGGAGACCACATGCGGCTTATAGACGTCCCCAACATATGTTGTATAATATGGGTGGGTCAAACTAAATCCTCGATGTACTTTAGCGTTTTTTTTTCACTTGGGAACACGGATTGTATTTAGATCGGGAAGAAGCAGAAGCCACTATATAACCTGAGAAACCTGTTAAGATATAAGCTATAACCTGGAGGACAAGGCTCAGATGTAGATACAGATAACCTATAGATACCCGATTTGTATTGACCTATTGGTGTTGTTGATGTTGATGCTAGGGCGATGGTGGCGCAGAGCTCGGAGGTGTCGATGGCTCCCAAGGCAGGCTCCCAGCAGCCTGGAGCGGTCCAAGCCAAGCAGGTCAGTCATCAAGATTGTCTACACCTTGTGTCCACGTTTCGGCCTAACCTTCAGTCCTTCATCAAGGCTGGAGAAAGGCTAAATTGTAACCAAACAAAACATATTACAGATATTTAATGTAGAAAATGACAAGATATGAAAAACCTACTTTTTAATTGAAGATCCTTTTTTTTCTCATATCTTGTTATTTTTTTGCTAATATGTTTTGTTTTTTATTCCTAAAAAGACCTGAACGTTAGGCCGAAACGTGGCACAAGCATTTTATTTTCAACTATAATCTCCAACCATTTCCATATCTAATTTATCCTTACATAGGTATGAGTCATTCCTTGTCAATCCAACACAAGGTCAGAATCTTCCCATCTCGGATTTTGTTTTTGTTTTTAAATTTGGTACTGTTGTACTATTTTTAGAGACATTTAGAAATATGAAATTTTACTGAAATAAGTCAACTAGTATTTTGACCGTTACCTACCAGCAACTCGACGCACATTGGACCTAGCTGGATCTTTTTGGTCTTAGTTCTGTAACTGTAACGTTATTTTTCATCAGATTTTCTGGTTTCTTTGTTTTATAGGATCATTACTAAATACATTCCATTATCTGTGCAACGAATATAAATAGTATCAGGAATAATATATGATTATATTAAAAATTATTGAATTTTATAATAAAACATCTCACGTTATCTACCACAGTGTCATTCATTTTTGAATTTTCATTTATTATTCCTGATAATATTTATATTCATTGCAAAGGTAATGGAGTATATTTAGTAATGATGCTATAAAACAAGGAAACAAGAAAATCTGATGAAAAATAACAGTTACAGAATTATGACCAAAAAGATCGAGTTTGGGATCACTGTGCGTCGCGTTGCTAGTAGAAAAAATCCGAAGCAATAGAAATTTTTATTTTTGCTTCTAAAGAGAATATATATATATATATATAAGTTATAATATAAGTTATAATATATATAAGTTATAGTATATATAAGTTATAATATCCTATTTCATGTGTATATATATATATATATATATATATACACATGAAATAGGATATTATAACTTATGCTTTTTTTTAATCTCCATAAATTCTTTAAAATATTTTTATGCCATTTTAAAAAACTGCAGGAAGACAAATGTCTCTTAAAAAATTGCGATAGAATAAGTTTATTAAGTTCATAATCGCTAATAAACTTTCATGTCCCCTGAGGGCACAGACGAGGGCAATTTGGCAGCTGTAAAGAACTCATAAATGGACTCACAGGCAGAAAATAGTAATATTAAAAATTGCCGTAGAATATTTCGTAACTAACATATTATAATTTATGTACTCTCATATGAAATTAAAATTTTAAATTAGACTTTGAAAATAAAAACATAATTATTAACTTGTGCAATGCTGCATATCATAGGAAAGATTATTTAATATGCTGTAAAATGATATCGGTCCCAGACCTCTAGCTGAATTATGAAAGGTTCCACTGCTCTTTTCAATTTTAAAATTCGAAGTTTTTGCCTCGACTTCCAAACGATAGCCCTGAGGATGATAAATATGTCAGCTATAACTATAAAAATATCTTGACTGAAATTCTCCCCAAAAAAATTTCATCCTTATAATTGATCAGTAAACTACTTACCCATATTTAAAATTTTCTGTTTTCAAACCATTTATGAGTCATTTCTTTATCGCTTTCTACTTAAAAGCGAGTTGACTCATCATATTTTTCTAAGTCACTACAAATAGTAAAACTGTTACGAGTTTCAAGAAAATCTGAGATGGTGACTATATTTTGAATTGACATGGAATGATCCATATTTATATTTAAAAAATCAATTTAACTTTCTTTTTTTTGTGTTATTTCAAAATTTTATGTTATTGTTGTTTGCTGCTGTATGGTGTTATTGTGGCCCTATTGTTCACCTATTTTTTTAACATATCTTTGATAATTACAAATGTACATTTATATACTAATCATTTACTGTAAAAGGTTTTATGCCCACTTTAATGTCAATTGATAGATGATTTTTTTGTTCTATTGCACATAGATACACCTGTACATATATATCTTTTGTAATAGATTTTCTATAAATTAGCATTATTTTGATTTTCTCCAGTTTTATTAAAACTATTGCTGGAATCTCATTCATTTGGAAAGGCTGGCATTCCATGAGTCATCGGCATTCAGCACTCACAAATTCCTGTGTTCACTGAATTGCTTGCTGCACTCATTAGAAAGTCATGAGTAACGAAAATGTTTCGTGTACACCATAATTTGTTGATAAAATTCTAAACTGTCTTTATAGTTGTTTAATTTTACTATATTAAATAAAATTGTATTTTATACAATAATTATTGACCTATATTATACATTTTTATAAAATTAAAAAGAAATGTGAAATAGTGAGTTGTAAAATAAAAAGTTATGCATTGTTTTTTTTTATTTTTTAGGTTTTCCTAGCTTTTTAAATAATAATAATTAATTTTTAAAAAATTGGTCCTGAAACCTGATCGTGACTTTAGATTATGTGCCTTTGTTAGTAATGAGAAAGGTTGTGTGTGTGTGATATAGTTTACTGTATGAGGCTCAAGAATGAGAGCTCAAGTACGAGCGTTATATAAAAATTAAATAATAACAACATGTCAATTCATAATTAATAAAATGCATTTCCCAAACTTATTTTATTTTATTATTATTTTAGTTTTAATAACAATACTCCTTCATTTAATAATGGTATGAAATTGAGGGCTGATAGTTACGACTCTTTCAATTTTATACCATTATTAAAATTATTGGACTATCAGTTATTAAAGCTAAATAAATTTGGGAAATGCATTTTAATTATTAGTTATACCTTTATTTCAAGTCAGAGGATTCATTGTTTTTTCAAACTTTTGTTGATCTATTTTTAAAATTTGCAATCTTAATAAATGGTAGCTTAGATTTAAGTGATACAAAACATAGACGTAAAAATGCAAGCATAGTTTATTGAGCAAATTTTAAACCTGCCTCGAGGATTTTCAGCCGGTTAAACCAAACCAACTGATATGTTATATTCTTAGTCGGTAAATATGAAAAATGAACTTTTGCTCAACCGATGCAATGCAAAATAGCACGTGAGTCATCATTGGGATCAATTTAAACGATTTTTTTCTCCTAAGTTTTGTCGGAAATTTAATAATATTATAAAAATAGGCTGAACAAGTTGTTTACTATTGTTGTCTCTGAAACGTAAAACCATTTTTTTTTTCTATTATAAGAAACATCAACTAAACAAAAACTAAGGCTATTCTCATTAGTTCCCTTCCTTACTCTCCCCTGTTTTACCTCAATAACCGCCCCCAACAATCCATTTTTCACAACAGTCAAAAATCTAGGAGTCACCTTTCCTGAAATAACCATATTTCCCAGATAACCCGAAAATCCATTACGGTCCTTAAACAACTCCTAAGATTCCGTGATTGTACTTCTCAAAAACCAGACAGCTCATTGTAACCTTGCTTGGTTACTATGAAGGACTGTCTGGAAGACTGGAGGTGAAATTGAAGAGACTTATGAACTGTTTTATAAGATTCATTTTTAAAATTCCCAGGCGTTATCATGTTTCCGACTGGTAAACCGAATTGAAGTTGCTCTATCTTGCTTACCGAAAAGAATTCTTTATCGGTGTCTTCCTTTTCCAGGCCCTAAGAACCAAAAATCCTCCCTACATCATAGAACTCCTCACTCTACGTTCCTCTATCCACTCTCTTAATATCAGATCTCAACCTATTAATTTCTATATCCCTTCTCGTAAAACTACATCATTCGTCATTCGTACTGCGTCCATCCAATATGGCAATCCTCAACCTTAAATTTCTTCAAACAACTCTTATTCCACCACCTACTTCATTTACAAACTTCCGTTTCCGTGTAATACTTATCTATTTCTGTAATTACAACTTCTCACTAACAATTAATCGACAAGTCCCATTTGATTTTATTTATTTACTTTTCCTTTGTATATATGTAAACCATATAAAATGTATTAGCGTTGAATTGTTGACTATTGTTATTCATGTATGACTGCGAAAGCAATTGAAATTAACATTCAAATGACCTCTTAGTATTCTGTCAAACCAGACTAAAGGACCAATGTTTTATACCATGTTATTATTATTCTTAGGGGACTTGAGTCTCAGTATAAAATTATTTTTTCATTTTATCTTTTTAAAGGACAGATATGTGCGTTCGCTTTGAGGTTCTGTAATCTACCTGATTTAAGGTATTACAATCTACAAAAATGTGTCAATCGAAAAAAATCGTGACAACTCTAACGTAAAAAACATAAGTGATTGTTAGGTATAAAGGGTATTGGGTTGTGTACTTGGTAGCAAAGTGATAATATGTATCTAGAAAAAAAAATTATGGTACTCATAAAATATTTTTATTTCATCAAACAATCATGTTTACATATTATGTTACACATTTAGTTCAAATATATATCGTAACTCCTGATCTTAGCGATATATTTCCAAAATCTCTTTGGTAGGAGTATATTAAAATTTAAAAAAATTGTTGTATCCACTCATACGACTTTCTTGCCGAATTTAGACAAATTTATATAACCAATATTTTCAATAAAAAAATTGAATTAGAGTAATTTTCCTAGAAACCTGTCAGAGAAATGATAGGAGTATGATTTCTTAAAATTTTGTAACTAAAAATAGCCCAATTCAAACTTTTAAGTTTCGTCGGAAATTTAATAATATTTAAAAAAATATGCTGAAAACGTGGGGCTCTGAAACGTAAAGACTCTTTGAAAACCGCACATTGGAAATTTAAGCTGATCGCAATACTTATCTTACTCATATTTTTACTAGCAAAGGTAGGAAAGTGAAAATTTGCACCTCTTTTAAAAAAATAAAATAAAAAACCTATGATGTGTGCTTTAGACCAATAGCGGATCCAGGATTTAATTTTGGGGGGGCTTCAGCCCGGAAGCTGTTTTTTTCATATATATATAACGATAATTACATTAGAAAAACAGAAAGATACTAACTACCTATATGAAATGGTGTTTAAGTAATTTTTTAAGTTCTATTAAATGTAATTAAACGAGCAATAATACTTTAAGACATAATGTTTTAACATTTTTTACCATAAAACATGATTACATTTTACCATTTTGGGGAGGGGGGCTTCAGCCCGAAAGCCCCTGCCCTCCGTAAATCCGCCTGTGCTTTAGACCATACGATAGAAGAAAAATCATCAACAAGGTGAGATTAATAATATGAAATATAAATTACAAATAATAATAGCTCATTACAAAGAAGATGAAATGCTAAACATTTCCCTTCCTTAAAGTATACACATCCTGCTTTTATTATCTGAAATATTTTAATCCGCATGTTCGACTAAACTCGTTATTTGGTTTTTAACACTATCTTTTCTTTTTCTCTTCTCTTGCACGCCGTCGCGTTGAGAATTATTAATTATAGCCTATTACAGAGAGGATGAAATGCTGAAGAATTTCCTCGCTTTCAGTATGCAGGCCAGATTTATAGTTTCTGAGATATTTTAATCCATATGTAAAACTATTTTAATTAGTCGACTCTAGCCGACTTTACCCGAGCGTTAATGCCGAACGAAATCTGACCAATCGATCTAATTTACCCTCCACAAAAAAGTCCAAATCGACGAGCAAAAAAGACGTTTTCACTTTTAAAAAATTTGGGGCTCCACTAAACCATCGAATTCCTCTCGCATCCAACCCTTACAATCCAAAATCCTCAATGCTCCTACTTTGTCACTAATAAAATTATCCATAAAGATCTTAATGTTCCTTATGTTTCAGATCTGGCCCAATCCAGATACCTATCCTTCCATAATAAACTTCAGAATCATCCCAACCCTCTCGTTTCTAACCTTGCTTCCTCTTCAATTCCTGATAACCCTCCGAGGCGTCTGAAAAGAAGATGGCCCGGTGATCTCCTAATGTAGTCATATCATTTGAGTGCTACCATTGGGTAGTTACTCAGCAAGTGTATTCATGTCATTATATCTATTATGTCCAAATTTACTTGATTTATTTATGTAATACAGTTGTAAATGTCATAAAAAAATAAAAAACTTAAAAAAAAAAGCGTTAGTATCAAATGGAATACGCATTTTAATGTTATCTGTTGTCTATGACCGTTCCTAATAACCAGTAATTTTAGCAGACTTTAATTTGTTTTTAGTCTCCTGAAAAATTATGTAAGAGGCAGGCGTACTGTTTATCAGGAGGACATTAGCATAAACATAAACACATAAAGATAATCGCATAATAATGCATTACTTTAATTCAAACATTCTCTTGTTATGTCTTATATGAAAAATATATGTTTATCAAAAGTTGTTTTTTGTTTCACTTACAAGGTGGAACTAAAGTAGCTTTAATGGGTTCCCTAATGGGCCTGTCGTTATGTTTTTTCCGTGTTGATATCTACCTCCCCCCCCCCTCTAAGATTGTTTAATATTACAGAAAGCACATTAATGTAAGGCCACATTAGAATGTAAACAGGGGTCTTGTTAAGAAGCGATTTCATCATGAGCAGTATAGCATTTAGTAAAATAAACTTCTCATGTTTAATTTTAAAGTTTCTTTTGAAAAAGGATCCATCCATTTTAATATAATAAATATTCTGTATATCGAATACCTAATTTTTAATTAAGTATGCAGAGGGAAAAAACGAATAGCTTCCCAGAAGTTCCCCTATCCGCCATTATTCTTTATAAATTTTATGTTTACAGTGAGCCGAGTCCGAGTTTTGTGATTTATTTGAAGAAAACTTTAAGTCGTAATATTCACTGTTATAATGTCTATCCTCAGCATTCAATTTATAGAAGTCTGGCAACTGTGATAAATATCATGGTGACTCAAAACGAAGATAATTATTATAAAATGGTCGTATAAATAGCAGTCTCTATAATATTTGCTAAAATAAATAATGATTTCTCATGATAAAAAAAAGAAACCCATTGAAGAAATTTGACTTTTCTACGTGAGTGTTAAATAATCAGGATCCATTCATTTTAAGATTTTATATGAATAATATTACGAAAAGGGGCACAGGCGAGTCTACTAAGGGGGGAGCTTTTGAGCTGAGGCCCCCCTCCCAAAATGGTAAAATATTACCATATCTTATTAAAAAAATAATCTCTATAAATATTATTATTCGTGTAATTACGTTTAAGAGGACTTTAACAATCACTCAAACACCATTTCATATAGGTAGTTAAGAAAAACGTCAAACCTCAGCCTACGATTATTATACTCATTTCTTTTAAGAAGTTCAAAATTAAAATTAAAACAGAAACTAAACTCTTACATTTATCTACTAGAGCCTATATAGAATTCGCTTCTCAAATATACAGAACATCCTAAACGACCTAAATAAGAAAAGTACAAACCTTTCAGTCAAAAACTTTTAGCACTATAACAAACACTCCATGTTGAGTCACTAACATTACTTTAAATAAGATCTAAACATGCCAACAGTTAACGCCCATATACGGACACACAACAAAATATTTCACAATAAGTTACATGGACACACTAACACACTGATACAAGACATGGTCACGATTAACATGACCAAAAACACCCTTCGGAGGCTCAAAAGAAGGGATGCTGTGGGTAAAAAAAAAAAATGAAGTTAAAAAATAAAAATAATAATATACGTGATTGTATATAGGTATGACTGTATTTTTATGTTTTTAATTTACTTATATTTAGGTTATTTTATTTTTTATTGTATATAGTTTCTATTTATTATTATTTAGTTATTATTTTACTTTTGATAATTTTATTTCTTTTTTGTATATACGGTGTGAATGTGTTCATTTATCAATATAATTATTGTCCCTGTGACAGAATATTATGTCTAAATAAATAAATAAATAAAAATAATATAGGTAGTTAGTTTTTGTTTTGTTTTTTACTTTTTTTTTTTCTTCCAAAGTAATTATCGTTACATATATACGTCGATACACACACACACACAAGCTTTTATATATATATATATATATATATATATATATATATATATAAGCTTTTGGGCTGAAGATCCCTTCCCAAAATTAAATCTTGGATGCGTAATAGTGCACTGCAATTCATGGATTTATCGGTAAAATTAATAGTAAATATATTGAACTCAATTTACTATATATATATAACTGGAAATAAAACGATGTTATTATATAGTTTTTACTAATTATGGAATTCATAAATATTTAGTTTAAACATCGACAGAAAGATACCAACTTGCAAGTTCGATTTTAAATATTTAGTTTTCAATCATTTAAAAGCAATTAAAGTGCCCCATTGTTGCCACGTCTCTCCTTCCAGCGTTGCCGTCTCGCGTCAGTGACAAATCCAATTAGATACCTCCCTCATTGAAAAGTAGTGCAACTATTTTTGCCTCAATATTAATTTATATTTTTTTTTATTTATTTATTTTATTTTTTTATTAAAACTAGATCAGAGCTTTGTTAAACAGCTCAAGTTATGTATTTTAAGACGTTTAATTTTTTTTTAAATTAATATGTCAAAAAGCAAAATTAGTTTAATTTAAGGTATCATGTAAGAAACGTGTGTAAAACTGTATATTTTAAAAATTATTGGATAAACTTCTATAAGCATTAAAAAAGCAACTTAAAACGTTTTAATGAATTTAATATTTGCATAATTATTAGGACTAAAATAGATGAAGAAAAATTATAACTTAATCTGAATTTGCAACTATATATATATATATATAAACACTTAAAGTTGTATAAGAAATATAATAATTATATCATAATCAAAGTAGATATAATGTAAGTTATTCATCTACAAACCATAAAGGCTTAGCGAACCCAACGGTTCGATACCTATATCACTTATTGCTGAACACATGTAAATAATAATAAAAAAATGACTGTTCCATCAAACTGTCAACCCATGAGGGATTTTGTGTTGAGGACTTTGTTATGAGGTATTGTTGCAAGGCCAACGCTTGTGCAGGATCGAGCTAGGATCACGCACAATCGCCAGGTTATTAATTGTCTAATTAATTAATTAATTGCTTGACATCAACCGGATTCGAATCTGAGACCTTGAGCTTAGCAGCCTAGTGCTTAACTCACTGAGCTATATAAATAAGCCAAAATATAAATAATCGAGAAGGAAAAAATCTAATTTGTGTCCTACAAACTTCATAAGATAAAGAAAACTACGACTTAAATTATTACAAAACATAAATCTCTTGCAAATAGGAATTTTATTATAATCTTAAAGAAAAAAGAATAATATATTTAAAACATTTCTTAAAGAAACGCAGACTTTATTTCAAAAAATACAATTTTTCGTGCTTAAGTAAAAATATTAATTAACAAAAGCTTTTGATCGAACCGGAAATAGCGGACGGTGTTGGATAATACAGCTTTTTGATAACCTCACTATTTTAGATTAGGTTAAGTTATATTTCTTTAATAACAGGATATTTTCTTTGTCTCTTGAAATTCTTCGGTATCGAAAGTTGCACTAGTACAGAATTGATAACAAAGAAATCATTTACTATACAAATATCAATAAATCAGCGCAAGGATCATCGGTGGCTTCGGAAATCCATCAAACTGTTCCTAAACTCAGTTAATCGCCAATGGATCAGCAGTGTGACCTCATTTTTGTTATTTATCAGTTTAGTTCACATATTCAATTACATTCAGTTTACTTTCTACTTAGATTTATTTCAATTTTGAAATTCAACAATTTAGAATGCAGGCCTTTCTTTACTTTTATTTATTTTTAGAGGAAAAAGATGTTTCGGGGTGGCGGTCATGAAGAGACTAAATTAGTGGGAAAACTATTTTATTTAAAGCCAACGTTTCGACCACAAGTCTTCATCAGGGGGTTGCATGCACCCTTTGTAAAAAATAATAAATTAATAAAAATTATTTAATTAATAATTTCGCTATTAACCCTTATTGGTGGATCCACTCCAAAACTAAAAACACAACTTCGATTTAATTTAATACCATAAATTATTAACTTTTATTAATCAAATAATCAAATTATAAATATCTTCTTATTTTTCTTTTTTATTAGCCTACGATTCATTTTTTTCGTATTTAAGGCAATAAAACTTCCAATTTTCTTCAAATTCTTTTAATTACAAAAAAATAATAATAACAGTTTAGGCATGTGGAAGGACAGTTCTCAGCAGCACCTCTTGTCTGACTTGTTTCAGTTACTTGAGTTGGTTAAGGAAGGAGATCTCTCATCCAACGCTTTTTTAGTCTCCTCCTTATATACGTGTCAGCTGTGCCCGTATCTCTTCTTAATTTGTTGTTATGTCCGTTTAAATTTATATAAAATCGTTGGTTAAAAGGTTCGTTTTATGTGTGTCAACTATTGGAAGGTGGAAGCCAGTATGTAGAGTTAGTCATGTATCTTTTTCTAACTTGAAAATAAATTATATTTAAACCAGGCAATAGTTAATTAAAACAAAATTTAAATAATGATATCGTATTAAAAATAGTAATATATCACTGCATTAAAGATTTAAATATTATTTAAAATATTATAATGTTTTACCAACTATTTACATAAAAAATATTTAACGTTGATACAAAATAAGAGAACTAAGTAAAATACATTTAATTTAATTCTAACATTGCCTATTTTCATCACAAATTAGGAGATATAAAGTTTATATAATATATAAAATATTTAAATAATAATATCTTTTCATGACATAACCAGATATTGATGCTTCAATTATTTAAATGCAATTTTTTAAATCTCATTGAACATTAGAATATTTTATTTAAAAATGTAATATAAATAATGTTAGCTAATATATATAAAATAAAACTCTAAAAATTTCTATTTTTATTATAATTTTGAATTAAATGGATTGCGTTCCTACATCGGTAACTTGAATAATTAATAACGCCAATAATAATAAAATATCTGTTTTAACTTTATCGTTATAGATCATATCTTTGCGGTATTTTTCTGATTGTGTTAGGTGAGAATTGGCGCTAACTCTCGGCCAATCAGATTGCAGTATTCTTCTGATCTAGTTGGCACAGCTCTACAGTGCACTTCTCCGGTCGCCATATTAATTTAGTTTAGATTTGGCGCCGTTCGGTGCGCACCGGTTTATTTTATTTTAAATGTGTGAGTTGTGTTATAATTCATTAGTTTCGGTTTCTTAACTATTAAATTGTTGTATTGTTTAATTCCGTTTTGAAATCTGCCTGTTTTAAAGAAACGCCTTATTCTTTAAATATAATAGTGAACTTAGAAGAAGTCTTCATCAGAACTTTCAGCTGTGAGTTTTGAAGTTTTACTTAATTTAGAAATGTTTTTAAGTGTTATTTTTCTTCATTTTAAAACTTATTATATAGTGTCTTGTGTCGTATCTGTACAGAGTATGTTCCTGTGTGTTAAAGTAAGCATATGTATGCATTTAGTTTTTGTCTTACTTCTAGTTATGAAGATTTGAAAAAAGTGATTAAAGTAACATAAACATTTAATCTTTTTGTTATTGTCTTCATTTGCCGTCGATTCCAAAACCGTAATTTTTTTTTTCAAATAAGCTTACGACATTTGAGTGCAACGTATTTTTTTTTTTGTTACGTATTATTAATAGTACCATATATTTATCATCGATTTGAAGATTATCTTTTCCGCCAGGTACGCAAAATGTGCACATCTCCCAACAATTTCAGAAAAAAGATAAGACAAAAGTGCTATTTATTATATCAAGGGCTGATTATGGATTGTACGATTATTAGTTATTAAACTGTTATTTTCCACAGCAAATTTTACGAAAATGGAATAACGAGATTTTCATTTCCCGCCATAGCTAGGTCCAAAGTTGTCACACTAATTGTAAATGGATACTGTAGGGATATCGAAAAGGGAAAATTCATCAAACTATTCACTTATTTAATTTTATAAACGTTTACATACAATTTTCGGAAAAATCGAGTGATATATATAATCAAGATCGTTAGAGCAGTTTTTGAGAATAACGTAAAAATGTCTAAAATCGATGATATAAACGATATATTTGGCAATAAACAGATTCAAAACTAAATTCAATTTATATTCAAATTAAATGTGAATAGATAATAACTGAAAATGAGTGAGGAAATAGATCTACACAATTTGGAGATGCCAATAATATGGCGCCTAAAAGCAGTTCTTTGACACTGTTTTCTTTTCGACTTATTTCACGATAAAAACATTTAAATAAAAATTAAATTAGAGAACATTTCCTATAATTTAAATAATTTTTTTTTTTCGTTAAATCAATAGTTCTGCCTTACGTGCGGGGTAAAGTATAGTTCGACAGGGGTTTTGGCTAAAAAACTTATTTCCACACACCTTTGAGGTAGATTTTTTTTTTATCGTTGTATCCCTGCTTGTAATTTTAACTGATCATCTCGTGTCATTTTTTATTTTTAATTTTATTTTTTTGTAACTACAACTTACGAGCTACTGGAAATACCACGATAATAAAAATGCCCCGCTTATTCTACTTCGATAATGGTGTGGAAATGAGTTTTTTAGGACAAAACAATTTTGAACAACACTTTGCGGCGCTCGTAGCCAAAAATATCGACTTTACGAATAAAAAATTATCACACAAATTGTAGGAAATGTTCTCTAATTTCATTTTTATTTAAATGTTTTTATCGGAAAATGAGTTTAAAAGGAAAAATTGTCAAAAAATCTCTTTTAGGCACCAGTTTGTTTGCCTGTTCAAATTTTATAGACCTGTTGTATGATTCCTCGCTACTCCTCAGCTTTTGCATAAGGTTAATTTGCAGTTTTGCATAGCTATAAGGTTAATTTGTATATGAATTAAATTTGTTTTTTAACTTGTTTATTGACAAATTGTTTACTGAGTGAAAATTCTGCCCATCGCCAGATATATATACAAAAGGTCTCGGGACCATTTCTGTATACGAATTAAATTAGTGTGCGGAAAAAGTTCTTTGAGGTCTGCAATATTTTCTATCACTTATCTCTTATCTCTCCTCCCCACTAATTTGATATTTTAATGTTGTATTTGATATTTCGGATATCATCGAAACTAAACAGATCCCACTGTGGCTATTCCAACAGGAGGTCGCTGTTCGCTGTGACAAGATCTCTGAGCAATTATATTAACAAAGAGCTGTGGCAAACTGATTGTGGCATTGTGTATTTCATTGTAGATCCCTCTCGTTGCCGAAATACAATTGTGGGCGTGGAGATGAACAAAAGGGTTTGTCTCTGATATGATGCGAACTGGTTTCAGATCAAATCATTTGTAGATTGAACATGTTCTGTCATTATGTAAAGATGCTATTTAAATATTTCTATTGTATTTTATAAGTATTGTTTAAACAGGTATAAAAATAAAGGCTTTTTATTTTCATTGGTGGCGGTCATAACAAAAGAAAAAAAAAGTAGTTCATATTCTGTGCACAAATTCAACATAATTATTGTGAAACGAACAAATAAAATATTGAATATTTAAAAATAAGTTTATATCCATGTTTAGACAGTTTTTATTTAATTTATTTGTGATTATGGTTATACTTGAAAATATCTGAACAAACAATTGGGTGTATTAAAATATGTTAAACATTGGAGGAAGAGAGACAGCCTCCATAACATAGCTACATTTCTAGAACCTTTCTAGCTAAAATTGAATAGTGTTAAAAACTGAAAAATACTTTTGATTTCTTATTTTATACAACCTTCATATAAAAATAAAACGTTTTCTTAGCCTGACTAGTTATGTAAAAATGTCTATAAAACCATTCTTTATAGAATATATTTTTTCCAACTTTATCGCAGAAAACTTATAAGAAAAACACATGAAAATGGAGGTGTCCATATCTATGGTGAATGCTTCATAAAATCCAAGGATACGTTTCTATATTTTATCTGAATATAAATAAAAATTTTAATAATAGGAATATTTAGGTCGTGATAAAATAGTTACGTACCTAGTTATATCTCTCAGCTGCAGCTAATCGATTTTCGTTTGTCTATATTCGTTATAAATTTTATTTTTTATTTTTTACTGGAAATTTTTGAGAGGGGGGGACAATATTCTCGTCCCCTCAACATTTTTATTGGGAGGAGGCCATCCCTCCCCCCCCCCGTATTCTGCCGACATGTGTGACAATGGATTGTCTAACATAAAACATTTACGTAATGTTGATGAAATTCCCACCAGAACGGAAACGAGTAAAAGCAATGTATTATCAGTGGAAGGAGTTGACATTCATTTAAAATAACAGACCAAAACATGGCTACAAATCACAATTAGCAGCATCTTTGCTAAAAATGGTCAGATTTTAGGTTTATTTGTTTTGTAGAGAATTCGAAAAGGTTCTAACAATAGTGTTTATAATCTTGTCATGCGTTTCATACTTTTGGAGTTATGCCAAAATAACGTTTCTTTTTCTTCATAAATTTTTGTTTTTGGGTTTTCTAATGGAAATCCCCATTCTTCGCATTTGAAGGAGAATATATATTTTAAAATGAGGGCTAAATTATTGAATTTCATGAAGAATTGACGATGATATGGCCTACCTACAAAAAATCACCTAGGAGAAATAATATATAACTATAAACACTAATTAGCTCGTTCGAATAAATCTCACTGTATTATAAGATAGAGGAATCAATTTTCTTTACCTTAGTAATATAACTTTTACAGGTAGATAAATTTAGGTATCTAGGTTCTACGATAACTAGAAAAAACGAAATTGAAGAAGAAATTAAGGTTAGACTGAAGGCGGGAAATGCTTGTTATTTTTCTGTGACAAAACTACTTAGTTCGCGCCTCTTGTCCCGAAACTTAAAAATTAGAATCTATAAAACAATTATCTTGCCTACAGTTCTTTATGGATGCGAAACTTGGCCGCTTACATACAACATGGCAGCGTCTTAGGGTTTTTGAAAATAAAGTATTGCGTAGAATATTCGGACCGAAGAAGGATGAGTTAACAGGAGAGTTCAGACGGTTACACAACGCCGAATTGCGTGAGCTGTATCCGGGTAATATAATTGAGGTAATTTCATCGCGGCGAATCAAATGGGCTTGTAAAGTTATTGGATTTAGTAACGAGAGAATTCCTAAAAGGTTAATATTTGCTGTGCCGAATGGTAAGCGTCCGAGGGGTAGACCGAAGCGAAGGTGGGAAGATTGCATTAAAGCCGATCTGAAGGGACTGGGTTTGGACGGCGAACGGTGGAGGGAGGTGTGTAACAAGCGATTGGTGGTGTCGGCATCGAACCTTCGGGTTCGCTAAGCCTTTATTATTATTATTATTATTAGTAATATAACTTTTACTAATGATGGTCTGATTTTGATCATTTTTATTTTATTTCATTTTTTGGGAATGTAATTACATTTCAAATAACCAAATAGTTCAACAAATAATGAGGGCGATCCAGCATGAATTGTATACTTTTGGAATGCACAAATAAACCTTTGTTTTATTCTTATCTTTTTTTATGACATTCTTGTGGAATGTGACTATTTTTCGCAGCTGGTGGATAATCTTCAAAATGATGGCTCTGTTATTAGATTCTAAGATAAATATATGGTACTATTACCTAATCTAATATATGCGTTCTAACAAAAAAAAAATATGGGGTAAAAACTCGATGGATTCGAAAGCGCCTGTTCAACTGTAAGTTAAATAATCGTTTGAGGACAATAATAAAAAAATCTATAAGAGAAATTAAATGTTTATATTACTTTACTCAATTTTTCTAGATCTTCAAAACTAGAACTGAGACAAAAACTAAATGCATAAACATGCCTCCTTAAGCATACTCTTTACAGATATGCAGTATAGCTAGTCAACAATACCCATTACACAATAAGACTTCACACTTTCCAAGCAAAACTATTGCTGTAAAGCACCTTGATACGTGGCAAACAAAATCCTATGTACTGTGTTCCGCTTTTGAACTGTTGACCAACACATAAGGGCTATTTACAAATGATTTCATACTAATTCAAACGGGCATCCGTGTGAATTAGGATCCGTGAAGACACTAATAAGAGACATCCGTGAAGATACTAATAAGAGATATGGCTCCAGCTGGCATGCCCATCAACACGAGGAGGAGAATAAAAAGGTGCTGGACGAGAGACCTCCTTCCTTGATAAACCATGGTCATTGATTCAAACCAGACAAGAGGTACACCATGCCTCACATGTCAGTTTCAATATTTTTAACAGGTCATCTACTTCTGATTGTCAACAGTTGGTCGACAGGTGTAATTCAATTCGGAAAAAAGAAAATGAAAATGATAATCTTATCTGCCATTTTCTTGGAAAATACAGATGTTTTCATATCCCAATCAGATTTCAAAAATTTATTCTTGAAAGTGGGTTATCTGTTCACTCTCAGTGGCCAATCAATGGCGAAGAAATTTTGAGAAGGAAAAAGACATCAATTTAAATTTATTACGAGCTTTAATGAAAATACTAAACTGAAGACAAAGACGAGTGATGTTAGAACAGGTTATAGATTTGTTATTAATAAACCTTATTAAATAAATTTTAATTAATTAAGTTATTGTTAGATATAGAACTTATATATATATGTATTCCTCTGCTGAGTATATAATATTTTTATTTTTTATTTTCAGGTGAGTTTGAATTGATTACTGGTGCTAGAAGCGTTGTATGTAAGTTATTTTTTTTTAGTTATATATTTTTTTTTAAAAATAATTCAACCAAATTAATTATTATTAATACATCAGTAAAATAGTTGAAATTAATTGATTTTAAACTCTAAAATAAGAAGAAATATATATAATGCCTTATCTTTCTTTTTTTTATTCAAGCAAAAGTTTCGATTTTACAGAACCGGATAATTTTCCCCATGGATAGAGTTCTGTTGATAATTAGACAATTTTCAAGCACCAATGGGTATTCAGGACATGTTTTTCCTTCGGAAAAACTTTTTCCGATAACTAAGTTTCCTCTTTTTTTCATTTCTTGAAAAAAAAGTTGATAATAAAATATTTTTATATAAAGTAAAAGTTACGTCGGATTGATTAAGGCTTGACAAGTTGTCAGAGTTTTCGTAACGAGTTAAGCGGCCCCCTCTCCTTTTTGAGATATTCTCTTTTGTGGAGTTGAAATATTAGAAAATAGCCATTTACTCAAATACTTCACTTAAATACATACTTGAAAATTAGATTCCGAGTAACTCTAAAAGTATACACCTTTTTGTTGATATTGTATATGTTTATTTAAAAGTTTACTGAATTTAATAAAAAACAAAAATGATCATTAAAATCGGACAACTAGGAGCAAAGACATGGTCTTTAGATGTTTTTATATGTTCTAATAAAAACATCCAATAAATAAGGTTTATGACCTTTGTTTTGGGTTTTGAGTGTGTAACTGTCGTAATGCTAATTTTTTTAGCAAATTAATAATAATTAAAAACGAATGTTTAATCCATTAATTGGAATCACCTTTTATTTCTTTTTTTTGCCACTAGGAAGGTAATCTTACTTTAGATGTATAATTGTTTGAAAATAATCAACCAATGTGAAATAATTTGCAGGTTTTTTTATTTCAATTTCCTGAAAGAACGCTGGAAACGATAGCCGTTACGTTGTTACCAAACGATAACACAAGGTGGAGGGGAGGATATTGTAACAAACTGGTGATGGAATAATTTGGCAACAACTGTGCTAACAGTTGGTTGGCTGGCAATCCTGCACCGTGACCAATCCTCTTCGACGGTGGACTGCAATCCTTTCGGCCCGCTCTTGCGACTTAGCATTTCACTTTTCAAAACCTCTTTGCCTCCACGTTTCGTTACTTATTGTTGATGAAAGTTATCAGCTTGACTCCCGACCTGTAAGTCAGTCCTACTTTACTTCAAAACTGTTCTACATATCGATTATACGGTGGAACGGAGATATAACTGCAAATAATGTAATGTATTAATAATAATAATAAGGCTTAGTAAACCCAAAGGTTCGATTGCTTTAATTATATTAACCGAGTATAGCTCACGAAATTCAACCTTGTGTAGCTGCCTAAATTCTCCGGTTGATTCATCCTTCTTCGCCCCGAATGTTCTACGCAATAGTTTATTTTCATATACCTGAAGATGTTGTTCATTCCTTAATACAAGCGGCTGCGTTTAGCATCCATAAAGAACCGTAGGTAGGATAATATTTTTGTAAATTCTGATTTTTAAGTTTCTGAACAACAGGCGCGAGCTAAGTAGTTTCGCATCTAGAAAATAGTAGGCATTTCCTAATTAAAATCTCATAGATCAATCCCATATTTTTATGGTTGTTTTTATATTATTATAAAATTCTTCTATACATTCGAAATTTTCAGATATTATGCTATCATATCATATCGTATCGTATCGTATCATATCATATCATGCTATCCGATTGAAGACTGCTTTTTGACAATTTACGTGATAGATAATTTTACTGTTGCTTCCTTTGTATGAGTGATATACTTCGCTAATGGGATGAGGACCTTAAAACACTAAAATGGATCGTTTCGGTTCATGTTATGTAGCTTAGGTTTATCTTAAATACGAAATTATAAAAATGTGTTTTTGAGATTTCTTACTAAATAAAAGTCGATAGTGTGTTTTCCATCGATACATCTTTATGGCAGATAAGTATATTTTTGAATATAACTTTTTGGTGACATATCGAAGATCGGATATAGGTAATTTTAACCTATTCAAACCGACATAGAGTCAGTTTATTGCGAAAAGTCACTTAGAAAATTTTGTGATACAAGTAAACTTTTAAGAAAGTTTAAGAGATTTTTTTCATTATTTATCGATAAAAAAATAGTGCTTTAAAATGACACGAACCCTTCTCTATAACTAGTTTACAAGAAGCGTACATTTTCCTGATTTTACAAGAGTGTTGACAACGATAGATGGAAAGCAAACAGTAAAAATGGAACAAACATGAATTTTAAATCGATAGAATTAGAATAAATAATGAGCAGAGAGGAAAGCTCTATTGGGTAACAACTAGTTATTAGAATAAGGCGACAGAACAATGTACGCTACTATAAATTTAATCGCTAACATCTCGTCCTCCAACAACGTTATTCAATTATTTGGAATATCCTTGCTTCGTTCGTTGGCTTAATTAAGAACCATTAACTGAAGGACTCGGAACAGCTGTGACAAGGGATCTCATTGGCGGGTACAATCTGTACCGCGCTCGAAGTGCCGCGCCACAGACCCTGAAGATCACCTTACCCATCTTTCTCATGTCGGCCACGTGCGTCCTATCTTTTATCTCTGGATAGCATCTCTTATTTCTCCCATATCTCTGCCCGTTTGTCCGCTCTGACATATGGTTGGTCAGGTATCTTCTTCTCTGGTGTATGTTGCGCTGTTCCTGGATAATATTACACTATCTCGTGGTAATTAAACGAAATGTTTATCCAAGAATCTACCGGACAAATAACCTCCGAAAATTCTTCATTTACTTACATTTAATATTTTTCCTATCAACTTTACAGATCTTGTAGATCTTTGAATTACCCTTCTCCACATGTTCCTATTTTAAAGCCCTGGTTTCAATTTTGCTGCATGTGGTTCTGCAGCATGTAAGTTGATTCAATCTGTCGCATCTGGCTTCCTGATGGATTACTCCGAGCAATATAATATGCCCCACCCATCTTAATCTCCTTGACTTCATATCGTCAGATATTGATCGATAATCGATAAATAAGTAGTTGGTGATTCTTCATGCATTAGTACTCTGATCCCAGATTGCTCCCGTTGTCGTGCGAAAGAGTTTCCTCTAAAATCTTTCAACACTTATTTTTAGTGTCAAGCGCAGGACTGGCTTTATCATATACACGCTTGATTAAGATTTTTCGGAATTTCAATACCATTGAGAGAAGGAGAATTTCTGTTTGCGCTTATTATATACTTGTTATTATATACGATATATTTCCAACCGTTGTTAATTCATTGAGGTTATTGTGGAACCTAGGTAATTGAATTTGTCTATTCTTGAGAAAGATTTCGCTTCCACTCAGATTCTGCTTTTGTTTTGAATTTTATTATAATATTATCATCTATAAAGTATTTTGTTCATCACCAATTTCTTATAGGCCGCTGTCATATTCATAGCTTCCAAGGAATGGTCTTATAAATTCTGAATAATATATATATATATATGCATATTCGTTACTACCTAGGTACATTTGTTTTTGAGACCTAATAAAAAATCTCTTGAAGTAGGTGGGTTTCTTCCTAACCTCAACAAAAAAATCTATTTTTAAAATTAAAAAGGTATCGTTTCTTCATCCTTATTTCTTTTCAATCGTTTCTTCATCTATCTCTATTATCCACTAGCGGATCCAGGATTTAATTTTGGGGGGCTTCAGCCCGAAAGCTTTTTTTTCATAAAAATGACGAAAATTACTTTGGAAAAAAAGAAAGAAACTAACTATCTATATGAAATGGTGTTTAAGTGATTCTTAAGTCCTTTTAAATGTAATTACACGAACAATAATATTTTAAGAGATAATTTTTTAATATATTTTTCCATAAAACATGGTTATATTTTACCATTTTGGGGGGACTTCAGCCCGAAATATCCCCTCCCCGTAGGTCCACCCGTGCTATCATAACATTTATAGTTTCTAATAATCATTTGAATGAATGAAGTTATTATGCAGTTGAACCCTGTGCCGCGGACCCCACCCCTCTCCTCCCCCCCAAGGCCGCCATTGCAAATATATTTTATTGTTAGCCGAGCCAGAGAGGTTTAGCGCGCGGCGTTCTCACGACCAGCTGATTGAGATGAAGGGGGGGGGGGGCTGGGGTGCTGCTGTGAATTACAAACCAGTCGGATCGCTCCAGCTCTTATCTGCTTTCTTATATCTAGTTGTTATTTCTTAGATCTTGAAACAAAATGGCTGTGTCTAGGTTAGGTTGTACAGCTTGATTTAGTTGTACCTTAGATCTCAAAACTAGTTTCTCATTGATTCTTAAATAGCGAAATAGATATGCTGGGTGATTGGCATTGAGCTGACATTAACTACATAACCTGAAGTAACATTTTAGTTTTGTAATTCCGAAATGAAATGATCATGAAGGTGAAAAAGATGTGACATTCATCAGCATTGCACTCTACGAATATTCACTTTCTCAACTTTCTAAGCTGACTCCTGCATTTCCATTGCAGGAGTTGTGGGCGATGCTGTTGAAGGTAAGGGTTCCACTTTGATGATCAGGGTACTTAAAATTCGTTAGGAAGAAAGTTAATTTTTCGAAAAACTTTTTTTTTTTTAATTTTATTTCTTCACCCACACCAGTCATAACTTGTGAGTTTGCTGTTAAATCAAAAATTGCAGTGCACTTAGTGTAACGATGTGATAAATAAAGCTTCTGTATCGTTTTAATGCCTAGAAAGTGTTACTTTATTGACAAAATAAGATCAAAATTCACAAAAACATATTTGAAAGTTAATGCGCTATTTGAAATAAACCGACGATATGTTCTAAAAATAAATAATTTCTTATTTAGAAAATAATGGTTTTGTTTGATATTATATTAAAATTATAGTTTTTCGCACTTCTTGGAGCAGTGTCAATAATGGTGATGAATGATCACTTTCGAAACTAACGGCTTATAAAGTGAAGATAAGTTGACAGATAGTTGAGTAGCTGAGGGCTTATACATGAATATAGTGAAGATAATATATAATATACTTGAGTAGCCAAACAGATAGACATGAAGAGTATCCATCTACTTCTTGGCTTGTAGTACCCGGGCCAAGATGCTAATGTCGAGGTCACTAACCTGGCCCAGCTGCTTCAACGGTCCTCGGCTCGAGTCACTGCGGTTACATATCGGTGTAACTGTTATTGTTACTTCTCTGTCACTGCTATTTCGGATGGTTACGTTGTGTAACCAGTGACTGGAGCTGCAAAGGCCGGCTTTAAAATAATACTCTCTGGAGGAAATCGATATTTGCGGTGAACCGGCGGAATTTGTGGCATTTCCTAATTTGCGTGGCTTTACCCCTCGGCCTGGAAATTCATTATTGTATTCATTCGACATTGTTATAAGTATTATTTATTTGTCATTTATAGTATAATAATAAAATTGAAAAAAGAAAAGACTGATAAGAAAGATCAGCATTGCCTGTTCACGATTTCACAACTGTATTTCAAGGTCCATGAAGTTCTTTAGCGATTAAAACATTTGGAAGAATCCTATTGTCCTGAAATAAAAGCGCAATCTTAATCGAAAGAACCGAGTAGAATTTGATAGATCTTTGTTGGAACGGCGAGCTATCAACCATCACAATCCCTGAAGGTTCCATCAAACCATATTAACAGCAGCTGATGTTATTTCCATTAAAAAAAAAAAACTATTTTATATTCGGTGATAAGCCTAACCTATTTACACATACATTACTGGAGAGATATTTCACTGTACTGTAAGCTAATTACTCATTAAACAAACTGTTACTTCAACATGGTCATTGAAAACTTCATTAAATCGAAATGACGACTGTAAGTATTATATGAGTGAGCCTTTCAGTTGACAGAATGAATAGTTTTATAGATTCCGTATCTTCGCTGAACATTTTATCAAAAAACGAAAAGTGGTCTTCCGTACAAAGTTTTTATCCGGACAAAGAAAATATAATTTTAAAAATTGAATACCTAAAATTTGTATGGTGTCTCAGTAAGTTGGTATTATTTAATTTTTAATTCTATAAATTATTTATTTTGCATAGTTTAATAGTTCTATATTTCAACACTGCAATCTCTTGCTCTGAAGTCTTCTTACTCTCTCTAGTTTGTACAGATATTATAAATTTTCCAACTAAAAATATCACTAACATGAGTTTACTCCAAAATTTTAAATAGGAGTTAGTCATTCTGTCAACTGATAGGCTCATATTATTCCTGTCATATGGATTCTACTTAAACAAATACACAGCTTAAAAACTTATAACCTCATATAAACGGCTGCTACATTTGAAAGCCATCCTATTCTTAAGAATTATGTAAACTAATTCCGATTGTTGAGTAGAATTTTCTGAAATTGATATTTTGTGGCAAAACTAATGAGCCGTTTTTGAAATATTGGCATATGAAGGAAAGTATGTTTACGCATCTGTTGTTGTTTTTTTAATTTTTGGGTTGAATCTAATAAAATCGACACCTCCTTGCCAATCGTATTCACTATCTAAATCGAGCGAAGGTTTATGAGATAGAGATGCGTCTATAAAATACATTTATGACTGTATTGCGTCTTCAATCTACGAATTTTGTCTTTAGTATTACGAATCTTAAATTTATTTTCTACTCTTTTTTTCTAACTTCATATTTTCACCGCTTCAGTAATTCATCTTAATTTACTATTTCTTCACAATATTGTTCTAAATTTATTTAAAATCAATTAAATCCCCGAATTTCTTTTTCTTTTTCTGCTTTTTTTTTTTTACAATTTAAATATGTTCCCAAATTTAATTAATCTATATGGAGGAGGTAGCAGTTAATAACTTTTTATATAAAATTATTTTTATATTAATGTAATAGTTTTAACATGGCTGCGTAAGCGAAAATAGTGGGTGGAATTCGATGACAATGATTATGTTCCATCCAGGTACCGATCCGATAATCTGATTAACATTAGTAGATGACATGGCTGTCACCTATCGTAGGATATCTGCAATACAAAGGACATGGGATATCTATAAGCATTCCTATGTTTATTTCAAAAAGCCATCAAGTGACATTTCATAAAATTAAGAATTTTGATGAATTTATTGAATATTTAATAGTTGACCGCTGTATTATAAAGGAAGGAGATGGTCCGGGGTTGCGGTCATAAATAGGCTAAATAGTGGTAAAGCTATTTTATTGAAGGCCGAAGTTTCGACCCGACTTTGCAGGTCTTCATCATGGAGGTGTGTTCATCTAGGAGTTTCACTTAGAACTGGCTAAGTGAAACCCAGTTCTAAGTGAAACTCCTAGCTGAACACACCTCCATGATGAAGACCTGCAAAGTCGGGTCGAAACGTCGGCTTTCAATAAAATAGTTTTACCACTATTTAGCCTATTTATGACCGCAACCCCGGACTATCTCCTTCTTTGATGAATTTAGATCGAAATTCACTAAAACATTCTAAATAATTCAGTTCTATCAGAAATGTATTTAGGGACTTATTGCATTAAAACAGGATGTTAAATTCAAAAAATTGCCAATACAATTCCTTTTATTTCTTCAAGTTTTTAAAAATTAGAAATACCATATGGCGATTTGTTATTACTTACCTACCTATTCTAGATAAGGAAAGTATTGCAATCGGGTCAAATTTCCGACAAGCTGTTTTCGACGGATCTATACGTTTCATAGCCTCCTGAGTCCGAAAAACGTAATGTAATGAAATGAAAGAAAGGTAATGAAATTAACTACAAAGCCATTTTGGACAACTATTAACAGAGTTACAGCTAATCAATTTCCAATGAAAGATTACGAGATCATTTGCTGGTGTCAGTTAGGGGTGAATGAGAGAATAAAGATGACTAAGTGAAAGTAAGAAAATCTGTTGCCAGCATCACACAATCCTCACTATTTCCTATACTTTTAACACAAATTATTGTTTGACAATACTAAGCTATGGCAAAAAGTTTTTGATCAGCAATGTTAGTGAGTATTGAAATGTTTACACTGATCTACCTTAAGCCGGTTTACATTGCTTTAGTTTATCAAATAAATCGTACTCAAATCTTTTGTTTGATCAATTTTCTGGAAAATAAATTTACTTCAATTCTTTTCTGTTTCTTCATGAACATATGTAAAGATATAAAAACTTTTCTGAAATAGGTAGGAAAGTCGTGTGAGTGAACACACCAGATATTTTTTAAACTGTAAATACAAAAGTATCAAAATCCATAACGAAAATATACAGAATTAATATTCTGCCATAAAGTGAAATAAAATATTAATAAGTGAATTTCTGAGGAAATGTTTAATTTCTGTTGAAAAACGTCTCCTTGATGTTTCTCTTTTTTAAAGATATTTTCTTGGAGAGGGCTATTTTCTCAAGAGGGGGGCTGAAAGAAAACAGGGCTACGTCGTTAGGGCTACAGCAAACAGGAAAAATCTGTCTGGCCGAACCGACCTAGCTCCACGCACCGCTTCTAGGACACTCGGCTAGCTGCTCATTTTACCACAGGCATTATGTGTTTGTGTGTGTATATATATATATATATATACTTAACTATTTAATTGGGAATAATGTCACTTATTAATTATTGAATGTTCATTTTCTCTATGTTTATTGACGTTTCGGTCCCAGTATTTTCTTTTTATAAGTCAACGATGGGATCCTCTTCAAAGCTAGAATTTTAAAAAATAGAGCTTCGATCAGGCCAGGGACACACCGACAGTCTCAGCACCGTCCACTATCACATATATTAAGCTACTCAGTTATTTAATATATAGTTTATTGACGAAACGTCAATAAACAAAGACGAAATGAACATTCAATAGTTTATTAAATAATTAATAAGTGACCTTATTCCCAATTAAATAGTTAAGTTTATATATATATATATATATATATATATATATATATATATATATATATATATATATATATATATATATATATATATATATATATATAAACTTATGTATGAGTGATAGTCACCCCATAAATAATTCATTGTTCAGAAAAAATATTTTATTATTAATTTTAATTCCTGTAGAAGTGAATAAAAAAAGTTATTTCTGCGTGTGTCCGCAGTTGAATCTACATGACACATACTTCCATTTTTCCGATTTTAATGAAATGTTTAGATATTGTGTTAGTTAGCTTCTAAGTAATCCCTTATCAGTTTTAACAAATTTCTGCTACTATAAACTTTATTCTCTACTATCGCAAACGTAATTTCCTTAGCAAATATATTTCGAAGACGACTTGTTTGATTTGGCTTAAAATTAAAGAGATAATATTGAATAGTAATAATGAATATTATCTTAAACTACTTTGCTTAATCTATTCGGACACAAATATTTTTTTTTTACAAGCATGCGTTTCAAAAACATCTCGTCAAATAGATTTTATTCTCAAAGGAAATCATAAATTGATTAAATTTGAAACTATGTATTGAACTTTTTTTCTAATGAAATTTTGTTTATTTCATATAATAATGATTGTAATTACTCCATATTCCTTTCTATTACTCCTTTTTATTTCTTGTCTTTATCCTCTCTCTGTTTAGTTCAACATATTTTTAAATTGCATTATGATTTTATTTTCACGGTCCAATGTTTGTTAGATGTAAGCTTTGAGTTTTCAGAACTCAAACTTTCAAAAAACTCACTTCTTATTAAACTCACTACACACAGACATTTAAATGTTTGTAAAACACACGCATCTATTGAAGATATATTTATGATAATTGTTTTCTCAGTGTTATAGCGTAATAAATGTTATAAAGTAATAAATAACTTAACGTAAAAAACAGAAGTAAAAACTATTTTCGAAAATATTGAACGACAAAAATTAACAAAATGATATCTTTAATCTTTCGTATAATATAATTCCATCCTCCGAAATAAAACTACAATTTTCATTGAATGAATAATATTTCTTTTGAAAATTTATTTTCTACCCTTTTTTCTAACCTCATATTTTCACCGCTTTATTAATTCATCATTATTTACGATTTCTTCACGATTTCTTGTTCTAAATTTATTTAAAATCAATAGAATCCCTGATTTTCTTATTCTTGTTTTGCTTTATTTTTTTTTTACGATTTAAATATGTTCCCAAATTTAATTAATCGATATGACGAAGGTGGCAGTTAATAGCTTGGTTTATATAGCTTTTTATGTAAAAATATTTTTATATTAATGTAATAGTTTTTATAACTATTGTTTGTGCAGTTGGCAAATATTACCACGCTTAGAGTTTTTTCTTACCGACTCTCCGTCGCCAATATATGACTGATCTATTCCTTTTTCTCTCAGATCTCTAAGATATCCTTATTCGGTCAAAGGCTTATTATATATATATATATAATGGAAGTGAAACTGGTATAGAAAATTATTCAGACCTCGAAAATTCTCATGAAATTAATGTCATAATTTGCTATTATCACCCTTATTCGTGGCTGTAAACTGAAATAAAAATCTTATAGTGAATGCACCTTTGTTAGACAACTCTAAATCGTAGTAAGATAAGCGGGGTGATAAATATTTTGTTAAAGGAGTTAGAACTTATAAAATATTTTAAATAAGATAAGAAGGGAATGAGCCTGGAAATAAAAGATCCCATAATTCTCCCCTTCCCTTAATCTCCCCCCCCCCTTAATCTCCCCCCCCCTCCGGTTGCGGAATATAATTGGCGGATAAGCGTTCGTATTTAAGATCAGCCGACCATTTCTTTTATTTCCCTTAGAAAGCACTTTTCCCTGGCGGGGATATTTTTTTAAATCCCTGTTTCTTTAATTTCTCGCCTATTGCCCAACCTGCTCGGGTCATTATTTAATATTATCTCCAGACAGTTTTCTCAATTTCATTCATAATGAAATAACGTACCTCTTCTCGCCCACGGTTTTCTTTTTTTTTTTTTTTTTTTTTAATTTATTCCATTATATTCCATGAAAAACTCAGTTTAATTTTAAATAATAATTTGAAAAAAATGAATAGAATAAATAATTTTTAGTTGGATTTTTTTTATTTTTAAACGAATTGGAATAAAATAACAAAGGCGTGTTTGATCGAATTGAGCTCATAGTATAATATAAGCAAATTTTGATTTGATAGAATTTCACGCTGCTACGTTCAGTTTTTTTTTAAATGATCTTCTTTATTCTATGGTATTAAATAAAATAATTACGTTATTTGTTCTAAACGTTTTGGACTTTATACTTAAAGATGAATTAAATAACGGATTATAATCATCATGAAAATACAAAAGCAGTAACAATAATCAATATTATTCAAATCCAAACAAACATGCAATAATCAATACGTAGCAATACTTTTTTTTTATTGAATTATTGTAGAGAGATTTCTGTTTACCAGGAAAATAACTTTTTAATAATTTTCAAGAGAAGAATGGTTGGGATTATCAGTAATAATAAATAATTATATTTATTTTTATTTTTGCCGACTTTTCGGCCCAAATTTCAAACCTTCATCAGGGTGAAACGAAGGGGCGTCGCAAGACCACTTCTTTTGACGAGCCCTAATGAAGGCGTGAACTTTGGGTCGAAACGTTGGCGAAAATAAGAATAAATATAATTATTTATTTTTTACCTAGTTTTACCATTTTATATGTTACTTGAAATTTTCCTAGACTAACAAGTATTTAACTGCTTCGACCGCAGCCCTTAGAGGTAAAACCGTGAAATTTATAATTTTCGTAAAATAGCTATCTAAATTTCAGAGAGCAAGCGGTGTAGAGCTTGAAATGGGCCTAAACCAATTATCTAAATTCCAAATAATTTTAAGTAAAAATATACCTCAATGAATTATCATCGCTCAGGAATAAACCATAACAAGTTTAGCATAACAAGCACAAACAAAGCTCTCTTCCATTTTTCGAAACACATGATACGTTGTCCTACAAAAATTTAAAAATTCCGCCCTTAGAAATTTTACGCACCTGGGCAAATACGAAATAAGCGTAGCTTCTCACTCTCCATAAATTATCAATTTCTTAATATGCTGTATGTTAGTTTATAATCGAATTTTATTCCTTCTGATAAATCAGTTGCTTTATCGATAGACTAAAATTAATTTATTTAGTTTTGCAATTTTTAAAAAGAGGATCCCATTCTACCCAAGGTCGATGCGGTGTCTTCCCCCTCCCAAGAAACTTTAATGCTTTCTTCTTAAAAACTGAAGATAGAATTGAAAAAAAATTGTAGATTACATAAAACTACACTTGCTGTGCCTCTCCATCCATTTTCCTAAGTTTCTCAATTGCAAAAGACCATGCGGAATTCCAAAAATCAGTTGGATAGATAGAATCGACCTAGATGCAATAGAGCTGCCTGCAGATGAATGGAAAGAAATTGACAAGAAAGGCAGAGGTGGTGAAGGCAAAAAAATATCTGATCCTAAAAAGATAAAAAAGATTGATGATTGGTGTTTGACAAAATTAAATTTCTTCTATTTTCATTTAAGTTCAGTAAATAAAAAAATATATAATAGGTTACGTGCATGACATTACCTCACCAGTAGTAATGTCATTTCAACTCAATTATAGTATGTTTGTTGTTTCCGCAGTTTTATAATTTATTATTGAAGCGGGATGTGATTCACGTTCCCATGAACTAGACAGCCATCGGCAGCGATAACTATTAATAATGGAAGGAATGGAAGGACCAATAACAAACCAACTATCGCTGCCAGAGCAGTCATCGGAGGCCGATATAAAGCTGTGCTGAGGCAGCGCCGACCGCATCGTCTAATTAAATTATTTACCTGGCTCACCGCGGATTCCTATTGGCTGTTCGGCTGCGGTCTGCGATCTGATTGGTCCGCATTCCTCTCGCTTTCATATTCCCACTCCGAGCTCCGCGCTATATTGTCTCCACTCGTCGGATCAGCGTTTCATTTCCGATTGGCCGAATATACAATAAAGGGATTGCCTTCCTCTTCCATTATTAATATTCTAAAAACCTTTAGATTGGATTGTTCTGTTTCATTATGGCGGTTTAGATTTTCATCTCTCATTTTGGAAACCATAGTAATAGAAAATGAAGAGAACTTAGTTGCGGTGTTCAGTCAAAGAAACAAATTAAAAATAAACCAATGATATTTAATTTTCCAAAAAATTAAATATTTTTAATTTGTTTTTTGACTGAACACCACAACCAACTTCCCTTCAATTATTCATTACAGTTGACCATCAATGCACTCTCCATTGTTAAATGAAATTCAAAGCTAATATAACTGTTTTTTATAATTGTTTACTTGTCATTTTGATTCTGTTTATTTTATCTTTTCTGTAGATATAGTGTGAATGCAGTCTTACCTCACTATATAGTCCGTGGTACAGATTCTTTTTTATCAAATTGCTTAACATCCTCTTAAAGCTTCGTAAATAACTTTATCTCATCGTAACCTCCAAATATTTTATTTATGAACATTCTCGGAATTGAGTCGTTTTCAATCTGGAGATGGGCAAACTTTGTTTATTTAATTATGGACTAAAAACTCGTGAATATCAATTTGCTTTCCACTTGAATCGTAAGATAATGTGATCACAAAGTCAGGAAAAAAATTAGCTTAAGAAATATTGGTCTGTTTTGCATGACCTCACTCCGAATTAAAAAAAACAAACTTTAAATTAAATTATGTTATTTAGTTTCACTGCTTTAAAGAATTCTAGATTATAAACGCTGAATGCACTTCTAGTATTGCATCGTTGAAGATATCACATATTGAAGGTACAACATCATCATCAATGTTTTGAAGTTTTGATACAATGCCAATGATGTTTCTTATCTTTTTCTTGACGCTATAAGTTTCAAAATCAGTTCTCTGGTAATGGCGATGACCGTTTCTTATTTGGGCTAGAACATCGCACATCATTTTTATTGGGCTAATGAGAAATTGTCGGTTCTTTAGAGGTGATATTTCATTTACAATCGAGCTGAGGTGTTAGTGAGTAAAACTTAAATCGATTCATAATCGATAAGTACGATAACTATGAATAATAATAATTATCAAGCGGTAAATTCAATTAAAATAACATCTGATAAAATTAAAGAAACAAATAAAAAATCGAATACCTTTAAAACTTTTTTTTTGACTTGATTCTTCAACTCACACCTGTCAGAAGTTCCGACAATCAGCGAGTGTGATGTCAAGATGAAGAGATTGGTCTTGGAATAGGCGTGAGGGAGAGGAGTACCCAGCGGCGTCCTTCCTGTCTTGAGCGTAATATTTCTAGTTAGTGGAGGAGATCCCTCATCCAGCTTCTTTTAAGCCTCCTTCGGGTGCTATCGGGCATGTTAGTTGTGGCCATGCCTCGAATCAATGAGTTTGTATGTCCGTGTAAGTTATTATGAAATCGTTTGTAGTATGTTCGTATGTGGTCGTTAACTGTTGGCATCTGTAAGTCTTTATGTAGAGTAATGTTACTGACGTACCAGGGAGCTTTGGTAATAGTCCTGAAAGTTTTAGATTGAAAAGTCTGTAATTTACGTATGTGAGTCTTTTTGGCTGTCCCATATATCTGTAAAGCGTAGGTCCAAATAGGCTTGAGTAGGTAAGTATATGTATTCAATTTCTGTCTAAGTTTTAATTTAGAATTTCTTGCAAGGAGTGAGTACAATAGGCGTAGTCTTAGGTTTAAAGTTTTTGTTTTGTTTTTGATATGTTGGCCCCATGTCATTCTTCTGTCAAAGGTCAGTCCAAGATATTGAACTTTGTCTGTCTGAGGAATTTGGATATTGTCAAGGTAAATAGGGGGGCAAGTTTCACGTCGAAGGGTAAAAGTGATATGTTGTGATTTGTCAAGGTTGAGTCGAATTTTCCAGAGTTTGCACCAGTCGTAGAAATTGTTTAGGTGATATTGTAAAGTCTGTGAGGCGTATGCTGAATTTTGATGTCTTGTCAAGATTGTTGTATCGTCTGCGTAAGTCGCGGTCAGAGTATAGAGAGGATCTGGAATATCATATGTGTAAATAATATACAACAGAGGAGCGAGTACTGACCCCTGAGGCACCCCTGCTAGGGCTGGTTTAATGGTAGATAGTTCTGTACCTTGGCAAACAGAGAAAAATCTGTCAGAAAGAAAAGATTGAAGAATAAGATAGTAGGTTGGAGGGAGTATAGTCTTAAGTTTGAAAAGAAGTCCCTGATGCCAGACTCTATCGAACGCTTGAGCAACATCCAGAAATACTCCTGTTGTATATAATTTGTGCTCTAGTGCTGTCGCAATGTAGTCTGTCACTCGGTGTAGCTGATGAATGGTTGAGTGGTGTGAACGAAATCCAAACTGATGTTCAGGTATTATGTTTTCAGTAGTCAGTATGTCAAGAAGTCGTTTGTAGAGAAGTTTCTCAAAGATTTTAGAGCATAATGGGAGCAAGCTGATGGGTCTGTATGATGAAGGAAAGTCAGTGTTTTTGTTAGGTTTGTGAATCATTTTTATGAATGAGTATTTCCATTGTAAGGGGAATTTAGTCGTTCTGAGTATTGCGTTATAAATTGATGTTAGGTATACTAGAGCTTTCCTTGGCATTTTCTGGAGCACTTGAGCATTTATCAGGTCATGACCGGGAGCTTTCTTTTTAGGTAACTGTCTGATTTGTTCTGCAACTTGAGTGGGAGTGAAGCAAAGTGGAGGTAATGACAGTTGTAAAGGAATGTCTAAAGTGTTTTGTACATGTCTTTCGTGATCAGTATTAGAGAAGTCAGTATGTGGTATGAAAACAGAAGAAAGATGGTTGGCAAAGAGCTCAGATTTTTCAAGGTCTGACACAGCCCAGGAACCATCTACGTTTCGGAGTGGTGATGACACCTCACAATGCTTTACAAGTTTCTTAGTCTGTCTCCATAAGCTTCCATCGTCAGTCGAAAGATTTTTGAGGTAATTGTCGTAGTTCGTTCTTTTAAAATTCTGAATCTGTCGTTTAAGTTCATTGTTAAGTCTATTGAAAGTCCGTTTGTCAGATGGAAGTCGACCAGTCTGCCACACTTTGCGCGCTCTTCTCTTTGCTCTGATCAGGTCTCTAATGTACTGCGGATAGATTGGAAGAGACGTATTTCTGCTAGGTCTTGGTACAGATGATGACCATACAGCCTGTTGTAAGCTGATTGTGAACTTATCAACAGCTTTTTCGAGTTCCTCTTCGGTCTTAAGGGACATTGGGATTGATAGCGTCGAATTTAAGTAGTCGCTGTAAGCTTTCCAATCGATTATCCTATCTGTAAGTGTTGGTTTTTTTGATGCAGTACGAGGCTCATCGCATAGTACCAAACTGAGAAGAGAATGATCAGAACAAAGATCAGAGCTTGCAGTTACAGTATACGGCACTGTCCTGAGTCCTTTAGTAATGAAAAAGTCAAGTAAATCTGGTGTTTTCTGTCTTGAAGTTGGCCAGTAAGTAGGTGTATCAGGTGAGATCGTGTTTAATGAAAGCTGATCGATGGCAGACTTTAGATTTCTTCCTCTAGGAGTACAGAGTCGTGCTCCCCAGGACTGATGTTTGGCATTATAATCACCACCTGCAATAAAACACCGACCGAGATGTTGGAAAAAATTGTAAAACATTGCAGATGTTAGCACGTATCTCGGAGGGCAGTACACTGCAGCGAAGGTAATGGTATGGTGCTGGGTATACAGAGTAATTGCTGTGGATTGTATGTCAGGTGTAATGGGTAATTGTAAAGGGTTGTGTTTTAGTGATTGCTTAATCAGTATTGCCGTACCGCCATGTGCCGTCTTATCAGGGTGGTCAGTTCTATATATTTTGTAGCCTGGAATGTAAAATTTAGAATGTGGAGTCAAGTGTGTTTCAGTGATGAGAGCAATGTCAGTCCGTTTTTCATGTATGTACATGTCAAGTTCAGTCCTGTGTTGGTTTATACCATTTGCGTTCCAGAGAAGAACGGACATGGAGCCCACTGTCAGCCGATTAGTAGCCATAACTGGAGGATAAGGCTTGTGCAACGTGAGACAGTTCTTGGAGAAGGCTGAAAAGAGGCTGGATGAGGTTATTCAATCCACTTACCAAGTTGAAGAGCTGAGCTGAAGCCGGGTGATTGTAAGTCGGTAGTGGCGGTTGAGTAATGCCCTTTTTCATTTCTGGATGCTTTGGCTGGTGAAGGTGATTTTCTGGGACTTCTGTAGGAGAAGTTCGCAGTTTTGGTCCTAGATATTGGGAATCGGGTTTTGAAGAACCTGAATTTGCGGTATGCTGACTTTGCGGAAGAGAAGGAAACTCGTCTATACCTGGGGGTGCGCTAGTTTGTGCTTTTTGGGGACTTTGTATATTTTTACGGAGATTGCGTACTTCCCTCAGTTGTTTTAGAGTTGCACAACCTCTATAATTTGCTGGATGGGATCCGCTACAATTCGCGCATGTTGCTGCGGTCTCTCTTGTCTTTGTGCAGACGGTGCTATCATGTCCTTGGCCACATCTCACGCACTTCGGGGAGTGATTGCAGTAAGCCTTTGTGTGGCCATACTGCTGACAACGGGTGCACTGTGGAATCATTCTTTTCTTTCTTGGCTCTTCGATTTTCACTCTAGTATAGTATAAAAATTTGATATCAAAAATTTTTTCATTAAATGTGGCTTTAGAGATATCGATAAAGAACATGGGAAGTGGATTTTTGTATCTGGAAATAACGTTCACAATACTTGTGGCATCGTAGCCTAGGCATTTTAATTCGTATTTTATGGTTTCAATTGGAGTAGCATGGTGTAAGTTTTTTACTACGATTCTTGGATTTCTATCTTCTATTAACTGATAGGTATGGAAATCGGCACCTACCTGTCTTAAGTTAGCTACTATACGTCTATATGTGTCAGAGTTTTCAGGATATACGGTTACTCCTCTTGATGTGGATTTTAGGTTAAAGCTGTTCAAACCTCCTACATTTTGGAGAAATGTGACCAGTTCGGTGTAGTTCTGTACATCATTCAAGTGGATAGGGGGCGGTTTTACAGAAACTGGTTGCTTAGTGGTAGCATCAGACTCGTCACTAATGTTAGTTAAAACTTCAAAACTATTAGTGGTTACTGTTGTAACTTCACTTACCTTTTTAGCTTTTCTTGGGTCTCTGTTATTGTCCATTGAGCGTTTTCTTCCTGTAACGAGTTCCCAATTATTTTCAGTAGTTTGGTTTGAGTTTAAAGCGTCCACATTTTCTGTAGAACTGGCAGATATCGACGTCTCAGACATCGTTTGCGGTGAAACCGCTACACCGAGGTGTGGAGTTCCTATTTCTTGGAGCTAATTGGTTTCAACAACAGAATGCAACAAAAAGAAAAGTTTTCACTGTTAATTTACTCTAAGATTTTGTCAAAAAGATTTTCAAAGAAAAATTAACCTCACTTTTATCAATGTTCACACATGACCTTTAAAACTATTTTATTTTTTTAAAAACTTATTTATTGAAAAATATTACAATCTGTCTCTAGGACATTTATAATAGTATTCACAGATCACATTCACACTCTATGTACAATAAATAAGAATAAAATAACCTAAAAATAAATAAATAAAAAGAACACATACACACCTGTATACAATATGTACAATCGGGCGAGAGAACTCCAAACCAGACTTGTCCCTCCAACTGGAGGGAAAAGTATGTCTGCAGGATATCCCTGCACTTCTCTCTCAACCGCGTCACTAGGGCTAAACCCAGTGGAGACAAAAAAAAAAATAAATTAATAAATAAAATGGCAGAGATAAAAGAATCATATTGAAAGTGTGAATTCCTCATTTAATAATTTATGTGAAATATTGAAGTTAATAAATGGATTAAACTTTTGCGATTGTTAATAAAACATAACTAGTCGTTGACAGCGGTCCTATCGTTAATAAAATCCATTTCAATTAATTAAACTTCCATCTATAACTGGAGCCATGTTGTTGGAAGCTCCTCTGAATCTTTGTCTGACATTCATTCTGAATAGAATTTAATTTGTCAGGTTAATTCGTAGTTTTCCAGAGGCGTATAGCGTGCAAACCTTTTTTTTTTTTTTAATTTTAGAACCTATTTTATATTAGATAAATTTTCTGGACTTTCTGCTAAGATATTTTTATTATTAGGTTAGCTGAAGTGTCGACCAAAATGATAATAATAACGTAACGCCAATAATAAAAATATATTGACTGTAAGTCATGGAAATTTCGTTTCATCCAAATGGTTAATCAGTCGGCTATTTACCTGTCTCTATTTCATACTGCTTTTTGTAAAAGCTGTATACACAAAGATTTAAGGGATAGATCGATGGGGTTAATACGGTTGTAGATATCATTAATAAATAAATATTAAAAAACAGACAGCCTGTCCTAGGTCTATATCAGAATACCGTAATATTTTCCCCTTTAATCAGCTGTTTGGTCCCCCCCCCTAGCGGATAATACAGCCCCGGTGTTGTACCGGTCCGGCCTCCTAGATCGGATATTATCCCGGACAGATCTCGTTGAAGATTCGACGGATGGCGGCGATCTGTTATTCAAGACCTTATGAATATTGAAGGCCAGCTGTCAGCTCAATCGGTAACCGGTTGTCAATTGAATGCCCGTCTCACTAACCGCCGCATCTCTGACGTCACTGAATTACTGCCTCGTTAGGTCCAGTCAGTTCACTAGTTCTGTGTTTATTTACTGGTTCTCATTTTAATTATTACATTGTTTTAATAAGGAACAAATGATAATTCTAAAAAACTCAAGCCGGAGGAGAGCCCCATCACCTTTTATATTACAGATGTAGAACAGAATACTCAGAAACGACAAAAAATACACCTTGCAATGCTTTTAAGCAGCAAAAGAACTATTATGAAGACAATGAAAATCCAAGGATTCAAGACAAAAATAAATAAAAAGCGGCTATGGGGAAAAAAAATTCTAACAAGCGCTTAATCTAAATTTTACGTTTCAAGGCTTGGTAAAAATGTTTCCGTCCACAGTATTTCTCCGACACTGCTCTATGTTCTCATACATGAGCTATTGTTGTTTAGATCTGGCATAATAGTTACAATTCTCTGCGGGATGGTCCTCGAAAATAGATTTTACCATCCGACATTTTGTTTCAAATAACGGCCAATTAGCGGTCTCATATGACCATATATTTCAGCAGAAAGAAATAGAGTTCGAGGCTGCCGAGAGGGCTAACGCGTGTTCGAAATTCGCGTCGCTTGCCAGCCTGATAAGCTAAACATCGTGTTTCTCTCCTCTGACAAGGCGAGAGAAAAGGGGACAGAAAAATATAAGGCATTAAAAAAATATATATTGTACGTCGCATCCGTCAATGGCGATATAACGCAACGGAAGAAAATGATTTCATTCAACAACACCAGATGTGCTACAAATTTTTGGTGTTAATTTTATATTTTGTTTATTTACATTGCTTTAATAGAGGTTTAGCTCTATAGTAAGGGTTTTGGCTTTAATACATTATAAATTTTAATCATATTTCTCATATTATAGAGCTGCTTTCCCTTCTATAGTTGGAGGGAGAAGCCTGGCTTAGGGTTCCCCGCCTGATTGTATATATTGTATATAGGTACGGCTGTGTTTTTATGTTTTTGATTTACTTATCTTTAGGTTATTTAATTTTTTTTATTGTACATTATTTTTTTTTATTATTATTTAGTTATTATCTTATTTTTGTTAATTATTTTTTTACTACAATCATTGTCCACGAGACAGAATATTATATGTCTAAATAAAATAAAATTAAATTAAAAATAATTTCTTATATTACAATCTTGAATATAAATAATAATAGTTATTGTTGACTGTCATTGGTAATCAAAATATCACTTTTGCTAAAGAACGATTATTCTCTATATAAATTTGTATATTCCTATTTATTGAGCCATATCCTTCTTTATCTTGCCCATCCACTTCAGCTTCGAACTATCTAAGCCATCTGAGCTTGGAACTTTCTCCAGGCCTCGATTTAGTTCCTTCTGCTGGAGCCTTCGTGTTCTGGAAGGAGGGCTGTTGAACGGCTTCTTGTCAGGTCTCGTATCCATTGCAATCGCCTGGCTTTCATGTGAAGCGCGATCGAAGCAATCGGTTGATTTGTTTTGGAGATTATTTCTTTCTTCGTCTTTCTTCACCGGATCCCCTATTTCTTGTCCCACTATCACCCTCGAGACCTTTACATTAGAATCTTTAAAGTTTTTTTTTTTTAATCTATATAAATAAAATAAAGATTTTGTGTGTTTCTTACATTGCAGACACCAAATCCACTTTTAAAAACATTTTTCTCTGTCTGTATATCCGCATTGCAACGAAATTTTGTCAGGGGTAAGCTCAGCAATGGCTTATTGTAGACTTTTGAAATGTTGACATTATAATAAGGTTTTCTTGACTTAAAACATAGGCTTTAAATGAAAACAGAATATTGAGTAGAACCAAAGTTAGGAATTCTTGGGAAGTTGTCTAGAGATCTCGGTTAATGTTGATAATAAATGTTAATAATAAACATATGTTTATAGGTTGAAGATCATCTATATAAATAAATTTTGTCTGTACATTGAATAGAATCAATCCGTTTCTTGATATCTTTCTGTTCCATACAGTACTGACACCAAATCCACTTTTAAAAGATTTTTTGTCTGTCTAGATGTCCGTATTGTCCAGCGAAATTTTGTCAACGACAGGTATATCAGCTAGCCTTAAATATAAGTGTTCAAAGTAAATATAACATGTCTTTTATAAATTAAATAATTCCCGCATTTAATAAAAAATAAAAAATAAAACTTTCTACTTTTCCCTTTCAGTAAGCACATCGTTGGTGCGGAATTGAATTTGATTCTGATTATATATTCAGTGAGAAAGCTAAAATTAAATTAAAGCAGTTTTAATTGAAATAATTTAAAAACTATAATTATATTAGAAGAGCTTCTTTTTATCGCTTCGGTTTGTTTTATTTCAAGACTTTTTCTTGGCGAGTCGAGGCGAACAAGGATGGTTGCATTTCGCATCCACTGCAGTGCGTGCATGCGATTTGCCGACTGAGTGGTCAGGATGCGAAGGCGGTCGTTGCAGTACAATGCCTGCCCTTGAGCAGCCCCCCCGCCCCCCGCCAGCGGGCAACAGTTTCGAAACCAGGCGGTCGGAGGTCGGAGGACGTGAGGCCTCGTTGCGGGGGCTTTGTGTCTAATTGTTCTCAACGGTCGCACGCCATGTGGTCAGTACCTCCTTCCGGTCTCAAAGGAAAGGACAAAGGTGTTGGGATATATTTCAAGGGTGCGATATAACGTTATACTAAAATCAGAAGAAAAAAATGTATTAAGTTAAGATCAATGCAATTCATTGTCAGTTATTACCAATAAAACTAGAACATTTTCGATTTTTTTTTTTTTTTTGAAATAATTTTACGCTATACTTCATTACACAATATAAGATATGTGGTATGTCCACTAGCATAGCACCATGTCGTTCACATGAATCATACGATATAATGCGTAACTGCTAATTACGTAATTTCACTTTGTAGCAGTGTAAAATCTTCTATCATGAAATGACGTCGATTCTATTTCTACGACGGCTCACTGACCATTATAAATGGTTATATATTTTTGGAGATGTTCTCAGTCGCGTCCTTGTTCTACCATACGAGCGGTTCGATAAGTCATTCACACTTCACCTTCAATACGTAACTGAAGCACTGATGGACTCTGTTCGAGTTGCCCCGCGATATAGGGTGGACAGGGCTGTTATGAAGTTTGGACGAGGAGAGAGGTCGGGAGGAGAGGAGAGTAGAACAATGAATCTCAGTGATTCACTGCCCGGGCAGGAATCGAACCCGAGCGATAAAAAGCCCATTAAGTAGTTCGCAACTCGCCCGAACTCCGACCCTTGATAAAACTTGTGCAGTCAAACAGTTGGCTAGCAGTCCATCTCCTCCCTCCCCCCGCACCCTGGGGATTGGATTGACCTGGAGGATGGAGGATGGCATGGAGGATCCAGGATTGACCTGGAGGATGGAGGATGTCATGGAGGCTCCACGATGATGGATGGCTCCAATCCCATCATCCTCTACCAATAGCTTTTTATTGGCCCCATTCATTTCGCATCAATTCCCAGCTCCTCGCCCGCAAAATATTGTTCCCTAACGCGCTCAATCACTCGGAATCAGAATCAATAAACTTTTTTTTTTTCAACAAGCAATTTAATTACAGATAATACAATGTTCAATCATTCGTATATAAATATTTCATACATTTAACACTTCCACATACTATTCAATAAAAAATTCGATTTTCTTTAATATTTTATAATAAGGAACTTTAGTTCAAGAAATTATTAAATACAGAAAACTTTTTTATTAAAATGACGTGTATGAAAAGTAACGAAAAACTCGGCAATCAGCTGAACTATCTTTTATTATTTATTCCAGTAAAAACTCAGTCGAAGAAATATTCTTCTTTAATTAAAAATATGTTTAATTATTTTCATATCATTGTAAAATAATATGAATTTAATTGGACACATAGCATGGGGTTTGTATGTAATTAGAATATAAAATATCTGGTGTGTCCACTCACACGACTTTCCTACCTATTTCAGAAAAGTTTTTATATATTTACATATGTTCATGAAGAAACAAAAAAGAATTGAACTAGATTTATTTTCCTGAAAATTGTTCAAAGAAAAGACTACTAAAGCAACTAACCTAAAGCAATGTAAACCGGCTTAAGGTAGATCAGTGTAAATATTTCAATACTCTCTAATATTGCTGATCAAAAACTTTTTGCTATAACCTAATTTTGTCAAAAAATAATTTCTATTAAAAGTATAGGAAATAGAGAAGATTGTGTGATGCGGTCAACAGATTTTCTTACTTTCACTTAGTCATCTTTATTCTCTCATTCTCCCCTTTCTGACACCAGAATATGGTGACTGTTGGCCCATACAGACAGATAGACAGACAGACCAATGGCTAAAAATGTGTTTTTCGAACTCAAGGGGCTTTGACTCAATTGCAATACTTTCCTTACCTAGTATAGGTAGCAAAGTAAAAATACTCTTCAATTCAGTTCCAAGTTTGTTTTGTTAAAAAATCAACATATCCCCCATACCGCAAATAAAACATCTTACATAACAGTTCATCATTTTCACCAGGATACTGCCGAAATCTACATATCCATTGTAATCTGTATCCATCCAGAGGACAAAGACATGCTTCTTCATACATACAGATTAGAAATAGGTATCTAGATTTTTGCAGAATCCTGGTGATAATTATGAACTTTGGTGCGATGTATTATTTGAGGTATCTGTATGTTGATTTATTAACAAAATAAACTTGGGACTGAATTGATGAGTATTTTGTATATTCCAATTACATAATAATATAATAATAATAAGGCTTAGCGAACCCGAAGGTTCGATGCCGACACCACCAATCGCTTGTTACACACCTCCCTCCACCGTTCGCCGTCCAAACCCAGTCCCTTCAGATCAGCTTTAATGCAATCTTCCCACCTTCGCTTCGGTCTACCCCTCCGACGCTTACCATTCGGCACAGCAAATATTAACCTTTTAGGAATTCTCTCGTTACTAAGCCCAACAACTTTACAAGCCCATTTGATTCGCCGCGATGAAATTACCTCAATTATATTACCCGGATATAGCTCACGCAATTCGGCGTTGTGTAACCGTCTGAACTCTCCGGTTAACTCATCCTTCTTCGGTCCGAATATTCTACGCAATACTTTATTTTCAAAAACCTTAAGACGCTGCTCATCCCTTAATGTAAGCGGCCAAGTTTCGCATCCATAAAGAACTGTAGGTAAGATAATTGTTTTATAGATTCTAATTTTTAAGTTCCGGGACAAGAGGCGCGAACTGAGTAGTTTTGTCACAGAAAAATAACAAGCATTCCCCGCCTTCAGTCTAACTTTAATCTCTTCTTCAATTTCGTTTTTTCTAGTTATTGTAGAACCTAGATACCTAAATTTATCTACCTGTTCAAACATATTACCATCTATATCGATGTCACCAGTAGTATCGCCATTTTTGCAGCTAACCATATATTTTGTTTTATCCACGTTTATTTCGAGTCCTAGTTCTTTACCGGCTTTCATTAACGTTGTCGTATTTAGTTTTATAGTTTCAACGTCTTCGCTTAACAGTACCAGATCATCAGCATAGCCTAGCACGGATGTTGTCCCGCCCAGATCCAACCCTTTCTCGGTACGCATTACCTCCCTAATGGCATGTTCTAATGCCAAATTGAACAGGACAGGCGAGAGAGAATCCCCCTGTTTTAATCCCGAACGAACCTCAAATTTTTCGGACAAATTATTACCGATTCTGACTTTATTGAGTGTCTCCGTCAAGCACATCCTGACTAGATTTACTAGTTTTTTTGGAATTCCCTGCTCGATTAGAATATTATACAGTTTCTGGCGGTCAATAGAATCGTAAGCCTTTTTAAAATCTATATACAGCTGGTGAACAATACCGTTATACTCCAATTTTTTCTCTAATATTTGCCGTAAAGAAAATATTTGATCAATAGTCGAACGATTCCGTCTAAATCCGCATTGGTAGTCTCCGATAATTTCCTCGGCGTATTCCGTGATTCGACTGGTTAAGATTACAGTGAATATTTTATAACATACCGGAAGGAGTGAAATTCCTCGATAGTTATTACAATCCGTCCTCGGACCCTTTTTGTGAATCGGAATAAGAATAGATTCTTTCCATTCTTCAGGTAATTTCTCGTTCACCCAGATCTTTTCAACCAAGCGATGTATTTTAGAAACTCCAGCTTCCCCGCATGCCTTAATTAGTTCAGTAGGAATATTATCGATTCCCGCTGCTTTATATGATTTTAATTTTCCGATAGCTACTTCAACTTCCTCTTTAGTTGGTCCTTCTATTAACGGTTCAGCACTCTGGTACTCAGAAGGAGGACACAGATCATAATTTCCCGTATTTAATATATTGTCAAAGTGGTCCTTAAACTTATTCAATATGTCAACCGGATCGGTCAGAATATTGTTATTATCATCCCTAATTCCAGACGTTACGGGCCCTACATATTTACGTGATCTGTTTATACCTTTGTACATGTCTCTTACGTTATTTTCGATTCTATTAGTTTCTATTTCAATTATTTTATTTTTGAGATACTCCCTTTTTTTATTTTTGAGCAATTTTGTCGTTTCGTTCTTTGAGATTCGGAAGTATTCCAGATTGTCTTCGCTAGGATTATTTAGAGCTTTTAATTTAGCGGCTTTCCTTTTTTCGCACATGTTTAAGCAATCTTCATCAAACCACGGTTTGTTATTCTTATTTTCCTTTTTTCCTAGACACGAGTTACCGACCGCTTTAATATTATCCCTGATCTCTACCCATAACTTGTCAATATCCTCGTGGTCCTCGTCAGGAAGCTCTAAAGCTTCAAACCTATTCTTAACATCTAGCTCGAATTGGTTTCTAATTGATGGATTTTTTAATTTTTCCAAATTAAAATTCTCAAAATCGAAACGGTTTTCTTTTCTCTTTTTTATATTAAGTTTTTGTCGAAGTTTCGCGATTACTAATTCATGATCCGACCCACATTCTGCTCCGCGATAAGACCGTACATTAATTATACTGCTTTGCCAGCTGTGTTGTATCAAGACATGATCGATTTGATTTCGTGTTTGCGAATCCGGTGATGTCCAAGTATATTTATGAATATCCTTACGTTTGAACGTCGTACTTTTAATTACCAGGTTTTTCGAGATGGCAAAGTTTATCAGACGGATCCCATTATCATTACTATATTCGTGCAAACTTTCTTTACCAATCGTCTGAATATAAACTTCTTCCCTTCCTACCTTTGCGTTCGCGTCACCTACAATTATTTTCATGTAGTTTCGCGGTAGTTTATCATAAACCCATTCGAGTTTATCGTAAAATTCACTTTTGACTTCATCGTCACTGTCTTCGGTCGGACAATGTATGTTTATTAATGCGATTTTAAACCAACGTCCCTGAAATGTAGCTACCGAAATTCTATCACTAAAGAATTGTACGTCCCTCAAAGCGGATAGTAATCTACTCCTAATTAGAAACCCGGTACCTAAACAATGATTCCCGCTTCCTCCGTACCAAATAGTGTACTTTCCTTCCCTCATCGAGCCCTCCCCTGGCCAGCGAACCTCTTGCAGAGCCACGACATCCAAATTGTACCCATTTACCTCATTCGCGACCGATTTTAGCCCCCCTGCTGTGTTTAAACTCCTTACATTCCACGTACCAATATTTAAATCCCTATATTTCAACTTGCGGCATGAATCCCCTAAAGCAGTCCCCACCCGGAGACCCGAACGGGGGACTAGTTTACCTCCGGATAATGAGCGTTTTACCTTAGGGAGATCCATGACTTTTTGTGGTGTTTGGTGAACTAAAGATATGTGAGTAGGGCGTTCAATCCTACGTCACACCCTCCAGCAAGTCTGGTGGGCCCCTACCTCCAGCAAGTCTGGAGGTCCCCTCCCTCCAGCAAGTCTGGAGGGCCCCTCTCATTGTTGGTCAGCGAGTCCATCGGACTTAGCCGGGAGGAACTTCCAAGGAATTTCCACCGACCATCCCCACATCCGCCACCCGTGGGACGCTCCCCATACGCGGTAATGAGCCCGCGCGAGGATATTCCAATTACATACAATATATTATGTATCCAATTAAATACATATTATTTTATAATTATATGAAAATAATTAAACATATTATCGATTAAATCATAATATTTCTTCGACTGATTTTTCACTGGAATAAATAAAAAGAGATAGTTCGGTTAATTCGCTAGTTTTCATTTACACCAAATTCTGTATTAAATGATTTCTTGAGCTTAAATTCCTTATTATAAAAGACTAAAAAAAACATTTGCGGAATTTATGAATCTATTTTCACGTCACGAATCGCTCTTAGATATAAGGCTATCCAATAATATTGAGTATAGAGCATATTTTCTAGAATTTTCAAATCAAAAGGAAAAATATATATGCATGTATTTGAATTAATAAAGAATAAAAAACTCCAGAAATTTATTTTATTTACCAGTTTGCAACTACAAGATCTCCGGATATTTCTTTGCCAGTTGTGGCAACGATATTCTAAAAGCAATGGCACCATTAAGAGGTCAAATTGTTTGTTTGTCTTTTTTCTCCCAGTTTCTTTCTTTCACTCCATGTTGCCTTCTTTTTTTTTTTTCTTTCTCAAAACTACGATTACTGTTTATTTGTGGTATCCTATCCTTGTTACTATTCCCCATGTAAATTCCTTTACTTCATGTAACGTTACAATTTTAGTATTTTCTGACGCAGACAGTTTTTATTATTGATCATAATTACAACTTTTATCCTGGCATTATAAAATGGAATCAGGAATCATTTTTAATGTTTTCTTATTACCTATATAAGTAAAGAAAAGAAAAAAGATTCGATGGAATCACCGTTATTAACATAAGAATCAAAAGGAATAGCCGATGCAATTTCTATGACAATCTACCTATTATAATATTATGTATTATTATAATAATTATTGTGGATTTTATTTATTGCTCCTTTGAAGTAGGATTCGGTTTTCCATTGTTGACTTCAATTCTGATCCAGCCGGTCTCGAATCCATCTCACAATATCCTCTCCCCCCGACCTTATCATTTTCTGTCCCTCCCCCCCTGGCCTTAGTAACCTTATCATTTGCCGTAACAATAGACTGGAGTCCTCGAGAACCATCTTAGACCTCTCTCCTTCCTTCCTTTAAGTCCTCTTGAGGACGAGGTCCTCCTTAGGCTCGAGTGGTAATTACTTTCTCTTCAGGCCCTCTTTTTTTTTTTTATCTTTTCAAACCAATCTCCCATCCTCGTTCCTTAAGAAGGGAATTTCATTTTCCTTCAAGTATGACAAGGCATCTCCTCTATTTTATTGATTCTGCCCGTGATCATCTATTTTGCCTTTGGCTCTGTTTCTCCACTTGATTATAAAATCCTCTGCCTTTTAAATAATATCTAATCATTTAAGAAATAGCCTTGTAGTAAATTAATGCTCACTTTAAAAATCAACTCATCTTGCTGGTTAGACATATCGAATTCTACACCACTCCATAAACTGAAATCGATGAATCGACATGCTAAAGATCCCACACTAAGCTCCTTTTCGGCACTCCTTGGATTTATAAGAGCGAACTATGTTATCGCACCCTCTTGATACTATGAAAAGAAGCATTTTTGTTTGTAGTCTGTATCTACAAACTACTATCCTAAATGCACCTTCATAAGTCAGTATCTTTAAAAACATTTGAACATTATTTTCGATAATGATTTTTGTTATCGACAAAAAAAATAATAACCCGTTAATATTAAGGGCTTACGTTTCAAGCTATAAAAAACAATTTATCCATCCCAGGGTTTGTTCCGATACTACTAAACTTTTAATTCTAATTTTTTTTTTCAGATTAAAAATTAATATTAAACTAATTTGTATATATAATTCACTACAATTTTAAATTAATTTAAATTGAAAGTGAGGTTTGTTTTTACATTAAGCTATAAAAATAATCATAATTTTGATGATTATACGATAATGAGGCTTTACCCGAAAGCTCGACGAGAATACCAATAATCTTGATATTTATTTCTCAATCTTCTAAACACAGTAATTTTATCAATACTATATATTAAATTGAAGGAAACTATTATTAAATATTATTAATAATAAATATAAACAGTACCAAGTTATTTTCTGTGTCATGCTTAAATAGTTTATTCTTGGAACAAGTTTACTCTAGGTTCGTTATTTATTGTCGGTCTTAATAAAGTTGTCCCATCTACGCCATTGTTAAGAACAACTACAACGAGGTAGATAAAATGTGTAAATTTATTCTAATCGTTACTTACTCTTAACGAAAACAGTCTTTTGCAACTATTTTCGTGTTAAATAATTCATGTTCTGTTTGCCAGATGTGTTTTACTATAAAACCGCGATGTTAACGTAATCAATGCATTGGTATTATCCAATTATGTTAAATTATCATTCAGTTTGAAAAATATATATTTATTATAATTCCCCGCACATATACTATCTCTGAATAATAATTATTATGTAATATGATTTTGAACTTTGATGAAATAATAAAATAAAACAAATATTTTAATTAAAAATAAACTTTTGTTATTTGTTTTTTGTTTATTTATATGATATCTACAACTGTGTACAAAAAGTACATCCAGTAAATTCGCACAAGGATATAATGACATGAAATACATGTTGAGAAACTACCCATTGGTAGCACTCTAATAATATGTATACATTAGGAGATCACGTGGCCATCTTCTTTTCAGACGCCTCGGAGGGTTATCAGGAATTGAATAGGAAGCAAGGTTAGAAACAGGAGGTTTGGGATGGTTATGAAGTTTATTATGGAAGAACAGATATCTGGATTGGGCCAAATCTGATACATAAGGAACATTAAGGTCATTATGGATGATTTTATTTGTAACAAAGTAAGGAGGATTTTACGAAGGATTTTGGATTATAAGGATTGGATACGAGAGGAATTTGAAGGTTTGGTGGAGCCCCATAGCTCAACTCTGTAAGTCCAAATAGGCCTTATTATAGTCATGTAAATGAGTCTTTTATAATTGATTGGAAGGTTAGAGCGTTTGTCTAGTAAGTGTTGGAGTAGTCGGAAACGTCGAGCTGTTCAGTCTGGTATGAGGATTTCAAGTTGGACGTTTGTCCAGATGGAGTCCTAGGTAAAAATAAACTGAATACAGAAATCGGAATTATATTCACAATTCTATTCACCCTAAGATAATTTACTTCCATATCTACTTAAACATCTTGGTAGATTGATAAATAAATAGATATATTTAAACTAGAATATTTAAACTAGATGTAATAATCGATTGCACTACACTACACCACACATTAGAGCTCTAGGTAACTACAGTTCGTCCGATGTATCGGTCCGTGTCAACATCCGAGTATTGAGTTTTGTTCGGGGATGGTAGAACCCGTCTACTAAATCAACTTTAAATATTCTTTTCACGTACTGTATCATTATAATTACATATCATACATAATTATCATATCATTATAATTACATATCATACATAATTACCATATCAATCTACAAAGATGTTTAAGTAAATGTGGAAGTTCATTTTGTCAGGGTGGATAGAATTTCTCAATTTCTGTAGTCGGGTTTTTTTTTGGATACGGTGGGGATGCACCTCGTAACTGCAAAAATAGAATATGTATTTTGAAACCATTAATAACATAATATAACCTTACGATTTAGAGTGGCATATAATCGCTCACCTACCTCCAATTAAACGTTTTTCTCATATTGATTTGTTCCCTTATTTGTGTTGATTGTTAGTTCACTTACGGTTGTAACGTCCCCCCTGAAACGCCTCAACATTTTGATCCGCTGTAGCCGGCCATTCGGTATTCAAACTATCCAATTATGTACAATAGTCAGTTTGTAATGCTTATTGTGAGGCCGTATCGAGTGAGCGAACCAATCAGGAAGCCGCCCGATTGCTATTGGATATTGGATTGGCCAATCACTCTCTGTGTTCCTCAGGAGGCCATCTTCTTGTGGTCGAGGATATCGACTTGTTACACATATCGACTCTAACCATTATGGCAATGTCATACTGATCTATTGTGTTTGTTCTTATCAGTTATCGAATTAGTATAGTCGTGGGAATTCACATTAACTACATTACTTACGGTTACGTATAGCAAATTTTTAAGAGATAATTGTTTTTTAAAAAGATTACATCAGCTCATATTTTACATTTATGGTGGGAATAATAAATTTTCAATCTGTTCGGATTTGATGTCAAAACTCTTACTAAATTGGTTCATATTATTTTCATCCTTACTATTTATTCTGGTTACAAGTAATTGAACTTTTTAAGTTGGTTTATTAAAAAACAATTTTCCCTATGATTTTGTATCAAATATTTTGAAATACAATTAATATTGTCAAAGATAAAGTGAAAGTGCCAAACATCCGTTTCCGTTTGCTCACCGCCTACCAGATTTAACAGCCATTTTATCCCTAAGAATTAATTTTAATTGTAAAATAAGATTTTATAGAATTGTTTCTCTAATATGCAACGAGCCATTTTCGATATATGTTTATTCGTAATAATAATTTTCAATAATGAACCATTGTGATCGAACAAAAAATTCAAAAACTTTACGCCCTCTCAAAATTTAATGTTTTACGTTTCAGGATACATAGAATTCGAAAAACGAATAAAAAATTGTTTGTCCATTCGCCGTCTGCGCATTTTCTCCGAAACAATTAAAAACACAATTTTTTCAAAATTTAGTATTTATTTGACCACACCCCCCGACCAACTCCTCATATACACTTTTTTGCTGAGTAATTTAAAAGTTTATAAAATTTTCTAAAAAAAAAAAATCATGAAAATCGGAAAAATTTGGAGCATAGGTTATATAATTTGTTTTGGATTTCGATTTTTGAATGTGTTAATGAAATTCTATTCTATTTTAGCAAATTACTAACGATGAAAAAAAAAAATGTTTAGGTCAGTAACTTTAATCACCTTTTATTTATTTTTCTTTGTTATTGGAAGTTAATGTTACTTTAGATGTATAATTGTTTGGAAATAATAAACCATAATTTGCAGCGTTTTTAAACTGTTTGTTGGGATTGATGAAGTTAATACCTTGTTGATTATTTATTGGCCAATCCCTAACTTTTCATATCCAAGAGGAAGCAGTGGATGGTGTTTGATAAAATAAGCAGCATTCTTTTAAATTTCCTCAAAATTTAACGAAACAAAATGTGTCTATGGATATCTTCATATGTAATATGCGAAAGAAGATTTTCGATGCTTAGCACAAAATTTTTCTTTAACCTCCCACACGAATTTAAAATCTTCCCTATCTTCGGCTGTGAATAAGTAAAAGTGAGGTGGGTTAAATTTAAATAATCTGTAGAGAACATGCACATTTTGAATCAGTACGAGAACATTGTCATAGAAAGGTCTGTATAATATATTTGTCTTTCTGTGTCACAATAAGTTTTTTTTTAACTATTTACTAAGATTGGTCGGTTGTATTTTATAACCCTAGGACGTATGTCAAAATAAATCATTTCGAAGGTTCAATGACCCATTTTTTTGAAAATAGGTTATTTTGCAATAGAGAGAGAATAATAGGCAGTATAAATTTAAATTTAGCGGGATAAAAAAGAAAGAAATGAAAAGTGTGAAGAAATTTCTGATCCGGTGCCAAAGAATTCAGAAAGTAGACAAAGGGGCCGCATAACTCAGCGCTGACATCGCTACGGCTGCGGTTGTAACCAGCGCAGGTCCTTCAATGTTTGTATTTTGGGGGGGGGGCGCCGAAAATATGTATCATTGTTCCATAATCATTTAACATCATTATTTTTCACTGTATAATCTGTTTTGTTTTTTATGAATACAGTATTTTAAAAAGAAGGTGCAATTTATAAAAAAATACGTGTGTTAGTGTACTATTATGTAACTAGTAAACCACTGTAATTAACAAAGTAAAAGAAAAAGTTAACCCTCTCAAAGTTAGTGGTTTGACAAAACATAAAATCTTCTAACCCAACTGGAAAACGGTTAAGATCAATGGAGAATTGATTATTTACATTGGATTGGGAACATAATTATTTACGAATTACTGAAAAAGTTTTAAAAAAGCGCATGGGAAAGGATTGTAGCCCGCAGCTCTTGATTATTAAGTCCCTTCATTCTTGAGAGGAGATCTCTCACCCAACTCCTTTTCAGCCGCATTTTGATATGCATGTCAGTCGCAACCATTACCTCTATCAATCTGTATTTATGTCTGTGGGATTTGTTAACACGGAACAAGAATAATTTATAGTAAAAATAATAATTTATTTTTATGAAAATATTATTTAAAAAGAAAGATGCAATTTATAAAGAAACAAGTGTGGTAGTGTATTTTTTATTATTATTCTGACCAGTAAACCACTGTAATTAACAAATAAAAATAAAAGTTGACCCTCAAAATTTGTGGTTTGACGAAACATAAAATCTTCTAACCCAATTAAAAAAAAAAAAATGTCCATCCGCCAATTGGTCCCAAACGGAGAAAAAAAGGAAATATACTAAGTTTTACAGTATTTTCCAGACTAAAGAGCCTAGATTTGGCTAACGAATAATTTCGGTTTTCATTAAATTCTTATTGAAAATTTCTTTATTGCAACTTGACTGATTTTTCCATTTCTATAAAACGAAAGTACGCGTCGATTAAGTAAACAAAAAACATATTTTTTAGCTATCGGTTAATTTTAAATGTTAGGTAATTTTGGATGCTTCTGTTTAATTCTGTACATTTACTCAACTGGAAATTTTTCTATTCTTTCCAACTTTTTGCAAATTGTTGAAAAACCTTTCAATTGATTCTCTATCAAAGCTAGATCCTATGATATCCGATGATGATCCTACCAACTCGGCGTTGTTCTTCTGGAAAAGCGATGGAAAAACCTATGTGGTTATTGCCTCTGGCACCGAAACGGCTCTAACCATTTAAATGAAACTTGTCTAAAGTATTTTAGAATCTCTATAAATTTATATGTACAGCATAAGTCACCGAAAAAAAAACTGTAAAAAAAGTGACGATCAATGGAGAATTGATTATTTACATTTATTCAAAACATAATTATTTACGGATTACTGAAAAAATTAAAATAAACCTTTTTATTTAAGATTAAGATACTTCATTCTTGAGAGGAGATCTCTCATCCTACTCCTTTTCAGCCGCCTTTTGATAGCCATGTCATCCGCAATTATTATGTATATTAGGATGTTGTTATGTCCGTGAAATTTATTAACATGGAACAAGAATAAAAAATACTTGTGTCGGTCGATTTTTAATATAATCGATACCGTGTTAAAGTAACTAATGTGCAATGTTTGGCACTTTAACATTCGTTACTTTAACATGGTGACGACGATATGTGAATATTAGCTATAAATCAAATTGAAAAGTTTATGTATTCTGTATATATATATATATATATATATATATATATATATATATATATATATATATATATATATATATATATATATATATATACATATATGTGTGTGTGTGTGTGTGTTAATAAATGCAAATAAAGGTTATTATTATATGTTGGTCAGTATTCAGTTTTTGTAAGTCCAAGATGTTGAGTTTTGTTATTTACCTACCAGAGAGTGTCTGTTACTAGTCTTGAAATTTTGGATTAAAAATATCGTAGTTTTTGTAAGGGCATCTTTCTAGTTGTACTATAAATGTGTTGGGTATATATCGATATGAGTTTAGGTAATTGTGTGTTTAGTTTCTGTCTACTTTTTAGTTTTGATGATTTGAAAAAAGAAGATACATCTTTTTAAAAATGTGTATACCTGCACCTAAAATACTTAGATTTATAATATTGTCCTAAATAATTAAATTTTTTTTTTTTTTTTTTTTTGCCCATTGTGGCCCCTCTTCTCTCCCGAAATGACTGCTTTTCCAAGTTCAGTTGAAGCAAGGATGATAAATTACAGTTCAATCGGGCGAGTGTGGACCGGACTCGAACCGCGTAGCAGGAAGTTGACGAACTTTTTCAATCAAGATTCAGCTGCTCCGGAAACATGTTGGATGAAATTAAACAAACTCTGCTTAGCGGATGTCAAAAATCAATGTGGGGCCTATTACTTCCGCCCGCAACTAGTTCACTCTAACTTAGTCTGCTCTTCCTCCTTCGTATCTCTTTGGCAAACCCTCACGTTCAGTAACGATTCCGCAAGGGTATAATGGATACTGAATCCTGATCTTAATTTACAATTTTTCAGGAAAGGTAAAATCTATTCCAATTGTAATTCAAAAGATATATTTTTAAAATAATAAATTAAGAAACTCTATAATAAGAAAATCTGTAATTATTTCAATAGTAATTAAACAACATTGAAACTTGTATAGAGTCCCTGTTGGAAAAAAATAAACTTGAAGACCCATTTTTGAACAAGAAATATGTTGATCGGGATTCGGTTTTCGGGAAAAAAGAATATGTATAGGAATTCGGAGGGAGGTGGAGGGGAGAGCAATATGAAAATTTACAATAAAAAATTAACTTTTGTTTACAATAATTGTGCTATAAAATAAATGTATCCTTAATTTTCATTTCGAATTCAAAAATCAAAAGACAAAAAACTTACTTTGAACATACATATTAAATTAAAGGGACGAGACCAATTTAGACATATGGAGCAAACAGCAATACTACAATATAAGAATAAACAAATTCTAGGATAAATTGTTAACGCACTTTGTTGTATATCAAATAACACTATACAGAATGACTTTACCTGACTTACACCTCCTCAGTAAAATCCTTGACCCATAAAAACACTATATTTCATTGTTCAACTCAAAATCTCTTCTATCCACTAGTTGTTTCGATTTCCTCCTCCCTGTCACCTAGACGACGCACATTAAAAAGAAAATGGCCAGAAGACCTTCCCTTCAACAGTAACTAGGTTAACGCAAATTCACAGAAAATATTCAATACATCAAATTTTGCTAAATGTTTTACGGTGCAGGTGTAAGTTGCATAGAGCAATGAAATTAATAAAATTCGTTTGATTACTTTTTATCAATTTCTTATTGAGAAATATTCTGTCACATTCAAGGACTCCAATAATATTGATAGAGTAGCTCATTCATACTCTCTGTACAATAGATAAAAATAAATTAAAGAGGAAAATAATAATACTCAAAGTAAATATATATATAAACAAAAATAAACTAAACTAATCAAAATAACAACTTAAATATACACGTAATGCTATTCAATATTTATTGAGGAAACTCCTCACTCTTGGAAGGAAAGGCAGGACTATAGGAGATCCCAGCGCCTCTCACTCAACCGCCTTACTGATATTAAACTGAAATGCTAGTTTCTCTACACACCCTAAAAAAAAAAGCAAATTTGAGATATAAATTTATTTTGACAGCACTTTCTTCAATATTTAAGTTCGTTATGAAGAAAAAATAATTGTATGGTCTATTTATTGGGCATTTTTGCATGAAATATTCATCTCGATTTCTACGAGAATCGATTAAGTTTCACTTTGATAAATAAGCGACTCAATATAATATAATTAAATCCTGACTTTTGGAGTAATAGTACCAATTGCTTTGTACTTAAACTTGAAGAATATATTTTTTGTTGTCTTATGGTTACGTAGTATTGTGGTTGTGTTGTTTGGTATATATTGGAGTAATATATAGTATACATTGTTATATTGGAGTTATATAAAGTATACATATTGTATATTGGAATATTATTAGGATTGTACAATACTTAACTCGAAGAATATACTTCTTGTCGTCTCATGATGGCTCGGTATGGTTGCTTTGTCTACGAGGTCCTTACAGCGAGGACGCAGCTGGGAGGAGAGAGGCGGTTGATTTACGAGCCAATAATAAATTCTTCAAGTGTGCCCCCGCAGCCTTCGCTTCTTCCTTACGTCTTTTCGTATTCTTATCTAGCTCTCCGCAAAATATATCTATCTGAAATAAGGTGTAAAACATCTGTTACCATGTGCGCATCAAATAACTCACTTACTGCTCTATAATAATAATAAAAGGCTCGAGGCGAACCCGAAGGGTCGATGCCGACACCACCAATCGCTTATTACACACCTCCCTCCAACGTTCGTCGTCCAAACCCAGTCCCTTCAGATCGGCTTTAAAGCAATCTTCCCACCTTCGCTACGGTCTACCTCTCGGACGTTTACCATTCGATACAGCAATATTAACGTTTTGGAAATTCTTTCGTTACCAAGCCCAACTATTTTACAAGCCCATTTCTCAACTATACAACGGATAAAATTCACATAATTCGGCGTTGTGTAACTGTCTAAATCTCCCCGGTTAACTCATCCTCCGGTCCGAATATTCTACGCAATACTTTATTTTCAAACACCTTAAGACGTTGCTCATTTCTTAATGTAATCGGCCACTTTTCACATCCATAAAGAACTGTAGGTAAGATAATGGTTCTATGGATTCTAGTTTTTATGTTCCGGGACAAGAGGCACGAGATAAGTAGTGTCAGAAAAATAAAGAGCATTTCCCGCCTTCAGCCTCACTTTAATCTTCTCTTCAATTTCGTTTTTTCTAGTTATCGTAGAATCTAGATACCAAAACTTCTCTACGTGTTCAAACATATTATCTTCTATATCGATATGACCGGCAATATAACCATTTTTGCAGCTAACCAAATATTTTTTCTTATCCGTATTTATTTAGAGCCGTAGTTCTTTAATGGCTTCCATTAACGTTTTCGTTTCTAGTTTTATAGTTTCCGTGTCTTCCTTTAACAGTACCAGATCATCCGCACAGCCAAGCACAGGTTTTGTCCCATCCAGATCCATTTTTCGTTATTATCGCACTTCGCTGTAGTGCTGCTCTTTATAAGTAAAAATTAATATCTACTCAAGTACGATTATTCAATAATTTTTAATTAAATGCACAACTGTATTAAAACATAAAACATATTACAAGTGCCTGTAAACTTTGATATAATGATATGACATGTAGATAAAATACGCAATCCAATAACAGCTCTATATCACAAGATCCAGAAGCTATCTTTTCTTCGGACAATCCGGATGATTATTAGAAATCGTATCGTAGTGGGTTTCGGTGTGTCTAGAGTTTATTATGGAAGGATAGATTTCTGCTTAAGACCAAGTCGGCGCCATGTCAAAGCACCGAACCTTAACCTAGCCAACCTTGTACATTACTTACTTCACCATGATGCCAGCGATATGAAACATTAACGTCATTGTGAGGGATTTTATTTGTGTAAAAGAAACATGAAGATTTAACGATGCGATCGTATTGGTCGGACGCGAGAGGAATTCGATGGTTTGATGGAGCCATAAAGTTCAACTCTCTAAGTCTGGTTAGACCTTATTATTGCCATCTATATATCCGTGAGTATTTTAAAATATTCTTGTGTGCCCGTTTATCATTATATAAATAGGCAAAGACAAACCGGTTCAGCCTCTTTTACTCCTCTATTATTCAACCGATTTTCTTCATTCTTTTTTTGTTTAATAGATATTGACGAGCTTTAGTGTTATCAATAAATAAAAATATAAAATGGTATGTAATTAAAAATATACATGGTAGTTTGTTCAAAACAGCTAATCTCCTTAAGTTCTTCCCCGATTTCTTAGAAATTTTTACACAACGTCGCAATAATATTTAGAAGTGTTTTTGTATACGTTTCATTATCATCAGGCCTTTCCTTTCGAAATGGCGGCCGAAACAAGTGATTCACTTTAGACTGTAGCGCCAATACGGCTTCAACGATTTTAATGAAACTTGGCTAAGGTGGCTATGATCTTCCCTTTAAAACCTTTATAACTTATGTATATAATATACCTCCCCGAAAACAAGCAACATAAATTTCTATGATGAATTCAGTACTTTATTTCCGAATATCTCAAAAAGTTCCCATTTTTTTATGATACTAATATTTCAAAGCTTCCTGAATTGGAATTGGACTATTTGTTGCAAAGATATATAATTTTAAACATTTACTACTTTTTCTATTGCAAATTCGATTTCCTTCATTTCGATTTTTGATAAATCGAAAACTTTACATTTAATGAAGTAACAGGGACTATTATTTGAAGAGATGGTATCATTGAATATTAGTGGAATGGTACGTCATAAATTAAATTTAAAAATAAAATCCATAGTTATACTCATTTTTAACTTAAATGAGAGTAAAGTAATGACGGGAGCTCCTTTAAATAAAATAATTGATTAAACGAATTTTAATTTTAAGAATTAATTTAATATTTTCTGACACAATACTTCCATTCGAATTCAAATAACAACTTTCTTATTAAAAGCTTCATTTGCTGTGACCATAATCAAATCTCAGATTTGACTACTAATAAAAATTTTCAGTCTATAAAGTTTTTTAAATTCTTAATTTATTTTAGTAAATTACGATTCCTATTGCCTTTCTAGTTTGTCTTGATTACTTCTCGGGCATTTCTTTGATTACGTTTGGAGGCCTGATAATTTTCTTCTGCCTATCCATCTTTTCTCATAGCTAATATTGGACGCAGTACTTTATTTTCTAAAACCGCCATTCGTCGTTCCCCCAGTAGTGCAAGAAAGCAGATTTCAGGGCCTTCGGCAATAATGAAATGCCCATAAAGAAGAAGATATTGGCTAAAGGAAAGGGCAGGGAAGAGGAAGTGACGTAAGGGACGATATATAACCCTAGAGCTGGTTGAAGCCTTCCAGATAAGAAGGGCCATGAAATATCGATGTAGTGTTAGCCCTAACCTCATTGGTCGACACGGCTCAGCCATCTGTATATCTGCCAATAGTAAAGCTCCTTCCACAGCCGTTCCCTCGTCCCGCTTTATATCTATTAACTTTCTTTCTTCTCTCTTTCTTAATCTTAGCAATATTTCTACACTGACAATAACTCAGCCTCTCCCTTTCCCTCCCCTCCCCCACCGTTAAAAAATTATAAAAGTTAAAAATGATTTTGATTGCACAAATTTTGATTAAATGGTAAATTACTTGTCTGTGCTAAAGTATAGTAAGTTTATGCATGTACTGTAAACAAAGTTTGTGAGTTCTTAATTCATCTACTAACGTTTTGATTTATTTTTAAAATGCCAAAGCAAAGTGAAGAGGCGGAGTATAATATTTAGCGATTTAGCGGAGAATAAATATATAGTAGAAGCCAAAGAACTTGATGAATGCATAGATGAAATTCTATCTTTCTTAACATTCCATTTCTGTGGATATTGTACTCTAACAAAGAAGAAAGAATCTTAACACATCAAAACCATACAATAACCTTCTCCGTGCTTTAAAATCGAGAGTGCTAGGGGCCATATTTAACACACATTTCGTACATAGTTTTCTCTACTTTACACATTTAAGACGTTTACAATACTTAGCACTGCATAAATCTTTAAATTATAATCTGTCTCCACACACGATTCTCTTCGTCGCTTATTATTTTTATATTTACTATGAAATTATCTCTCAAATGAGTATCCGAAATGTTCGAGGTGATGTATGATTTTTTAGTTAGCTTCCTTTGTATTTACAGATACTATATGGCTGTACCATTATCGTTACGTTAATTATATAACAATATATAATAATTACTAGCGGCAGAGACGTTGGCTGAGGAAGCCGTGCCATGTAACAGGAATGTCGGCTGGAATGTGGAGCGTTAGCGGAATATGTTGGATGCGCGCCGCCATCGAGGAATCAACTCATCAGCTGTGTTGGGCTATTAACTTGTAAAACAGCTGGTTTAAATACGAGGTCGTCTAATTTCAAAACTAGTTTCTTCATGTTGTTTCGCTAAAACTTTATATAATACTTAGGTTTAAAAAAGAAATAGTAAACCAAATTTTTTTTTGGCTACATAATTCCGGAATGGATTAAAAAATAAATTTTATTTATCTAATCTTTATCACGGTCTGTTAGTGACGTATTTATTTTCTATTGAACTAACAAAAATAAAATATAAGAACATACGATACAGCGTAAGGCTAATTCAAAATTTGTACAATTTTGTGCTAATCTGTACTAAACATTAATACTAGCCCTAGGCACAACCACTGGGATGAGTGACAGAAGATATTCTCTGCTCACTTCCCCAATCTTCTATTAAAGAGAGCAGCCCCACAAATATTTTGTAGTAATTTACTTAAACATTACTTTAAAACATATTCTACTCGTGTTTTACGTTTCAGACATCAAGAAAGTGTCTGTCTGTAGTCAAATCTATGTGACGGTCATATCATCTACTACCGTTTATCAGATTTTTATGAAATTTTCAGGATTGTGCGGGTTGGTGCCTAAATGGTCCTATATCAATTTCATTAAATTCCATAAACAACTTCTAGTTCTGCGTTCGCAACTTTATTTTCTTATATATGCTAATATTTCATAAACGGCTCAATCGATGTGGCGTAAAGTTGTAAGAAGGTGGGAATTAGTGAAATAATGTTGCTGTATCCATTTTATTAAATTCTGTACAGTACTTTCGGTTGCACAAATGTATCTTCTAAGATATGTCGATATTTCAGAAACGGTGAGGCTAAAAATTAAAAAAAAAGATCGGGATTAGTAAAACTGGTATTAATAGTATTAGACCTTGAGAAATAGATCAGTGTGGAACCAAGCTAAACTGGCCTCACTTGGCAGACGTTTTTTGTTAAATGATTTATAAACTAAGAACTAAGAAACGCATCATAATAGCTCAAAGTTATGGAACTTGGCTCCTTAAAAGAAATACAAAAATATAGTGTTCTTTACCTCCGGGTTACAGATTTTTTCTTATTATGCTTTCCCTTGCACTGTTTTTAAGAAGAGAGGTGCAATAAAATTTCTTGGTAGGGGACCGTTGGCCTTGAGGGGGGGGGGAGTGTCCTTCCCATCGTAATTATGTTCTAGAGGTTCTGAAACTGTTATATAATGCATACCTACCTAACCATTGAAACATTTCGAGCTTCTTTTTTTTTTTTTTTTATAAAACTGCCTCTCGAAAAAAGGCAAAGTTAGTTCGGAGCCTATTATATTATACGGGAGAGAGATATCCTGATGAAGCGCGCTATCAGATGAACAGGCACAATGGCACTATCTTTATTTTTCCCCTCCATTTCTACCTCAGCTGCCTCCATTTGATGGGGTTTATATCTCTATGCATCGGGAAGGAAATGTATTTATATCTCTATGCATCGGGCCCCGGCAGGGAAATGTATTCCCGCCGCGGGAGATGTATCATTGCCGCCTTTTACCCCCTCGCCCCCTTCTCTCTATTTATCGCTCAGTTGATAAGACCCCCCCCCTCCCTTCCTTTAGGAGCCGGAACAGATTTAATTTAACTCAAGTGTCTCCTTATCTCTCGCTTCAATCCTTTCCTCGCTCACTGAATTCAGTCACTCACTGCCTTTAGTCACTTCAATCACTGCCTTTAGTCACTTCAGTCACTGAGTATATTTTACTGTATTAGCGTGTGTCTTTGATTTATTTAAAGATATTGTTGGGTTAATGGTGAAGTGGCGAAATTAAAAAATACTTTTTAAGGTATTTACCTCAACCATACCTTTTTTTTTATTAGATACATATATTTTTAAAAATTATTTTCTGATAGATCGGTAGTTTCAACTTTCTTCAAACAACAATTTTTGTATCATAATAAAATATATATAATATTTCAACAGTTTTTGGCATATTTCGACTGTCGAAATCGACAGTTTCGATAAAATTTGAATATTAAATTGAGTAGAAGTTACATACTTAAGAAATTTGAATCTGCATTTCTGGGAAAGTGATGAATCCACTTGGCAAGAAATAAATGATGTGGATTGATCAAAGATAAACGTAAGGTTCAGATAAATAATTGTGATGTTGAGGTTCACACTGGCTCAATTAATAAGATTTTTTATCTCTCCTATAAAGTTGTACTCCGTGGTACAGACCCCTTTTTATTAAATTATTAACGTCCGACAGACTTCGGGAATAGCTTCATCTCATCGTAACCTACAAATATTTTATTTAAGAAAACTCTTGAAATTAAGGTGTTTTCAATCTGGAGATTGGCGAACTTTGTCTATTTAATTAAATACTAAAAACTAGTAAATACTCATTTACTTTGCACTTGGATCGTAAGATAATTTGACCTCGAAATCAAGAAAAAATGTGGCTTACAAAAATATTGGGCCGTTGGCCTATATGCCCTCGTTATTTTAATGTTTTGAGATTAAAGGTCACGCTAAACAGACCAATATTTTTGATCACTACCTTTTTTCCCAAATTTGTGTTCAAATTATCTTACGATTCAAGTTGAAAGAAAATTAGTATTTACGAGTTTTCAGTACCTAATTAAATAGACAAAGTTCACTAATATCCAAATTGAACACGCTCCAATTCCAAGAGTTTTCGCAAATAAAATATTTCTAGGTTACAATGAGATGAAGATATTAACGATTTTTCAAGCGGATATTAATAATTTGATAAAGAGGGCTCTTTACCACTGACGTGATGTTTTGCAGTTCTCTATTTTGACATATAGACAGTTTTGGCTTACTTCCTATGACTTAAACTCAGGCAGGATATCAAGAATTAACAAGTGGTAGACCTCAGAAATAAAATGGTGTGAAGCCAATAAAGGCATAACGCTAACTACATTTAAGACGACTGTATTGTTTATAGGATTAGAATATAAAAAAATAAAATGTTTTTATTGTATAATATAATATATAATCTTTAACGTAAAATATTTTTCCATACTTAGGACGATATGTATAACGTTGTACGAAATTATTTAATGTGGAAACTGTGTTGCTTTTATTGGTTCATTAACGAATAGTATTTTCTGTCGCGTTCTCCGACCAATTTGTGGAAGGTGGCTACAGAGATCCACACAAATAACATTCATAATAAACTGCTCTGCTCAATGTATAACTAACCGTTATATTTGATCCATAGGTCCAAATATAATAAATTTGAGTACTCTGTATTTGAAATAAACTCACTTTTATTCCAACATAAACTTTACAAAAAGATTTTAGAAATTTGAGACTTTTAGACTCAATAATTTTTCACTTATGCATCATTTAACAATATGAATATAATTTAAATATTTATAAAACATCAGTTTTCTACTCGGGCTTAGTGAGTATAAAGAAGGCGATTCGCGAGTTTAAGAGGTGCAATTCCTTGCCCTGTCATTTTTATTTCGAAAATAAACAGTGATTTATTTATTTTTAATAAGTATACTGATACAGGGAAAATAGATAACATTAAAAGTGAATTGACCTTTTTTATTAACAACTACCAGTGTCGATTTCATCTTTCTCTAAACAACTAGAGCGTTGTTTTCTTATAGGCATAAATAAAAAACTCAAATTACCTACTGAAGATAAGCTGTGAAAACAATGGACGGACACTTTCAGATTTGATTGAAACTGTTTTATTGAGTCACTTAACATTGTGTCGTAATAAAGGATGGTAGCTATAATTACAAAAAAAAAGTTATAATATTAAAGTGAAAATTTAGAAACAAGGATGGTTTGGTTTTGGGATCAGATCTCATCTTTACTTCCGTCATCTTCTTTCATTGTTACCAAGGACAGATCTTTTGTAGTCAGTATCAATTTCACCAGATATATCGCCTTTTTTGGAGAGTATACTTTTGTTTACTTTTTAATTTATAAAAGTGAGTATAGTGAAAAAAATACGATTATTTTAATCATTTTTGTCAGTTATTCGTATTATCTTGAATGGACATCTTCTTAAATCAAAGTACAAAGTGGTCCAGGTGGTATATAAAGAGAAGATAACACTAGTTGTGAAGCCCGTTATATAATTGTTACAATAATTGTTACAATATATCGATCGTTGAACAGATGAAAAAGTAAGAAGGAAATTAAATAATGCAACATAAGATAAAGCAATCAATTGTTATTCTCTCGATAGTTGAAATCGTCACAGGGAAAGCAAATAATTTTAAAAATAGATTCATATTTACTCCAACACTTACTAGACAAACGCTCTAAGCTTTCACTCAATTACAAACGACTCATATATATGACAATAATAAGACCTATTTGGACCTACGGAATTGAGCTCTGGGGCTCCACTAAACCATCGAATTCCTCTCGTATCCAATCCTTACAATCCAAAATCCTTCGTAAAATCCTCAACGCTCCTTACTTTGTAACAAACAAAATCATCCATAAAGACCTTAATGTTCCATATGTTTCCGATCTGGCCCAATCCAGATACCTATCCTTCCATAACAAACTTCATAACCATCTCAACCCTCTCGTTTCTAACCTTGCTTCCTCCTCGATCCCTGATAACCCTCCGAGGCGTCTGAAAAGAAGATGGCCTCGGGACCTTCTAATATAGAACTTTAATTTGAGTTCTACCAATGGGTAGTTTCTCTTCATATTTTACATGTCATGTTACCAATGTCACATTTACCTGTTGTATTTTTAATGTAATACAGTTGTAAATTTCAATAAAATTATAAAAAAAAAAAAAAAAAAGATTCATATTTACAGAAAAAGGAGTACTTATAGTAAAATGAGCAAAAGTATAAAAGCGGCTAAGAAAAAAAAAATCATTTGTGTCACAAGAATATAAGCATATATAAATAAATCGAGTCTTCACTAATAATGTTTCAGTTTCGATTATTTTTTTATTTACCAAATAAATGGTTTGCAATAGAGATCTCCTGCAGATTCTAAACCGAAAATAATCGTAAAAATACATATATAAAAAAAATCTAATCGGACAAAGTTCTAGTATATTTCAATGGTTTTTGTTTCGTACCGAATTTTTTAATCTTTCAAATAATCCTGGGTGATATAAAAAATAATAAGTATACTTTTTGAGTTATACTAATAAAGTTCCTTTTCCTTCACTACTTTATTTCCAGAAATTTAGGGGAGATGCATCGACTATAAGGAGAAGATCTTTAGAATGAGTGCTCAATCGTTGGATTTGATGAAGAATTATAAAAAGACGCGGTGTACAGACACAAAAAAACTTGCAATATTAAAATAAACAGAGTTAATATTAAAAAAATATTTGTGGAGACAGTTTATTAAACGCCGATGTTTCTACCGACACCCAAGGCTATTATCGAGGCTTAAAATGCAGACCTGGTGGAGGAGATTCAGTGTATGAAGGGCTGTCTGCTGAACTCCAGGCGGGGCTAAAAAGATTAATGAATTGCCTCTTAAGATTCATCACCTGCCTCTCCAAAGCCCTTACATATCTCGCTGCTATTTCCGTCAAGTTTGGCTTTATCTAACACTACCTCCTTGGTGGGGTATCTTCCTATAGTAATCCTTACTAACCAAAATACCTCGCCAAATTCTTCACTGTTTCACCTACACTTCCTCTAATCTCCTAAATACGACACCTCAATCTATAGATTCGTACACCCTTTCACTACTAAGAACTACTTTTTTTTTTTAATTCTTAATCGTCGGTTTTATAAATGCCTTAGTCGTTTCCAATGTACATCCCCTAACTTCATTTAAACAATATTTATTCCTAAATTTCATCGATTATTCCGCAAACTTATATATTTACTTATATATTAACTTATACTTACTATATTTACTTTATTATTTGTCTTTGAGTTTGTATCGTAGTTTGCTGTATTCTTGTTGAATCGCAGGTTTGGAATTCTTGGGAATTAGGAATAGAATAAAGATCCGTATTTCATTTAATGTATTCCTCCAAGTTACTATTTAAATGTTATAAATTATAATTAGTGTTGCCCAAAATAAGTCTTGGTCTTGCACTTTGCAAGACCAAGACCAAGACCAGGATTGGTAAAAAAAAATGGATTTTTAAAATTAAAATTAAGGCAATATAGTTACTTATACTTGACAATCTTAGTTGCCATATGTTAATAAATGGTGAAAACAATATCCTTTTGCATTCAACATCTCAAAATTACTGTAATATCTCTATATTAATAAGCTCATAAGTAACTGCAAGACTGTTGCGAGACTCTTGCGCAAGACTGATTTTGCAAGACCAAGACTCGGCTTGGTCTCGTATTTGGGCAACACTAATTATAATAGTTAAAATGTTGATGTATTTGGTGCTAATCAATCCAATTATTGATATTATAATGAGAAAAACACGGTAACCATTGTATAGATAGATTTTAAATTTACTGGCTTATTGTTTTATGAAAATAAAATGGCAATATATTTATTTATTTATGTTTCGTTTTTTTCTGTTTCAGGTGAGTTGATGATGAAATTACACGCTTTGTTATCATAACTTTCAGTGAGTGATAAGTTGATTTTATCTATTTTTAGTATATATAACTACATATTACATTTTAGACATACAAACGAAGAAGAACATTACTCGCAGATATCGTCGATATAAATGCTAACTATCGAATCTGAAAATGACTACTCTAATACCATTATCAATTCAGCCCAAACAACGAGTTTGTTTTAATTTTCAAACCCATATATGTGCGTTTATGATTACAAATATTTAACTACAACTACAAACGCTAGAATGCAGTATTGAAACTTTTTCATATCTATATATCTGATAGTTAACATTTGTATCTAAGATATATTATACATTGACCAATCATAAAAGGCCTTAGCTTTCCAATTCTACTGTATTCCTATTTTCCCTCTCATTCACAGCTCTGTATTCAACAGCTAAGCAGGGTATAGTTAGTTATCGCGACAAGATATGTGTCAATAATATTTATTTATGTTGTTATACTTTCATAAGTTGACTATTATAAACAAAGGATGCCTATCCCCCCAAGCTGAATAGTGCATCTCCTCTCCCCAAAAAATTAGTTGCTCACCACTTCTTAAACACAATGCAAGTGAAAGTAGAATTAAAAAATTCTAAATTATATACAATTACGATTCGTGCAGTATATACCATACTTCCTTGTCTTCTGGTGTGAAACGTTTCATTACAAAATTCATAAACCCGTCGAAATTTTGATGGCGTAACTTGAAACCCCCTTCTGAGCACATCTCCCGAACAGCTATTTATCTCGCCTCGATAAACCTCTCGCAGTCCTTTAGAATGTGACGCAAATGGTTTTAGCAGAATATGTTGATTTATCGCTAACTTGAACGAATTCTTTATTAAGATATATTACAATCTGTCACATTCGAGGACAATGGTAATAGTGATAAAGAGTAGCTCATTCATACTATGCACAATAAATAAAAGTAATAAACAGCAATAAAATAATACTGAAACGTAAATGTATATAAACAAAAATAAAAATAAACTAATCTAACAAAATAAATACTTAAAAACATACATACTTTTATACAATATTTACAACATTCATTCACTCAAGATCTCCGAGCCTAGCCTTTCCCCGCACTCGTGGAGGGAAAGGCAGAACTCTAGGAGATCCCAGCGTTTTGCACTGGTATTACCAATGGAGGCTGAGCAGAGACACTATGACCAGACATACGTGGCTTGAGTGGAGAATCTGGCTATTACCAGAATATATCCAATATATTCTTACAAAAAGTATCTGGGCCACTGCCCTTGCAACCTTCGAGGAGGATTGTAAGGATGGCTGGAGCTAGATAGGGATTGTGCTAGGGGATTTGGATGATAGGTAAGGTTCTGGTGAAATTTGGAGGATTTTTCTGGGATAAGGTCTAGGACAAATCTGATGTTAAGGCCATGGTGTAGGGCTTTGTTAGTTACATAGAACGGAGCATCGACTATTGTTCGAAGGACTTTGGACTGAAAGGATTGGATGCGTTTGATTATGCTGTCCCCCACAGTTCTAGTCCGTATGTCCATACAGGTTTCAGGATTGTCTTGTAGATAAGTAATTTATTTTCAATAGAAAGTTTAGATTTTCTGTTTAGTAGTCTGTATAGCTGGCCGTATCGTCGGTTCTGAATGAGGAAGCTGGATGGAATTAAAGTAAACGAATTCGTTTAAATAAAAGAAGCTCCTTGATCAATTGAAGTACAAATTTTGGCGAGGCGGAAGCGTGCCGCTGACAGGACAGCTGCGCCATCTATTATGTAGCTGAGGACTGGCGAAGCACTTGTGCCATCAGGCTGGTTTGTGCTTGGTCACGCTGGCACTCGCGATCTCGAGTCGGAACAAGTGCCGCCATTACCATAACGTTCAAGCATTCGCTCTATCGACGGAGGAATGGCGAGGTGAGTGTGCGAGTTCCGTCCTCCCACGTGGCCGGTCCTCGTTTCAATAAATAGTTTGCAAAAAAAGATTGTACTATAATATATTAGGTGGAGGCACCAGGTTGGATTTTAAATGTAAGTAATAAGCTGCCTTGTTCATTTAAAGGTTCAAGTTTTTTCTCAATTGAACAACTATGCCTTAACAACTAACAACACTATAACGAACAACTATTTTAACAAAGTTTCCAAACAAAAATTTTAAAATGCCTATCGTTGTTGTTTCTATAGTGCTCTTGAAATTAGTGTGTTTCGTACCTTCCTATAAACAGTTCTGCTAAGATTAAGTTGAACATTTATCTCATCGTTATCTTTATCGTTAAATAAAGATTTTAGAACTTTTCTGAGGTTTGTCTATTGCTGGTACCGACCCTCTGTCTATAATAAGACAATTGAATTTCGGGGTGTCCATGTCCATGATGGGTTGTTATTTTTTTAATCGAGATGATACCTACATAACTATCTATCTGGCAAAACCTATTTATCTCCAAAATCTGAGTGTCTATTACTAGTGCAAAGTACGCTGTCAGAATTCTTCAGGTTTTTCATGAATAGTTTAATAATTTACCCTTTATAAATAAAATTCGATCAACAACTCAATTTCCTGTCAATTGAAACCATTTGCAAAGATCCGTCAGAATTAAATTGTTACTCTGTTTTATAAAAAAAAAAATTAAAACATTATCTCTTAAAGTATTATTGTTCGTGTAATTAATTACATGCAATAGGACTTCAAGTATCACTTAAACACTATTCCATATAGTTATCAGGAAAAAAAAACCTCTCGGGGTGAAGCCTTCCTCCCAAAATTAAATCCTGGATCCGCTAGTGGCTGTGGTTAACATTAATTTTGGAAATATCTGTTATATTGTCTATTAGAGGCACATTGCGATAACTACAACAGTGTTCAATTAATACAAATTCTACTGTGCAGTAAGCGAAGCGAAAACGGTCGTTGAGAAAGGCGAAGAACAATGGCGGTGCATTCCTCTGGAGAGTGGTGTAGTGAACTCGGAGAAAGTTAATGTAGTTCTCTGTCCTCTCCTTCTTTGTCTTCTCGATATCTCGCTACATATCGATATATATATCGATCTCCGGATCTTTTAACAGCACCAAATCGATTTTGGTTTCATTTACTTATTTCTTTTGACCTGGGTTCACCTTCGTTGAATATTTTAAAAAGTTGTTACATGTCCACGATTTTTTATTCCATGTATAAATAAACTAAAACTAAATCAACATGGCCGGATTTTCTTGATAATATTTACTGAATATTTAGAAAAAAACATTAGTGCAGAGTTGAAACCATTAATTTAACAATAGGTATGCAATTATTTATTATTCGCACTTTTTGCTGAAAAGACGGTACTTTTAGATAACAAGATAAAATTTAATTACTTTTTTTTACACAAAACTTTTTTTCCTAATAAACTTCATCTTAATTAATATTGACTTAAAATTTATTAAACGAAGAATTTTTCTAACAGTGGTTTATCTGTAGTATATTTGTTTAAAGATAAAAACAAAAAAAAAGGCAAATAATCTATGATTTATTATTTTTCTATAATTTAGTTTCTTTAAATTGTTTTAACAATGACAAACTCTATGTTCATTTTAAGTAAATTTGTCTAGTTTGCTTCCGAACAATTGCAAAATTAAATATTTCTTTAGTTATCTCTACCTATTCAACAAAGAAACGTAACTTGCTTTAAAAAAACAACACTAAACACTAAACATAAATTACCTACTTTTTTGCCCGAAATCGGACCAATATTTAGAGAAACATTTGTAAATCTTGAGATCTGCTTTTAATTCTGTAAATATTTCCGTCTTCTTACGGGATCCCCTGTATATGTATATATATACATACTTGTACGTTTTTTCTGCCGATTTTCATAATAATTATTTAGATTTTGGTCTAATTCCCCGAAAGTACTTTGTATCTTTTCTACGTCTTTATAAATGACCGAAATATAGGCGATATGGTCCCCTGATCGGCCGCCATATTGAAACGAAATGGCAGATGGGAATTTGAAATCGCGAGGATCATCTTCCAATCACCAAATCTAAAAACGATCGGTTCAGTTGGCGAGAAGAAAAGCTGCGAACGGCGGATGGAAGGAATAATTAAAGTACGTATTTTTAAACGTAGAACCTCAAATATTGAGGGAGTAATTAAAAAAAATACATTGTTTTGGTCAATTACAAACGGTTATTATTGAAAATTAAAAACAAATAGAAATATAACATAATTATTGATATGCCCTATGCAGTTTGAAACGCCTCTCAGGCTGATAGGAATCCTAATAATACATCGCAACAATGTATATACCTTCAAGGTCCTAAATGTATTTTGTTTTTGAAAAGACGCTGAAGAAAATAGTAATACTGATCAGCTGTTCAAATTGCAGATCATTCTCACCAATAGCTACGTTTAATCGAATTGATCAAAATGAAGTGCTATAAATAATCTACATCAAATAAATTTATTAAAACTTAAAACTCGAAGCCAGGGTTGTGAAGTATTGCAGGATGGGACTGCGAAGTTAACATTGTATACTTTTTGAGGTGTGTGCAAATAAAATTTGTTTTCATAACTTGATCAACAGATATCTCTTGAGAATATACTTATTTATCCCGCTTGAAAAAAAGATTCTTCGGAGATAATAGTGCACAGGCTACAAAATCAACATTTAGAAATAATACATAAAGATTTTTTTTTCTCTATAAAACACGTATTTGCGCCTGTCAACTTATTGTTGACAATCATCAGATGTGATGGCGATGCATGATATAATGACATGACCGGCATGGAGAAGGAAAGTACTCAGCAGTACCTCTTCCCTAACTTGTTCCAATTACTTAGGTTGTCTAAGGAAGGAGATCCCTCATCCAACGCCTTTTTAGTCTCCTGATCATGTTCTGAGGTATGTCAGCTGTGGCCATGTCTCTTATAAGTCTGTTATTATGTCCATTTAATTTTTTGTAAAATCGTTGCTATAGGGTCTTTATATGTTGGTCAACTGTTGGAAAGTGGAGGTCAGTATGTAGAGTTTTGTTAGTCACGTACCAAGGTGCTTTTGTTATGAGTCCCAATAATTTTGATTGGAACGTTTGAAGTTTTTATAGGCGGATCTTTTTAGCGATGCCGTATATTTGTGATGAGTACGTCCATATGGGCTTCAGTAAGTATGTATATGTATTCAGTTTCTGTTTTAGTTTTACTTTTGAAGATTTAGATAAAAGAGGATAAAGTAGTTTGAGTCGTTTGTTAAGTGTCTTACGTTTCATTTTAACATGCGGACCCCATGTCATCCTCCTAAAAAGATTTATATTTATTTTTATAAATTTAGTTTCTCAAACAGTTCATTTCATCAGCTGATTGTCACCTTCCATATATTTAAACTGTCACCAGATTTTCGCTCATTGTGTAGACAAGATCATTTCCGCCACCTCACAGTACTGCCACGATAGAAGCTGTCACGATTCTAAACGAGCCTCAACTCACCACCTAGGGGGTCCTTCCATCTTCCACAGCCTTCATGAGTTATTCAAACTCATTGTTTCCGGAATGCAAACGGAATGAAATGAAGTTCCCTTTTCCTCCCCTCGGGCTGTATAAACGATGGTGAAAAAAATTAATGAAGGGCAGTTGGCATTTGAATAAGAGAATGAGATATTTCAGTATTATCTCTGCGAGTTGGGGGAGGGGGGGCTGGGTAAAGATTAACATCGCCTTCTTTCTCTCGTCAAGAGCTCCTAAATTATTTATAAAGGAAGAGGTTACTTTATTAAAATAAATGAAGAGGTTACTTTATTAATAAAGTGAAGGTTTGGTCGTGATGTATCCAGTCATCTAGAGCTTTGCCGAAAATCTGAAACTAAAAAAATATAGCTTCAGTTCATTTTCACTTTGCTACGGCTATTTCCTCCCCCTCAGAACCTGAAATGGCATTCCTAAACCTGCAAAGACATCATTCCTCGATTGAGCATTGGTGCAAGGAATGGTGTATTAAAGTAAATGAAACAAGTGTAAGCATATCACCTTCAAACTCCGACGCAAATCCTGTCTGCCAATATTTTAACTCTATACCTCTTCTCTTCTCAGACACAGTCTGGTTCCTGGGCTTCCTTCTAGACAAGAGACTGACATGGAATCCTCATACCAGACTCAAAAGACAAGAGCTTAACCGACGATTTGGACAATTATACAGACTACTGAACAGAAACACATTTTTCCATTGAAAACAAATTACTTATTTACAAGACCATAATAAAACCTGTCTGGACCTATGGACTAGATTTGTGGGGGGGTAACTACATCTTACAACATCAATCGTATCAAATCCTTTCAATCCCAAGTCCTTCGAACAATAGTCAAAGTTCCGTCCTACGTCACAAACAAAACCTTACCTTGAGATTGAATACACATACATACTATTGCTGGAAAGACCCACCTACAAAAACTTGAAACCTTCCAATAATAATTATTACGACTCAGAACAAAAGTATCTTGTTACGTGACTCAACTCTACATACTGACCTCCACCTTCCGGTAGTTAACCAACATATAACGACCCTTTACCAACGACGTAACAACACATTAATGAGAGACACAGCTGACAATGTCCTGAATATGAGAAGAAGATTAAAAAGGCGTTGGATGAGAGATCTCCTTTTTTAAACAACCTAAGTAATTGGAACAAGTCAGGGAAGAGGTACTGCTGAGTACTGTCCTTTCCCATGGCTGGCATATCATTTCTCGTCTTTCAGACAGGCGCAAATAAATGTTTTAAGTAAAAAAAAAATTGTAAGATTAGGCTAAAGTATATTTTGGAGTTATAATAATATATTTCAGCGAGAAAATAGCCGCTGTGGCTGGATTCAACTTGATACTTTTCTAATTAACGTGATGGTTATTTGAGAAGGGAATGTAAAATGAAAGATGCAGCTTAGCGAAGCGGTGTATACTAGTGTACTGGTGTACAGACCTCAACGCCATGTTCACAGTTCTATCTCAATCCTTTGTCCTATCCGCCCCCCCCAACTAATTTTCTACCTTTTCTTTCACTCTGATATGTATTAAAATTAAAATTAAAAAGCACTTCCTATTATTAGTATTATGTTCAAAGCATTTCTCATTACTTATCTTATAATACATCCTAAAAGTTGACATTATTACCGAAATTTTATATTGGAAGTTGGTCAGTGCGCATAATTCGCATTTTAAATTAATCAGTGAACAAATGACAATCTAAGGTCGAAATAAGTAAATCCAATGTATTATCAAATTGAGCAATTAATTTCATCTAATTTATTAATAATAATACAATTTAATTAATTTCTAGGTCGAATCGTAATAGTTCATTAATAGTAATCCGAAACATGTCTTCATATCCCAGGCGGCCCCCTCCCCAAAATGGCAAAATATAACCTGTAACAAAATATAAAATATAACCATGTTTTATGAAATAAACTATCTCTAAAAGTATTATTGTTCGTCAAATTACATTTAATAGTACTTAAAGACCATTTCATATAGGTAGTTAGATTCTTTCTTTCTTCTTAGTAATTATCCTAATATATATACATTAAAAAAAAAAATCTTTTGGGCTGATGCCCTTCCCCAAAATTAAATCCTGCATCCGTTAGTGCTTCATATGATGTATAAATCAAAACGTTCCTGTAATATTATTATATAAGTTACGATGGGTGATAAAATTATTTCCGAATAACTCAAAAAGTTTTGTGATTTTTACAACCAGCTGTTTCAAAGGTATTCAAATTCCATAAGAAACGAAGGAAGTTTCAGCTAAATCAGAGCATTATTAGTAAAGATATTGAGGTTTTTTAATATTTTTGGTTTATTATTTTCAATGATGAATCATTGTTATCGACCGAAAATTCAAGAACGTAGCTCTCCTCTCCCCACCCCCTAAGAATTTGAGGTTTTTCGTTTCAGGCTACGTAAAACTTGAAAATCGAATAAAACCATTTAGTGGATTACATATTTTTATTTTTATCTAAAAGTTTAAGCGAAATAGGTCAACTGTAAATTGTCCAATGCTTCAAATTTGCCACAGGAAAAAAAAAAAAAAAAGAATAAAATCTTCACGTAAAGATGGAAGGGTGCATATGAATGAATCATAAAATTCAAGGGTATGTTGTGACATAATAAACTAAGCGCTATGTTGTCATAGAATATAATCTAAAATTTCAATAATAGAATTTTACACATAGGACGTGGCGAATTTTACGCCTTAGCCAATTATTCGAATTTTCCTATTTTCTTAAAAAAAAATTTGTACTTCGAAATAGAGGAGTGGAGAGGGGCAAAATGATATTCTTGCTTCTTGCATCCTCTGTATTGGGGAAGGGAGGGGGGCTTGCCTCACCCCGAGATCTGTGCTTATGGTATAAAGGAAATTTTCAAAATATATTGGCTCTCGTGAACGGATACCATTGATTGGAGGAGAACGAATCCTATTTGGAATGCGGTTGGTCCAACGGAGGATGAGGTGAAGGGACTTCCGGCTGTCGACAGCGAACGCCAAGATTGCAGAGATCGGAACTCGCTTACCGTTCCATATGTCGTTATTTCGACGTTGTGGTTTTCGAAGAATAGCTTCCTTAGGTAAACATCTGTGAAGGAATTGCGAGGAGGGAATGGTGCGGTAGATGAGAAATAAATATATCTTATTTCGTCATATCGCCGATTGCTTCATGCAATATTGTGAACAAATCTGTCCAGGCTCGTAATTTACCATATTATAAAATGTTTGCATTATTATATTGAAAACAGATTCGAAATATGTAGGCGTTGATTTTACGCCTATAAATAGCAACAAACAGATTCGAAATGTTCCTGAACTTTGCAATACTTTCTCGTACAACATATCTCATGTTAACAAAACGAAAGAAAAATGGGAAAGCTGATTGCATAAACTTTCATTACAAGAGGTCCACTTGTTCGTAAAGAGTTCTTTGCGATCCTGTTTAACGACGTCTGCTTTAGAGAGTGAAAAGTAATATTGATAATTTTTCACAGGTGTTTTTTTGTCAGTGCACCATTATTATTGGGTCGATGATTTCCTTTTCCTTCAGGTGGGAATAGTCGCATTACCCCAAACTACATATTTTAGCATTGATAGCATTTGTAATGAATTGTATGAACACTAAATTCCTCAGAGAAGAAAAAAAAAAAAACTAAAAAAAAATAATACAATGGTTTATTATTTTCTTTAGACATCAAAGTAACATTAACTTTCTAGTAACAAAGAAAAATAAATAAAAGATGATTCCTATTATTGACCTAAACAATTTTAGGTAATTTGCTAAACAAAATATCATTATTTTAAAAAATCAAAAACCAAAACAGTGGAAATATATAACCTGTGCAGTTGAACATACAAAAGACATCTAGAGATTATATCTTTGCTCCGAATTGTCCAATTTTAACGATTTTTTTTTTTAAAGGAAATTTCGCAAACTGTATTTAGAATTTTTATTTATTTATTTCGAAATAACAATAATAAAAGTGTATACTTTTAAGTTGTTTGGAATTTAATTTTACTGCCCCTCGTAACTTTTTTTCCAGCTTCTTTTCGTTGAAGTATGTTATTTAAATAAATTAGGTATTGAGAAAAAGACTATAGCCAAGTTTCATTGAAATCGGTACATTCGTTTAATCGCTACAGTCTATAGCAACACACCTTTTTCGGTCACCATCTTGAATGTAAAAGGCGGATAGTAATGTACGAGGATCATCCTTGAGTCACCTCTCAATTTAAATCCAAATTTTAAAAAAAGTCGGTCCAGTAGTTACGAAGAAAATGGGCGGACGGCGGACGGACAAAAAAATAACGGACAAAAAAATCTTTAAACGTAAAATCTCAAATTTTGAAGGGTGTTTAAGTTTTTGAATTTTTTAGTCGATCACAATCTATTATTGAAAATAATAAACCAGTGCGGTCAACAAAAAATATAAATGGCAATTTAAATAAAAGTGACATTTAGGTATTAATAGAACAGTTACATATCTACTACTGGGTCCTGTTCTTACCAGCTAGTCGACTTTTCATAATCGATTTTAGTTTACACATTTTATTCATTCGTGTGAATTATTTATTTTTTTTACGTTTTCGTCAAATTATTGGGGGAGGGCGATTGTCCCCTCCCTTCCTCCTAAGTCTGCGGCCATGTCTGTGGTAGGTGCTAGTAAATATAATAATAATAATAATAATAAGGCTTAGCAAACCCGAAGGTTCGATGCCGACACCACCAATCGCTTATTACACACCTCCCTCCACCGTTCGCCGTCCAAACCCAGTCCCTTCAGATCGGCTTTAATGCAATCTTCCCACCTTCGCTTCGGTCTACCCCTCGGACGCTTACCATTCGGCACAGCAAATATTAACCTTTTAGGAATTCTCTCGTTACTAAGCCCAACAACTTTACAAGCCCATTTGATTCGCTAGTAAATATATTAAGAAGAAAAATGTTTACACTTTAGAAAAATGTACCTTCTATTTTTGTGAAGCCTAACCTTTAACTTAGGTTAGCCTTAATTACACCTCCTATATCAGCTAGCCCTAAGAATTGAATGGAGGAGTGGGGGGGGGGGGGAAAGAAGGACCTATAAAAAGGCGGACCGCGGGCCTAACGGAACCGATGTAGGCCAAGCTTTCTCCCGCGCCCGCCAAAACCTTTTTTATTTGGCGGCTACTTTTCCCGCCCTGTCATTGTTTTCCCGCCGTAACTGCCACTTTTCTCCCCCCCCCCTCACACATTCCGCTGTGTCTTGTCGCTATCTCTTTAACTTCACCTGCTGTCATTTTTAGGTCGAGTATTATGAGACGCCTGGTATATTCATTATTTTTATATTGCGCTTTTTTTGTATAAGATGACTGTTTTTATTATTTCATTACGTTATAGAAGTATTAGGAAAGTATACTAATTATTTTTGACCTTGCGTGTAAATTTTTAAAAAACTAAAGTTTGGATTTTTGAGACTGTTTTTCATGGACTATTGAACATGGAGAGCTCCATTGGGGACTCAAATTGAAGCCACTAGCGGATCCAGGATTTAATTTTGGGAGGGTTCTGCCCGAAAGCTTTTTTTTCATAAAAATAACGATAATTACTTTGGAAAATAAGAAAGAAACTAATTACCTATATGAACTGCCGTTTAAGTGATTCCTAAAGCCCTTTTAAATGTAATTACACGAACAATTATACTTTAAGAGATTATTTTTTTGGATAAAACATAGTTATATTTTAATATTTTGGGGGAGAGGGGGCTTCAGCCCGAAAGTCCCCCCCCCCTCCCCGTAGATCTGCCCGTTATTGAAGCTAACAAAATGAAACACAATGTAGATAATTGTATCTTCTTAGGATTTGTTGCTTCCTTGATATTCGCTAAACTGGAAGATTGAGCGAAATAAACACGGATTCAGAGCTTCGTCTTCCGGCGGGATTGTTACTATTGCTAGTCCACTATCCATGGTTTAATAACTTCCGGACACAGCCTTAAGAGAATTTATTTTCGCTGTTCTTTAGTGATTTACTTTAAATACTGCAAAAGCTTTATAACAATTAATATTTATATTGGATTGGATTTATGTCAAGGCACTAATGAAAAAAATATTGACGGGAAAATAGATATATAGAAAAATAAATTGCATTTATTTTCCTGGTTGTTGAATTCAAACGAGAAACATTGACGACATATAGGTATTATTGTTTTAAATATTTGGCTAACAAAGGAGTTAAAAAATGTGTGTGTCTTTTAATTTCCAAGGTTCTAAATTTAATTTTATAATAAAAGCTAGTTTGAAATATATTAAAACTGTAATGGCATCCTTGCAGATTTTATAATTTTATCTTTTTTATGAGAATATTTTTTTAAAAAAGTAAGGTAACAATTTTTACATCGGCACAGCAGGAGTTTTCTTAAAGCTTCTTCTTATTCAATTTAGTTTCAGTTTTATATATCGATAAAAATAGTTTTAAACACGCCTGCACACTTCTAGCCATTTATTTTCTCAATGTGGAGTTTCCTTAGGTATATAATAACCGTTTTCCATTCCAAAGCATTTAACTTTTACAATGTTATATTATCACTATATCTCGTACATCAATAAATTGGTAGAATAATGAAGGCGTGTTATTTAAATTATTCCTTTAAGTATGTAAAATTTTAATATAATTTGTGTCTAAGGAGAGAATACCAACTATCGCTAATTTTTTTTTTATTTCTATGATATTTACAACTGTATACAAAAAATTCATCTAATAAATTCGCCCATGGATATAATGGCATGAAACACATGTTGAGAAACTACCCATTGGTATTACTCTAATAATATGTCTACACCACTAGCGGATCCAGGATTTAATATCCAGGATAAAGGGAGTTTCAGCCCGAAAGCGGTTTTTTTCATAAAAATAACGATAATTACTATGGAAAAGATGAAAGAAACTAACTACCTGTATGAAATGGTGTTTAAATGATTCCTAAAGCCCCTTTAAATGTAATTACACAAACAATAATACTTTAAGAGATACTTTCTTAATATTTTTTTCGATAAAACATGGCTATATTTTACCATTTTGGGGGAGGGGAGGCTTCAGCCCGAAAGCCCCTCCCCCTAGATCCGCCCGTGGTCTACACTGAAGATCACAGGCCCATCTTCTTTTCAGACGCCTCGGAGCTTTATCAGGAATTGAATAGGAAGCAAGGCTAGAAACGAGAGGGTTGGGATGGTTATGAAGTTTATTTTGGAAGGATAGGTATCAGGATTGGGCCAAATCTGATACACAAGGAACATTAAGGTCATTATGTATGATTTTATTTGTAACAAACTAAGGAGCGTTGAGAATTTTGCGAAGGATTTTGGTTTGTAAGGATTGGATACGAGAGGAATTCGATGGCTTGGTGGAGCCTCATAGCTCAACTCCGTCTTTTGTAATTAATTGTTGGAGTAGTCCTTTTAACTGTTTCTTGTCGTTTCAGTCTAGTATGAGGATTCCAAGTTAGACGTTTGTCCAGGTGGAGTCCTAGGTAAAATAATTTTAAACTATCGATATATCGACAGTACTATCGACTATCGCCCATCCCTATTTCTTGCCAACGTTCTTTAGGATCTAGGGAGTGCTCTATTTCATTTCGTCTTGATACAAATCATCTTCAAATGGTGGAATTTTCGCGAACTGTGTTCACCCTCTCAAAGTTTTCTTAAAATACGGCTTGGATAATTGTTTTCAAATACGGTAAGGTATTACACTATCATGGTTTTCTGAAGCTTTATTTACATTAGTTTGTAGTATTTATGTTAATGTTACCTGTGGATGAAGTATACAATTGAATAAACAACAAACGAGAATATGACGATTTTAGATGATGTTTGTATTGATGTCGGAGAGTAGTTCGGGCTTAAAAGGATCACTCCGTAATAATGGCGCTATAAATTATTGACTGCATGGCTTGCACACGTTGGTCCATTTCCATTTCCGTATAAAAAATTCTTTTTGATCCGGACAAAACATGGACGAAATACATTTGGCAGTGAACAAATAAGTTCAAAGCTCTTATATCCGGTATTGTTGCAAATCGTCATATTCTGGCACCTCCTTGAAAACTCATACAACTATAGTATGCTCAATGTTGTTTGTGTTTTCGTAAAATTAGATACTCATATATATATAAATATATGACTTTTTTTCATTTTTTTTTTGTTGTTGTATAGTTAATTGGTCTAGATGTAAGAGAGTTTAATTTAAGAACGAAATAAATTTAACTAAACTTGTATAAAAGTGCATATAATTTTAAAAACTACTGGACAACTTTTTATAAATAGTAAATAACAAAATATACTTTTTTGTATTGATGAATGAATATTCCTATCATTATTAAATCTAAACAAATATTATGAGTTGATTGAATTTCGAAAGTAATTAACAGGTAAACAATATAATTACAAATGAATGATTATAAAAATGTTATGATTTTAAATTTTAATAGAATTTTCTGAGCACTAGACAAAAAAAATCACAGTTTTATATATAAAGGAACGTATTAATCATAGTTGAATCAAACTAGATATAATTACAATTTGTTCTTCAATAAACAAACCTAAGTTAAAGAAAACATAAATAAAAATAATATAAAAAAAAAAAAAACTGTACCACTATAGCCAATGAAGAGTCTTGGGTTCAATTCTTTGTTAAGGAGTACTGTTTCAAGGACAACGAATGTGCAACGTAATCGGGCCATGATCACGCTCAAAAGTCAAGTCTTCTCTCTTAATTAATTGTTTATTTAAGAGTACGTATTTGATATAGACTAGATGGGCCCCAGAAGGATCTTCCAAACCCGGGACCTTGAGCTTAGCAGCACACTGTCTCACTCATTGAGCTACTCCGCTCCATTTAATAAAAATAATAATTGTATAGTTAAACAAATCTTGACTTTATAAAAATATTATTTTGCGTTTGTTAGTAAAAATTTTGTTGATACAACTTCGTAGCTCGTACAAATACGAGAATTCTAATTTGAAAGGCAACACTGCTAATAAATAACACAGTGACATTATATGATTGAGAATTAATTTTCTAACCAAAAATAATTTACAATTCCTGTACAAAATAAATTTTGTAATAAAACCCCCTTAATGTTTCATAATTACAAAAAACTTCATCAATTTGTAACGGACATTGATATTTTACCTCGGGTCATAGATGAGGACTTTTCTGTTTTAATTTACTTTTTATAGAGAAGCGAGATGATAAACCATTAGCGATTTAAATCAGCTGATACCGGCAGAGGAAGGGGGCAGGGCGGGGGGCCGGTCCAGCGGTGACAAGATCGGTTTTAATTAAGAGAATGGACCATCCAATTAGAGTGACAATTAGAATGAGCGCCCCCCCCCCCCTCGCTGCCGCTGCTATCTATATATAGTTAGTTATAGTCCTTTGTTTAATTAAACTCGCAGTTAGTTACTGAAGGAGGCCATTCCTATTGAACGCCGCAATAGCGAACGGCGGCTGGTTAAGAGCTGTAACAGCTGTGTAGTCGATTCCTTCGGCTCCTACCCAGCTCCTCTCTTGTCACTCACTATAGGTGTACTCATGCACCATTCTCTACTAAGTATTGTAAACCTCTTAAATGTTTTAAAGTCTTGAAACCTATTTAAAGATAGTGTGGTGGATGTGACCGCTAGTACATTCTGTTTTAACACGGCCTGTTAAAGCTGGTGTTAATATCGTAAATGTGAGTGGAACGTTATAAAGTTTCCATCTACTGTTTATATGGAATTTTTTTTGTTTTGTTTTATATGGAATATAATGTAAGAAAAGATGCGGAAGGAATCCGGAAAACGTCAGACAAATGAGGATAATAATCTCTTAGTATAATCACGAAATACCATAAAATTGAGATTTTATTTCGTTGAAATGAATTTTATTTTCTAATTATCTTCAACACACTCCTCGATATGTGTGTATATATAAATACACTTTATTTTATTATTTCTTCTCCTAATCTTTACGCATAATCATTTAAATATCTTAGGGAACATGTATATCATTTTTTTTTTTTTTTACAATTTCTTTCTTTACATATTAACAGTTATTATTATTTTTATTAAATTTTTATATTTCATCACTACAATGCTTTGTCTATGAAATTAATTTTGCGTTCCTTTCTAATTTCATTCAGTAATTATTATGATATTGTTTTAGCTCCAATATTGTAGTACTGAGCCTCTATTACCCAACTGTTCTCGTTAATTTATCCTAAGAGCATAATTAATACTTAATTTATTACTAGTATTTTGTTATTATTCATTGTAATAAGTCTTTTGGCCAGATTTATGGTTAATTTATATGAACAGTACTGTTATTCTAAAGGGACCTAGTCCCAGAATAAAGATGATTTTTCTATTCTATTCTATCCTAAAATATCAGGTGAAGTTCAAAGTGAATTGTGTGTTTTCCTTTAATTCAAATGTTCTAACAAATTTATTGTTGTCACATTTCATCTATTAAACTGTGTTGAAAGCCCAATTTATCGCAAGGAGGTGTTTGGTTTAAACTTATTATAGTTAATAACACATTGACAGAATAGCACGAGGATTTTTTCACTCAAGATCCATGCAAACTGCTAAGCCCACTAATACATTAATCAGTTATCATAAGTTACTAATCCGTTGTACAGACTCTTTTTTATGAAATTATTAACATCCGGCCCTCCCAAATTGTCAAAATAACGAGGTAATATAGGCTAAACTGCCCAATATTTTTGTAGCCCACCTTTTTTATCGATTTTGTGACCAAATCATCTTACGATCCAACTGGAAAGCAAATGTGCATTTACGAGTTTTTAGCACATAATTAAATAGACTAAGTTTGACGAGCTCCAGATTGAAAACACTCCAATTCCGAGGATTTTCGTAAATGTAATATTTGTTGGTTATGATGAGATGGAGCTGTTTACGTTTTTTCAGCCGGATGTTAATAATTTCATAAAAAGTATATGCACCACGGACTATACGTGAATACACCAAATATAACAATAATGTGTGTTATAAACCTGAACTAATAATAAGTAATTACATGAGCCACTGTTTATTATTAACAAGGTATGCTTAAAACAGAAGTGAACAAAAAAAAATTAGGTAAGAATTTAATTGAATTTAATATTTAGGCTTTAAGGCGTAAAACCCTAGGGTCATCAACGAGAATTTAATATTATATTTAGGGATTAGTGTTTATGCAATATGGCAATGTCTGCGAAACTACTTTCATGGTTGCTATTATTGCTGGTACGTTTATCGTGTGAACGGGCATTTAGTGAGTATATATGTACATATATGCATATGTATATAATGCATATGTAAATAAAGTACTTCCTTGCAAATACATGGATTGTATTTGTAAGGAAGTACTGTATCTTATTCCATGTCCAACTTTGTTATCATTATAAACAGAAAGACTTAATAAGGGCATAGAAATCAATAAGATACTGGGATTATAAATGAGAATCTTAGTAACGATTAATTTTACAGTAAGAAAGAAAATAAGCTAGGGTGCACCAAGCTCCCAGTTAATATTATATTTGTTAAATAATTAATGTGGTCATAATTTGTCCTCGTCAAATTACTAATGGAAAAACTAGTTCTTATGTGCACAGGTTTATTCTACACACATAAATTCAATCATACAAATATATAGAGTTTATGTACATAATTTATATGTACAAATATACAAAATAATATTAAGATATGTACAAGATTAATATTTGTATCAGTAAAATAAAAATATTATCACTTTCTATTTCTCTTGAATTTAGAACATTCAATTTATTAAAACTGATAGAATAACTTCCAATAAGAGATAGAAATGCGGAATAGGAAATAAAAGTAAACAGATTTTTTTTCCTTCTTTATCTTATTCCTCCTTCCATTTGCAAGATTGTTTCCCAATCCGAAGCGCCCCCTGGTATTTGCTGTTTGCACCAGCAGATGGCTTTCCTCCGAACTCTCCGTTCGCCGGAAATTGCGTTAGGCCGCCGCCAGGGCTCCTCAAATATGGTGACTCGCCTCGACAATTTCTTTCTCCGGCTTTTTGTGGAGGTTGTGGAAAACTATATTTTAGTTCCAATATTGCCCGATCTCCTATTGACTAAATCATTGTGGATCACTCAAGGCAAAACGAAATACCTTTATTTTTTCTGTAACGCTTGGAAAACACGGAGCCAACTATTCGATTTACTTGAAGGCTCATGTCTTCAAATGTAACTTTCCCAGCCTAAGTTTTACTTAGTACAAAAAGGGCCGTTGTTCAAGAAATTCAACTGAAATGTACAAAACAATTTAGGGTAACAATAAAACTATTTTCATGCGTAACTGCTGTTGCAAGTTTAGTTTTCTACGATCGTCAAATACCTTATATAAAAAATAGAAAAGTTAACAGTTTCAATTCCGAAAATTTTAATCTAGAAATAATGAAATCATTTCGAGCTAAAAGTTAGGAATAGTTTTGAATCTTTAGAATCTCCTGGCGAGGATCGCGATGTTATAGACAATATTCATAACTTGTCTACATTGCTATCCATATAGGATCAGGGATAATATTAAAGAGATCGATGGCCCGTGTCTTGGGAAAAAAATATTATAAAAAGAAGAAACCGTGGTTCGATGAAGATTGTTTAAACATTTGCGATAAAAGAAAGTCTGCTAAATTAAAAGTTCTAAACAATCCTAGCTAAGACAATCTTTAATACTTTCAAGCCTTGAATTATGGAACTGCTAAGTTGCTCAACAGTAAAAGTCCTACAGGAAATTGTGACTAACTCATAACTAAGGTAAGGTGGTTTCAAAACTGGGCAGTCGAGAGGGCATGAACTGTGTTTTGAAGATTTCAACTAAAAGCTACTATACAGATCACTAGTGGATCCAGGATTTAGTTTTGGGAGGATTTAGACCGAAAGCCCCCCCCCCGTACATCCGCCCGTGATACAGATCTCCGTGTTTTAAAAAACAACAAATGCACAGTTTTTAAGATAAACCTAAACCACTATAAGTAAGTAAGGGATATTTTTCCATTTTTATTCTTTAAATATTAAAATATTGTTATTTATGTAGTCTTCAACAAATTTAAAATCTATTGAAAAGAATAATAGAGAATAGCTCTGTCATCTCTTGGACACTTTCCATAATATAGGAAGAAACTTTTTAATAAATAAAAATATTTCCAAATATGACTTTTATACTATTAGTAAGAACAAAACCTCAACATTGAATCTGTATTTTTTTTTTTGTTTTTTTTTTTTTGGGCGGGGGATAATAATTCAATCTGCCACAATCAAGAACATTGGGTAGTTCTTTCATTTTAAAGACTGACAGATTTAATTCTTTAGATTTTGGAAAATTAGTTAAGAGGTGCCTAAAACTAGAATAAATAAATAAAACACGTGTATTGGGTTGACAAATAAGTCCTTTCGGTTTTTCAATAAAACTCAATGTATTATAGACATAAAATTTATTTTAATCTACAATAAATTGATCATTATTTAATATGCCTTTTTCCACTAACTGCATAATGTCATGTTCATAGAATGTCTGGAGTTTATTGCTAAAAAAAAAATTATCCAAGTGGCTTTTGGTGTCCTCTTCCTTTTGGAATTTCTTTCCATTCATGGAGTTCTGCAGAGACCGGAATAAGTGGCACTTGAAGCTAGGTCTGGTGAATAGGAAGGGTGGGGCAAAAGGTCCCATCCAAGGCTCAATAATTTATTGCGAGTGACCAATGAGGCCTAGCGTTGTCTTGGTGGAATACAACACCCTTCCATTCATAACTCTTCAGGATGTTCTCCAAATTCGATGTTACTATATCCGTTGGAAAACTGAATTATAGCTCTTCAAAGCCGTATGAATGTTGTCTTTTTATTTAATGCCTACATTAGGAGTAAATAAACAAAAACTCCTTATAGATTTTTTATGTCTTATCTCCATTTGTAGTTTATTTAAGAAGGTCCTTTTGATGTCATTTTGTGTAGTTCATGTGGCTCTAAATTTCTGCTAAATGTCTTGTAGATAACTAAAGTCGAATTGAAGTTATAACATTTTTGTGATTTTCGAAAAACAAATGTGAGTGACCCAAATATTAAGCCTGGAAACATATCTGCGCTAGTGTGCGACACATTTAGAGTCATAGTAATCTCTTGATCTGATTGGATGGAATTTTTTATCAACAGTGTCCTTCACATTGCTCTTTTCAATTTCATGACAGCGACCAGATCGTTGAGCGTCATTGATGTCAGAATTTCCTGAGTGAAATTTGGCAAACCAATTTTTGACAGGTTCGTTCGGTTAAGGCATCATCCCCATAAACACTGCTAATTTATCAATGAGCATCTGCAGCACACTTACCTTTTATAAAACAATACAGCAAAATATGGCGATAATGAATGATATTTTCTTCGATCTTCACAGTGCAATAACAAACACAATACTAAGCTCGTTTCCACAAGAGTTAACAGATATAGTTTTTGACGTATTACAAACAGGATAAACAATTCACCTTAGGGATTAATTCATGAAATAAGGAGTTTATCATAGGCACATAAATATAAACAGAAAAACCGAAAGAACTTATTTTCCAACCCAATATATTTATATTTTGGAATTACAGAACTGAAATTGTTGAACCAAGTACGCACGGGATTGAAAACGGGGCAAACACATTTTAAGGTTTCCTTAAGGATGTCGAAAACTGGAGGTTTCATCATTTACTACCCTTTACTAGGTCCAGATGTCTACGGTCATAATCAGCTGATCTGGCTGTTTTGGAGTTGTAATTCTAACAGGCGGTTGCTTACAACCGAGAATAATGTTCCATCTCCTGTTTTCAAATATCCTGCATTCCTTTGGTCAGTTTTCTCCCGCTTTGGTACGCTGCCATTGTCGAAGGAGGAGAAACCCTCGCGATTTCTCAGAAGAAAGTTGAGAATGAGGTTGCGATGTGACTAGACGGTTAGGCCGTCCACTTTCCGCCCGTGTTGAAGTGCTGTACTGGTCGACCAGGATCTGCAGCGGACAGCGGCTCACCTAATGGTTTGATTGAGGTTAAGTTTTAGCGAGAGTAATTGGACTCTGATGAGTAAGGTTCCTAGCTTTCATCGAAATCTAAATCAGATATTTAAAATTTCTTTAAAAAAAAAAAAAATGATAGTGCATGTGAAAGCAGCTGAGAAAGCAAATCGGATCGCTATCTAGAGAATACCTCTAGGCTTTACAGAGAATCGATAATAGGCAATGAATACCTCTAGTCCTAACAGAATCGATAGTATGCAATGAATACCTCTAGGCCAAACCGAGAATCGATAATACCAATGAATACCTCTAGGTCTAACAGAATCGATAGTAGGCAATGGATATCTCTTAATTGTATTTTAGTTAAGTTTACAAAGGAGAAGAGTTAAATAACAGGTATAATATTAATCGCTACTCATTTATAGATTAAATAAATAGATATACTTTGAAATTTCACTTTGTATATAGAGCTCAGAGACTTAAGATTTATGTGATTCAAAATGACAGATGGAGTCATGTCGTTTTTATTACCATCGATATAATGAATAGGGTTAGTGTTTCATGATCTTATTGAGGTTTTAAAGTTAGTTGGCTGTAAGGTTTAAGTTTTATCTCCGTTAATAAAAAATGCACTTCAAAAACTTTGCAATAGCCCGAATTTGCGACGATAATAATTCCTATTAAATTAAGCGAAAGTTGTCTGATTCGCTCTCCAGGTTTTTAAACGTTCTTTTGGGTGGTTCTGGTTAAGATGGGATTTGTATTTTTTTTTTCTTGTTTTACCTTCTTTATCCTTTTCATCTTACAATGTATTTTTGTCTTATAAAATAAGTTAAAAAAATAGATAGTATTAATTTTGTTGTCTTGTTTCTTTGCTTTTATTAAAAAATAGACTGTTCTTTTAATTATTCGTGCCTCATTTTCAATTTTTTTTTTCAAACTGAAATTTATAATTTAAAGCTAACAGATAAAACAAAAGCTAATTCTGAGGAAACTAACAAATAAAATTAATGATTGATAAGCTTGTTCTTCTTTCCACCTTTATTTGTTTCTTTTCCACCAATTTAGTGCTCTCCTCAAACCGAATTTCTAATCATATTTAACCAACAGCCAAACTCTGAGAACCTAAAAGTTTTAAATTTAGAAATAACTCTAAACATTTTAGGGTAAGGAGTGGCAGAAGAGAAAGTGAAGAGTGGCACTGTGTTCCTATGCTCAAGGTCCCAGATTCGAGTCCGCCTTTGGTTGGTACCACATTCATCTCAGTGGTTGCGATACTCCATAATAATAATTAATTAATTATTGAAAACTGCTGGCGGTACGGCATGATGTTGGCCAAAACCTTCTTCTTTTTCGAATCACAGCCGTTGACTAATGCCTAAACATCTCATTTGTCCTTGACCTTATCACGGAAACATTCTCCAAATTTCACCAAAACCTGCGTATCATCCAAATCCTCTTGCACTATCCTCCTTAAAGGTTAAAACGGCAATGGATCCGCTACCTTTTGTATATATTGGAGTTCAGGCGAAGGCCAGATTCTCCATTCAAGACATGAGTTTATGTGGCTAAAGTCCTCCCACTCTACCTCAGCTCGCTTTAGTACCAGTGACTCGTATGCAAGACCAAAACGATTTTTCGTATTGCAATTACCTATCAGCTTATTTTCTATTTATTAAAAATGTTATTTTGGATCTTAGAAAAACTCAACAGAATTGGTAGACTCACATGACTTTCCTACCTAGTTTTAGCATTTTTTTTTTCAATTTTAAATATGTTCATTAAACATAAAGCAATTCAATTATACTAATTTTCCGACAAACCGATCAGAGAAATCATTGTCCTCCTCCTCCCCTCAAGAAAGTAAATAAACCCTAGTGCTACAACATGATAGCAAGCGAATCTAAAATGTACGAAATAAAAATATGAAGCATTGATTTGTGGAACCGACGTCCTTTTAGAGGTTGGATTCAACTCGGGGAATTAAAGAAGATTAGTCAAAAATAGCAGTTAGTTCAAACATAAACAGGGTGATAATTGACTCATCGAGGGACAATCGAAAGTGTATTTGTCGAAGGGAAAAAAAAGTTCTCCGCCATTTGAACATTATTTATTTAGGGGATTTAGGAGTTGGCCCGAAAGGGGGGAGGATGAGGCAACAGGCCCCCCTGTTTACCAAACGGCTCTCTATCCTCTGCTGTCCCTCTGTGATCCAGCAGTTGTGTCTTCGCGAGGTTCGATCGTGAACGAGCGTGGCAAAGGTTCGTAGAGCTTCATCATTATCGATCCTATCGAAGGCGATCCGCTCTGGGTGGCAGCAAACTTATTCGAATCAATCTCGCTCTTCCCACTCCGGTCAGGATACGTTAGGTTCTAACTGTTGGTGAACATTATATTATTACTGATTGCTCAGTCACTCCTTTATGCATGGCGATCCATTCCATTCCATTGTGACCAAGTCTCTTAATTATCTGTTTTGATGTTCATTTAAATTAGTATCAAATCTTTGGTAATGGGTCGTTTGAGAGTTTTGTTAGTCACGTACCAAGGTGCTTTGGTCATGAGTCGCATCCATTTTGATTGTAAGGTTTGAAGTTTCTGTAGGTGGATCTTTTTAGCGATACCGTATATTTTGATGAGTATGTCCATGTGAGTTTAATTAAGTATATATATTTAATCAGCTTCATTTTGAAGATTTAGAAAAAAGAGGGTTAATTATTTTGAGTCGTTTGTCAATTGTCTTACGGTTCATTTTAACATGCGGGCCCCATGTCATCCTTCTGTCGAAGGTGACTCCAAGGTAAAGTACAGAGTCCGTTTTGGGGAATTTGATTGATGTCAATATAACCTGGAGTACAGGTGTGTTTTCTAAGAGTAAATGTTATATGTTTGGATTTGCCATGATTAAATCGAATTTTCCATAGATTGAACCCATTCCATAGATAGATTCCATAGATCTTGTAATTTGAGTAAGAGATGCTATAGAGCAGGGGTGTCCAGGAGGAGTATTTCATGGCGCAAGTTGCGCCACCGAAGTTTTGAGAGGGGCATATTTTGACGGGTTTTTGAATTTTTGAGGTAGGCAAATTTCGACGGGGTTGTGAATTTTCTGACTAAAGGACTAAACGAGAAAACATGGAACCGGCCCCAGCAAGTGTAATTGTATACGATTTAGGATTTTTCTCATTCTACCTTAGCTTGCTCTGTTTTTAAGAAAAGGTGAGCAGTAAAATATCATAAGAGGAGTGGGGGGGAATCTTGCGCCATCGACCTTTGGGGGGGGATGGGAACGGGCACCCCTGCTATAGAGTTAGTGAGGCTTGTGTAGGGTTATGGTGTTTTTTGAGAATTGCTGAGTTGTCTGCATAAGTAGCTGGCAAGGTCTCATCGTTAATAGGTTTATCGTAAGTAATTAATTTTAGCTTATTCATAAAATAATAAATAAACAAAGCCTCTATTTGTAATGGTAAAAAGTAATACTTTGAATTTTTTAACTTTAGTTCTGTGTCTCATATTTTCATTTTGTATTCTATCCCTTAATTTTATATTTAGAATACATCTGTCCATTTTTCTCCTAGTTACTCAAAGTCGATTTATATAGCTCTTTGTTTTAAGAACTTTAACCTTGAGATGTTTTGGAAAATTACCTTCATAATACATTTTAACTACCAATACTGTTTCCATGGGATGGATATATCTCTGTCTATTTATGTCTATTTCCTTCTCGGTTCTTCTGTTGAAGGAGATTGACTGGCTAAAACATGCAATTATTAGATTTAGAGACACATTGAATGAAATAATAGTCAAATATTTAGTATTACAAAACAGATTAAGAAATAAATCTAATTTTGGGGGGAGTTATCGTCATTGACTGTAGGCGCTAAATGTCGAAGAACACCTAAGCTAACCTTAACCTCCCTTCAATATTTCCCAAGTTCCGGCGCCATAGAGATCATAGATGACCTCTATGGTTTCCACACTTCCTGTTATTTCCTTTTTTGTATGTCACAACAATCGTGGAAACTTCCCATCCTTATTCTCCATTATTCCAATGTGAAGAAAACCAGTTTCTCCACATTCTCCAATGTATCTAAGTATTTTGTGCTGTTGTGCTTTATCGACATGCTGCATTTCCCAATTTCATATTTTTCCGTGTTTCATCCAATTCTTCTGATATTAATCTTCCTCCTCACTTTCTAATTCTCTGCAGTCCGTTGTAGCCTCCTGTTGTTATTGTTTACTACCCGCGGCTAGGCTTGTTTGACTAAGCCTATAATTAAATAAATAAACAAGCTAACACGCGCTTAAGAACAAACAGGCCAGGGCTGACATTTACTAGATATTTATGACGCGAGCCTGTTGTCGAGTGCGGTTTTAGTTCTCCGCCGCCAGCGAGCTATTAAATTGTGAATATGCACAAGTTGTAACCTCCGAGCTGTAAGCTGTGAGCTCATCGCTTTGAAGTGGAGTGCAGTATTTAACCACGCCTCTGCCATTTAGGGGCTCGTTATGCTAAGTCCTGTCTTGTGGCCCGCTGCCAAATTTAACCAGTGGGGAAAGGGCGAAGGGAGGGGGGGGGGCGCAGAGCAATTTGATTCCATTAAAAAGAGAGAAATCCTTTAATACCCGACAATTAGGTGAGGGTTCGTTAGCGTAAGCTCAGGTCCGTCGGAATCGATATCGGAAGGAACTCCGTAGCTCCCTGTAATCGTCATTTCCGCTGTGTTTCCGTGGCTTCGCATCCGGTGGAGAACTTCCTGGATCGGAGGTATAATGTGTCTATTACTATGTTTTTTTTTTAATCCTCCTTTGTTAGCCCATTGTGCTACATTCATTCATAAGCGACATTATTCGGCTTAAATATTTAAATATACGACTATTATGAAATAAATGTTTTAAAGGCTAGGCGAGGGATTTTAAAGTCTGCTGCTATTAATATTAACTGTTCTTTTTTCCTGGAGCGTTCTTCCCTCCGATTCACGCGAGTTCAAAGAGAGTAACAAATAAGTCTAGGTTCACAGATTATGGCTGCTCAGAATCAGCAAGCATACGAATTCCATAATTTTATTTCTTTGAAACGGGGTTTCCAACTTCGTATAAAAACATGTTTCTCGATTATGAAATAATTTATATTATTTTATATATAACAGTGTTATCCAAAAAAAAAAAGTTCATTTAAAAAATATTCTAGATAATTTTTTTTTCTTAACCCCAATAATATAATACTTTAAACAATTTATTTTTTTGTTGACCGTCTTTTACTGTAACTGTGTTATTATTTTAAGGCCTTATTGAAATTGTGTTCATGTTTTGTTGTAAACAATAAGTGTATCAGTAAATGTGATGGGGCTCACCCATTTTTGTGTTTATAAGTGTCTTATCACTACTTAATAACTAACTTACTATCTAAGATTGAAAGAAGACTGAACTTTGCCACCTAACTGGAGTTAGCGTATTGAAAGGAGGATGTGGAAGTGCTTTCAAAGAGTCCATAAATTTTACATGTCGTTTTAGAATGAACTGTTCAATCGTGGGAAGTTCAAACATTTCGTGAAGCTGATCTACCTTTAATTTTTTCAATGAAGTGGCCCGAGTCATTTTTCTTAATGCACTGTTTTGGTATCGTTGGATGTGTTTTATTGTGCCGTCAGTAAGATGTGCGAAGACTGCTGCGCCCTACATCAAAGTAGGTCGTGAAATGCTTTTACATATTAGCAATTTAAGTCTAATTGAAAGCGAGGAGGAAGTTATGAGATGTTCGAGTGGAGTCTAAATGTTTTCAATCTCATGGCTCTTACTTCATTATAAACGTTTGCCGACAGTATCGCGTGCCGATCCAGCTCAATGCCCAGGTAGACGATGGAGGGAGATGGTTGTTTTAATTTTGAAGATCTTTGGTAACCTACCTTTTCTTTTTTTTTCCTTTTTAAATTGAAAATAGTACACATGTTTGCCAAACATTCTCGGCTTGAGCTAATGCTTTGTTGGTTGGGTTGACGCTTGCACAATAAACTCGGCAACGGTAATGCTTTTATAGTTGTTACATATGGTGTTCGCCGTGGAGATGAAAAACCATAGTGGTGAAAGAACAGCTCCTTGGGGTACATCGCAGGTCAGGGGAACAGTACGGGAGTTTGTCTTGTACAACCAGTCTTCGTCTTCATATTTAGTCTTGTTTTTTTTGTTTTTTTTTGTATTTTGCTTATCCCCAGTTTCTTAAAGGTTTGTTTCTTACATATGGTTAACATATTCCTTTTACTGTATCTTAGATACATTTTAAGGTCTTCCTGAGCCTATCTTAGTTTTCTTTATCTTTATTTCTGGACTTCAATCTGGGCTTCAAATTTACTCTTGATATTCAAAATTAAATTTTTAGCATTCTTTTGCGGTGAGTATTGACATGAGTATTTTTCATTGTTACTATTACAATCTTCATTGTTACTATTACAATGGGCTATGCTGATGATCTGGTACTGTTAAGCGAAGACGTTGAAACTATAAAACTAAATACGGCAGCGTTAATGAAAGCCGGTAAAGAACTAGGACTCGAAATAAACGTGGATAAAACAAAATATAGGGTTAGCTGCAAAAATGGCGATACTACTGGTGATATCGATATAGATGGTAATATGTTTGAGCAGGACTCGAAATAAACGTGGATAAAACAAAATATAGGGTTAGCTGCAAAAATGGCGATACTACTGGTGATATCGATATAGATGGTAATATGTTTGAGCAGGTAGATAAGTTTAGGTATCTAGGTTCTACAATAACTAGAAAAAACGAAATTGAAGAAGAGATTAAGGTTGGACTGAAGGCGGGGAATGCTTGTTATTTTTCTGTGACAAAACTACTTAGTTCGCGCTTACTTAAAAATTAGAATCTATAAAACAATTATCTTGCCTACAGTTCTTTATGGATGCGAAACTTGGCCGCTTACATTAAGGGAGGAGCAGCGTCTTAAGGTTTTTGAAAATAAAGTATTGCGTAGAATATTCGGACCGAAGAAGGATGAGTTAACCGGAGAGTTCAGACGGTTACACAACGCCGAATTGCGTGAGCTGTATCCGGGTAATATAATTGAGGTAATTTCATCGCGGCGAATCAAATGGGCTTGTAAAGTTGTTGGGCTTAGTAACGAGAGAATTCCTAAAAGGTTAATATTTGCTGTGCCGAATGGTAAGCGTCCGAGGGGTACCGAAGCGAAGGTGGGAAGATTGCATTAAAGCCGATCTGAAGGGACTGGGTTTGGACGGCGAACGGTGGAGGCAGGTGTGTAACAAGCGATTGGTGGTGTCGGCATCGAACCTTTGGGTTCGCTAAGCCTTATTATTATTATTATTATTATTATTATTATTATTATTATATTATTATTACTATTACAATCACAAATAAATAAATAAACTAAATTCTCTATTCCAAATTCTCTTTGCCAAAATCGCCTAGATATGTGTCGATTCAATGAACCTGTGAATGTCCCGATGTAGAAGTAACATACTCCGCGTTACAGATAACAGTTGAGAAACTGAAGAACATCATTCTATGTTGATATGCCTTCTCAGAGTCTTGAAAATTTTCTTTGAGAGCAAAACTTTTTTAATATTTTAAATTTTAATAAAAGAAAAAAAAAACAAGTTGTTCTCTTACTATGTTGTCAGAAAAGGTTCATCGTGTCGCAGATCAAAGGGGAATTATATTGAGGTGACATGATAATAAAATTTGTGGAATTAAATCTAGAAGTACTTTTAAAACCGCTTAATTAAATTGTTATTATTAACAAATTATTGGCCCGTGCGAATAATTCGTTTAATATATTGCTCAGTGATACCTCCAAAAAATAAAAATAAAATAAAACGTTTTCATAAAATATATTTATCCGTGTTCTTATTAAATATATTTTTCCATCTTTATCACAGAAAATATACAATCACGTGAAAATGAGGTGTCCACATGAGATGTGAATGAATCGTAAAATCCTAGTATATGTTTATATTTAATCATCCCTCAATATAAATGATAATTTAAATAATAGGAATATTTAGGTCGTGATAAAATAGTAACGTACCTAATTATAAGTCTAGTCGACTTTTCTTATTATCTTAATCGAATTTAGTTCACATATTTTATTTATTCTTGTAAATTATTTGTTATATGTTTTTATTTTTTTTTTTATTCAAATTATTGGGGGAGGAAGGGCCACATGTGATCGTCGCCCTCTCAAATTTTTCTTCTAACAGACAGAAGTTCACACTGGTACAATCACTTTTTTTAAATTATGTTATTTCTATAATTTTACCTCTCCTAAAAAACAATATGATTTGCTGGTACATTACTGTTCCACCGGATGAAGGTTATAAAAATACAAAGATATAATTACAATAATAAGAGATATAACACAAGTAGGTTTTTGTTCATTGTAAAATTATACAGTCTCTATTTTATTAAAAATCGATTAAGCAAAGAAGCAGAGTAGAAGCTGCAGGAGCTGGATGGTGATGTTATTGCAGGTTCCTTTCCAAATTAGTTTCTTGTTGCTCTAACCTCGCTGTCAAAACAGAAATGGCCGCGCTCCTATGGCTAATATGTTGGTCGCCATTGTAGCTCAGCCCAATGAGTTTTTCTTTTAATTTAATTTCAACCTCTGTGGGATCACGTCCACAGGCGGATCTACGGTGGGGGGGGGACTTTTCGGACTGAAGCCTCTCTCCCCTCCCCCTCAAAATGGTCAAATATAACCGTCTTACGAAAAAAAATCATCTCTAAACAGTATTATTGTTCGTTAATCACATATAATAGAACTTCTAGAATCACATAACACTATTTCTTAATTATAGATAGTATATTTCTTTCTGTTCCAAAGTAATTATCGTCATATATATATATATATATATATATATATATATATATATATATATATATATAGACAGAGAGAGAGAGAGAGAAAGAGAAAGAGAATCGGACTGAAGCCCCTCCCCCCCACCAAAAAAAAAATTAATTCCTGGATCCGGTAGTGGTCAGGTTCTAATTATCCTCGAAGAAGAGAAGGATGGGTGGGGTGATCAATACAACAAAGTAAAAATATATAAGTATATGATAATAATAATATAATATACTTATAATATAAAATTATAAGTATTATATATTATATAATTACTATTTACAACTTTTCCTTAATCGACCTTTGAGTATTAAATTTAAACTTAACTATTTAATTGGGAACAAGGTCACTTAATTATTATTTAATAAACTATTGAATGTTCATTTCTTCTGTTTATTGACGTTTCGATCTCGGTATTTTCTTTTTATAAGTCAACGATGGGATCCTCTTCAAAGCTAGAATTTTAAAAAATAGAGCTTCGATCAGGCCAGGGACACACCGACAGTCTCATCACCGTCCACTAGCACATATATTAAGCTACTCTACTACGGCTCTATTTTTTATAATTCTAGCTTTGAAGAGGATCCCATGGTTGACTAATAAAAAGAAAATACCGGGAATCGAAACGTCAATAAACAGAAGAAATGAACATTCAATAGTATATTAAATAGTAATTAAGTGACCTTATTCCCAATTAAATAGGTAAGTTTAAATTTATGTAATTATTATATATATATATAAATATATTTAAAATGTATATAGACAATTACTTGAGCAATTGGACAAAAAAATGAAAGAGAGAAATTAATGTCACCTGCTATTCCCGGATGACTAGTTAATAATAGGACAAGATGAGTTTAATATCGGTTATTTATTCAGAAAATTAACCGAGCAGTATGATCTATGGTGCCTGAATATTAATTATATAAAACAAAACAACGCTCCAAATTATTTCACAATGGTTTATTATTTCCAAACAATTATTCATCTAAAGTAACATTACCTTCCTAGTGGCAGAATAAAATAAATAAAAGGCGATTCCAATAATTGGACTAAATTTTCTTTTTTTTAATCATTAGTAATATGCTAAAAAAATTAGCATTACTTCAGTAACACATTCAACAATCAAAACCCAAAACATAGGATATAACATTTCCAATATAACATATTTTAAAAAAAGAGACCATATCTTTGCTCCTAATTGTCCGACTTTTACGATTTTTTTTTTTTTTTTTTTTTAGGAAATTCCGTAAACTTTTAAAAAACCACAATAAATTTAAAGAGCATCAAGAAGAAGGAAGCGAAGTTTAATTAAAATCGTTACATTTGTTTAGGCACTACAGTCTATAGCGACGCAGGTTTTTCGGTCGCCATCTTGAAAGGAAACGGCTGATAGAAATGTTGATGAAGGAGGATCATCCTCGGGCGACCTCTGATTTTAAATCCAAATATGAAAAAAATCGGTCTAGTAGTTTCGGAGAAAATACGCGGACGGCGGACGGACAAAAAATATTTTATCCGTTTTTCGAATTCTACGTATCCTGAAGCGTAAAACCTGAAATTTTGAGAAGGGCTTAAGATTTTGCATTTTTTTTTTCGATCACAATGGTTCATTATTGTAAATAATTAACCAATATTTCGACATAGAACGATGAGTTGAATGACCCAGTTTTGACAGAGCTTTGTAAGGTAAACCAATTTTGCTACTTTGGTTCAACATTTGAAAGCAATTGGTATGTTGCAATTGGTATGCTCAATTTAGTTCTCTGGAGTGAAAATATTTATAACAATGTAAAGAAATTAATACACAAGGCTCTGGTAGAGAGTGTAATGCTCTATTGTTAGGAAACGTGGCCGCTCGAGAAATCACCGAGTATCAGATTTTTAGCTATGGAGATGAATTTTTGGAGGAAGTCGGCTGGAGTCTCAAGATAGCAAAGAATCACGAACGAGGTCATTAGAGAAAGGATGGGAGTTAAGTATGATATACTCGAAATAATGGAAGAAAGAAGTTTGCAGTCGTATGGGCATATGAAAAGGGTGAATGAACGACCTCCCAAAACGGCATTTGAGTGGGAGGCCGAGGTTAGAGCAAAGAGAGGAAGACCTCGTATCAGGTGGAGAGATGTAGTGGCTGTGTAATACGGCTGTCCGAGGGCTGGCGGAGGAGGAAGCGTTGGACAGGAAGAAGTGGAAGAACCGACTGAGGGGGTAGTTTGCTTGAGGGAAACTCCAATTTGCGAAGAAAAGCCCTTAAATAAAATTATATAAATATACTTATTTATTTTAAATATATATATATATATATATATATTTTTTTTTTCTGATCACACCAATCTTTCTTCTCTTCGAAATAATTATATATTTCGCATTGCTACTTATAAAAACCCAAAAGTTCAATAAAAATAGTTATTTGATAAATGATAGACCGTCGGATATTTAAAGATTTTAGAAAAATTACGTAATAACTAACATATAAGTTCTTAGAAGATGTAAAGTGACTTTTTTATATTTTTCAGTAAAAAATAAATGTTTTTGCGGAACCATATTGAAATATCCGTAGAAACTAAATAAAAAGCTATTGTTTGTTCATTTTTGTATTTTATAATAATTATTTTGGCCTTTCCTCATTCAGTATTATATATAGTTTACTATTATTAAAACATTTGTAATAAGTCTGTATTAATATTTCTATTTATAATTCTATTTTTTTTTTTTCTAGGTACGTTATAGAGTATGGTTGAACTGGCGATCAGTAAGTGCTATTTTCTGTTCTTTTAGCTGGATAGTTATTGTTAGCATGAAGTAAGGTTAGGTATATAGGAGCTTAATCTTGCTATCTGTTTAAAACAACAGCTTTGCTAAACTATGAATCATAGCGTGCTACTAAATTTTAGGGTCGAGGGGGGGGGAGGGGGAGGAGGCAAGAACAACATTGATTTTTTCCTATTGACCAGGACACTGCTAAAAACTATATAAATATTAAATACATAATTCGGAAACATAGTTCAGTTTCCGCAAGAAAAAATAAATTGTTTCAATTGTAAATCAATTTCTTTAATTATAATTATTTAAACAGGAGCTCTCCCAGTGCCCGTTATGTTTTGAGTTGTAGTTTGACGGACATGATTGTGTGATAAATGTAGTATTCCGCTTCTAAACTGCTTTCATATTGTTTTCTCAAATCGCAAGCTTTTGTGTAAATTTCATTAATTAATTTGAAGATGAATAATATTCGACCGTTTGAAAGTTATCTCGGATTTTAGGATTTTCTATCATAATTTATATAATATTTACCGACGTTTCGATCAACCATGCCATTTCTGGCATTCAAGGAGGGGGGGAGGGAGAGAGGATGTTTCTGGAGGTAGACCAAACCACAACCTAAACCTACTCTGTGGGCCGGGTGGCCGAACGGCTAACGTGTGTGCACAGCACCGCCGTTGCCTAGCAACCTGATCTTGGAGATAATGGATTTAAAATAGTCACGAGTTCGCGTCCCGGTCCTGGGGAGTCTCCCCCCCTCCCACACCTCCTGGATCGGGAAAACCCCGTATAGCCTTAAAGGCGTGGAAGGGGAGGAACCAAAAAAAAAAAAAGAAAACCTATTCTAACCAGATTCATTCCGTGGATTTGCCATTAAATAAATTTCAACCGATCCAGACGGGATTCGAAGTTTACGCTGTCACAAGATCGACTATCGCGAGCTGGTGGAACATCAGAACGAGCGAGTTCATCTCGGATGAAGAGGGTCCAACCACCTAGTAGTCCTGTGGTTGCTAGTAAATAAGAACTGCACACGACCTAACTTGGCCGAGCTGGAACTTATTTAAATCCCTCCAGTATTCCAGTATTCTTCTCCATTAAATATTCCTTCTCCAACGAGGCCAACTGCAGCCACTGCGTACTGAATTATCTTTCCAAGACATTTTTTTTTTTTTTAACTCGCTTTACAATTTTACAAAAACATTTCCTATATGAATGTTTACATTTAATATTATTAAGCTTACATCAATCTATTTCAAAGATGTTTTCAAGCGCATTAATTCAACAATCAGCCTTACTGTCAAATGCTATTTATTTCTTATATACATTTTATATTTGTTTATTTAGAAATATTACATTCTGTCACATCAAGGACATTTATAATAGTGTTCAGAAAAAGCACACTCACACTCTATTTACAATAAAAAAAAAAATAATAATACAGAAACTTAATAATAATAAATACAATAAAATAAAATAAAAATAAATACAATAAAATAAAATAAATATAAACAAAAGAACTAACCTAATCATACACACTCGGGCTTGAGTGGAGGATCTGGCCATTGCCAAAACTCCAATAGATGCTTATTTACAAAAGGTCTCTGGGCCACTGCCGCTTCAACCTTCGAGGAGGATTGTAAGGATGGGTGGTGCTGGATAGAGATTGTGCAAGGGGATTTGGATGATAGGTAAGGTTCTGGTGAAATTTGGAGAATTTTTCTGGAATAAGGTCTAGGACAAATGGAATATTAAGGTCATGGTGTAGGATTTTGTTATTTACATAGAACGGAGCATCAACTATTGTTCGAAGGACTTTAGATTGAAAGGATTGAATACGTTTGATGTTAGAAGCTTTTGCTGTCCCCCACAGTTCAAGTCCGTATGTCCATATAGGTTTCAGTATTGTCTTGTAGATAAGTAATTGGTTTTCAATAGAAAGTTTGGATTTTCTGTTTAGTAGTCTGTATAGCTGGCCGTATCGTCGGTTGAGTTCTTGTCTGTTGAGTCTAGTATGTGGGTTCCACGTTAGTCTTCGGTCTAAATGAAAGCCAAGATACCGGACTGTGTCTGAGTAAGGAAGCTGGATGGAATTAAAGTGTACTGGTGGACAGGAACTGCGTCGGAGTGTAAAGGTAATATGTTGGCATTTAGATTCATTAACTTTAATGCGCCAGTTATTACACCAGTGCTCAATCAAGGTGAGGTAGTTTTGGAGATTTAAGGATGCTATGTTGGGATCTGAGTCGGATGATAGAATGGCGGTGTCATCAGCAAAAGTTGCCAGGAAGGTATCGGGATGGTCAGGGATATCGGCGGTAAAGAGGATGTAAAGGACGGGACCCAATACGCTACCTTGAGGAACACCTGCCTCGATTGGATAGCAATGCGAAAATTCAGTACCGCAACGAACTCGGAAGGTACGACCTGAGAGGTAGGAATGGAGAACAAGGTACAAGGACTGAGGAAGATAGTTTTTCAGCTTGGAAAGAAGCCCGGCGTGCCATACCCGGTCGAAAGCTTGAGCTATGTCCAGAAATGCACCCGAGCAATATTGCTTGCTTTCCAATGCTGCGGAAATATGGTCAACCACTCGGAGTCCTTGTTGGACTGTAGAGTGTTGTGAACGAAATCCGAACTGATGGGAAGGAAGAGTTTGGGATTCTATAAAGGGTAGGATGGGTTTCAGGAGGATCTTTTCAATGATTTTTGAGAGAATCGGAAGAAGGCTAATTGGTCTGTAGGACGTTGAGGTGTTGGGAGGTTTGCCTGGTTTTGGAAACAGGATAATAGTGGAATGTTTCCACAAAAGAGGAAAGTGGGTGGTTCGTAGGATGCTATTGTATATGTATGTAAGGAATATGACAGCTTTAGGAGGGAGTTGTCTAAGGATCTGAGAGGTTCTTATTTACATAGATAGATAGATAGAAAATAACTTGTTTCTGGGTCACAGTCCCTTGAGAATAACAAAATAGAACAAAATTAAAAGATTACATCTGGCCTAAATAAAATCAATAGAAAAAAAGATATAATGTAAAGAAAATATAAAGTAAACATTTCATATACAAAACAAATGAAACTATATACAAAACAATTAACACTATGACAAGACACTTAAAGCTATTATATGTATGTATATATATATATAACGTCGTTGAGAGTTCCCCGCTCCCTATTATATGTATGTATATAGGGACATATATATAGTAGGTAGCGGGGAGCGGGAGTTATGTAACGTCACTGAAATTATCTTCTCCAAACAAATGGAAAAAACAAAACTTTATTTTGAAAAAGTACGCTAGGCTAATGATGCTAACACTCTCTGAACTAGCTAACTTCCATATCAAGATATCACTGACTACTGGAATTACAAAGGAGGAAGGGTTTATCTACAAAGAAGTAAACAGCTGTATATGTACAGGAGTAGTACAGAAAGTGAGCAATTTGCTGAAAAGGTAACGTTATTTACCACAACTGTTGAACATTTCATTTGGATTTCATTCATCCACAATGTTCACTGGTGAAATCCATGATTCCGTAAATCACCAACGGGGCGTAGTAATGCTGCCCCTACACCGTTTTCGTTAGCCGTGATTCGCTATGTGGTTTTCTGGATCTCAGAAGCCACCCAGAGCTTTAGTCTATACATTGCCTATACCTGTAAAAAGGTCCTCGTGACATTTTTATTGATTAAGAGTGGGCCGAGTGGCCGAGCGGGTTAAGGCGTGTGCCCGACAACCTGATAACCGAAACAATAAAATAATTACGAGTTCGCGTCCCGGAGCCAAGGGGTGATTTTTTACTGAGGCATTAAACCCTCGCCCTCACCCTTGCCTCGGGAAAACCCAATGTAGTCTAAAAGGCGAAAACCCTCACCCCCTCTCCCTCCCCCCCCAAAAAAAATCATTAATTAAGTGATGGCGCCCTCTGGATGTTGGCCTCAGGGTTTTATTGTACTTCAATTACGCTACTCACGTCGTATAAAACAAACGAGTTTATGTTGTGATTTAATATAATGTACGTGTGAATGACTCCGCAGAAGAAGAGTTATTAAATATTGGACGACATTGCTCACATCGCCTAACTACACGACTGTATGATCCTGACTGCCTCTTCTACCAATCCCTAATGCAGTTCCCTTTCATCGGGACGACGATGCTATTCGAAGACAGTGGCAGCGTGGCGTTGAAAGGCATCAGTAATTAAACTCATCCGGGTCACTTCCTCTAAATAGGAATTATTTCTATGATGTCGAGGTTCCACTTCTTCTACCTCTGTTCCAGCCACTCTGGTGCCAAGTTAATCTACTTTGTCAAAAACCGAAAATTCAAGCATACTTTAAACATGTATAATTGCATTTTGTCTATATTTTGAAAATGAGGAAATTTTCAATTCGTCGAAGAGATGAACTAAGAAATGATTTATAACATATGCCTGATAATCATTAACAACTATCCACGATACACAAAAATAGCCACTATGTTAACAGAATTGCAGCTTCCAACCGAGTAGTATGAACAATAAAACTATACATTTATTTTAAATTACAAAGATTCTTAGAGCTTACAACAATATCTGATAATCCCACGATCCAAAAAATAGGAAACTATAACAAGAAATCACTAAAACGGTACACACACAAACGGACAAAATATACTTCTAACTTAACAAAACTCAACTTGATAACATTAAAAATATTGATAAACAAGCAGCAACATATTCCCCACACCAATCATTGAAGAATAATTTATAAGATATAAAAAATGGAACTGTTAGGTTTGTTTTATCTTTTATATACATTTTAATGTCAGTATATGGTTTTTTTATGTTATTTACTCATTTTTATAACTTATATAGTTTTTTTTTTTTCCTACTGTACACAATAGATTTCAGCTTAAAAAATGGCAATCAGACCACTTTATTGTAACATGTGTAAGGTAATGTTGCCATGAGCATGTGACCATTATTATGATATATATATATGTAAATAAAATATTTTTTTTATTTCATTTTAAATGATTTATCGCTCTACAAAACGCCTACATTGCTCTGTATATTATCACCGAGGAATTTTTTTTTATACCTCTAAGCGCATTTTTACATGGTCCGAAAAAGATTGTACATCCTGCCGCCAAACATCACCTCGATTTATCGTAGCGATTGGAAACGCAATAAAGAGGCATATTAAAATGTAGTACTGATTTTCACGTCTGTAGACTTTTCCCTGTTAATAATTATATGAGCGGTTCTTATAAAAGTTCACGCATATATAGTGGAGAAAAGCACTCAAGCTCACGTTATTTCGTAATAAAGCATAATTCGTATTACGTTATTACTTTTGAGGCCACTTTAACGGTGTCCAACTCACTTGGATTCAAAAATCATGACGAATCGGTTTAGGTCCTTTGATTATGGCTGTTCAGAGTCAGGAGCACGAGGGCTTAAATTTCTTTCCCGTAAAAAGAACTTTCATTAAGTATAAGTAAAATATGACTTTTTCAGTATTCACCTGGATAACAAACTGGAGGTTATAATTAAATATTAATAAACTATAATATGTTTATGGTCTTTTTTTGTGATTGGTCAAGTAATTGGCTATAGGACATTTATAAATTTTTCAGTAGTCTTAACAGTTTTCCATATTTTATGTAGTTTGTATAAATTAAAAATTATTACTTTTCCAGTGTTTTATTTTTTAATAGAAGGGGTACCCCCTGTCCGCCTAATGGCGGACTAACCCCCATTTTACAAATTATACTGCCTTCCTTTAATTGTACTACTCTTCGCTCAAACTGCACAACTGTAATTTATACGTATGTTATTGTTTAGATAGTATTATTTATTATGAAAATAAAATAAACGGCACGAAACCATAGTTCCTACAAATCTTTAATTTCTTTAAAAATCTATATGAAACATCGCCCCTTATTGTCAATTTATGTGATTACATAGGTAATCATAATTATTCTTATTGCCAATAAATAAATTTATGATATACGTTATATAGGTAATTATACTTATTGCCAATTAGTAACCGTAATAAGGGAGTAATAATTCTGGGAATCAGAAATGTGGTGTCTTCGTTACGGTCCGTCCCGCTTTGTATGTGTAAAATAAAATGTGACAGTCACTGAAATCGTTTTTATATGATAGAGAGATTGTGTTGATGAACAGTATATAGTTTTTGTCCGTCTATTTGGAAATTTTTAGGTTTTTATTGAACATTTTTAATGCACAAAAATCCAGCCTTTAGTAAAGTCCATTCTGAGTGGTGGAAGATGTGGCATTGAATAGTGCAAGTTGTGAATAGGCCCCGCCAGAGGCCGCTTCGAGGAGGGGACATGGCGCGAGTCGAGGGCACTCGAAGCGAGGAGCATTGTGTACCCGCGGGCACTGCGCCTGACACCTCTCCTCTCCTCTCGTTCTTCGTCAACCCTCTTCGTCCTCTGACTCTGGCAATGTCTGTGGCTGTCAGTGTGTGTGTTCCGGACCATCCACCCCTGCCGTCGGGAGGCTGGTGTATTCATCCGGGGAGTGATAGTCCAACCTATTGTTAGTGAGCTCAACCGCCAACAACAAGTATTATCATGACCGTATTTAAATCTATCTTACAATAAAATAAAAGAACCAAGCGAACTGACGGAACAAGATGGGTGAAGGGAGAGTAGGTGGTTGTGGTTCGTACAGTATAACCCGATTATCAAAAGCCCTGATTAAGAACTACCTAAAACAAGACGTGTGTAAAATACGCGTTGCCGGGCAACCAGATAAACCGAAGATTACTAGTTCGAATCCCGTTGCCTGCAACGTTTTTAACCCTGAAATTAATCCCTCAACCTCTACCCTGGACTTTAAAAAACACACATAGTCGAAGAAGGCGACGAATAGAGAAAGTTCGAAACTTAGGCAATCCAATAATCTATACTCCAACTTTTTATTTGTGTGTTTGTCTCCGCATCCTACGCCTAGTTTCTTAAATTATAACTATGGGGAATTATTTCCATACCAACAAGAGAATATAATGTTTTATTTATTCCGTTGACTTGGGTTACTCCCTTTAGACTGCTGTACAGCAACCAGGCTATTCTTTTACAAAACAAAAAACTGTTGCTTTAGATCCCGTGAAGGGTCGAGGTTACATAGCTCAGTACTTTTTAAGGACTTTGATTTGCCCAGAATCGCATTGAACCATTAGGTATTAGGTTTTCCCTCTAATCAAGAGTTCCGACCAAGGAGGTCAACTCTTTTCTGAAGTCAAAACTACACTTTTTTGTGAAGAGTGAATTAGATTGAGCCGTCAGATTTCCGATGTGAAACGCTCGGATGAAGTCGGTTGGAGTCGACTAATGGAAGTGTTTTTGCATATAGATTAAAATATTTGAAAACTAAAAGTTGCACTTGCATATTGTAAACAAGAGAAATTTTCATAATTTTATCTTAACGGGACGCTGTGTTCGAGATGCTTAAAGGGAAAAAATAATATCGAAAACCAAATGATGACGAGTTTTGTTGAAGATATCGATTAAAATATCTCAGAAACTAAAAGACTTTTATTTATAAAGGAAGGAGATGGTCCGGGGTTGCGGTCATAAATAGGCTAAATAGTGGTAAAACTATTTTATTGAAAGCCGACGTTTCATTTATAACGACTTTTATTTATAATTTATTTTTCATATTATCTCGTCTTTATGTTTTCACTTCTATCGCGTTGTCTAAAGCACATACCTTATTTAGAAATAATATATAGTGGGTATGTTAGCTGAAAATAGTGGTACTTATAAAATAGTTAAGACAAAATCGAACATAAATTTATTTTTTTAGAAAACTAGAAATGAATACCAGCTTATTCCGTGACAAACTTCAACTTAATCAATATGGTCGGAGAAATGATTAAACTAGGAATTTTTTCTAAAAGTGGCGAATTAATGGTCCAGTAGTGAATAATCTACGAGTAGAAGAAATGTTGCCGCTCAAAAATCTTCTTTTGATGTTTCAACAAAAATAAAGCATTTTCTCTTGTTTAATATTCCGCAATTGGCTATGGCTTAATTAAAATTGTTTTTTGTTATGGTTGTATATTCGACAATAAGCGTGGTTGGCTAAAATAAAATAAAAAAAAATTAAATCTCGGTGTGAGCTATTATGTTCATGAGAATGTTGTTTATAGCTCTTGAGGTCAACTCTCAATTGTCACTACTTCGAAGATACTCCAAGTCGGTTTATTGCAAAATGCCTTTAAGTTACATTTGATAACATTCAATCATTGATGAATTTTCCTTCTGCCAAATCAGAAAATTGTCCGCCTGTTGTTACTACATGAAATATAAAAGGGGTTGTATCATTTTGATGCATCTATGCAGTTTTTGTCGGTAAAATAAATTCGACATCCACAAAAACTCTTTTAAAATTTCAGCTCGATAAAAGTATACTTTACTTAATGACTTTTTGCAATAAACCGATATTATTATGTATTTTTAGAACCAAATTATAATAAATTGAACCAAAACCAATTGTTGATAACAATATTAGCCGCTATGGTGTTCTGGCCCTAACTTGTTTTATTCCAGCTTCCAGGAACTCCCTTAGGATCTGTCGGTGACAAGAGCGAGATCAAAGAGGAAGTTTCTTTTTGGTCGATGGTCTTTAGCTGAGGCCACCCCATCTTGTGTTTTCTATCTTTAAAAGCGTTTCATATTTTAGCAACAATCTTAGCAATCCCAGTGCATCAGTATTCGATTTCTTTTTGTGTTTACAAACCCCTTAATTAGTCTTTTAACCAGGAAAAGATTTAACATTAAAATAATTGCAGGAGAATTTAAAAACAAAAAAGGAGATTAAAAACAAATTAATTTATTCTCTATCCTAAACCCGTGTGGGGTAAGGTAGTCGTCCAAACCGAGGGGCAGTGTGGTCGAGCGGGCTAATGTATGTGCACAGCACCGCTCGTTGCCCGCCAGCCCATACAAAGATTACAAGACAACAAAGTTAATTTGACAAAAACAGTTATAAGTTCAAGTCCCGGTTCCCGGGAAGCTTTTGACTCTGGCATTAATCGCCCGTCCTCATCCCCTGCCCGGGAAAACCCCGTATAACCTAAAGAGGGAGGAAGGAGAGGACTGGAAAAAAAAATCGATCGAACCAGCACAGGCTAGCTTAAGGTAGGATTTCGCTGATACTGCCAACCGCTTACTGCTGGTTCATTTCGCTGAAACAGCTAGCGGCCCACTCATATAATAACAACCTTAAATTTTATCCTTTTTATTTTTATCGCAAGGGCAGAAATAAATACGGAATTTTGTTATTATAAATTTAATAGATGCCATACGGCTAGGACTTATGTCTGTATAATAAAAAGCTAACGAAAGTGCTGGTTTTTAATAATAATTTAAATAAAAATATCAACCTTATGATTGAAAGATAAAATAATAATTAACAGAAAAATAATAGATCAAATGAATGAAAATACTAGAAATAAAATATTATTATGATTTTTAGTTCATGTTTATTATTATGAATCACTGTATTTAATTATAAATTCATGAATATTATAATAAGAATTATTGTGTACATGGTAACTCATAATTCATAAATAAAGACTATTTCATTGGTGGGATCATTACGGTAATAATTATCATACATTTGTAATGAAATCACAAAGGATAATGTTTTATCATTCGCTAATTAGTAAGTCAGCTCTTTAATTAAAATATACATTGTTTTTTCCATTTTTGGATTTGAGTAGAAAATATTTAATTTATTTAATGGTAGTTGGATCGGGTATATTACGATCGCTGGGAGGGTTTTCTTTTAATTAAATCCAAAATGTGAATATATGTGCTCGTTAATTCGATCTTGCAAAAATTACAGTTTACAAATTACTTTTAATTTATTCTGACATGGTGAAAAAAAGAAACGAAATTTAGCAACGTGGCCTTTGTCATTGAAACTCTTCTTCGACATGAAAAACATTACCCAGAACCGCCTGCCGACATCCACTTCACTGCTTTTCGAACGGAGAAATTATATCAAGTTTGGACAATCTGTTTCAGGGAAAGAAGTTTGGATCCTCGTAAGACTTCTAACAGCCATAATCCATGGATCTAGACCGATTTGTACATGTCCTTGAACCCGAGTGGGTCGGTAGGAAGAGTATTACTTATCGGTTCCAATGCTCAAAATCCCGGGTATATATCCCGGCTCAGCAGAAAAATTATTTATTCTGTTTCATCGGCCGTGGGGTGACCCTGGGGTTAGGAGACCGTCCTGGGACACACCGAGCCTCTATAAAGTGGGTAACCTTAATTAAATAATTAATTAAAGGGAAAAACCGAGATCTCAGTCAAATCACCTCCTTGCACAATCGTTGACTAAGAAACAATACTGAACCCAAGACCGTTCTCATAGGGGTGATAGTGGTACAGGTTATATATATATATATATATTTTAATATACAGGTCCCTTTTAAGGCAGTTCCATCCCAGAACGTTATATTGATGAAGTGGTCTATTCATTTGTCTGTTCATGTTTGAATGATAAAAGGCTTCTTCAATTACTGCCCAGCTTTAATTTATAATCATTGGTCGTCCTTTCTTTAGTTTGGTTGGACCCCCGAAGCGTTACTTGGGTATTAATGGAAGTGTTTTCAGCCATTAAGATCTGCAATGGTTTTCATATTGTCTGCCAGGTCACGCCGACCATTAATTTTGCCTAACGATCATTTCTGAGAGATTGTCTTTGGGTGAAATCACAGGCAGAAATCCGTTAATATTTAAGTTGACTGAAATTTTGATATAGTCCCTTTTCCAGAGTATGCAATTACATCAATCCGGTATAACCTGGTGGCACTCTCTATAACAAACTGACTCAGCTTCTTTCCTATCATGACGATGTCGATATATGGCGAGAAAGATAAGCCAGCGTTAGCAGGGCTCAAATCAACGAGCAGAAAGCTGTTAACATTGTAACACAAAAAACTCCGACTGGACCTGATGAAATTGTCAGTATAGGAAGCCAAGTTGTGAGTAACTGCCTGGATCCGCTAATTACATAAAATGATATGCTGGAGGTACTGAAAGGGAAGATGGCTGCCAGGTGTTAATTAACAACTTTGTCATCCGAAAAATATTAAAATATAGATCTCGGATGAGCCTTCGGAAATGAAGCTACCGGGCTGAGAGAAGTGCTCTCTGTAGGATGAGAGTTGCGGTGTGTAAACATCGAACTGCACATATATAAGCGATACTGGATATGATCTCTATTGCGGGGGGGGGGGGAACAACGAAATCGGTTATACCTTATTTATAGCAGCCTGATTCATGATAATACATTAATTTAGTGTTTTAAGTTATAGTGGACTGTGGGAATGAAGAGCGGAATGCAAATGAAATTGAGCAGTGGAATTAGGCCAACATTTAGGGTACAATATTATAAGCTGGTTAGTTCATTTCCATCATGATATGTTTTTCCCTTGTTCTTTTTTAAGGGGATGAAGTGAAGCCTGGTTACTGTTGAACGCAAAGCAATGGTATACAGCGGTCTCTATGGATACCAAAGCTGATTCGTCCGTCTCTCAGGGTTTCTTCTAGTCTTCTTCTCCACAGTGGTTTGGAGTTTGATTAGCAAAAAAAGAAATTACTTTGATTTGGCTCAGTTGAACCTGATACATATCTTCATTGATAGGATATACATGCCAAAAATAATACAAGTCGAAAATGAGTATCACCTACACTCTACAGATGGCGACACCTTCGCAATGTTTTAATGAATGAATGAATTGCGTTTGCAATATGTTCAGGACTGTTTGCTGGACAAGATCATCAATTGGTCATGTGGAAGAAGAAGAACCACGCCTTAAATGGCTAGTCGAGGTGGAGGAACTACTGAAGAGAATCGGAATTAAAAGATGGCAGATGCTTGGACTGAAGCGTCGCAAGTACAATAATCCGTTACATCTGCTCTATTAGTCCTGGATTTGTTTTGGCATAGGCAGTTTTTAAAAAGTAGTTCAATTAGTAAGACAAAAAAATTTTGGGCCTTCAGCAGAACAATAAAACTTAGCATATTAAAGATAAATGGCATTCTCTGTGGTTTTGACCTCAACTGTATTATACTTAATAGTAGACCCTTGCGAAAAATTCGCACAGCATATTGTTATCAAATGCCAAATTAATATGTAAAGAAAATAATGCAACGTATCTAAAGTAATCAATTGTTACTTTATCGATAAATATAATCGACAAAGGGAACCAAAATGTTCACAAATTTCAATAAGGTGTATTTTCTAAAATCTTTTCTAAAAATTATCCGATTTCGAAGATTTTTTTATTTTTCCTTTTGAAAGGAATTTAGTAATCTTTTATATAATCATGGCCATAACCAAATTGAAAAATGCGTAGTTTTTCAGTTATTCGAAAACAAAGTTTGTTTTCTTTCATAACTTGTTTGCCTGAATTTTCTGGGTGATTGGACTATTTTGCCCGCCTGAAGGAGAAGGAAGTCTTCGAAATTGGTGGCTTAATCTTGAGATTTTGTGAAGAATTAACGATGATATGGCTTGCCGATCAAAAACACCATCGATAAATAATATAAACTCCTCTCTCGATCATAGAGGCCTCAAGTCGACGAAATGAGTCATGTATTCAATGACAGTACTATAATTAACGTAAGGTTCTGTGGATACGAACCCTATGCCTTGCATTATTTCGAAAATTGTACGTTTTTGGGCTTAAAAACGCCATGCTGTACGCATGAAAATCTTCAAGGTCCAATTTGTTCGGTATCGATCTACAGACCTACCACCGTTCCAGTATTGAAACCTAGCCAAATCTTTGTATCGACTTTATTTATTTTAGAAAGAAAAACAAAAGTGGAGAATACGCTAACCCCCGTGAAATTGTGAATCCAACGGTACCCCATTCATGGTATTTGAACATGACAGGAGCTTATATTTGGTACAAAACCGATTTCGGGCCTTACTGTAATAATATATGTGTAGATAGATGTGAGGATAATAACGTTCTAGCTGTTAGATGACAAACAAATTCACTCAAGAACAAAATTAATATTTCTGGAAAAATCAGGAAACAAAACTTTCCTTAGTTTCTACTTTATTTATTAAAACATACCTTTAAGTCACAGCTGACGTGGAATGAAAAAAGAAAAACATGTTTACTTGAGCAACTTAAATACCATATTTACATATTCTCGCCCAATTACCTCAGCTTTCACACTTAAAGTTGTTAAGGAAGTAAAAATAAAAATGGTATTGGCCGTTACCAGTAGGATGATTATACCACAAGAGGTGCCACAGAAAGAAGATGGTGTGGTCAGCATCCACAGGAGTGTTATCCCTTCACCCAAGCTAGAACCAGATGCCTTCTTTTTTTGAGGGCGGTCTGGGTCTGGGAATCTGTAACCCAATGCCTTACCCACCTCGGCTATCCCAGTCTCTGCAGCTAGCATTGTTTTTGAACTTCAGTTCATCAATTAAATCAATTTGAAATCTGAATAGTTGTTGTACATGTGCTGAATTGTACGAATTTACAGTCGTTATTGTTAAGGCCCGAATTAAATGCAGCAAAAAATGTTGAAATATGCTATACAACCCTGGAACCACGCCCTGAAAAGGGTTCAAACCTCATTGCAAGCGAAGACTCGTAATAGAATAATGTAAATTAGGAAATTATATGTTATTCTATAATTTTTAGTGTAGTCAATTATATCTCGGGTTTCGCTGTTTCTTCATGAAATTCGGTTTCTTTTGACATTTGACCTAGTTTCTCACAATCCTTCGCTGGTGAGCTGAAAAAGAGACCCAATATAATATCATAGGTACTCGTACTGTTTAAATATTAAAAGTTACACATTTCTTCTTTACCTAGTCATCGGGAGATTACTGATTTCGAGCGGAGTAAGTGATCTACATTAAAACTAAAGGTACTCATTGGACACCGAATTTGATACTCTAAAATTCGTATTCTAACTTTTTTTCAAGCTTCAGGGACATTTATAGTAATTTTTCTCAGTTTTTGACAAATTTTCGTAAACACCAGAATTCGTTTTGGAGGTGATCCTTCAATGACGCAAAAGCAAAACATCAGTTTTGTTTGCTACAAAAATTATTTTCTTGATGTACAATACTACAGAAAAAAACTTTTTCACAATATATTTCCCGTTTCGAACCTCGAGTTACTGGCCGAGTATTCTTTAAATCAGTCGCCATTTTTTAAAGCACCGGCTCTGGAAAGGAGAGACAAGATTCATTTACGTGAGACAACGCTCAATAAATTTAGAATCAGTAATTATATATCCGAAAAGTTTGAGGTTCCTCCGGCTCTATAACAAGTTGATTCTCTTTCACCCGTCCTGTTTAATTTGGCATTATAACATACCATTAGGAGGGAATGCGTACCGGAAAAGGGTTGAATCTGAGTATGACAACAAGCGAAGATACGGATACTATAAAACTGAATACGTCAACGTTAATGAAAGTCGTTAAAATCTAGGGCTCGAAATAGAAACGGATAATACAAAATATATGGTCAGCTGCAAAAATGGGGTTAATTCCGGTGGTATCGATATAGAAGGTATTATATTTGAATATCTAGAGAAGTTTAGGTACCTAGGGTCTACGATAACTAGAAAAAAACGAAATTGGAGAGGATATTAAGATTAGGCTGAAGGTTGGAAATGCTTGTTATTTTTCTGTGACAAAACTACTTAGCTCGCTCCCCTACGGAACTTAAAAATTAGAATCTATAAAACCACTATCTTACCTACAGTTCTTTATGGTTGCGAAACGTGGCCGCTTACATCAAGGGATGAGGAACGTCTTAAGATTTTTGAAGGTTTTGCGTAGTTTATTTGACCGCACCCCCCGACCAACTCCTCATATTATATCACGGTAAACCATCTCTACATCATTATAAATAAATTAAAGTTATTTAACTTCCAATAAGGAAATAAAATATGCATATTCGACACTGGTTTATTTATAATAGAAAAACATTTGGATTTAAAAATATCTTTCTGTGAAAATGAATCTATAGTCACTCAATATATATTCATAGAGAGAATAGAAGGACCTTTCTACATCTCCCATCTCCAGGAATACCGAACAAAAACTAATATGGCGTGAAGGATCTCAGCAAAATAGTTGATTGTTTTTTAAGGCGAGTAGGAAATTTGTCTTTTTAGTTTAAATACAAGATAAAATATAAATTCCCTTTCCGTATTATAGGTCTTTGTATTATCAATGTTAGCTTAGGTAACAGTTTTTTATTTTATACATTTCAGGCCATGCTTGCAAGTACTCACTTTAACAGTCCACTACTTGAACATATTCGTAGCTGAAAACATGCCCCGATAACCCACAAGCTTCTGCGGAGAAGTTGGAAAAAAAGTGACAACTTCTTGACTGTCTATCGCCCATGAAATGTAGATCGGAAACCTTGTTTCAATAATTCAATAATGCCTCTGTGTTATCCTAGGTCATTCAGCTTTTTAGTCTACATATTAGGTATTGACCTCCTGATTGGCTGTTGGATCGCGAAAGAGGTAGACACGGAGGATAGAAGACGAGCAGACCAGCCTACAGCTGCCGTATCCATCAACTCCCTGTTCCTGGAGAGCCCCCCTCGAAGGCACAATGGCCTGGCTCAGCCGCTCGGAAGATCTGGGTTAATTAACTCGATTGTTGCCAAGGAGCTGTTGGGACGAGGCAATCAAGATTTGTATAGCGCCGGGCCTGGGATTAGGCTGCTGGAGTCGCTGCTCCTGTAGGAAGAGGTTGCTGCGGCGGGGAGATATCGGGAGGAAGGGGGAGGATCGGGGAGGAATGGCGAAGTCATATCTTGGGGCAGGTTTCAATGCGTCGAGTCGAGAGTTCTCTGCTATTCTCGGATCTGTATTGTTCTAACCCTGGCGAAAGGCAACAGTCAAGGCCGAAACGACATACATGGATAGAATTGTTAAGCGAAATAAAACTTAGAAATGGCTAGTACAGTATGACGTAATAAGTCGAGATTATCTTCTTTGTTTTCTACAAAATGGGCTACTGTACGTCCATCATTCCGTCGCCTGTTATGATTAATAATAACCTCATAAGAAATCAGTCGGGGGTGCGGTAAAAAAGAAAAATACTATATTTTATAAAAGTTTATTTTATTATATTGTCCAACGTTGTAGGTCGAAACGCTGGACAATATAAACAATATATACTATATCTATATATATATATAGAATATAGTATTTTTTTGCCGCACCCTCGACTACTTTCTTGTGAAATTGAATCCACGGTCAAACATCTCCATATCATTATTAATAATAACCATTTTTTAAGTTATATCCGTATTGTATAATAATAATAATGATCCTACTAACAATATATACGTATTATATAATAATAATGATCTAACTAACAATGCGAGGTGTGAATAATAACAAGACTGGTGCTTTACATTTTATTTTGATTTAATAAATATTTACTTATTATAACCTGCTACATGAACCAACCCCTCCTCTATCTCTACATCGCTCCATGCGAATCTTCCATTGTCTGGAATAGTGCTGGAAGTCTTATCCTGGAGACATGGTGCTTTCTCTTTCAGCAAGGACATGAATGTAGTAATGTTGATGGATAGCTTGACCTTCAGGGGCACAGTGAACCTGGACGATTCCATGAGTTTAAAAAAAAACCATCCTTGCTTTGAATTTTGGTTTGTTCATTCGACATTTTTGGGCACATTGCAACATATATTTATGATTAGAAATGTAAAAAAGGCAGAATCGGTGTGGATAAACTATTCCAAGTTACGAACTAACTTTTAATGCGCATGCTCTAGTTTGAGAGGGGAAAATATTTCCCTCTCTCATTCCACTCGGTAGTATACGGTTCTATCCCAAATGAAATATAAACTTTCTTTGATTGTTTTTGTTTTATACCTGCGGCTTTCTTATTGACAAAGTACACAGGGCAAATGGGTATTGTAATGAAGAAGTAGAGTATAGGTGATATTATAAGAAAAATCGTGTATTTTATAACTTGAGTATTACTAGAGTAGGCGGATTAAGCCAAAAATTTGGGTTACAATATTATTAGTTATTTTATTTTGGCTGTGTTCATATTATCGTATATATTTATCGTATATAGTTGAAGGGGAACAATTTAGTGGGCGGAGGGGGCCAAATGAAGTATAGGGTACCTGCTGAACTGTTGATTTGTTCTAGGCTAGTTCTATTGATGTAAGTGGCTTTTGATTATCCACTTCACCTCCATACTACTTTTTTACTTTCTCTTTCCTATGTATGTAATGTATAGTAGAGGAATGTATAGCGATCGTGAAAATTTTCGAATCAAGTTTTCAACGGAAATACATGTTTTGAGACTCCCTGAGTCCAAAACACAAGTCCCGCAAAATGGTCTATGTCTGTATGTATATGCGAACTGCTCAACTCAAAAAGGAAAAACTGAAATTACCTATCGTTTGAACGTGCCTGAGGTGTTACAGCAACTTTTCCGTCAAAATTGGCTTACAGGAAGTGCCACTTTAAATCATCGATTGTACAAATTTTTACAATTTCCTCAAAAACGACTCCAACGATTTTGTTCAAATTCATTGTATTAATGTAAGAAATAGCTGTTTTAAATATAATGTAGGTTTGTTTGTTTGTTTCGATGTCAAGGCGCAAAACATCCAGGTCATAAGCGCCCGATCAACTAAGCGCCCGATACTATTTGGATGGCTGGTACAAAAAATAAAGAAATGGATTGATAGAATAAGATAAATAAATAAGGACAATAATAGACATTTATAGATAATAAGATAGAATAGATAAATAAATAAACTTAAAAAAAATAGCAGTAAAATCAATAAATGAATTGAGATTAATAAACAAATGAACCTGAAATGAAATTAAATGAACAAATGAAAAAAAAAGTATATATATATATATATATATATATATAAAATAGAATAAAAAAAAAATAAATCTGCAAAGGATCATTAATTATAAGCTTGTCGTATGTGTTTTCTAAGTCTTTCACTATCCAGGAACTTGATGACTTTGGTAACGATTTCTTCTTGATTTCCCAGGGATGCTCATATATTCCGAGATCTTTTAATCTTGCGGTGTAAAAAGGGCACTCTTCCAAAATATGTTTTATAGTTAGTGATTGGTTACACTTTTGACATCTGGGGATAAGATCTTTTGTTATGAGGTGGAGATGTGTTTATAAATATAATGTAGGTTTTATTCTCATTGTTCTCTAACAAGGTACAAAAATGCCTATTTTCAAAATTTATTAAGTACCTTTAATTTTTTTAAACGAAATAATTAACCATTTCACATTGGAAATTGATTTAAAAAATGGTTAAATACGATGAATGAAGAAAATCTATTGATAAGGTTTGGGAGCTACACAGGCTTTCACTTTACAGATAGCCGATACCACTCTGTACAGGGCTTTCATATTGTTAGTTTAGCTTTTATATATTCCTTATTTTATATATATTAATTTTTAAAAATATTTTCACCTGCAGTGTTGAGAATCCACTAATATAAACCTAATAATATAAGATATTTACTATCATCAAATTATTTTTTCCATGAGTTTCATGATAAATGATTCCGAAAAAACTCATAATTTTTACAAAAGATTTAGTTTTCCCCACATTCCTAATTATTGTTTGATTACCTATCTACTCTAAGGTTGATAAGTGAAAGTTGTGTTGTTTTTTTTTTTTTTTTTTTTTTTTTCTCATAGGCTAGTGAAGGTAATTTAGTTAGGATAATAATACTTGAATCTAATTCAGTTGAATTTCTATTAACATTGAGGAATATTTCTGCTAAATCTGGCTGCCATGCCCTTTCTCCTAGTTTATTTGTATATAGTAATCTCATGCACTGGTTGTCAGTGGACATTGAGAGTTGTGAATTAAAAAATAAAGAGAAAAAAAAAATGGTTATGAGGTGCAAGGAGTTCTACCTTCACTCCACAGATAGCAGCACTTTTGCTGTGTTTTGAATGAAGGATGTATATTCAGGATGTTCAGCGCTTTACTATTTTTTTATTATTTCTTTTTGTTTCCATTTTCACCACAGCATCTTAAGTTAATGTGTATCTATGTATAATGATTTTATTTGATGGTATAGTCTTATTAATATATATTTGTATGGTATTATTAATATGTATTTGAACAGCGCACTAGCGGATCCAGGATTTAATTTTGGGGGGGGCTTCAGCCCGAAACCTTTTTTTTTCATAAAAATAACGATAATTACTTTGGAAAAAAAGAAAGAAACTAACTACCTATATGAAATAATGTTTAAGTTATTCCTTAAGTACTTTTAATTGTAATTACATGAACAATAATACTTTAAGAGGTATTTTTTAAATTTTTTTCCCATAAAACATGGTTATATTTTTCGATTTTGGGGGGGGCTTCAGCCCGAAAGCCCCTCCCCCGTAGATCCGCCCGTGGAATAGCGTTATTAATATGTATTTGTATGTTGTTTCAGGTTCGGACGGCTTCGGTGGAGTTAACCCTTGCCGAATTAGAGGCGATGGCCGTCCGGCAGACCGAAGAAATGGCGGTCCAGCGGCAGGCCCTCGCTGCCAGGGAGGCCAGGCTCAGGTAAACAATATATATATATATATGTTATGTATATAATATCAACTCACATATTTAAAACAAGTGTTAATCTCCTAAATAGAAGTAAATAACTTATCATTTCATGATATCATTTAATTGTTGATTAAAAATATAACCTTGTTATTGATAGAACTCAAAACATTGGCTTATTTGGTTGACTCAGGATCAGCATTCTTATGGAACGTTTCTTCTATGAAAGATTCCTTACAAATTCTTTGCTTAGAGTTATCTTTAAATGCACACTTTTAGAGTATTCTTTATAAATATGCTGAGGATTTACTATTAAATTTCCCTAAAACCAAAAGTAGTTCCGACACCCAATAACTTAGCGCTATTGTCAACTATGGCTACTTTAATGGTAGAGAGCATAAAAAGGTTAAATTATTAACCAAAATTTCGTTAAGTGTGTATTCTAGAGAAGTTGAATGTTCACAAATAAATGTAGCATGTGTGGCGTTTATAGGCCACCTAGAAACGTTAAATACAGGCCACTAGGCTTGGGATCTTTTAATTTAATAAATCTCCTTTTAAAAATACATCATTTTTTGTGCAGGTTTTACAGTTCAGTGTGTCGAATATATATAATTCTTCTTTCTCTGGTTTTCATTGATTAGCCTTTGTTTTTATATTAATAACTCAAAATTAAATTTACCCTTTTCATAAATTGGACAATAAACAATTATACTTTTTAAATTAAGCTGATGAATTGAGCTCAAAATTAGCGCCTACTTAGTTGCGAATCATCAATCACCCCCCCCCCCCTCCGAGCAGCTCCCGGATCGTAAAGTAAGGTTCTCCCCCCCCTCCCAAAAAATTAAAGAATAAATCTTTGCTTTTCCCGTTACTTTCTTTTCCATATCTCAATCTCTATTTTGAGTATATTGATACATTAACTCATTGCATCTTATTTTCATTTTTTTAAATTTTTTATTATCTTAATTTTTCTATTTAAATCTATTATTTTCTTTATATAACTTCATATTCCTTTTCCTTGTTTTATGTTTTGTTCTATGATTATCTCACTTCCTTTTAGCATACTAAGACATCATATTTTAGCAACTACGTCATCCCATTTATTTTATGTCTACACTCACATTTTTAACCTCATATATTTCCTTGTTATTTCGTTTTTCATTTCTTATGTTACCTTATTTCATTAGTCTCTACTTTGTTGCTGTTATTATTTCATTCCTAGTTCTCTTTTACTGTTATTATTGTATTCATATTCCGTAACTTTGCTCCCGCTACTTTCTATCCCTAACTTTTTTATTTTATATTTCCTTTCTACCTAAGTTTATTCTACCTGAATTTTTAGACTATATCTTTCACCTACACATTATTATTTTCTTTATAATGTTAATAGTTTCTCATGCCCATTTTTATCTGTGTTTCTAAGCCCAGATGAAAGCCTGAATTTTGGGCCGAAACGTCGGCAAAATAAAAATACAATTCATTTATTTTTAATTTTTTTACCGAACACCCGAACCAATCTTCTCTTCAACCATTATTTGAAAACTTAATCGTTCTATTTTTTTTTCATGTAATCGCCATTCTTCATGCTTCTAGTTTTCCTTATGGATATATCAGATACGTCCTCCGCCACCAATCCGTGAAGCAAGCTTTGCAAACCTTACTTTACAATCCGTTTCCGTATTCTAAAGGTGCGTTTAGGCATTCCACAAACTGAGGGAAACAGAACTATCTCACTTAACTGATAGCGACTTAGTTATTATTAATTATTTATTTTGTTTTTCTTGATACCCTCAGCAGATGGACAATATCATAAACAAGAAAAAAAAGTACTATCATAGTGAAATAACCATTTATATATTGGTTAGTTTTATAGTTTGTGAAGTGTCTAAACGCACCTTTAGGATCACCTTGCAATCTCACACTGTAGATACCCCCTCCCTCAGTGGTATGACGACTGATATTGGATATATATAGTTGATGACTGATGTTGGATACATATAGTTGATGATGATGTTGGATGTATATAGTTGATGATGATGATGTTGGATGTATATAGTTGATGATGATGATGTTGGATACATATAGTTGATGATGATGTTGGATACATATAGTTGATGATGATGATGTTGGATATATATAGTTGATGATGATGTTGGATATATATATATATATATAGTTGATGATGATGTTGGATATATATATAGTTGATGATGACGTTGGATACATATAGTTGATGATGATGATGTTGGATACATATAGTTGTTGATGATGATGTTGGATATATATAGTTGATGATGATGTTGGATATATATAGTTGATGATGTTGATGTTGGATATATATAGTTGATGATGATGACGTTGGATACATATAGTTGATGATGATGATGATGCCTCAGGTACCTGAAGGAGAGCCAGTGCCGCGCGGGGCAGGTCGCCGCGGAGCAGGACCGGCTGCGGCGGCTGCGGGAGCGGGTGGAGGCCCAGGAGTTGAAGCTGAGCAGGCTGAGGGCTTTGCGGGGGCAGGTCGACCACGGCAAGGCAACCAACGCCGCGCTCAGTGAGTACTTTATATAATAAATAAATATATATATATAATTAATTTATAGCTCTGTAAGTAGGTCACTCATCAATTATAAGGAGGAAACAACATTGTCAGGTATTTCAATCAAGATATGTTTATTGGGTTAGCCGACGTTTCGACCCAAACGTGTCCTCGATGACTAGTGTTGCCCAAAATCGGTCTTGGTCTTGCACTTTGCGAGACCAAGACCAAGACCGTTTAACTTTTGCATTCAACTCCTCTAATTTTTCATTCGGGCTTAGTCAGGTTTCTCCTATCTAAAAAACTACAGTAATATCTCTATAGTAATGAGCTCATAAGTAACTGCAAGACTGTTGCAAGAGTCTTGCGCAAGACCAAGACCATGACCAAGACTGAGTTTGCAAGACCAAGACTCGTCTCGGTGTCGCATTTGGGCAACACTATCGACGACATCCTCAGTCAAGGCAAGAACTCATATCTTGAGTGAAATTCCTGAAAATTTTGTTTCATCCTCATTATTAATTTATATGTGTTTATAGACCGCTTAGTCTGATGATAATTTAATATGATGATAATATTGCGTGTGATAACCTCTGTCGAATCTTTGTCCAAATGCTTTAGAATTAATAAAATAAATGACGGGGAAGAGAGAGGGTTCGTAACCTCTACAAGAGTTAAATAGATATTTCAAATTAAAATTAAAACTAGATACTTATGCTACAAAAAGAATAAAATTTTAAAAAAGTACTATATATGTATATATATATATATATATATATATATATATATATATATATATATATATATATATATATATAAAAGTGCTATATGAGAAGAATCAGACAGCTTAAATAAGATTGACATAAAAATAAGTAAAAAAAAAGGACATAGATGTGGGGATAGGAAAAGAATGTGTTAATTTAGAGACTAAATGTTCTAAGAAAATGAAGTAAGATTCTTGATAATTACAACGAAAACAATGAAATTTTCGAGTTAACACTCCGAATTAATTAAATGTGAGTTGTAAGTTCGCTGCCTCCTGTATCACGAAAATCTTGATAAATGATATAATAATAATAATGCTTAGCGAACCCGAAGGTTCGATGCCACCAATCGATGTCCACATTCTTCCATCCACCGGCTCTGTCTAAATTAAATCAGCCTTAACGCAATCTCTCCACCTTCGCTTTGGTCTACTCTTCGGGCGCTTGTCAGTCGGTACAGCTCATGTTAACTTTTTAGGAATTCTTTCGTTCCGAAGCCCAGCGAGTTTACATACCCATTTTATTCGCCTCAACTTATATTATATTTTAACTCAGTTCAATTATATTAACCGAATACAGTTCACGCAATTCAACCTAAATTTTCCGGTTGACCCGTGCTTTTTCGGTCTGAATATTCTGCGCAATACTTTATTTTCAAAAATCTTAAGTTGTTGCTCATCCCTTAATGTAAGCGTCCACGTTTCGCATCCATAATGAACCTTAGGTAAGATAATGGTTTTCTAAACTCTAATTTCTGAGTTTAGGGACAGGAACATATAAAATGAAGATTATGAGATGTCGAATGTCCAAAGAGGTCGAAAGAGAAAATATCAGTTCGTGGAAGAGTTCTACCTCTTGTTATTAATATTTTATGGAGGTCGGAGTCCCCGGTCTGACATCCCTCACAATCGATAGATGTTTCATTTAATTCAATCTTCTTTATTCATGTTTCCGCCTTACATTATGTAATTAGGTAGATGAAGCGTAGTTCTTCTGTTTAGGGATCATATTTATAGAGCAGTGTCAGCCAAATCGGGACTGGTTAATTAATGTCATATTACAGATACAGTAAGGATAGCGCAGGTAGTGTTGCCCAAAACACTGCCTCTCTGTTGCAAGACCAATATCAAGGCTGGTAAAAAAAAATCGATTTTTTAAATAAAAATTGAGGCAAAATAGTTTGCACAAGTTAAGGCAATTTTAGTTACTATATGTAAAGAATTAGTATAACCAATATACTTTTGCATTTAACTCCTCTAATTTTTCATTCAGACTTAGTTAGGTTTCTCCTATCTAAAAAATTACAGTAATATCTCTGTAGTAATAAGCTGATAGGTAACTGCAAGACTGTACGAGAGTCTTGCGCAAGACCAAGACCAGGATTGAGTTTGCAAGACCAAGACTCATCTCGGTCGGGCAACACTAAGCTCAGGTAAGAAACTGATAAGAGTTATGCTAAAATAGCTGTTTGGCTGCCAAGGCAACATCCTACGCTCAAGGTAAATGTACCGGTAACGGGCACTAAGAAAAATTATCAACATTTATCTGAACTTCTGTTTCAGTTCTGATGGTGGATCTTTGCCGATAGGTTTAATTGTCAGTAAATTTAGCCTTTTGTCGATTTTTTTTTTCTATTCGATCAATTATTTATTTAATGATAAACAACATTAGAGATTCTGGCAGAATACATTACACCAAGGTTTTTGGGGTCAATAGGTTTTTATATAATTATAAAAACACAAAATAAATTCTGCAGTTTTAAACTAAGAAATAGCATACTAGAATCGATTGAATGATGAATGAATCGAAATTTCAACTTATATCACAAAGAAAACTGATGAGGAGACCTGTCTTCAAACAATGACCCTGCCTTGGTATTAATTACCAATCGGCACTACAGGAGCCAGGGTTCAAATTTGGGGGGCTTCAGCCTTTTTTTTTATGTGTATAAAAATAATTACTTTAAAAGAAAAAGAAAGAAACCTAACTTCCTACACCAAATGGTGTTTAAGTGATTCTTGTAGTCCTTTTAAATGTAACCACACAAACAATAACAATATTTATAGAGATATTTTTTTTAATATTTTCTTCATTAGACATGGTTATACTTTACCAATTTTTTGGGCGGAGGGGCCTGTGCCAATCGCTATTGTAGCATAGACTTGAGGTACAGCAATCGCCATCGTAGTGATCTAGTAGCAGATCTATTGGTATTTGGTCTGGAGGGCGCATAAAGCTTGATATCTGTTAATGAGGTTCAAAATTTATCTTAAATTTGCACATGTTGTAAATACGGTCAGGTCCTGCCTATCTACTAATAGAAGAAGTTTACAATTGAAAAATCCATGTATTTATTAGATACCAACATGAAATTTAAAATAACAAATGGAGCAGTTCTGATTCATTATATTAAAAGTTTGTTAGTGGTTTACGAGAAGAATCGGAAGTGGATGGGTTCATAACCAGCCTGTGAACTCTACTGGCCTCTTAATAAGAACTTGATATTATGAAACTCATCTCTTGAGGTTGGTATTTAAAAAGGCAATTCAAATTTGTAATGCAAGCTTTCTTTCTTCTTTACTGTTGTAAATTTTACTTTCACTTGCCTGTTTATAAAATATATAATAAGGAAAAGTATTGTGATCGTTTCGAATTAGATTTTTCAATGAAAATATATGTTTTGAGGCCTCCTGCCTCAAAACATCCAAGTTTCGGAAAATGGTCTGTTAGCATTCTGGCTCAAAACTACCCTACAAGAACTTACCTTTCAAAAATGCATTTTAACGTTTTTATGCATATCAATGCAAAATTACACTTCGCTTTCTTCCGTATTTGCTCGATTCTGAAAAGCAAAATAACTGAAAATGATCACAAAAGTGTAAGAGATCATGAAAATGAAATTATATTATTTCTAAATAAACGACACCGACAAACAGTGGGACAATGAAAAACTCGCGACATCTATTGGAATCTGTCTAAACTATTATAATTTTTTTTCTCAGAAGCTAGATACACTGTTTCATTGATAGGTTTTTTCGGAGAGTTTCCGAGGATATTTTCAGTTGGCATAGTATGCATTTTTCACTGGTTTTTTTTTTTTATTAGTTCGATTGAAAAAAAAAATTATTTAGTCGATGTCTCGAGTTCTCAGTGGGCCCACTGTGAGACCGTGGAATTCGAATTATATATATTTTTTTATTTACAAACTTTTTCTAACTAAAAAGTTTCAAATTGAAAATAGGACAGTTATAAATTTCATTATTGCACTTACATTTATTATGGGCTTCAAACACTTTTATATTATATATATATATATATATATTGTTTTCAGGTGTATGGAAAAATGGTAAAACAACATTTTTTTTTTTTATTAATGCTATTTATTGAAAAATATTGCAATCTGTCTCAAGGACATTTATAATAGTGTTCACAGATCACATTCACACTCTATGTACAATAAATAAAATAAAGATAAAACAACTAAAGCATCATTTTAATTCAGGATATTTTTACATTTATTAATTTATATTTTAATTTCATTACATATATATATATATATATATATATATATATATATATTTGTTTAGTAGAGAGAGATTCCCGTGTACCAAAATTAGCATTCACTCAAAGCCAAATTAAGAAATACATATATATATATATATATATATATATATATATATATATATATATATATATATATTTATATAAAATTAACTTATTAAGATTTATTTTATGTATAAAACATTCAAATGGAATATAAATTAGGTCATGGATATGACACAAATAACAGAGAAAGGACATACCTTGGGCTCAGAATAAATCTGCAACTGATAGCTTCCACTCGGTCAGAATCCGGAAGATCGGCACTGGACCACCTACAGGGGGGGGGACCAATGACTGCACTGACCGAGCCCCACGAGTCAAGTGGTGAAGGGGGAACTTGCCCCTACCCGTTTTGGGTAGGCGGGAATGCATGCATCTCGGCCCCATCAGTGACCCAACTCACCACCAGGAAGGCGTTTATCCCTTCCGCAGTCGAAGGGTTAATCCAGTCGTCGCCATACCATCAATTGGCCTACTCCTCCATATTTAAGTTTAGCGACTACAGAAAAAAAATGTTATAACTTTGTGTGATCGTTAATCTAGAGGTTCATGAGCTATTTCAATCCGAGCGAGAAGTTAGAGAATTGATCGCTCCACAAAATAGAGCGGACTAAATGCGAACCGCCATAGGTTTCTGCTCCCTCAGCTGTACGGCTGTAATAAGATCCTCTTTGGTCCTGTTCTGAGGCGATTGCTCTCCGCTTCCGGAACCGCCGTATCAATGCCCTTCCGCCTTACTAACCTAACAGATAGCGGAAGTTGGCCGAACACATCTTTTTTCATTTATCTTCTTTCCGTAATATCCATTCTATCGAGTGAACTGGCTCCTCACGAACCTTCCTCTGAGGCTCAACGACCATGACGCTTCGAGCTAATAGTTCAAGAGCCAGGGGCAAAAAAAAGTGGCTCATTTCTTCAAGTTATGTTCATATATTTCTAAGGTTTGGCCTTATAAAATTACATTGTCCGCGGGCCATGGCACATTAGAAAATTGCACATCTTTTAGCATTTATCGAAATGTTGACCTTGGCACTAGCTGGTCCAGGATTTAATTTTGTGGGGGGGGGGCTTCAGCCCGGAAGCTTTTTTTTCATATATATAACGATAATTACATTAGAAAAACAGAAAGATACTAACTCGCTATATGAAATGGTGTTTAAGTGATTCTTAAAGTCCTCTTAAATGCAATTAAACGAGCAATAATACTGTAAGACATAATTTTTTAATATTTTTTACCATAAAACTTGGTTACATTTTACCATTTGGGGGGGCTTCAAGGCTTCAGTCCTCCCCCGTAAATCCGCCTGTGGACCTTTGATATTGATGGATATTAATAGAGAGCCTATATAGGTAAAAAACTTAAAACCCGAAATTTAAAACATAAAATTTACTATTGCACTAGCTTTTGAATGGTTGAATATAAGATGGTTGAAAGTGATGTATATTTTTAAGAGAATTTAATGTTCAACAAGTTTATATCTCATAACTTTTTCGTAAAATGGAAAGGTGAAAAGTTAGCTAGTCATATAATGATAAATATCCGATGCAAAAAATGGATTTTTTCTAATTAATTATATTATCTGATGGCATTACGGACCCTGTAGATCTTTTTACTAGTTTTTGTAAGCAGCTCTCTAGTGGTCTTTCTTCTCCATGTGTAGCACTCTGAAACCACAACGGTCCAGTTATCGTACGAAGGATTTTTCTCTCAAATCTTTCAATCTTTTTTTCTAAGGCGCTGGTTTGTGTCTAGGTCTTCTATTTTAATATTCTAATTAGAGATTTTTCGGGATTTCAATACCTTTGATTGGGAAAAGAAAGCTCTGTTTGCAATAGTTATACGCTGGTCTATTTGTATCTGTTGGTCATTCATTGAGGTCATTGTGGAGCCCCAGGGTATTTGGATTTTTCTACTCTCGGGAATGATTTTCCTTCCATATTTATTGAATTGTGAGGACGGATATCTCCGAAATTATACAAGATAACGAAAAACAATATAAGCAGTAATGTTCCAAATTTTATCAGCTTTTTGGACACCATTATTGCTAGAACCAACAGCTTCACAGTTTTAAGCGGAAAACTAAAAAAAAAAAAAAAAAAATGAACTTTAGAATCGTAAATTTAAATTATTTACTTTACATTTCCGAGTGGGGTAACTAAGATGCTTTAGGACAGTGAATAATGTAATTTTCATGGTTTGGTAGCTTTTTATATCTGTAGGCTTTCCCTGGCAGTCATTTTGTGTCCAGCCGGCAGACGTGCATTTTGCACATACCGGTAGACGTACCTTTTTCTCTCCAGGCCTGTGGACATTGCCAATTTATAACCTTATTATCAAAGAGGGAGCCACCTTATTTGCCCCCAGCTCCCAAACTATAAGAATGTACAAGCGCTTAGGTTTGGGGAATTGTGGAGATAACACCTTCCTCTTGGGTGGGGCCTTTTAGATGTAGAAGAACCATTCGATCGAGGCTTCCATTTGGCCACTCGTCTTATTCAAGCTCTTTCCTTATCCAGGTCTACCCTTTCCCCTTCTCTTCAATTTAAGAAATGGTATTTCTCTGCATCTCAACATAATTTATATTGCTTAAAACTAGTTGTCATTATAAAATGAAATAAGAAAATTATATCGTAATGATATGACATAATATAATTAATTATCCATCTATCTTAATTATAAATTTATTATATTATATGTCGATGGCTAAGGTGCTGTGGTGGGTTCAGAATTTTTATTATTTTTTTATGCATTATTATTCTGTAATAAAAATAAACTGCCATAAGGTTTCTTGATGGCTTTAAAAAAGTTATTAATTGTACAAAAATGCTTTAGAATAATCTTTTTTTTTTTTTTGTAAAAGTTTTGTAAATATTTTTCCTGGTGCTTGCTTATATTTAGTAGCTGTTTACATATGTTTGTTTTAATTTTAAACACATTTATATGTATATACACAATATATATATATATATATATATATATATATATATATATATAATTTAATTATATTATGGATATTTGATAAGTATTGATAATATATGTATCGATGTCATTATTATATATTTAAACGCCTACTCTTTCCAAAAATGAAATAAATTTTTTTGTCGCGGTCCACGTATCACACAACTTCCATTTACCACCCTCTTAGCTGAAATAAGTATTTTCAGACAAAGGGATGTGAAAGTAAAAATTATATACGATACGAAATATTATTTAAAACAATTAGTTTTGACGGATTGACTTTCCGTCTGTTAGCCTGTTTTTCGTAATCGTCTAGTATATTCTATTTATTTTGTTCAACACTAGCCATTTCCTTTTACAACTGTATATTTCAATTATTTATTTGATTATATTAAATAATTAAGTGTCACGATATATTTTTAGTCCAACAAGTGATAAAGAAAGCCTCTTATATTTATTTATATTTCATTGTGTGTATTTTTATTAGTTTAAGTATCGGTATATATTCACAAATATTAATTTTTAATATAATAAGCTTAATATAATATGGATATTCATTATATATATGAATATATGTATACATAAAATATTGTTGAAGTCCTTCTTATATTAAGCTCATGTTACGTATGGAAGCATGTTATTATCTTTCGGTTGGGCCCGTATTCCTTTGGCCCCTCCGTAAGATCTTATTTCTGCTTTATTTAATTATAAAATTTTTTCATCTTTTATATTACCTATTTTTTATATATTTTAATTAATTGTGAAAGGATTAATTATTTCAAATAATAAAAATGAAAGGTGCTTTAAAGGAATAAATAAACATTCTAGGCATATACAAATCCTAAATATGCAATTTCACTTTCGTATGACTTTTCGTTTTTGAGCTAGACTGTTGAAACACACAGAGACCATTTTGTAGGACTTGTTTATTTGGACTTAGCGGACCTCACAACGTGTATTTTCGTTGAAAACTGCAATTATAAATTTTAACGATCGCAATACTACGAGTATATTTCATATTTAGGTAAGTGAAAGTAAATAAAGGTTCGATATGTCAAAATATGTTATCGATTTATCTAATTACCATTTCGATATATCTCAACAACATGGATGTTCATATCCCTTGACAAATACCCTCCTTGGTAAATAATAGGTAAGTTGGGTCGAGGTAGCAAGTCGTCGACTCCCCTGGCTCCGGTAGCTGCCAGCTGACCCAGACGTAGCTCTGCGGTTCATCTCTCAACTTGAACGAGATGGTAAAAGGTAAAAGGTCAGCTCATTGTCGCCGCCTGATTGGTCGGATCGGTGGGTGTGTTCTCCCCCCCCCCCTCGGGTCAGTTCCCGCCTGTTTTCGACGTGTTTCAATATGCTCATTATAGAGGGCGCTGGCGGTGCCGATGACAGCCGCTGTCGGTCCTAGTCGCCGAGCCCTTTCATTCCCAAATCTACAGTTGGACGCTCATTTAAATTCCTCTACTTCCAACTTTCTGATTGTTGATTTTCATCAGATATTTTCTCATTTATCGAATGTTATATCTATACTAGATGATGAACTAATTACAATATTCGGTTGTATATTGTCGATAGGTAAGCCGGGAGGGGATGTTGATAATTAGCCACCAGTTGACGAGATAATCCTCAACATCACGCGACCTCTATATGGATTAGCTCCAGCCTGTCAATCATGTCCCGTCTACCGCCCTTTATTTATATCAAATCCAGACCATGTATACAGATATATATATCGCTAGTTAACAAAGCCAGACCATGTATACAGATATACATATCGCTAGTTAACAAAGCCAGACCATGTATACAGATATATATATCGCTAGTTAACAAAGCCAGACCATGTATACAGATATATATATCGCTAGTTAACAAAGCCAGACCATGTATATAAATATATATCGCTGGTTAACAAAGCCAGACCTTGTATACAGATATATATATCGCTAGTTAACAAAGCCAGACCATGTATATAAATATATATCGCTGGTTAACAAAGCCAGACCATGTATACAGATATATATATCGCTAGTTAACAAAGCCAGACCATGTATATAAATATATATCGCTGGTTAACAAAGCCAGACCATGTATATAAATATATATCGCTGGTTAACAAAGCCAGACCTTGTATACAGATATATATATCGCTAGTTAACAAAGCCAGACCATGTATATAAATATATATCGCTAGTTAACAAAGCCAGACCATGTATACAGATATATATTTCGCTAGTTAACAAAGCCAGACCATGTATATAAATATATATCGCTAGTTAACAAAGCCAGACCATGTATACAGATATATATTTCTCTAGTTTACAAAGCCAGACCATGTATATAAATATATATCGCTGGTTAACAAAGCAGGACCATGTATATAAATATATATCGCTAGTTAACAAAGGCAGACCATGTATACAGATATAGATTTCGCTAGTTAACAAAGCCAGACCATGTATACAGATATATATTTCGCTAGTTAACAAAGCCAGACCATGTATATTCTTAGACTTCTCAAAGTTAAAATTTGTCTTCGTGGATAAAATTTGAAAAACCGAAAAAGTTCGAAAATATTACATTTTCAAAAGTGATCCAGGCAACTCCGAGGTTCGAAAATTTGTATTTAGCATTTCAGTGATATCGTTTTCCAATGCAACTAATGATGTACAAGGTTACTGCCCTATTTCTGAAGATGATGATTTTTAAGGAGTTGAACGATCAGTAGACTCCAGGAACCAAGTTTCTTAGCCTAGAAAGATTGATTTAGGATAAAATACCGTTATTCTGAAGAAATGGAAATATATTCGAGAGGAGATCTGGTAATAGAAAAGTCCGGCTAATCCAGCATGACCCGAGGCCACCAAATCTGCCTCTGCTTCCTCTCCCCCTCCTGTCCGCTAACTTCTATTTCACAGCTTTAATTGGCCATTTATATGTAGCATCTTACTGGAGTTTCCAGCATCAGATTAAAAAAAAAGTTATTTCTCCTTTCCAAACCGTTCGATTTCAATGTTTTTAATTCGATTACATTATCAAACTAAGTTGGTATTTCCTCAAATATTCGCAATTAAAATTCTACATTCATCGTAGCTTTTTTCCAGATTATTTTCGCGAAAGTAGTTTATATAGCTAGAGAAGACTTTTTCAATTTTCAATAAAATCTATATAGCCGTTTGGACGCTAAAGGCTGTCCTGGCACTCGTTTTTCAGCCGCCATTTTGAAAGGAAAGGGCGGGTAATAATGTGGAGTTGGTAGGACCTTCTTCGGGTAACCCCTAACTTTAACTTGACCAAATCTCAGGTTTTTTTGTTTTCATTTTTCCGATTATACCTATCTTGAAACGTAAAACCTCTAATTTTTAAAGGACTTAACTTTTTTATTTTTGGTCGATTGCAAATGATCGTTAATGAAAATAATAAACCACAAACATATTACAACGATAATAATGTTTGGAACAATGACCTATTATAAATTGCAATTTATTTTTCATATCTGTTTATTCAAAAGCAATCATAACTGACCTAATATAACAATAAAAACGTACTGATAATAAAGAATAGTTCAATCACGTATCTTTTACTCAAAATATTCGACCCCGCGTAAAGTAAAAGGTGACAATGTTCTTGTTGCGGGTGGGGTGAGTTCAGTTGGTGATTGTTAGAGGGAGCTGCCTGTGGTGGTTTCCTGTTTGCAGTTGTGTATGATGAATCAGCAAAACTTTCTCAGATTCCGAATCCATTAATCACAAAGGCGTAGGCTTTTAATTATTTATTTCTCTCAAATTAAATGTATCGGTTTTTTTTTTTTTTTTTTTATAAATGGCATTTTCTCTTTGTTTAGTTAGAGTATTTTCAAAAATTTATTTTCATGAAAATAATTAGTCAAGATTAATTCACAAAATCCCCAGGCGTTCACATGTTTCACTCTGGTACACCGAGTTCAAGTGGCTTTATCCTACTTCCCGACGACAATTCCTCCTTGGTGTTTTCCTTTTCCAAGTCCTCAGAACCAAAAACCCTCCCTACATCCTGGAACTCCTTACTGTACGCTCCTCTATCAACTCTCTCAATACTAGGTCTCAACCTATAGACTTATATATCCCATCCCAATAAACCTTCCTCCTTCAGCAAATCCTTCGTCATTCGTGCTACCTTCTTCTGGAACCCTCTTCCTACTTCCATGCGTCAATCCTCATCCACAAATTCCTTCAAATAAATCCTGTTCCAACACCTACTCCACATTCAAACTTCCCCTAACATGTAAAATTACTTGCATCTATAAAATGTTTAATTTCAATCCATTGCACAATTGAAATAACAATTAACAGTTAATTAGTTTGTATTTTTATTATTATGTAAGACTAAGACCCATAAATTTGTAACTCTGTTACTATTCTTAGGGGACAGTAGTCCCAGAATAAAATTATTTTTTCATTTTCAAAATAGATAATAGGGATTTTTCTTTAAACGTTAATTTGCAGCCGTCTTGTCTGTAGAAAATCGGCAAATGAGAGGCACCCCTTCCCTGGCTTGATTAAATTACTTTAGTTGTTTAAGGAAGATCTCTCATCCAACGCCTTTTGAGTCTCCTCCTCATATTCAGCGATTTTAGCTGTGGCCATGTCTATTATTAAACTACTGATTCGTTCTTTTTACTTTGTATGAAATAGTTGGTAAAGGTTGGTGATACGTGTTGGTCAACTGTTGCAGGTGAACGTCAGTATGTAGAGTTTAGAGTTAGTCACCTACCAAGGTGATTTAGTTATGAGTAGTAATAATTTTGATTATAAAGTTTTATGAACGGTACTTTTTATCAGTCTGTTTATCAGCGATGAGTATATCGATATGCGTATGTATATGTTTTCAGTTTTAGTTTTGAAGGTTAAAAAAAGAGTTCAAATGATTTAAATGATGTTTGACGTATGCTAGCATCTACCTTCTAACATCAACGATAATTGATTTCTTGCTATTTAATTTTTATTTTTTACTTATTTGTTACTCTTAAAGAAACATTATTTTTTTATATTTTTTATAAATTATAACTCGTTGTATTGATCAAACCTCTGAATATATATTTGCTATCAATATATATGTACCTAAATAATACAATCCATATAGTCAGCCATTCGCGATAGCCAATCAGGTGGCTGCCCCGCACGGCTGGCTGCCCCCATGTGGCAAATGGTATTGCCGCTGGCCGCTAGAGCGCGCTGGGTGGTAATCGAATCATGGCCACCTAGATCGGTTAATTACAATCAGTTCTCATCACTGAATCCATTCGGCTGTTATTTCCTGTTATTGGCTTCTATTATCTTAACGGTTCGTTATTGTTGGCAAATTGTACACAGTTGCAGTTTGTAGCGCGTGTTATTGGCAGCTGGCATGGCTGGTTACGTCCAAGGAACCAAAATGGTTTGTTTGAAGGCCGTATCGATATTTTCAACTGTTTCATTTTAGTGAATTCTGTAAACATCAATTTTGTGGCTTATTAATTTAAAATAGAGCATTTAAAAAAAAAAGGTTTAGTTCTACGTGATAAAATGTCCATGCTCGGGTATGTTGATATTTCAGTATATACTATTACGTAAAAACCGAGAGCAGGTTATTTCAGTAGGTAAAACACTGATTTCTAAACCTCAAGGTCCTGAATTCGAACCCTGCTAATTACCGATCGCAGGTAATTATTTATTCTGTCATATCAGCCTTGGATCGAGCCTGGGGCCAGGGGACCCTTTTTGGGGCACACTCAGTCTTTATAAATTGGATATTCTTAATTAAACAATTAATTATTAGGAAAAAACTCACGGTTCGGCGTGATCTTGGCTCGATAACCTCATTGCGCAACAGCTGGCCTTCAAGCATACTTATGAAGTACTGTACCGCAAAACCCTTAATAGATTGTAGTGGTACAGGTTGTTTTGTTTTTTGTTTTGTTTTTTACTTTACTTTACTTACGCAAAAACTTGGAAAATATATAACTAAATACTGAAGGAAGTTAGTCGACTGTTCTACATATCATGGGCGATAAATACTATTACGTTGACGAAAGGTGGTAAAGAATTGTTGCTCGGAATAAATAATAATAAGAAATGTATCGTAAGTGGAAAAAAAAAGGCGGCTGTTTCAGTGTAATAGACATTGGTCGCATTATGTGCGAACACGCAAAGAAATTTAAGTCTTGAATTCTATAAAAAATATTAAACAACTAACTTGAAGAGGAAATAGAGGCTAGGTTAAATACGGGAAATGCATGTTGTTGTTTTACTACAAAATGACTTATCTCATGTCTCCAATCCAGAAATCTAAATCAAAATAACCTTATTATCCTTCCTACTGTTCTTTATGGATGCGAAATGTGGCGCTTACATTAAAAGAAGAATAGAATTCTAAGGTTTTTTAAAATAAATAATTGCATAAAATATCTTGATCAAAGTAGTCGAAGCACGAGTCGACCGCAGAATTTAAGTAGTTACTAGTCGCTGAATCGCGTGAAATCTTCTCGAATTGGTGAAGAAAACGGGAATGGATATTTTTTTGGTTTACTAATTAACGAATCCCTAAAAGTTCCAGTTACTGAGGCCGCACCAAGCCAGCTCCAAGGCGCACTGCATTTCAATTTTTTAACTAAATATGATCCTTTTTTTAAAAAGTGAAATTTCAATCTTACATACATTTTGTATCACTTGAGTTCTATCGCAGCTCAAATTAACTAATCATAACTTCGATAATGGCTGAAACTGAAAGGGGCGTGTTAACTGGTAAAGATGGTCACTACTTCTACTGAACGGGTACATATCCGAGGCTTTGTTGTGTATGAGGTTCAGCAGAGCGCTCTATCGGACAAGGTAACATGGATTTGCTAACGCCGCTTATTATTAACAGTAGTAATTCTTACTTTATGCTTTACGAATTGCTTAGTAAGGCAGAATTGAATTGGCTGAAATATTAGACAGCTCGACTTCGACGAATAAGATGCCGCAGAGGTTTGCTGACGGCCTCCTTAGATCGATATGAAACAATCGAGATGCCGCAGAGGTTTGCTTATGGCCTTCTTAGATCGATATCCAATAATCCCTCACTAGTCGAGAGAAGAATGTACCCCGGACCCCTCAGAAATTTAATATGATCCATTGAGATGCAAATCGCCGGCTCGGAGATAACCCAACTCCGGGTCGAGACCAGCCCTGAGCTCCCTCCTCGCTTCAGGTAGGGATGGATGCTTCAGCTACTCCTATCTATATCAATATCTTGCACCGGAGAAGAAACGCTATCAGTAGGCCTTCTTTCCAGTCGTTTATATAGGATATTTCCAGCTATTACCTTCTGGAATGAAGAAAATCTTTTGTAGTAAGAAAAGAGCTTTATAGATTTCAAATAAAAAAAAATACAAAATACTTATAATAATTTCCAGAAATCCCAAATCTAATTCGGTCGGTGGTAAAAAAACCTTTTTCGGCTCTCAGGAATAATAGATTTTGACTGACAAGTTATCGGAAGATTGAGCATTTCCTGGAAATGTGGAAAGATCAGTTTTACCTCTTTGTCTCTAGGGTCCTCATATAACTGTATTTTTTAAAAATGTCATGAATGAATTACAATGAATGGCTAAAATTTAAAACCTTAACTTAATCATAGAGGAAGCATCAAGCTGGGACAGGGTGTTTTGTGTAAACAGTATTTTATAAACAAATAATTCAAATTAGAATTTAATCTGTCATCGTTAGTAATGGACTTGTTGACAAAACTTGCAAGTCATTCAATTGTCCTCCTGGTATTGCATCTGGATATAACTGCATATTTTTTCAGGTTCGGACTTGGACTCGATCCGGGCGCTCTTCAACGAGAAGGAGAAGGAGCTGAGCCTGGCGGTGGCGAAGGTGGAGGAACTGACGCGGCAGCTGGAGGAGGTTCGCCGGGGGCGACAGTCTGCATGCCCGCCGCCGCTCTGCCAGGAGCTCGACCGGCTGAGGCGGGAGCTACTGGTGAGTATGGCGTCATTCATATCTCTCTGCTCTTTGCTAGTACAAGGCCATTCATATCTCTCTGCTCTGTGCTAGTACAAGGCCATTCATATATCTCTGCTCTTTGCTAGTACAAGACCATTCATATCTCTCTGCTCTTTGCTAGTACAACACCATTCATATCTCTCTGCTCTTTGCTAGTACAAGACCATTCATATCTCTCTGCTCTTTGCTAGTACAAGACCATTCATATCTCTCTGCTCTTTGCTAGTACAAGACCATTCATATCTCTGTACTCTTTGCTAGTACAAGACCATTCATATCTCTGTGCTCTTTGCCAACTTCAAGTAAGCTAAGATCGGTTTTGTTGCCTTAGTACCGCAACAAGCTGAACGAACAGCAGACGGCCCGACTGAGCGAACAGCGAGAGGTGCTGTGCCAGAGGCAGATGGAGATGGTCAGCATCGACAAGAGGATCGCGGAGCTGCAAGAACGGCTACACCGGAAGCGGCTGCTAAACCAGGAGCTCGCTAACCAGATCACAGCCGCCTCCAACAAGGCGTCCCCTTCCCAACTAGCCAGGTAAACCAAGAGGCCATCAATATTGTATTTATATTATTATAATTTGCCTTCAATAAAATGGGGTGCGAATAAATTGTGAGATTTCCTTTTTTGCCCCTAAATAATGTAATGTCTCAGACTAAACCATTTAGACGAACAGACTTATAAGAGATAGTAATGATGTAGCTTTGTATTTTACATCTCCTAATCGTGTTTTCGTTGCAAAAGATATGAGTTCTAAAGAGCTTATTGAAAAGGTAGCGATGATCACATCTATTTTCGTGATATAAAATTTAATATGAACATTACAACACACGGCTTCCTTAATGGAGTGTTCCCATTACTTTCTGTAAGTTTATTTTTTTTTTTTTTTTGGCCAAAAATCCAACAGGTTAATCTATTTTTTAGAATGAAAAGTATGTGGAGTTAACTTACTCCTAATGACTGGAAGTGAAATTTGCAGGAGACTGTCTACAGACAAATTTTTGTATTTTTCATCCCAAACTCATTAGTCTGAGTCCCTTTTCGTATTCAAAAGATAGTTACGAAGGAGACAGGTGTTCTATTGGTGAGCCATCCATACGAAGAGTAACAGGTTCGAAGAATTACTTCAAGAGAGTGTAGAAATTTATTTATTTAAGATCATAGCTCAATTCCCAGAATCCAGTGGCACAATCAAACAGCGTCGGATCGTCTCCGCAAACTGGTGCTACAATGGATTAGTTGTTTATTTCGAGAGCAGTGTAATATCCCATGCTACTTACATCCGCCTGTACAAAGCTTTAGTAAGGCCGGTACTGATTTGTGCTGCGGAATGCTGGACCATTACAAGGAATCAGGAACAGGCTCTGCTAAAATTTAAGACACAGTCCTGAGAATCATCTTGGGTGCAATATATGTAAATGGAGTCTGGAGACAGCGGTCTAATACTGAATTAATGCAACTGTATGGGCCTTAGATGGACTGGACATGTCATAAGAATACCTGAACACCCTGTCCTAAAAAACCTCTTAGAAGAAATATTTGTCAAAAGTAGAAGTGGAAGACCAATGTTGCGGTAGATGCACCTGGATGTCTTATTCATGCTTGGAACCATGTCCGGAACTAGAATGTGGCAGTGCGGAATAGGAGTAACTGTGGGTCAAAGCTGCAAGAGGACTTGTCTCCAGGCCTCATAGCTTCATGTAAAAAGAAGAAGGTAGGTATTATGAAGCTCTCCAGAGTATTGTTTGGTATTAACGTTAACTTTTTGCACCCCGGTGCTCAATTTAGAACCTGACTCAATGTATAAGTTAAAACGCTGTGGATGTATATATTGTAATGTTGATGGTCTGCGTTGCTAGGGGACAGAGCGGGCAGCTGCAGGGCAAGCAGCCGATCCTGAGGTCGGTCCAGAGCGGGAACATCGCCGCTGTGGAGCCCTACCACCACGTCCCGGCCTTCGCCAGCCCCCCGCCCGCCGAGCAGGAGTTCTCCAAGCCGTCCGAGGTAACCTTCTTCTTCTTCATTCTATATGTTCTGTACTGTAACCTTCCTCAGCGATTAAAAGTAGATTTTTATATTTCATATTCATTACTATTTATATTTCAAAAATTATACGAGTAATTACTTCAGTAAGGTTATTGTTGCAACATTCATTGAACGAAATAAGTTGTGCCTGAATGCCCTCTTGAGTCGCTAAATAATAAAATATTTCTAATTTTTTTTTTTTTAAATAGAAGTGTCTTGTTACTGTTACAGCGAATTTGAAATCAGAAAAATAGTACTGTATAGAAATATGTGCTATTCATATTTTTGTAGAACGGAGAACCTAACAGTTGCAGCATAGCTGAAGTAGTAATGATGTAAAATTAATATGAAGAACACGTTTCTTTTATTGGTTTTCGTATCATTAAATTAAATTGATGGTAGATAAATGCTTTTTCAACTTGGAATTGTTTTAGTGATTTTAATTTTATTTCTAAAACAAAATTTTAATTCTAGAACTATACTTAATAGTTTTCCAACGTCCATGTTGTACTGAATAAAAAACATGTAAGTCTAAAGGCAAATGTAGTCCGTACATTGCCAGGCAGGTCTTAGAGCTTCCACCGTAAGGAGATTGCAGTGTTGGAAGAAGCTTGGGATCGTTTAACCGAATACGGTCATATCATGCAAGATTGCTATTCACGGTTCACTGGACGATCGGCCTTAATACTTTTAAGTATTGATTAAAGTTGCATTTTCTTAAAGTCTCAAAAGTTAATCTCTGTGTATTGTATTAGCTCTTTGCATTCATGTGCCGTTTCATAAGACGACTTATTTTCGTGATAACGACTCCACACTTTTACTTATATTAATATAACTAAAATATTATAGTTTATTAAAATTAAATAAATGGGTTTTAATAAGAAAAAACAACTTTTATTCTTGGATTAATCCATTTAGAATATAAAGTTCATGGAATGATACATGTAATTTCTCCGACCATATTCAAAGAGATATTTGATCATTTTTGTATTAATTAACTGATTAATTAGCGGTAGTTATTTTAAAACAATTTTATTTAAGCTGTGATATTTCCTGAATTCACGACATTAGCAACTTCTTTAAAAAATCATTATCATTAAGAATTTTAATTATCTAAACTTAAAGTCAAGTCGAAGACCTAACATTCTGTAAAGTAAATATATTTTATATAGATTTACTATTATACTCGCCTTTTGTTATTTATATTATTTTTCTCCTCATCAGCTCAGTCGCTCCTACAATATGAACTATTGCTAACAATCGATAGCTATCGGCTATCGATAGTTGTGACAATAGTCGATCTCCAAATCCCGCCTGATTAGGCTATATTTGTGCCAGGTTATAAACAAACCTCTGCCGCCAGTTTCCACTTTTTGAAATGTATTCAGAGCATTTGCCTGGTAAATACATTTCATAAATCATTAATAAGTTATTGGAAAAATTCAGGTTCCGTGTTTAAATATTTCATTACTTAACTTTTATCTCAGGAGGAACTGTATTTTAATTTCTTAAAAAGTAAAATGTAAACAAATTCACATATTTTTCCATACCAACACTATATTTTAATATCTGGATTTTTTAAAAATTTTCTTATAAATTTTAATATGAAAATAAATTATTGAGATTTTTAACAATACAATTGAGATTTTTTTTTTTAAATTGTTTTATCAATGAGAATAATTGACATCTCAAGTAAATGGCTATCATTCACTGATAAATTTTACCCAAAATGGTCATTTGTAGGTCTTTAATATATTTGTTTACCCTTATTTGCGACATGTAAAATTAGTTGTCCCACTTTTCTCTTCATCTGTAGTCTTATAAGTGGTGCTAAGCAAATAAATTAATTTTTCATAATTCTTTCCTATTGTTTTTCTAAATTCTAAAATATCTGTTATTTGAGATATTATTTTAAAGAACATTAATTAATTAATTTATTATTAACTTTTTTATACTATATATACTTAAGTGATTTAACTAAAAGTGCGCTTTATGCGCTTTGAAACAGTGAAAAAAAGGGTTCTTGTGATTTGGATTTCTCTAGGTTATTCAGTTTCAAACAATAGTATTTTAGTTTAAAATGTCATTAATTTAGTTATAAAGTATTGATTATTGCGATATCTTGATGTACGAATGCATGATGAGAATAATGTTTTGTATTATATTAAAAAAAAAATGCACTAATAGTCAAAAAGCTAACCTAAAGTGATGAAATTTTTAACATTTACTGATGTTTTTGCAGCTCAACAATAAAACTGGCTGAACAATGTTCAATAAAAATACTTACTCACTATAATGTTATGCTATGCAGTTCACCTCTGGATCTCTGTAAACTGAATTCTGCAGAGAAAATTTTCAATGCCGTCAGACTAATGACAAATTGACATTTGAATTTGATCATGATGGATTAGAAATATTTTTCTGATAATAGTAAACAGTTTACAGCCTTGCTCAAGATTTTTTTTTGTTATTAATTTATTCCTTATCATAAGCTGTCATCAGAATGGCTTTAAACCAGAAAAGGCCACTTGGTTTAAAATCGCCCATATACTTGTAGATCTGAAAATAATAATTAATTTACACAAACCATTAAAGTTCTGTCAAATTCTATGAGAGAAAAACAGAATTGATTGGAGTTTTTTTTTTTCCAGATTATGAAAAGTGGTTTTGGGTCCGGCAACGAAGGCACAAAACCATTGAGCGCGCCAGCTACTCACCATTACGTACAAGAGACAAAAGGCAGTGGTGGAATAGGATCTGAGGAAGGATTCGGCCTGGGGAAAGCTGACCCAAAATATCAGACCCTGCCTTACAACACCAAGTTCTGTGGGGCCAAGAGGCAAGGAGCCGATGGCAACGAAAGTAACGACAATATTGAGGGAAATAAATCCAATAATTCTTCATTATTGAACAATAACAATCAAATTAATGTTGCTCACAGTGCTCCTATATTACCTGGTAATTATTACAATACTGTTATATCTATGAATCAATAAGTAATTGTGTAATGAATAAGAATTGTGTATAAATTTGAATGGTGAGGATGTTGCTTCCAATGTTATGTCTATTAATCATACAAAATATTTTTTAAATTTTCATTTGCTGATGTTTTAATCCATATTTTAAAAAATACAATGTTTTAAAGAATATATCTTGTCTGAAAAACTAATTCAATAAACATAGAAAATAAAAACTTAATTTAATATAGAAAAATCAGAAAAAGGCATTAAAGAGATACCGTATTTTACAATTATTGCCTAATTTTGTTAATAATTTTGTTTTTATGTTTATATTAAACACAAGTCGTGCTTAAAATCATTTTTTTTTTTGTCTATTTCTCTTGTATAAGGATCCATGCATCTTTTGTATAAAATAAAACAATATTTTTATACATACAAAAAAAATGAATAATATATTTATTATTTTTGGCCCATGAAAACTTAAGACTACATTTACTTTTATTTATTCAATGCTTACCCTTTAATTACAGGCGGAAGGAAAGAGTTAGCGATGGCCCTTGCTAACCAGAAGCATCAGCAGCCATCATCGTCGCCCACGTCCTCCACCAGTTCTTATTCGTCAATATCTCACCTCTCTCACAGGTCATTATTATCCATAGTATAAAACTACATTCATTAAAAAGAAAAAAGAAAAGCTATAATAAAATTCTATATGACATAATGACTGTATCAACTTATCAATTTTCGTTAAAGTAATTTGTTTTCCATTTTTTGTTTAGTGAAAACTTTCAATTACAATGGACTCGTTATAAAAATCTTTTGATCTGTAATCGTACTCATAATTCACATAAATTAATTCTTAAATAATCCAAGAGAAGAAATTACTGAAGTTGTTATTAAGATTTCTGGTCTAACCTTCAAATTAATCTATCTTGCCTATTAATCTATCAATATATTATATTATAATAATAAATAAGTAAATAAAACAAACTCAAATGTTTGTCATTTTCAATGATCCTAGTCCCAGAATAAGCCTTTTATCTATCATATGCCTTAAATAAAAAATGTCTTGTATTGAAAAAATATTATTCCTGTATCTACATTATTATATTAGCCGTTACTCACTGTGTTATATATTTTTTTTTATTATTATTTGGAAAAATTTATACTAATACCAACCCATGTTTTTCTTAGAAATGTACAACAATAGATCTATCAATATCTTAATTTTGTTTCTTTAGAATTTATTAAACCCAAATAATATTTTTTATTTGAAATATTGGAATAAAACTTTCAATATTGCAGCAACTCGAACTAACTTAACATCAGACGTGCTCCAAATAATACTGCAGTTTGGCTAACATTATTGTTTGTTGTTGCAGGGTTTATGGAAGTAACTTGCTCAACTCATCGCTTCTTGCACGAGGCCAGCCTGTCGGTGGGTCGACGACATCTTCGACATCATCCCTTGCAAGCGGAGGGAGTGCTAGCAGTCACCTGGTAATTACAATATCATTTATCTTATACAATGTTCTTCTTCTTCCTGTTATTATATTATGTTATTAATGTAAAACTATCAAGTAGACTTTAAAAAAACAGTTGTTAAGCACTTTTATTTTATTTTTTCTGTGGAAAAATAAAATGCACCAGAGCTATGAAAGGCCTATTGTATGTCCTAATTCAATGCTGTTCCTGTTAAGAACATTGTTTTCGCAAAATATTGATAAATTGACATAGAAGACTTGTCAGCTTGACGAGCTCATTGTTCTTGTGGTTAAGATTCTTTATCATTCCCAAATAACAAAAACCTAATCCCAGTAAACCTGTTGCACCAACTGGTGGTCTGACAAGCAGTTTCATCCTTCTGGCAGGATCTACACAGGAGGTGGCTACGTTAGCTTGAGTTTGGTCATGTGTTAATTCAGTTTACAGTGATCCGTAATTTTCTTAAGAGAATTTCTGCTTGAGGCTGCTTGCAAGTCCCTTCTCTTTTCTGCTTGCAGGTCACTTCTCTTTGTACAGAACCCATTCAGAACAGCCTAGAATGAGTTGTTTTTTTAATACCAATATTTCTTAGCTTCTGCTTCATAAATCTCCCTGATTCTTCTTTTGATAAAGCTCATGCCGATACCACAAATTGGTTTGGGTGTTATTGCAGTGGTTTCAGAGCCTCTCTTGGCTAATTCATCTGTTTTATTGTAACCCTTTTACCATCCCGCTTGCTTGAAGGAATCTTGAGGACAATTCTAAGAGTATGACTTTTTATGACAGTAAGTTGTTGAAATGGTGTTCTCTAAGGTGTAATTCTCAAGTCAAGAAACTTAATGTACTGTCCGTGCAGACCCCACGACTAAATTGTATCTTTTATGTTATTATTCTCTTTTTAAATAGAAAAAAAAATTATAAAAAATCAAAGGTTTTCAAAACTAAGTCAAACATTAAATAATATTAATAAAAATGATTGAGATAAATTGAAAAATTTGTTAACTCTCTACTCATGTATATTGACTAATAACTTGACCTATCTGTTATTATGTTAAGTTATTTTATTCTTTCTTTTCATTGAAAAGTATCATTAGGCCATTCGATATACCAAATAATAATCAATTTTTCAAGAAACAAAATTAGAAAAGCTTGTAACAAATTTGAACGTGTTACAGGTGGCTACCGTAACAAGTCAACCAACAGCAGTTACGTCACGCCTCACCCTACCTCCGACGCCACTTATTTCTGATATTCAGGTAATTTGTCTTGAGGTTACATGTAAATATCATTCTTGACAGCATTAATATTGGAATTTCCATTTAGCTAAGGCTAACTGGAACTTTTAGGAGAAATTTATAAATTATATTCTCTCTCACTTGTATGGTATCTTAACTGACAAAAAATATATTTATAAAACATATTCTCTCCTCTAGTTTCTTTTGCTATTCCTTTATTCTTCTTTATGATTTTGAGTATAACGATGTATTTTGAAATATTTTATGATAATTCTTTATTTTATCACAAATATTTGATTTGTTTTACAGAAACCTGTAAATACTGTCTCACCGACGGCTCTTCAACAATTTTCTAATGTTTACCAAACATCGTCTACCAAAGTTCATCCTGTTCAGCCACAGACGATCAACCCACCATCACCGCAGGTAAGTTTTAAAAACCATTAATTATTGATTTATTTATTGAAACAAGAAAGTTATAAAAGACATATTAATAGAATCTACTTTGAATATTATTCTAGTTAGACATATTGCGACCATCATTGATACATAATATACTTTAATATTTCTTGAGATGGATTTTGGTTCACTGTTGTTTTTTTTTTTTTTTTATTTTAATTGCTGACATTTTCACTGACATCATCAGGGCTGAAAATTCAACATTTCATCAGAAATATAAGATATAAAGAGAAGGACATTAATAACTGTTGAGAAAAAGATGTAATTTATAATACACAGAAACTAGTAATATAAAAGTAGACCAAGAGAAAATTTTTTAGAAACTTTTTCTCTTGGCTTATTTATGTTCTCAGTCTAAATGACCCACATACTTAAGACTGAGCTAGACTAAAAAAAAATTTTTAACTGAAAATCCTGATTGTGTATCTGTCTAGTTAATTTTAAATATTTCTATTTTGCCAGTTCTGACTTTTCCCATACTATATTAATTGTATTCTTGAATATTTTCTAATAATATATTAATATTTCAGGGTGTTAAAGAAGATGTAGATAAGCCTGCTTTACCGCCTAAGCCTAGTGTCAAACCACAACCACCGCCGCGGCAAACCCACTCCAGCGTAGAGGTAAAAGAAACAGGCATCCCCCTTCCGTCTGGCCTCTCAGTTCTCACCACCCAGTGAGTATCAGCTTCTCTTCTAACTATAGTTACTTTGTAACAAACAGTTCTCATTGCCGTTGTAGCTATTCAATCCACACTGAAATTTTTCTAGTATGTTTTGTCAGAGCAGTTGCAGGTTAAGCATTGCATATAATACTTTTCTCCTGTCCACTTTTACATATCTGTTATGTAGTTACAAAATAGCTGTTATATGGTTACTCATAAGTTTTATCTGATGATTGGCATTCCGTTTCTGATCGCTATTTGATGGCCTATGAGATGATAACATCGCTTGTCAATATTGCAGGAAAAGCATTGAGTACAACTTGAGCGCTAACGATGAAAGTAGTAAACAAAAGGAGTTAGTGATTAAACCAAGACCGCTCACGATCAAGAAACAACCACTCAGCGAAATTCCAAGGCTTAGGTCGTTTGTTTCAAAAGAAGATGAGGAAAAAAGGTATTTTTTTACTATGGGAACATTTTTATTTAATTCTTTTGTTTTTAAATATGAATTCCCTTTTGTATTTATCAACTGCTTCTTCCTCTTCTTCTTCAGCTCCTATTACTTTAGAACTTTTGGTGTTTGTGATCTTGACTCATCTTCTCAAATCTTCCTTTTGTCGAATTGAACATAATTCCTATCTCTAGCCTTTTAATATCCATCGATTCATTTTCTGGCCCGCCTTTGCTCTCAATTTCTGTAATTTTCTATTTTGGCATTTTGAGAAAATCGCCTAGACAACTCAGCTGGCTTTCATGAATAATATACACAAAAGCTAAGGAAAAGTGAGGTTTGCTAATCCCTCAACATTCTCATGGGTTTGATATATGCGAGTTTTGATTATGTGGAATTACTAAAAAAGTTGTCTATGTATGTTTAGGTTTATGTTTAAATTATATGAATTCTTTCACCTCTGTTTTTGTATATAGTCTTTACTATCTATGGTTCGGTTATCTAATGATTCTATTTATCATTTAAGTGTTAGCAATGTGTATATACAATTTATAATTTGAATCTAATCATAATATCTACTGACAATAAGTAGATTAAAATGTTAAAAAGTAAAGTAATTGATTTGCTCTACTCTATTTCAGATTGGGTGAAGAATGTGTTCAAAATAACAATAGTCTCAGTAGCAGGACAGGGATTGATAATAATGCCAACAGTAACAACAACAATAACAGTGCTACGGTCAACAATAACTCGATGAACCTCCTCGACAGGGTCGGAATTATCAAGGAAGACGAGAGGAGGGAAGAGACGGCGAGCATCGACAGTCCGGATAGAGCCGCTCTCGACGACTCTGACCTTAGCGACAGGGATTCAGCTTCTCAAATCGGTAATAGGAAAAGAGTAAATTTTATTAGATCACAATAGTCTTATATTTTTTCTCTATGTATTCATCACAGCCTAATTATATTTGCTCCTTAATCATTTTCATTTTATCTTAACATGCCTGTTTTAAAATTTAATTGTAAAAATAAATTTGAGAAAGGTAATGGAAGAAAGAGAATCAGGTGGTATGTCCATGTGACGAATGGGCGACGATATGATACCAAAGATAATTATGGATTGAGAGGCAGAGAGTAGAAGAAGGCGAGGAAGACCCCCTGTTAGGTGGAAGGACCAGCAGAGGTGGAGAGTACGGCTGGTGGGGAGAGGATGGTGGAGGGACCTGCTCTAGAAAGAAGGAGTTTGGTTGAGGAAGATTTCATATTGAAGGAACTCCTAAATATAAAAATAAATTTTAGAAATATAAATAAAAATTATGTTTTTTTTTATAATAAAATTAAAAATAGGTTGAATTATATTATCATCCATAATATAATGTTTTTGAACTAGTTTAGCAATAGTTAGTGACAAATTAATAATGTAATTTTATTTTGAAAAATTTAGTTTCAAATTAATTAAAATGACATTTAAAGAGGTTTAAATAAACTTGACCTTATGAGTGGTGGTTTTACTAATAAACAGTTAAGTTAATGTGACAAGGGCAATTAAGACAATATGATTTTAGTTTTATTTTAACATAGGTACGTAAAGATGAAATAGAAAATGATTAATGAGGAAATGTAATTAGGCTGTGATATTGCTTTTGTTTGTTAAAGATATCCTCCCTTGAAAAAAAGGGCTGAAACGTTGGTGTAGAGAGAGTGAAAAAATAAGTAGGACTATTGTGATATAATAAGTATTTTTATTATTACTGATAATAAAGTCTTAACCAACAAGATTGAAACATATATAATAATAAATTTTCTTAAAATGCTCCATTAATCAAAATATATCTTATCTTTTGTTTTTTATTATCGCATTTAAAATTAATTTAAAATGTAATTTTATATAGTAAGAGAAGATAGTTGGGGGTCGCAGTTGCAGTAAAATTAAAAAAAAAAATTATCTTCTTTCTATTAACGTTTTACCCCAAGCTTTATGTCTTTATCAGGACTAAGCAGAGACAAAAATAAAGTTAGGATATAATAACGGTTGATGATAATAACCAATTATAGTTTAGTTTCAATTCTTTATTTTCAACGTTTGAGTTATCTGGACATCTTCAAGAGAATTTAGTAATTTTTATGTATTCAGTGCTGTCCTTGAGCCATGTTAAATTTTTAAATGTCCTAAAAGTTTAAATAAAGGATTTTAAGTGATGAAGCTTTTTTTTATTCTCAAGAATTAACCATTCATTTTTTATGGAAAACATTTTACTAATATTTTGTATAAATTATTGTGTAGATAAATGTTCAAGTTATTGATCCAAACAGGTAGTGACTCTGGTCAAAAGAAAGGGAACCTGAAGGGAGTGGGTGAGAAGACGTCGCTGTCTCGACGAGTGTCCTTTGATCCTTTAGCTCTTCTCCTGGACGCCTCCCTCGAAGGAGAGCTGGAGCTGGTAGCCAGGACGGCAGGGCAGGTGAAGGACCCTTCAGCTGCCAACGACGAGGGTATAACAGCTCTCCACAACGCGATCTGCGCTGGTCATCTCGACATAGTAACCTTCCTTGTTAGGTTTGGTTGTGATGTCAATGCTCAAGACAGCGATGGCTGGTAAGTTAAAATACTCAATTTTTTTCTTAGGGAAATGTGGGCTAAGTGCATAATTATCTTGTTAAGTTTAAACTCTAACCTTTGGTAAGAGCAGTCCTTAAACAAGGCATGCAATATGAAAAATAATTTTTCAAAAATTAGTCATAATAATTATTTGTTGCCTTTTGTAAACTAATCAACTCTTGTAAAAATAAACTATAAAATAATAATAGAATATAAGAAACAATGAATATCTTTTCATGCATGAAGGAATAACCTAATATTTATACACATTGCTACAGGAACCACTAAAATTTAATTATTAACACTAAATAACAAAAAATAAAATATTTAATACCAATCAAAACGGGAAACACAATACTACATAATGAACAGAAGGCATAACAACATATATTAATGTCTATTGCTATGATAAACAATCATAGAAACCACTATGTTTGTTTATCGACAGCTGACTAACAGACCAACAGGGTAGTTCCTCCATACCAACAGCTGTTAACTATGGCATGTAGGTTCTATTGAAATGTGAAGATAGATTGTAGAGAAGTAAGTTCCATCTGTGAAGTTGGATCGTTTGGTTTTTGCTGTGTCCAAGTTTATTCACACCAAATAATTCCAACGGGGCTTCGATAATTAAACTTTCAGGTGCCTCGTACATCCTTCGTGTAATACTGGATTTGTGCACCACTATACTGAATTATTATTCTTATAAATAAGGACCTGATTAAAATATGGGTCCAACCCCATAAATATTAACTTATTATTATTACCTTCAAGAGTTTAAATTATGAACATAATCCTCTCGAGAACAGTCTTGCTTTAAAAATTAAGAAATCTTTCTGTATTTCTCAAAGGAGATATTTTTTTTTTGCCACCCCATATTCTCATAAATCATCAATTAAATCCAATGATTCAGCCACTATTTTGAAGATCATATTCTTCAATAATGAAAAATTAAGCAAATCCTCTAGAAAAAGCAGGATGTGGATGAAGAAAAGGATCTTTTATTTGAGTATAAATCAAAAAGTATAAAATTTATGGGTGATTATATCAATAATAATTTGAGAGATTTACAAATTGCCTAAAGCAATAAAATAGTTTCATAGACCTTATTCTTTTCAGAGGAGACATTGTGTTTTAACGAGTCAGTATTTAAGCTTATCATAGCTATTACGGAATTAGGAATGTATAGAATCAAGTTTTCTGATATTTTTACCAACGCTAAGTGATCAATGAGTAAGGAGATGGTCCGAGGTGGCGGTTATAAAAAGACTAAAATATTGGGGAAAAAACTATTTTAGTCATTTTATGAACACCATCGCCGAACCATCTCCTTACTCAATGCTATACCACGGTCAACCATCAAGTATTCAATAATGATTAGATCTGAAATTTAACTTCTGTCTTAATTATGAAAATTTGAAAACTAATCGTTGACTTTTCAAGTACTATGTAAAAAATTTGGGTAATTTAGAAAAATGTGTCCCGAGTTTTTTGTTTCACTTAGTTTTTAGTTGGTTATAGTATATAGTTGTACTGTGTTATAGTAATTAGTTATTTTAAGCAGTCCTAGGTTGTATATATATATATATATATATATAAATCATTTTTTCTCTCTCTGTAATGTTTATGATATCAAATTGATCAAATAATTTAACAAATTAGCATGCGATTTTTTGTATTTGTTTTTGAGGACTCCCCTCCACTGTGCCGCATCGTGTAATAACACGACTATGGTGAGATTCCTCGTAGAGCACGGAGCATGCATATTTGCGACAACTCTTTCTGATCACGAGACAGCGGCAGAGAAGTGTGAAGAAGATGAAGAAGGTTTTGATGGCTGCTCTGAATATCTATACAGTAAGTTTAATTTAGGGTATTTTTTTACAAGCAATATTTATTAACTTTCATTATTTCTTTAAACCAAGTTTTAGTCATAAAGAAATTAGATATATTAATATAATTATATCAAAGAAAGGAATATTGTGGCTCTCTGTGAGTCCAATTCCGATCCCTGGTAAGGCAAAGAATTATTTATACTGTTTCATCAGCAATCGATCGACCCTCGTGGACTACATTCAGCCTTTGTTAAATAGGTACCCTTAATTAATTAAGGGGAAAACCTGGCCCAGTTACCTCCCTGTACAACCATTGGCTTAGAGACTGTATTTCATTACAAGGTACTGAGCCCTGAGCCCAAGACCATTCATGGGTTGTAAAGGTACATGTTCATTTTTGGTTTATATATATATATACATATACTGATGACATTGAAAGCTTTGTAGAATCTAATTAAACAGTTAAATGTAGTATTCCTCTGACCCTCCTTCCCTTTATAGGTTATATTTATTGTAGTAGACATCTCCCGGTATTTACTCCTTTATATGACATTGGGTGAGGGAATGAGAAGGAATACATAATATATAGGAATGTGAGGTTGCACTGTGAATTTTACTCAATTGCGGAGTGGACAAATTGCTCATTGGAAAATCTCATATCGATAAACAATCGAAAAGAAGAAAAAAGGTCCGATTAGGTAGCAACAGATGGCGAAGACGACGCCAAACACTTGAGGCCTGGACAGGAACACACGAAGACGTCATCTGGGAAGAGAGGCTTACTACATTGAAGACCAAGATTATCAAGCTGACCGTTCACTTATATATATTCATTTATTATCAGTTGTTAAAATAAATTTGTTTTGTTAGACAAGAGTGAATAGTCATTTTATTTAGTTGTCCTTTAGGCCTCACAATTGAAGAATAAACCAGGTGAGCCAATTCATTCAAAGTGTTAACTAAGTCCCACATTTCATATATGTATTCTTATTGTTTCTTCTCACACAGTGTCACAAAAGGTATTAGATTCCCGAATTCCCAATCACAGTTAAACACCCTCAAAAAAAGTCTATATCCAGTGCCGGGGTTTTATCTTAATATTCACAAGTGTAAATAACCTCAATCCCCGATATGAAAGCGGAAGGCTATTCGCCTATTCCCGCCAAAACTAATCATTTACAATTAACTTTCAGCAGGTTATTTACATTATTGATAACTAGCTTTACCCGGCCACACGCTGCTGTGGCTCAGTCTGGCAAAATGGAAAAGAAAGAAAATAGAAAGCACATATGTGTGGATTAATACCAAAGGACATTGTCATTTTTAAAAAGTTGAGAAACAAATTTGTCTCTAACATAGCTCCAATTTAAACTAATTCTAATGATTTTTTTTTTTTCATGATTCAACTTGAACATTCTTAATCATCAGAAACAGTCTAAGTTCAACTTATAAAACTAAAATTGACTTTATCTCCGCTTTCTAAAAATGACAGAGTTCCGTCTTTGATATGAAGCCACTCATATATAGACATCTTTAATTTTATTATTATTTTTTTTTTATATTTAATGTTTAACTTTGTGTTCACTATTTTATGGCAAGTAAAAATGTAAATGTTCGTCTGTTTAAACTCTTAAATCTTGGAAAGTTCTTTACCCCTTGCCTTGAAATTTTGGCTCAACATTGCGTTTACATACGCGCGTAGTTTAATATACCTACTATTATAAAATATAAGATGAAACTATACATATTTATTAAAAATGCACCATCAGTTGGATGTAAAAGCAGCATATGCGATTCAAAATATTTTATGATACTGTTTCAATGTTAAAGATTTTCAAATATCAAATGTGGCAATGCATTGAAATTGCACTATACCATTTACCGTAGTGTTAATTCCTGTGCATTAGAACTGCCTTCCATCTCCCTCAAAAGATTTGGCATACCCCTCCTAAGATATTTGATCGCTTGCTTCTTCTTAATAACAACTTGATTAAATATAGTGTTATAAAAATTGTAGTGGAAAAATAAAACTTACTCATGAAAGAAACCCTACAGAAAACAAAACAACCTTATTCCAACGTAAAGTTAAAGAAAATAATTTGTTAAAAAATAAAATAAACTGAAATCATTAAAAAATTTATTTCTAAAATGAATATAAACAGTGATAGTTATTACTCAAAGGTTAAATATTTTTAAATAATAGCATATCGAATATTCAAGATGTATCATACTATTTCCATAATACATTAGGGGAAAAATAAAAAAATTAATATAAAGAGCATATAATAGTGTTGACCTACATTAGGAGAATCATATCACTTCTTCAAATGATAGTCTCAATTACTGTAGTAATTATCAAATTTTCGATTAATCAATAACAAAAAAAAAAAAAAATGAAATAGCCTTTGCTGAAGAGGAAGCAGTAAATGTTTAAAACTATATAACTCAGCAATGGATCGTCCGATTTACAGCCATTTATAGTGATATGTTTTTTGGCGGCCATTTCAAAACGAAAAGCCGGATGGTAATAAAATGTTCAAAAAACACTCCTGAATTCGTTTGCAAAGCTGTGTTAAAATTTCAAAGCAATCGGTGAGAGGAGAAGTGAGGATAGGAGAAGGAATCCAGGTTCCAGTGGGTAAAACCCAGGAATACTATTACCATCTTGGAAGTTGTTGTTTGGCAGAGAGACTAGTTGTTTGTAACTACATAAGAGAGGATCTCCCAGGGGTTAGAGTTGAGTAGATGAAAGTGTCACTATTTTGGAGGATGTGTTTGGCAGAACATAAGAAAATGTGAGAATACAAATAAATTTAGTACAACAAAGGAAGAAACAGTATATATAGAAAAAAGGTTAGCTTGCTAATCCATACTTAACTCTTTTAAAATCAGTGTTTAATTTTAGTATAAATAATAATAGTTTGTCCGAGGGTTTTGATCTGAATGTCAGTAACCCACACCTGAAATAAATTAATACTCTTATAATTCTGTTTATTATTTAATAACCTCTTATTTATTTGGAAATATCCCAATGGTATGAAGTGATCTCTTTCACGAGGTTATATACTTGTTAACAAATATAAGAGAAATATTACAATAGATAATCTGATTTTAGTTTGAATTTAAACTACTTATTATAAATTGAGGCGTAGAATTCCAAAACCAGCGACAATCTCCATTTTCAGTTTTTTTTATTAGCAGTTTTTGTATCAGATTAACACGAATTAAAAGAAATTACTTCGAAACAGTTAAATCTACTCTGATATAGCTTTTTTGGAGCATACTGTTATTTTACTGAACCATATTATCTCTAATCAGATTGTTATATTATCTCTAATGTTTGATTAAATTAAAAGAAGTAGTTGAATAAAGCTGATTAGTGACATTTTTGGTAAAATTGAATTATTATTTTGAACAAGATATTAAGGATATATATTACTTTCGCTTACGTATATATGTAATATATTGTAAGGGTAAGTATTGCGATCGTGAAAATTTTCTAATCTCAGTTTTCAATGGAAATACTTGTTTTGAGGTCTCCTGAGTTCAAATAACCAAATGTCGCAAAATGGTCTGTGTGTGTGTGTGTGTATTAACAGTCTAGCTCATAAACGAAAAGTAGTACGAAACTGATATTAAGTATTTAAGGTTTGTATATGGGCCGGATGTGACAGCAACTTTTTTGTTAAAATCGGCTAACCGGAAGTGCCACTTTATATGAATGCTGAAACACATTTTTACAATTTTCTCAAAAACGACTAACGATTTTGATCAAACTCTGTGCATCATTGTATAATTAAGTGGTCTTTAATATCAATTAGATCTTATCCCTGCTGATGTCACTTTACAGGGCTTAAATGCCCAATGTTCATATATGTTTTCCTCTAAAGTACCTTTAATATGGTTTATTTTAAAAAGTTAACAATTTCGCATTATTCAGAGTTATGAAAAAATCCTACATATAACTTTTGAAAGAATTTGATAAGTTAATAAAGGAGAAAAAAAATAAAAATACAGAAAAACCTGCGTTGCTATAGACTGTAGCGCCTAAACAAATGTACTGATTTCAATGAAACTTCCCTAAAGTCATTTTCTTGATACCCTTTAAATTTATCTATATAACATACTTCAACGAAAAGAAGCTGGAAAAAAAGTTACGAGGGATGTTAAAATTAAATTCCGAATAACTCAAAAAGTATACGCTTTTTTGTCGATATTTTATATGGTTTTTTAAAAGTTTATTGAATTTCCTAAAAAATTCATTAAAATCGGGCAATTAGGAGGAAAGATATGGTCTCTAGTTTTTTTCCCTGAAGAGATGAAAATTTGGATATATTTTTTTAATTGTTGAGACTAAAAAAACCTTTTTTCTAGAGATATTTAATAAAGTGTCTTCCCTAAGAACATCTTTCATAAGAAAGTAGTACCTAAACTTATACTTTTATTCTCAGTTCTATATTTCAACACTGCAATCACCACCTCTGGAATCAACTTACTCATTGTCTGCATAGATAACTTTTTCAACTAAAAATATCACTAAAATGACATCACTTAAAAATATTAAAATTGGAGTTAGTCATTCTGAAGTTTATAAAAGCAAGTTGTGTGGTTTAAAAAACCAGATGGAGTGACTAAATTTTTATTGCCTACTGTTGATATATTAAATAGACATTTTGTAATTATAATGGTCTTGATGACTTGTTATCTGTAAGCTTTAAGCTTTAGCACTTCAAAATATTTTATAATAGCCCAGCATTGCCAGAAAATAATTTCTATTCAAAGTAGATTGGTAAGTGAAAGTTGTGTGTTGCGCGCACCAGATTTTTTTTAATGTTTGGTCTTTCAAGTCAGATAAAAGAACAGTTGACTGAATTGAAGTGAAGGTGTTATGTGACAATGCACAGAGCAGAGAATGATCCTCATCAGTGACAATCTTAATCCTCGTACATTGTTATTTCACCCATGCTCAGTCATAAGTCATACAACTATTGAAGCGAAATGAGCTTAGGCTACAAAATATGTGTAAAATTGCTATGTTAATATATGTATTTTTAAAAGCTATTGAACAACTTTCTTTAAACATTAAAAAAGCATAACAAACTTTTTAAAGGAATTAATATTTCTATCATCATTAAAATATAATGGAAAAAATTATTATGACTTATCGTAGTTCAGAACTAGGTAATATGTAACTTAAATAAATATAAAAATAATTGACAGTAACATTTTAATATTTCATTAATGAAGGCCATTTTTAGCCCAATGTCTTATTTCATTTACATTGTGGGCCATTTTCTTGTCTTATACGATCATCCCTTGTCAATCCAGTCACTATTCTTTTTTTTTTATTTCTTTAGCTAAGGAAGCACAAATTGTCAACGTATACCTTGTGTCTCTCCTAGTCATATATGGTCATATTTTACCTTTTCAATAGAGTTATAGTTTATTGAAAACTTATCATAAATAGTAATATTTATTAGTCATAGTAATTAATTTTCAAACCTTAAAGATGTTAAGTTTTTTAACATGGTGAACAAATCACCCAAGAGACTTTCAGTAAGAATTAAGGTTTATCTCGAAAATGGTAGATTTTAGCACTTAAAACTCAGGGCCCAATATTGGTTCATGATTTGCATGTTGAAATCTTACAAACACAATCTTTTCATTGACTTTTAATTAAAGTTTTAAGAATTTAAGGATCGAAATTAGGATTCATCACTTCTGTATGAAATTTCCTTTTCTTTAGTTCGACACCACATTTATCAAAATCCATCACCCTTGAGAGTCAGAGAAGGTATTCTGTAATATATATAGTTTGCTTCATTTTAACAGTTGTTAAATCACCTTTCTTAAAGATAAATATCTTCAACCATTGACCCTTCGATATAACTTGATACCTTTATCAAAATTATTATTTTAACAACCTTTTTTAAATTAGTGAGGACTGAAGTGGTTTGCTTAGTTTAGATCTGAACCAAAGCAAGGATAAGCATTTAGCTACTGGAATGAAATCTTGACCAGTGTTACAGCCTTCTATATTTCAAATTATATGTTGTATTTTTAAAAATTTTTTTTATTACATTTTTATTGTATAATTACAGGTGTTCAAGAAAAGCTTGGTATCATGAATGGCGGTATTGTCTACGCTGTTTTCGACTACGAAGCCCACAACAACGATGAGCTGAGCTTCAAAGAGGGTGACCGCCTAGTCGTGCTGAGGAAGGGGGACGAGTGGGAACGGGAGTGGTGGTGGGCCCGCCTGGGCGATGCCGAGGGCTACATACCAAGGAATCTGTTGGGGGTAACTATCCGCTAATAATAATTTGAAATATAATGAAATTCTGTTCCAGGGGAATAAAAAGAAACAGTAATTGCTGATGCTGTTATTGAATATTGAAATATGTGATGTTAATATAATTAAATAATATGTGATGTTAATATAATTAAATAATATGTGATGTTAATATAATTAAATAATACGTGATGTTAATATAAAATTAAATTTTATTGTTTCAGCTCTACCCAAGAGTTCATCCAAACAAGAACCAAGAGGAATGATGTGAACCTGCCGCAGCATGTTGATGTTGTAGTATTTATCGTGGTGCATTGTACTTTAGGAAAATGTGCTCCTAACAAGGCATATATCGATTATTTTCTCTGCTTGGCATTAGTTTTTAATCGTGTGAGACTGTGGCCCAATTGGTCGTACATCATTTGCTATTAGTTACTATTTTGTTTTGAACACACCGTGTGCCTTTTATGCTTGATAGCTACTGACGTTGTAGGAGTTGAAAATTGTTTTTATTTTGTAAATAGATTCTAAAAAGAAAAAGTTAAAATAAAACCTCACTTTAATTTATTGATTTTTTGACACAAAATAAAGCTTAATTAAAAGGTATGTTATCACTGCTATAAATGATTTATTTATTTAGTTGAATGAATGAATCCTGCTGAAAATTCACTGCTCACTGAATTTTCCCTAGTTGGTCGTCTGTCATGCACCCTTTCTTTTAATAACCAAAGACACAGCAGAGCTATTTTGAAAATTTGTTGTGTCTATGACTGATGTTAATGCCTCGAACTGCCAGTCAGTGTTGTCGTAAGTCATATCTGATAATTACGATATTAAAAATAATACTTAATATTTTTGCCTTCTACAAAATTAGAACGGTTCGAAAAAGTATGGTACTACAGGGAGTAGATAACGATGACATCTCTTTAAGCTCTCAATTTCTAAGCTTGCTCCTCTTGGAAGCGTCGTGAAGATCATATCATACATTTCATGTTTAATTCATATCATATTCCATATCATTGAGATGTTGTGTTCAATAAATGATTATTTGATATCTCCTTTATAGCACCAACTTGTCAGCTTTAAATTTTCCATTAATTTATTATAAAATTTTAAATTAAAAAACTATCAAATCGATTCTATTTTAGGAAATAGCGTTGAACCATTCAAGCTAAAAAGAATTTTACATTGTATCAAAATTATAATGTACAGTAAAATCTCGTTTTCCTGTAATGAAGAAGGAACATGGATTGTAATTTGGAAAAAAAAATCTAAAAGTAATGCCTAAATGGCCTTTTATCTAATTCGATATATTATGAAATGTGTTAATATATTATGTAAACAATAACTGTTTAATTTTTATTGAAAATAATATTGTTAAATGTTTATTAGAAAGCTCATTGTTTGTTAGATCATCCAATTGAATAATTATTTCAGAATTTCTGAAAACCATTTTTCTAAATCTATTTTTTTTTTTTTTTTTACATTGAATTTCTTACTATGGATTCTTTTACAAAATGATTATTCTGTAGCTGAAATGAAATTTCGGTCTTAAAAAAAAAAAATTTTGATCATCTGTTGTTTTGTTTTTTCTTGATAGTATCAGAAATACAGATTCCATTATAATTAATTAAAAAGGCAGGTAGTTCGAGATTTTACTGTATATATTTTGTTTAATTTTTGTAAATATGATGGCAAAACTTTGAGATAAATCTTGAATTAACTTTATACATCCTTTTATGATGATCACCAAAATAAGTTATTATCCTGTTTGAATGTTTTTTTTACATATTTTTGATGTACCATATTTTTCTAACAGATATTAGCTTATTCATTGATTGTAAATTATGTCTAAGTTGATAAATTATTTAAAAGAAGAAGACTATTTCTTTTTTCTTAAGAAAAAGTTAACTTTCCATATCAGGTTTAAATAAATATATGTGAAAGGAAGGTTGGAAACTGATAATGTTTCATTATTTTTCTCTACTTGTTAATTACGATTGTTAAAAATTAATTGTATTTTGTAAATTGTAAATGGAAGATTTTATTTTATTTATGAGACGATAAACATTTGTTTATGTTGAAAATTGTTTATATACTCTGTTATTAATGTATAGACAGGTCCGCGGTGGTATGTAGATACTGAATCGTTTTGTACATATCCGATTTTTGCGTTACACTTTACCTCCTAAAACTGTACCAGATCTTGTTGTATATTATATATTATTAGCGTTTAGTTTTATCATTACAGACCAAATTCCTTCTCTGGATAAGAATTCCAATATGTTTAATTAAATGTTAATTTGTTTAAATATTGAAGAAAAATGAAATTATGTGCCTTTACCTGAACAATTATAATTAAGTATAAATAACTGAATGAAATATGTATAGAGAAAGTTATATAAAATATCATATTTGACATTGTTATTTGAAAAGTTTGTATTTTATAAAATTGTTTTAAATATATATTCAATTATGTACATGAACCTTATAAAGATGTAATTAATTTTACTTATTATACACAAATAATTATTATATTCTAGTTCATTCATCAAACCCCAAATTACATCTCTTTATTTATTTATTTTTATTTAAAGATGCAAGAAATTGTCGCCTCAAAGATATTCCGTGGTACAACCTCTTTTTATCGAATTACTAACATCCGCTTGAAACTTCCTGAATAAATTCATCTCATCATAACCTACAACTATTCTATTCACAAATACTCTTGGAATTGTGGTGTTTTCAATCTGAATATCGGCAAACTTTGTCTATTTAATTAGGTGTTAACAACTCGTAAATACTCATTTGTTTTCCACTTGGATCTTAAAATAATTTGATCATAAAATCGAGAAAAAAGTAGGTCTAGAAAAATATTGGGTCGTTTAGCCTAAATATCAAATTATCTTACGATTTAAATGGAAAGAAAATGGGTAATTACGAGTTTTTAGTTCCTAATTAAATAGGAAAACATTGCCGATCTCCAAATTGAATACGATCCAATTCTGAGAATTTTTGTAAATGTGAAACAGTTGTAGGTTACGATGAGATGAAGCTATTTACGGAGTTTCAGACAGATGTTGATAATTTGATAAAATGGGGTCTGTACCACGGAATAATAAGTTATTTTACAGGTTATTCACCTGTTATAGCCAGGGTTTTGTGAATTAGAATAGGCTGGAACCTCACAAATTTAAACAATATTCTGTTCAGAATAAAGTCAAAAGTTAAAATCTATCTATTTATTTTTTTTAAAATAACACATATATTAAGAAAATAATTACTATCAAATCTTAAAGGACTCTTTTTTTTATATATACCCTTGAACATGAATATTTCCAGAAAAAATGTTACTTTACTGAATGAAATTATTCAACCTGTAGATAAAAAATAAAATCAATTGCATTTATTTTTTAGGCTTAAGAGGTGTAATATTAATTTTTTTGTGGTATATTACACATTACATTTAAATACTTCTTTAATTTTATCAAGCTTTAATACTTTAATTGTTCCAAACATTTTAATAAGTAATAGTAATAGTATTTGTGATTGTCAAAATCAACCAACTCAATTTTTAAATTGTTTACTTAATTAAATTTTAGTAATAGATTATAATGATAAAATAATTTCCTTTAATGTAAAAAAAAAAAAGGATTTCCTACACAAAAAGTTAAGTCATGTATGCGTGCACCATCTAACTGTTGAACAAAGTCACTGTACATTATTTTTATGTGAACTCTTACACATTATTCTATATGTAGGATAAAGCTCATTTTTAAATTACTCTTTTCTTAGATTTTTTAATGATTAGATTAAAATAGATTTAAAGTAATTAAGAACTTCTCCAGAGGTGCAGTGCTTCTCTGTCACTGTTTGAGATTTTTTTTGAAATTTGTTTAAAATAACTAAGGAAAAAATGTAAACTCCAAAGAATTCCAGATTATATTAATGCTTAATTTAATATTATATATATTAGTAGTAGAAATATCATTATATAGTAGAAATATATAAATATACATATCAGTATAGTAGAAATATCATTAAATCCAAAAGGAATAAATACATAAGTGCAATATTGAGCATTATTGCACATGAGGCAGAAACCTGAACCATAAAGGAAGAGCATAAGATGAAATTCCTTGCAACAGAAATGATCTGGCGACGATTGTTGGTCAAGAAGATCCAGAATGTTTAAAAAAAATTTGGAGAGATAATGATGCTTAAGAATACCGTTCTCAAAAAGATGGAAGAAAAAGTCCCTCAGGTCATATGGAAATTTAAAAAGAAAATCTCAAGGGAGGATTACTTTTCGAAATTGATGAAAGAAGATGAGGTCAGCTCAGAAAAACAAGGAATGAGTCGGTAGAAAGTTCTGTAATAGGACATATTTTGTGAGAGAAATATGAAGGCTTTAAAATTTTGTATGTTAAAGAAACCCATTGTTTCATGAAAAAATTATAATTAGAAAAATACTAAAATATAAAAACCTTGGCTAAACTTAATTATAAAGAAATTATTTCCTCTTAAACTGCTTCCCTTGTTTTCACTTTCCATTCTTGAAATTTTAACTCCCCGAAACTAGAATTTTGACCAAAATAGTAACATACCTTTACTTATTTGTTCAATTCATATATTTTAAAACCTTTTTACATTTTTTTTTTTAAGTTAATGTGTCAAGAGTAAAATGAGTTTCATAAAAGGAATGAAATAAGTTTAATAAATCATGTATAAAAGTGAATATATTTTTAGAAACTATTGGAAAACTTTCTATAAAAATTGAAATAAAAAAATTAACTTTTTAGGGTTCAATATTCCTATCATTATTAAAAATGGAAGTTCAAAACTAGGTTAAATATTATTGAAATTAATATAAATTAACAAATATTAAAACCATTCTATAAAAATTACAGTAACATTTTTTTAAATATTTTTATTTATCTAGAAAATTAAAAATAATTGTAAATCAGAACTAATATTTATTCATAAAAATATAACTGCGTAAGTAAGCAAAAATACAAATACAAATAGGAATACCAGTTTACATTTGTATCTATTGGAACAAATGATGCAGCTCGGCCTCAATTGAAATCTTGTTCAGATAATGATTTGATAAAATATTAATTAGTTAATTAATTAAAAATGTTCAAAATCACAATCTTAATTGAGTCTCCAAACAAAGAAAAAAATACGTGATGATATAAAATAACAATGTGGCCTCAAAAATGCTGAACATTCCAGGCAAAGCGTAGTGAAGAAGGAATAATAAAATTTCTTCAAAAATTCTTTATGGACATTTTGGAGAAAACAGCTACAAGCAGAAAACGGTTTGTTACATGCTTAAGTAAGGAGATATAGTTTGTATAATAATTAAAAATATATATCTCCTCCTATTATCGATATGGTTAATCATTATTTTTTATAGATTGCTTCCATTGCTGAATGAAAGCCGAAGAAATATCATTTTGGATTGTGAAGAGAGAGTTCAGTGACAGATCATAGTTTTACTGTGTGAGTTCGGTTGAAAAAGCCAAAGGAATATCTGATACATAATCAATAATCATGTGATGAGGAGCATATAAGGCAATCATGAAAATTAATTTATCAGCCAAATTGGTTCATCTGATAATAACGATAATGGAGGGCATTCCATGCTTTGTCACAACAGGAAGAGATGTATGGTAGAATGCCAGACCTCTTTAGTATTTAACTTGTCCTTCACAAATTCATTATAAATGCATGTATTTAAACAACAGAAACACTTCTTAAAAGTCCATATTTTAGATTTGGATCTTACAGTATGGTGATAATATTGCTTGTTCACAGGAAAAAACGTCCCCTTTCCACATATTAATAGACCTAATGAATGATTAAACTATAATTAAAGTATTTGTTTTCATTTCACCTTAAATATAAATTTCATAATTAAATTTTCAAGGTATTTGGAGGGAAATGTTAGTTGCAATTCAGTATTGGTCCGCAATATTCTTGTGGATGAGTTATGACAATTAATTTTTTTTTTTTTTTTTTTTTTTTTTTTTATTTTTTATTTTTTTTTTTTTTGACTTGATTCTTCAACTCACACCTGTCAGAAGTACGACGATTAATTTAATTTTCATTTACTTATTTTTGAATTCCAGAAGCCAGCTGCAAATATCCAGACATGACAAAATATCCAATCGTGTACCAAGTCTTGGTTACTACAGTCACCTCATCGCAACACCTCTTCTAATTATATTAATGATTTTAATGAAATTTACCTTATAGAACTGTACAAAGGATGAAAAAAAAATCAAATTAAAAATATTCTATGAAACAGACTCTTATGTATGGTATCATCAATTGTTTTGTCACCACCATGTTTAAGCACCAAATGTGAATATGGCAACTTTTCATGAGACCAAAGAAGAACTTATATTTTAGTTTTAACTCTCACATTATGGATACATTTTATATGAGAGCATTAATTCATTGAGTTCAAGATTTGTGTTAATATAATTTTATTTTACAATAATTATTATGGTATATTAATAAAAGTAATTAATTCTAATAGTATAATTTGTTATATGAAAAAGTCTTATTTTGTAATGTGATACAATCACAATCTGAGGTGTATTAAAACAAAAATTGTGATCTATACAACAAACCTTTAGATGTAACATCAGAATACACTATGATCTGAGACATCAAAGCAGGAATAGTACTTTTATTATTATTATTCCAAAAAAAATTTTATATTAATTTTACACTTCATATAATATTTATGGAGTGGGGAATAAACACAAATATAAAGTAATTATGAATAAATAGAATTTTTATTAAATAAACTGTTATAATTATAATTTTTGTACTACAATTTTCCATTTTATTGTTTCAATTAAAAGCATAAAGATAATTATCCAGTTTTATTTTCTAGTTATCAGAAATTTTTAAGTAGAATATTCATCACCGTTGAACAAATCAACTTTCTTAGGGCGCAAGATCTCTCAGGTGGATTGTGTATGTTGTATGATTAAGGAACTTTTCATCATAAGCAGGAATATTGTAAACGATGAGCAATTATCTTTTTTTTTTGTTGAACAAACCCAGAAGTTCAATATACGAATAAGATTGTTATATGATTCAATATATAAGAAGAAACATGAAGTTTGTAATATCTTAAAGAAATATATGAGAAGGAGTTAGTCGAGGGTGCAGTCAAATAAATAAAAAAAATTAAAATATATAAATAATTTTAATTTTTGCCAACGTTTCGACCCACTTTGCAGGTCGTCTTCAGGGCGTAGGATGTGGCACTGCGGGAGGCAGTTGAACAGTGACAAATCCATTTATACTTAAAGAAATATAAATGGATTAATCAGTTATGCTATTGTAGAAGACCTACTTTGTAAATTATTAGTAAAAAGTATTAGTTTTATAAACTAAACATTGACTTAACAGTACAATAAATATATTTCATATCTATAATTCATCATTTTGTTTTTATGTATATGAATTTAACTTACATAGTTGTTTACTTAGTGAATATATATTATAAATGAGAAAAATGTAATGTAATATAAGTGATTAATTTTATTTCTCTTAAATGCTGTTTGTAATTTTGTGAAATATATAATAAATAAACTTGTGTAAATGTTTTATAAAAATAAAAGGAGTACATAGAATATAAATGATACGAGGTGAATATTCAATATTTGTACAAGGATTAGTATCAACTTATAGATAAGACAGTACAAAGAAACACACCGTTAAGCACTTGATCACTTCCTCCAAACAGGGCTGTCTTGAACTGGCATTGCTGAGGTAAGTAGAAGTCCTCAATCCTTTATTCTTATTGTACAAGTTTCTCTGGATTCCTAGCCATTGTTATGCAATTGGTTAAGGTTTATTTGCCTGTAAATTGATAACTTATCCAGTGATAAATGTTTGATAACACTAAGGGCTGAATTCTCAAGGTCACATCCAAAAAGGACCATGGTTAAGGATTGGGTCTATACAGCAATATCTCCCCTTTTTAGTAATCAATTCATTAACTCTGGATTAATAGTATTTATAATGTAAGTGAAACTTATTGCGAATATTTTGCAATTTATCTGCAATTGTTAGTTTTAATTAATAGTTTTGTGTTGATTGGTCTTATAAGTAATTTTATAAAATGTGTAGGAACTTTTAGTAAATAGTGATATAAACGTATAAAACAAACAAAGAGATATTTTTTTTAGTAAGATATCAAGTTGGATAATTGATAATTAGGATTGCATGCAATGACATATTAGAGATAAAAATATCCATCTACTATATGGTTGCAGGCTTTGATATGTCAAATAAAAATGGATTGGGTAAGATGATATGTATATTGAAAAAAAAAAAGAAGAATTTTCAGGCTTTTATTAATACTCTTTTCATTCTTATCATTTTATATATATATATATATATATATATATATATATATATATATATATATATATATATATATATATATATATATATATCAATTCATTGCTGAATTATGAAATTGGTCTTTGCTGTTTTATTTTTATATTTGTGTTTTTTTTTAAATTTAATTACTACTATTTGATTTGAATTCCTAGCTTCTAGTAATTATTGTTGTTCCTTATGATTGTGCTTTTATAATAATCAGTTTAAGTTTGTTATCCTTAGTATTTTTTATCTGTGTCTGAAATAAAAATTAAACTTTAATTTTTAATTAGTTTCGATAAAACTACAATTTTTATTTTTTCATGATCTTTTGGAATTAATACTTTTAAGCAATACTGTTAAGCAATTCATTTCGCCAAAAAGTAAAATATAAAAAATTGCAATTGATTAGAGTAATACATAAGTTATTTGATTACTAAAAAGAAGAGCTATTATTATTAGAAGAGATTATTATTAGGTATGCAGAATTAGAGACTAAAAAAATTGTGATAAAATTTATCGGGTCTGTCACACTTTCAATTGGGTGTGTGGAAACCTAGTCATTCAGGAATTGTAGGTAAAGAGAAAGAATTGAAATTGGCTAGAAAGAGTTTCAGATTGTCCTATCTGCAGCAGAGCTAACTAGGAGGCATGTTAAAAGGAAAATCATAGGCAAGGCAGCAAAGGCACTTAAGGCAGCCTCCTTCGTAGTAAACAGTAGGTGCAGACTTTCGATTTTGATTGGGGGGAGGGGCAATGTACTAAAAAAATATAAATAAAGTGGCTGGAGTTTTTATTGTGTGTAAAAATTCAACATAATTATTGTGAAAAAAACAAATATAATATTGAATATTTAAAATTTATTTGTCTATATGTTTGTATAGTTTTAAGGATTTCTATTTTTTTTTTTTTTTTTTTTTGTTTTACTTATTATATGTAATTGAAAATATCTTTTAAAAAATACAATTGAATATATAATCTATTTCTTTATATTAAACACAGGGAGAGGAGAAATAGCCTTCATAACAGTATATTTCTAGAACTTTTTCAGCTAAAAAAGTGAAAAAGTAAAACTTTTTTTTGATTTCTCAGTGTGAACAACCTCAAATTAAATTATGTTTTCCACAGTCCGACTAGTTGCCATGGAAAATTTGTATATCAAATGAAAATAATTCCAGCAATCAGCAAGCTTCTTTATTTTACACATAGATATTACGATTGGTAATGTTTAATTGGTCACTTATAAATATGGATCAATTTCTATAATATAGATCTTAATAAAAAAAAGTCTGTTTTATTATCACTATAGATGATTAATATTTTCAAATCATTATTTTTAACATTTTTATCGTAATATATAAAAACTGTATTTATTAATTAATGCTTATGGTAATATTATTATATGATAATACATTGCAGGTAATGGAAAAAAATTAAAGCTTTTGCAATAATTTATTGTTGTTATTTTTGATAAGAGCACGGGTACTTTAAGGTGACATGATATCAAAACACTTCAATTTTTTACACAACTTGAGACGAATCTCAACTTATTTCGTAATAAACCCTTAATTATTATGGACTTAAACCTATTAGACAAGAAAGTTTGACTAAAAATAGGATGTATAGAGTATAGTTGGATAGTGATAAATAAAAATTGGGAATAATTCATGATTTTTTTTATTCAAAAGTTCCCTTTAAATGATTTTAATAATAACAAACTTTACTTTTGTTTGGATAAAATTGTCTACTTTACAGTGAAACAATTGTTAATTAATTATATTATTTGCAAATACTCAGTTTACTGTCAATCCTATGATTTTATTGATATCTCCTAGAAATATTGATTTATTTTCTAAAAGTTATAATTTATTTTCTATTTCTTCATTTTCCAGAAATGACAACTATGTCCATCCGACAACAGTCATTGGAGCGAGTTACTACTTCGCTGTGCCGTTACACCATTCTTACCAAGATTTGGTATGGTGCTAATTATGGAGTGAGATCTTACATTTACCAGGGATCTAATGTCGCTGACATGGAACTAAGTAGTCCGCAATGTCTACTGCTGGCGCTACTTCATTGTTTGGTGATGGAAGATGTCATGTCTTGCTGCTTTATAGCCAATATCTGCCACAATCTATTGCAGCTGCGGTCTGATTATCTCAGGGTCTGGTTGACAGGTGACTTTGAGTTCCCTCGACAGGATATGGAGAAGGCGATGATTTTACTTGCTAAGCTCTTAGCGACAGGTGTATTTAAGCTGCCTTCTCATGTAATCAGAATAATGTCCTCCCTCGTGAATAAGTATAATATCCAGGATGCCCATCAAATATCAACATCTATGGTAAAATAATACTTTATATATTTTACATTCTCAATGCAATCATAACATTCATCAAAAATATAATTTTTGAAACACTGGGGCTCAAACATTTTACTTTATATTACTTGTGGCTATCCAATATACTATATCCATTACACAATTAGATGTTGATTCATAATGTATAATATAACGTCTTTCTTATATTACTTGTGGCTATCCAATATGCTATATCCATTACACAATTAGATGTTGGTTCATAATGTATAATATAACGCCTTTCTTATATTACTTCGCAGTTGCTCTGTATGGATGGCAGGTAGTTCAATGCCAGACAGAGTATGGAGAGTGTTTACTTTATTTAAAAAGTTATACAGTGACTTTTTAACATTTGGAAATCAATTGGATTTCAAAAATCCTCAGAAATTTGTGAATTAAAATACTACTCCCATACTTTGTATAAACAAATACGGTTTTATATTAAGCTATTATGAATTGAAATGAAACAGTAAAAAAAAAAATTAATTTCTTCACAATGACATTTTCATCTATTATTCTTCTCCATCAGTTCTTCTTTAGTTAGATGTTTGTATTTTATTATTTCATTGGTATCACCTTTCTCATGTTATATTATTGAATGTCTTCAGCTGGTTGGCAGTGGTAATGTTTCAAATAAGTTTTATTGGCAAATGAAGTAATAATTTAATGTGTAATTTAGTTTAATGTAAGTTTTTTTCTCCATGAGATAAGGATTGTGGTTTTCAGAAATTGAAAATTACAGTATTGAGAAACATTTTTTAATGTAGCCAGACATATTACTTTATTACTATCAATTCCTTCACTTCTATTATTATTTTACTGAACAAAAAAAAAGAAAAAAAACCTGTACCACTACAACCCATGAAGGGTCTTGGGTTCAGTATTATTTCGGGAAAGTACTGTTTCTAGGTCAACGGTTGTGCAAGGAGGTGATTTGACTGAGATCACGCTCAACCGCCAGGTTTTCTCTCTTAATTAATTATTTTAATTCCGGTATCCAGTTTATAGAGGCTGGGTATGCCCCAGGAGAGTCTCCCGACCCAGGGTCCCCCACAGACAAACATAAATAAATTTTCTGCCACAAGCTGGGGTTCAAAACCCGGGACCTTTAGCATTGGAAGCTCAGTCCCTACCACTGAACTACCCCACTCCCTATTTTACTATATAATCCTATATTATAGTTTTTATCTAATATGTATTTCTGGTGGTTGTTGTCTAAATGTAACTTTTTTTTTTTTAACATACTTGATTAAATTTGATGAACATCAAAAAAGATAGAAGATTTCAACACCAGCTTGTCTTGAAAAAATCTATAACAAATTTCTAAACTTAATAAACTAACATCTTGTCATGTAAACATTTATGTTAGAATAATAATGATGCACATGTTCCATACTTAATTTATTACTTAATTTATTCCGTACTTAAATTAAACCTAATTTATGTTCCAGGATGAGTGTGATAACAAAGCAAATCGTCTAGAAGAAGCAGTCCTCAATAATAATCCAGGAGATATTATTGCCCTAGCTAGCGAAGGTGGTGACATCAATGGGTCAACTCATTCCGGAGACAGCCTCATCCATCTGGCTGCGAGGCTTGGCAAGAGCTCTTCTATTGCTGCCCTTGGTTTCTTGAAGGCTGACCTAGAAGCAATGAACTCCAGTAATGCTACCCCATTAGAAGAGGCTATAAAAAATAATTGTGAATCTTCTGTCAAGGCTTTGTTGTCGTCTGGTGCAAATGTTGAGAGGTGTTTTATCCGAGGAGACACCTACATGCATATTGCTGCTGCTGGAGGCCACCATAGAGCTCTGGAGGTCATGCTGGAAGAGGCGATGGATGTGAACAAGAAGAATCACCTTGACGAAACTCCATTATGTCAAGCTGTCAGAGCAGGTAATGTCCGGGTTGTTGAAATATTGCTGGAGAAAGGAGCAGACACTGAAATTGTTTCAAAAGGTGGCAAGAGCCTTCTTGAGATGGCTGTGGAGTCACAGAATGTTGAAATTTTTAAAGCATTTATAAAAGCAGGCACAAACCTAAAGATTGATGATAGCAACACGATATTTCATTTAGTGGCTCGCTTTGGAAATGCCAAAATGTTAGATGTAATAAAAAAAGTAAGCCTCCCATCAAATGTTAAAGATCAATTTGGTTTCACGCCTTTACATGTTGCTTCTCATCCTTCTGTAATAAAAACTCTGATTGGAATGGGTATTAATGTGAACGATAGAGCAGAGAAGGGTGAAACAGCGCTGTATCTTGCATCAGCCAGAGGATCTCTTGAACTGGTAAGGACTTTATGCCAAGCAGGTGCTGCTGTCGACACACAAGATGACAGTGGGACATCTCCATTGATGATCTCGTTGAAAAATTCGAAAGAGGATATTGCAGCATTCTTATTGCATAATGGTGCCAATCCACAGATCAAGGACAAAGAAGGTAGGACTGCACTTCACTATGCCTCTGAAAAAGGCTGTGCTGGGTCAGTGACTGCCCTATTGATCGCTGGAGCTAGGGTGGATGAACAGGATAATAAAGGCAGCACTCCAGTTTTCATTGCTGCTGTAAATAATAAACCAGCTGTCCTGCAGCTACTGATTGAACATGGGGCAGATCTGGCTCTAAGGGACCATGACGGCAATGGATTATTACATTGTGTGGCCAACAGTGGACACCACCAGGTCATAAAAAAGCTACTAGATGCCGGTGCAACAGTGGATATGAAAGGAAAAGACAATTGGACTGCCTTACATTGTGCAGCAGGTAAAGGACACGTTGAAGTAGTAAAAGTGCTATTAGACTGCGGTGCTGACCCAGCAGCTAAGAATGAAGCTGACTGGACGCCACTAATGTTTGCATCTTTTGGTGGCTACCTGGCTGTGGCGCGGCTGCTTGTAAAGGGTGGCGCTGCGTTGAACGATAAGGCTGGTTTGTTCAGGCGGACTGCCTTATACTGGGCTAATGAGAACAAGCACACAGCTGTAGCAGACTTCCTCAAGTCCAAGGGTGGGGTAGTGTGATATCAACAGCAGTATGCTGCTCTTCTATAACAGTCTGAGCTGGCGAGTAGAGCTCAGCAAAGCTTCACTGTCAATTGTTAATGAATTCATTTTATTGTTTTTATAATATCAAGTCAATTTTTTATGTTTTAAACACACATAAGTATTTCTTAATATATATTGCAAACATATTTTTAAAAATAATAACTTAGATTATTTATTTGTTTATTATTGTATATTAAAGAAAATCAGTGTGATATATATTTTCTTAGGTGAAACGAAAAAAAAAAAAAAAAAAAAAAAAAAATAGACCTATATTCAAAGAAAGACATTATCAGTGGCATAAACTCAGAAGTACTGTCAACTATTAGAAAAAACTGAAGAGAAGAATGGTTGGGATGATTAATAAAAAAATTAGTAAAAAGAAATAATTATATTTATTTTTATAAAGGCAAAAATAAATATAATTATTTATTTTCACTAATTATTTTTTACTTATTACCCCAACCATTCTTCTCTTCGATTATTCACTACAGTGAATCATCAATCCACAATAATTTTAAAAAACAGCTATTTCCAAGGCATAAATCGGCTTGCTTCCTTTAAATGGATATAAATTCTTACTTTCTTTTCCTTTAATTTTTTTTATAAATTTAAAATACTAAAATTTATGTAATATGTTACTTCAATGTGTAAAATGGAAAAAAAAAATGTTATGTATTGACTCAGGTGAAATTTGATTAGTGAAAGTAAAAGTTATTTTAATTTAAATAAACAAAAAAGATTATTTAAATAAATGTATAGACTGATTTATTTTTATATTATACTCGAAACTTACAAAATTTAACCATGCAAATAAAAATTCAAAATAATTTAATAACACACTGTCAGTCTTATAAACTTTATAGGAGACAAATCCCAACTTCTCAGCAGAACCCATCTCCCTCTCCCCCCCACCAACTCCTTCTCCCAAAAAAGTGAAATATTCATCATATTAAGATTTTTTTAAATTAATAAGTACTAGCATTATTAGATTGACAAATGAGCCTTTCAGTTAACAGAATGGCTAACTTCAATTTCAACATTTTATTTATTAATTTTAGTGATATTTGTAATGGGGAAATTTATACTTTTATTCACAGCTCTATATTTCAACTCTGAAATCAACTTACTCACTGCCTGTACAGATAAATTTTCTAACTAGAATTATCACTAAAATGGCTACTCAAAAATGTTGAAATTGGAGTTTCAATCCTGTCAGCTGGAGAGGTTCAATTAATTGTTTGTAAAATTTATGCAAAAATAAAATCTCACCGCCCCCTCTCGCACAAACAAAAAAAAATCTGGTGCGCGCAACCCACAACTTTCACTTACCGATCTACTTTGAATAGAAATTATTTTCTGGCAATGCTGGGCTATTATAAAATGTTTTGAAGTGCATTTTAAACGGAGCTAAAGCTTAAAGCTTACATATAAAAAGTCATTAAGACCATTATAATTACAAAATGTCTATTTAATATATCAACAGTAGGCAATAAAAATTTAGTCACTCCATCTGGTTTTTTAAACCACACAACTTGCTTTTATAAACTTCAGAATGACTAACTCCAATTTAAACATATTTCAGTGATGTCATTTTAGTGATATTTTTAGTTGAAAAAGTTATCTATGCAGACAATGAGTAAGTTGATTCCAGAGGTGGTGATTGCAGTGTTGAAATATATAACGGTGAATAAAGATATAAATTTAGGTACTTATTTCTTATCAAAGATGTTCTTAGGAAAGACACTTTATTAAATATCTCTAGAAAAAAGGTTTTTTTAGTCTCAACAATTAAAAAAATATATTTTAAATTTATCCAAATTTTTGCCTCTTCTGGGAAAAAAACTAGAGACCATATCTTTCCTCCTAATTGTCCGATTTTAACGATTTTTTTTTTTCAGGAAATTCTATAAACTTTTAAACAACCATATACAATATCCCGTAATACAACATAAAAAAGTGTATACTTTTTGAGTTATTCGGAATTTAATTTTACCATCCCTTGTAACTTTTTTTCCAGCTTCTTTTCGTTGAAGTTTGTTATATCGATAAATTTAAAGGGTATCGAGAAAATGACTTTAGGGAAGTTTCATTGAAATCGGTATATTCGTTTAGGTCCTTCAGTCGACAGCAACGCAGGTTTTTCTGCATTTTTTTTTTCTCCTTTATTAACTTAGCGAATTCTTTCAAAAGTTATATGTAGCATTTTTTGTTAACTCTGAATAATGCGAAATGGTTAACTTTTTAAAATAAACCATAATTAAGGTACTTTAGAGGAAGACATATATGAATATATTGGGCATTTAGGCCCTGTAAAGTGACATAAACGGGGATAAGACCTAATATTAAATATCACTTAATTATACAATGATACACCGAGTTTGACCAAAATCGTTAGAGCCGTTTTTGAGGAAATTGTAAAAATGTGTTTCAGCGTTCATATAAAGTGGCACTTCCGGTTAGCCGATTTTAACGAAAAAGTTGCTGTCACATCCGGCCCATATACAAACTTTAAATACTTAATACCAGTTTCGTACTACTTGTCGTTTATGAGGTTGACTGTTAATACACACGCACACACACAGACCATTTTGCAACACTTGGTTATTTGAAATCAGGGGATCTCAAAACATGTATTTCCGTTGAAAACTGGGATTCGAAAATTTTCACGATCGCAATACTTACCCTTACTATATATTACATATATACGTAAGTGAAAGTAAAAATTTGTTCTTTATTAACAAAGGCATTATGCAAAAAGTGAGAGAAAAAATTGTAATCTAAAATTTCTGCCCCCTTTTTTTTTTTTTCCATTTTTGACATGGCGAAACTGATTTGGTTCGGTGGTGGCTGCCAGGCCAGCCTGTATTTAGTGCCTCAGAGGGTCGCCTGCCCTAGCTCCTACAGCTCGGATTGTTTTTGTCCAAAGTTTCTAAGGCTCAGATTCATGCAATTTAGATAGGGATCATGTATATAAACCTTTTTTAATTTATTTATTAAATCCATTTTCTTTTGTAAATCTATTAATTTCACTTATAACCTATATCGGACCATTACCACAACCGGGAGTACCCATCCCCCCAAAGTCGATGGCGTAATTTCCCCTTTCAAAAAAACGTGTTGCTCTCTTTTTAAAATCGTTGCAAACGAAAGTTAAATTATCAAAATTGTAGTTTAGTTTTCATTTGTTCCTTCGTTGAAAGATCTCTTCAATTGACACCTCACAAAAATATGTGCCCTTTCCTCAAAAATTTTAGGCCCTTCTGGGCAATTCTTTTCATAAACTGTGTTAAATGACTAAGGAGAAATGTTAAGATTTATTCTAATGGGAATACTTCAAATATTGTTAATTATGGGCATGATTTCGGGCTTCTTATTTAAATGCAACATCTTACTTATTTCGTTTAAGCTGTTATAACTTCATGTCGAGAGAAGGTTCAAAAATACCATACTCTTTTTTTTACGTCAACTAACACTGACAAATGATCTGCTTTTCGATGCTTACTTCCATTAAAAATCTTGATTTTCCAGTTCTACTTTCAAGTCAGAGCTGTTTTTTAAACACATGGCGGTTTCAATCCCAACACTAGCTCTGTGATTCCCCGAACAGTGACCTTGTAGACTAGAGAGCTCGAGGAGTGCCCACACTTCAGCTGTTAACAGGTCACTCTTTATTGAACCCTATTACGATTGCAATTTATTATTTTTAATTTATATATCATTCAGGACTTTCTTCACCTCGCTGGAAGGAGGTAAGTCGATTTTTCCATTATTGGAGCTACCTTCCGTCATATTTCTAACCACTAGCGGATCTACGGGGAAGGGGGGGGGAGCTTTCGGGCTGAAGCCTCCCCACAAAATGGTAAAATATAACCATTTTGTATGGAAAAAAATATTAAAAACTATCTCTTAAATTATTATTGTTTGTGTGATTACATTTAATAGGACTTCAAGAATAACTAAATTAAATTCTGGATCCACTAGTGCTAGCGGATCCAGGATTCAATTTTGGGGGGCTTCAGCCCGAAAGCTTTTTTTTACCTAAAAATGGCGATAGTTAATATGGAAAAAAAGAAAGAAACCAGCTATCTATATGAAATGGTGTTTAAGTGATTCCTTAAGTCATTTTAAATGTAATTACACCAACAATAATATTTTAAGAGATAATTTTTTAATATATTTTTCCATAAAACATAGTTATATTTTACCATTTTGGGGGGGTCTTCAGTCCGAAAGCCTCCCCCCCCCCCCCGTAGATCCGCCGGTGTTTCTAACCATTAAGCCTCCGCTACTTTGTCCTAAGGCATAGGGGAATCTAGAAGGGGGAGGGGCTTTCCCCTGAAGCCTACTCCCAAAAATGATAAAATTTAACCATATCTTATAAAAAAAAAAATCTTTCAAAGTATTATTCGTGTAATTACATTTAATAATACTAAATAAGAATAAGAATAACTTAAACATCATTTCATATAGGTAGTTTCTGTCTTTTGTAATTGTCGTTATATTTAAAATAAAAAATTCTGAAGCCCCCCAAAATTAAATTCTGGACCCCTTACTGTCTTAAGGTGCTATTTCGCTTTCACTGCCGACTGTGCTGACTGCTAGCAGCTAAGCACTGCTTTAGTTTAGTGGAATAGATAAGGTGCTTTATTGAATCCATGGCAGCGAAATAGGCTCCTTTCTATTTCTAGTACCTTTACCTTTAATTTTTATGCTGGGGATGAACAGATTGAGGCTTACTACATTTTCTCTACAAAGATTTTATGTATCTTTCAGTTTCTATGATTTCCTCCAGTGACTCAGACACAGTGTGACGTAGTTTAGGAATATTGGAAAAAGTTTGATATTTTCATTAATAAATACATCGATACTTTTGTTCAATAATTTTATTTTGAGATAGGTACTTAATAATGTTAAAATTTGACTATCGTATAAAGTTCTGGATTTTTGCCTCTCCCGCCTCCCAATAAAATAATTAAAATACATCTAATTGAGAATGTCTACAAGAAAAGTAAACTCATTGGTGAGATCAGTTCCTAAGAAATATTAGTTTAATATATAATGTCTCTCAACTATGCATTATGGGCACAAGATAAGGTTGGAAGTAGCGTCCAACAGATAAAATTTTATGAATCAGGGAAAAGAAATGATAATTTAAACACTGAATCAATGTTTGCTGATGTTTACTGAGTGTTTGTATTAAGATTCTAACATGTGACCTTCATAATATTTTATAATTTCCAGCAGACCTCTGCATTATACTCCACGTTCCATCATATCCTTATATTTACTCAATTGAAACAATATTTATTTATGTTAATTGATTATTCATCACTCACAATAACTGAAGTTTGATTCAGTACTTACATTACAGTTAGGAAGTACACTCATAGTAATATTAATACTAGAAGTGAGAAATATTTTATTAAAGCAGTGCTACCCTACTATATAGGGTTGCTCGATACACAGCTTTTTACTTACTCATCAATCTTTATATTTTGGACATAGTACGTAATTATACTTAATCATATATTTATATATATACAAATTCTTTTTCATATTACACAGCATAAACAATATCCATGCTATAATATACTAATACACACAATTACAATTTTACAATATATACATATTTTGGTAAAACTGATATAAGACAATTTCTGAAATTTATAGGGAAAAAAAAATGGTATTCAAATGCCAAAGTTTTAAAACCAGAAAATTAGAATGCACACACAGCAAGTAACATAGTCCTATGAACTTAGACAGAATGATATGGTTAATTAAATCATTTAAAATTGAATAAATAAATAAATAACGATAATGAACCTCTAATCACCATATATGTGATGGTGAATGATCCCACGGGAGTCCAGAATAATACCCTCGGCCAACACTGCGAGCTCCCCGACATCAACACCAAGTTCCTCGAAGAAGCTCCCTGTTCTTTTAGGAATCGTTGCGCGAGACCCAAACTAGAGGCCTCTCACTGTGAACTCTCTCTCTCTTCGAAGGTCTCGCAGAATTTCTCTATTAGGAAAGGGATGCATTAATCAGAAATTTCCTTCTTTTTTCTTTCTACTTATGAGGTCATTGCTCTCATAGCAAACAGTTGGATCCAAGACCAGTGCTGCCTTTCCGGTCCTGGAGAATGCAACTATATCTGCATATCTTGTTGATCCATCACTATCAATACAATAGACCTCGTCGAAGCATGTGAATTCCCTTTCCCTATGGAGCCTCATCAATTCGAATTTGACCCTATGGTGCCGGTGTGTTATGAGGAGGGAGTTGTTGGGGCATTTTCCAAGCACATGGGCTGGTGTTTCAGACTCTCTGCCTCATTTGCGATAGAGGGACCCAACTTCCTTCGAGGAATATTAATAATTTCTTAATAAAGAGAAGATTGAAAAGACAGATATTTGGTGACAGCTTAATAATTGATAACACCTTAAAACTGTTAGAATGGATATGTAAACATGTCAGTTTTTTTTTTTTTTTTTTTATCCTCCCCTTCCTTGCCTTTTAGACTATATGGAGTTTTCCAGGCTAGGAGTCAAGGGCAAGGATTAATGTCAGAGTTAAAAGCCCCCTTTTTCCTCCGCTACTGTGACACAAACTCTTTTATTAAATTATTTTCTATAAGGTTGTCAAGAAATGGAATTTAAAAAAGTCATTGCGACCAGAAACCAGGATTCTAAATCATCGCTATTGGAACAAATTTTGAATTCATTGTTGAAGCAGTCAAATAGGCAGCCATAGTTCTTTACCATGTTGTTTTTTACAGCAATTTTTCTGATCTGCAAATGTTTTTTGTAATTTTATTATTCCTGTGCTTGTTTTCAAGAATTTTTAAATTCAGGAAGTTTTCACCACTTCAACTATTAAATTCATTTTCTACAGTGGCTCATGTTTGCATTATTTACTTAGGTAATTTGACAATTTTTAAAATAAAACATTATTCAATGTCTCATCCATCCTAAAAAATCCACAATTCTAAATGTCCTTACATGTTGTTCTCATTATCAGTGATTTTTATTCTAAGATTGTGTAATATTTTTCACCAGGATTAATAGCAACTATTTCTCTTTGAAAGTGAAGTTTTTGGCTGTCTTGAGCAGTTCTATGTTTAACAATTTGAACAACTAATCTGAAGATCAAATAAATTGGGAACAACAGGTGTGAAGTTTTATTATTATTATTATCACGGCACTACAACTCAGTGACGAGTCTTGGCCTCCTCCAGTCATCTCTGTTCAGTGCGGCCATCATCCAGCTCCTGACTCCGAGGAAATCTCTTGAATGTCTTGCCACACCGTCTGACCATCTTAGTTTTGGTCTCCTTCTTCTTGTGCCGTAGAGAGGTTCTGTCAAGATCATCCTAGGGATTGCTTCATTCTCCATCCTTGCTACATGGGCAGGCTATTTCAATCTTCCAAGCTTCATCCTCAGAACGACACTTTGATCATTAAAATTTGAGCATTTGACCATCTTCTCAAATATCCATCAATCTGTACTTCTCTAGATATTCTTCGAGAGATTTTTCTCTCAAAGATTAGGAAGTCTTGCTCAATTTTTTTAATCGTCGTCCATGTTTCTGAAGCATAGAGTAGGACTGGGTGGATTAGTGTTTTATAGAGATGTAGCTTGTTATGCCAGGATAGAAGGCGAGAGGTGAATTCTTTGCGAAAGGCAAAGTAACACTTGTTAGCTATAAATATTCTTTTCTTGACCTCGACCTTGGGTACATTGTCTTGTGTTACTAGTGACCCCAAATACTTAAACTGCACTACTTTGTCAAAGTTAAAGGAGCCAATATTGAGGGTCTCGCCTGGTCGAGGGACTTCTTCTGTGGCCATATATTTAGTTTTGCCTTCATTCGCTTCTAACCCAAGTTCTCTGGCGGCCTCCAACAAAGCTAAAAATCGCTCTCTAACAGATTAAAACCACCGCCCCATGATATCAACATCACCTGCGTAGGCTAACAGCTGAACCATCCAGTTGTAAACTGTCCCATAAGTTTGCAGACCAGAATACCTGACTGCCTTCTCAAGTGCCAAGTTAAACAGAAGGCTGGGAAGTTAATAATGTTTTATTTCAATGCTCTCAACTGACCCTTAAACTAAAAACTGATTGTTAGTCAACAATTATCATATAACACATTGATATGATTTCAGTTGAAATTTGAACCAAATTCGATTGAAGGTTTGAATTCCAATTATAAAATAGGAACAAAAATTGTTAAGAAGCAATTAATGTAGGAGTTAGATATTTCATAATTGCGAAAAAGTGATTTTTAGCCTAATAGTTTTTTCCTCATTTGTTTATATTCGCAGATAAAATTCTAGAAATTTCAAGTTTAAGAATACTTCAATGCCAGCCTCTAATCAAAATATGTTATTACCTGAAATTAAAAAAAAATAAAATCACTGCTATTAATTTTTTAAAATTAATTTATCAGATTATCTTGAACTAAAAAAAAAAAAACTTTGCTTTCCTACACTCTATAATTGTTATTTTTTGATAGGTTTAATAATTTTTATATTAATCTATCTATAACTTTAATATATTTGATTTCTGAGTTTCGTGTAAGTTGTTAAATGCACTACAGATAAATTAAAAGAGAAAACAAAGTACTATTTAAATTTGTTCATTTATTTTTTAATTATTATCATAATTACTAACTTGATTTATTTTTAATAATTATTATTTTTTAGAATACATTTTAATTTTATGTTTTTAACCTAGAATACTTTATTTTCAACCTGATAGGAACTTTTTTGTTCAGTTTATTTACAATTGTGTATAAAATTTCCTTTAAAGATCTGTAGTCTACGTTAATGTTTTCCAAAAACTCTGTTTTATCCCTCCCCCTCCACCATTCTTTCCCTTATTTTAGTCAGTAGCATATTATTTTGTAAAAGAAGAGAAAAAAAATTTGCGTTGATGTCAAATATGACAGAAACATTTTTTATTCCTAGAAATAACTTTTCTTTTTTTTCAGGGCCACAGTGAATATCATAATTATTTTTAAATAATTAATAATTATGACTACACACAAAGTAGACTGGCTAAACCATACAGACATCCTTGACTGGAAAGAGGTGGCTGAGGAAAAACAAAAATTTTACTGCACATATCTTGGTAAATCTCTCTGGGAAGTATATAATACTGCCGAATTACGCTACTTGAAACTTAAAATTGCTTATTCATTATTTGGCCCACCTCTGAATTTACTAGAAGAAGATATTGAAATAATTTACGAAGATCCAACATATAAAAATAAAATTAACAATATTATGTCTGAAATAAAAAAACACGGAAATAGTAATGTCTTGTACGTCAGTTTCATTTACTTGATCGCAATAATAGAGAATAAATATAGCGAAATACCAGTCATAAGAGTTCATAAGAAATTAGATGGAAAACAATTTTCTATCTTCATAGATACATTAGGCTTTAGTTATGAAAATTGGGAATTATTCTTAAATACCAAATTCATGCCACAATGTATCTATTGCTATCCGGTGAACGGCTTTTACACTTGGAATGAACTGGGACAAGTGGAGCTCGGCTATGGTTATTCTAACAATTCCAAAACGAGCAGTGAGACATCTGCCAATGACAGTAGTCGTCACAAAGAATTTCATTTTGACAGCTACAACATCAGTATGATGTCTTTTTTACGCTATAAACTTGCTTCCCTTACTGGAATAGGTTTAATCGAGCCTGACTTCAAAACCGTTTCACCTAAGACAACGTCACAACCTGTGTTCGAAGCCGAGTCAGTAGTGAGAGGAGTCGCTGGGAGGGCTAAGAGCTGTTGGATCAAGGTCGCGTCGGTCGAGAACTGCTGCTCAGTGTACGCGATCCACTCGACCCGCTCGGTCGCGGCCAGTCTCAGTGAGTTCGAGCGAATCGCTCCTCTTCTCGCAGAGACCCTCGAGAAGGGGATGGTACAACCCAACTGGCTCGCAGTCCTAAACTTGATGCCTGAAATACTCAGACATTCAGAGAAAATAACTTACACACATATTTCCCAATTATTTGTGTCTATTTTGTTTTATTGCCACACTGTTATTTCTTATGACACTTGTAGGCAAATTTTACAAGAGACACTCGATCATATAACTAATTACACCGTAATAAGTTTCAGCTACAGACCGATATATTCCCTGGAAGAGGTGAAGGACAAAATAGTAAAACAAAGTATCCTGCAAATCAAAAGAATCGACAACAAAGCTCATCTATGTGACGAAATATTAAGCAGAAATGAATCAACAGACATAGAAACTTCAATACAGGATTATGAATTATTACAGTCACTTAAAAAAACAGCATGTTTTGTGAATGGATGTTCAACATTAGTTTTTCTTGAGTATGTTGAAGATATTTTACAAGGATTATTACAAACAGTTCGTGAAAGAAAGAATATGATCAATACTCAACAATGTTGTGTTAATTCTACTAAAATGGATGCCAATAGTTGAATATTTGCTCTATTTGAACAGAAGTGTAAGGTAAAATATGTTAAAAATTTAAGTGGGCAAAACAGCATATGTGTACTTAATTTTGAAATGTCTAGGCCAAATATAATTTTAGATGCAATTTAGGAAACTGTTATGATATCAGATTCTAATGTTTGGGTTGTATTTATTTAATCAAAGTATATTTGGGGCTAGAATGACAGCGATGTAGATAAAATTTAATTCATCTGGAAATCACTTTTTTTTTAATTTTTATTTTAATTTTTTTTTTTTATTGATAAATATTACAATCTGTCTCAATAAAGGCCATTTTTAATAGAGTTCTGAGAGCACTTTCACACCATTTTTTTTTTTAATTAAAAAAAAAAAAAAATTATTGGAAAAATTCGTTTTTTCAAAATAAATCAGAATTTATTTACACCACTGTAATTTTAACCCCTCATATAAAATTATTAATGTTTGTTAATAACAATAAAGTTTTCATATAAAAATCTTTGTTTTTCATTGCGCAAGGACATCCAAAAAAAACATGCAGGGCTATACTTGTTAAAATGTTTTCACAAGGTACAATTCAGATATCTTAAAATAAGGCAGTGACATTTTTATGGAATTGGTCAGATACTTTATAACTGTTACATTTTAGTCTACCTGATACAAATGAATTGTAGTGAAAAGCATATTATTATATTAAAACTATCCTCTGTATTAAGTGGTCACAACATTCACCATCTTAAAGAGGAAGAGGATAACTGTACGGTTGCTATAGTAACATTAGTTCTTTTCACACATAGTAGTAATAAAATGTTCTTCAGAGCCATGAGATGCACAAGACGGTCCTTGGATTGCTCCAACGCTTTGCCGGGGCTTCTTCGCCTACAGCAAGTGACATTGAAAGGCCAGACGTAACCAGATCTGCAGTTATACTGTTCCTCTATCAAAAATAAAGAGTTGTAACAGAAAATATGGTGTTGGGTAAGGGGAATGCTCAAATGGCTGAACAACTAAAAAGTTGTTAGGAGAAACAATTAAGTAGACATATCATCAACATATATTAAGTAGGTATATCATCAACATGTATTAAGTAGATATAGCATCAACATTTGTTAAGTAGATATATCAGCGACGTAAAATTAGAACCGACCAGGTCAAATTTTATTATTTCGATATTTAATCTAATATATTAATAAATTATTGTTAATATCATATATTCACAATATGGTTGCTTTAATTTTATTATTTTTGCTATTAATTGTTATGGAAATTAATATAAAACATAAAAATTTTGGTATTTTTTTAATAAGAAATATGCACTTACCTGTGAAAAATATTGGACTTGAAGAGTTTAGGATGTATTGAAAGAATGCTGATATCTCAATTATAACTAGAAATAAGAGACAACGTTGAAGGCCTGAACCTTAGGTCGAAACGTTGGCATAAATAAATATAATTTATTTATTTTTACTTTTGACTGCTCATAGTTTTTTAAATGGATTTTTGAAGGAAGTTAGTCGACTATTCTACATAGCATGGGTGATACATAGGCAGGACACAGTCAATTTAAAAGTTTTTTATTGGTGCCAACATTTCAACCCAACCATCTGGGCCATCCTCAGGGCATGTTTTGAGCACTGATAATGACTCACATGCTAGAGTTGAAACGTCGGCACCAATAAAAACCTTTAAAATGACAGCATCCTGACTATTTATCGCCCATGAAATGCTTTTAAATAATGTTTTCAGTTAATCTTAATAATAAACTATTGAAAAGATATATATCATAATTGTTGAAGGAATTATGATACTTTAAAACGAAAGAGGGAGATACTTATAGCTCTTGTGAGATAGTAATAGGCATTAAAAGTTAATAAAACATTCTAAATACTGATAACAGATCTAAAATTAACAATAGATTTTCTGTGCCATAGCAAAATTCTCAAATTTAATAATTAAGATCTCATTAATCTCCAAAATGACATATTTATAAAAATCACTAAAGTGATGTAATTATTAGTTTTATATATATGTGGGGGGTGGGATGGCCAAGCAGGCTAGCGTGTTTGCACAGCAGCGCGTGTTACCCAGCTACCTGATAACCGAAGTTATAAAAAATAAATTAATTGTGGAAAACCCAGCATAGCCTAAAAGACGAGGAAGGGGAGAAAAAAAAGTTTTATATATATATGTACTTTAAGCAGTATATGCCTAAGTATTAGTCATTTTTATTTCCTGCATTTTATGTAGTAAGTACTCCAGTAATTTATTTATTGTTTAGTGAATAATATTCTATTTATCAGCTATACACATTTCTTTAACCTCCATTTGTAAACTACACTCACCAAACCTATATTGACTAATGAAAGATTTACTGAAAACTTTAAATGATAACAAATATCTACTATTGTACTTAGGTATCATTTGGTAAACATTGTAAGATGACCTTAATACAAACAGAAAAGTCAAATAGTGTGATTTATCAAGAGTTAAACAAATTTAACAGTGGGAGTAAATATTGAATAAGTATGACTAAGTACAACAGAATTCCCATTAACCAGCCTAGTACCAAAAAAATAAAGATATTGAAAAGGAAACATTTAAAGAAGAAAAAAAATGGACAAATTTTGCAATCAAACATTCTTTAAATGTTGACATGTAAAAGCAAAATCAATTCATATATCACAATTTTAATTTAACTTACATAAATAAATTCATCTTAAAACCTAACAAAGATTATAAAATTCCTTTTAATCATATTTCACATACTCAACATTATATGAATCAGCATTATTGGAAAATGTTAAATTAGTTTTATATCTGTTGGCACCATCCCTCGCAAGTTTATCAGCCATTTCATTTCCATGAATACCCTTATGACCTGCGACGTAAACCCATTCTACAACTTCTATACTTTGAAGAGCATTATCCAATTTGATTAGTTCTTCTTTGTTTTTCACAGGACCTCCTGAAGAAAGTTGCCAATTATTTTTCTTCCACTTGTGAATCCATTGGGTAATACAGTTTATAACAAATTTTGAATCTGTGTTGATTCTTAATTTTTGAACGCCAGCCAAACTAGCTTGCGTGATTGCTACTCGGGCTGCTTGTATTTCAGCATTGTTGTTAGTTGCTGGACCTTGAACTGGAGCTGAAATGTTCAGAGGATGATTATCATTAAACCAGATGCCTATACCGGCTTTGGCGCCCATTTTACCATTCTTACTACATGCACCATCTGTATAAACAACCACAAAACCATCATCATTAGTAACAACCCCTTTTGGTTCACAATCAACCTTAACCTTCTTAGCAGGAGGTTCATTTGAGGTATCCAGAATTTTGACTTCAGATGAATTCACGCGAGAAATAAGATTTTCCAATTTTGTGTTAGTTTCAGTAATAAATTTGTTGAGTTTCTCTTCAATGTTATGTATCCTGGTCATTAATGTAAAGAGATCATCTTTAGGAGATATTTTATCTAGTTTAATCAATTCAGGTTTGTTCACATTTTCTTTTGAAACTTGCGACATAGGATCAATTGTAGGAATGCTATTACTATTATAACCACATTTAGAATGTTCTTTAATAAATGCTTCAGCATCTTCAAAACGCTCAAATTTTTTGAACTTTGCCTTTGGATAATTAATAACTTGTAACTTACATTCATCATAAGTATCAAAAATACCTACTTTTCGGCCTACAGCAACAGCATACTTCGGCATTCTAGATTCTTTCAGTATAAACCTAATATAGCAGAAAGCAATGCTTCTTAAAGGTAAAGTTAAAAAGATCATAAATTGCCAAAAAAAAATTAAAATAAGATTGAAGCTCTTTAATTAATCACAAATTCATCCTAATTAACTAACTCCATCCTGTCGAAAACTAAAATAAAAGTTTATAACCTTACAATAACAAGTAAATAACTTTCCATGACAAAGAGGTGGGATACCAAGTAAGGCCAAAGAGAAACATGGTACTAATGGAAGAGGAAAACATCTCTAGCATAAATTCAGGATCTTTTAGGCGTCAAATTAATTTGGTACAATATATCGTTGGTTTATTTCAAAAGTCATTAATTGCATTTTTAATATAGGTTAACTTTCAAACATGTTTTTGTGGATTTTGATCCTAGTTATATCTAAAATAACACCACAAGTGCATGATAATGACACACATCCTTTCGTTTATTACATATAGTTACGCTAAGAACACAATTTTCTGATTTTACAATGGAAACGTTCTTCATTATTTGAGGTTATGAAATGATATTTGCTATAAACCAACGATATGTACATTATTTGTATATTTTTAATTTTAAAAAGTTTCAGCTATGTATAGCAAGTCATTTTTCACATAAAATGGTGTCTCCATTATTTTTTTATCTACTTTCAACAGAAAAGATTGAATATTCTGGATTTTTAGGCAGTCTCACTATCCTACGTGTCTAAAAAAATTATAAATTATAGGTGGAAAATTTGTTAGTTCAAAACAATTTGGAGCATTTGTCTAGTAACCTGTATAGTAGTTCAAACCATTTGTTGTTTTCTTTTCAGCCCGTTGAGGGTTGAGTGGAAATATGATTGGGAATTAGTATTATGACAAGGAATACACTTATTTCATTCATTTTAGCTTCCGACTGGTAGCCCAATAAAAAACATCGTCAAGCTGGTTCTTTATTGTAAAATAAATAAAGGGTTTTCACATGTGAGGAAAACAGTATCATCAGAAAATTTAGTCAGTAAATTTTAATCATGTCAGGTATGTTCGCGGTGAAAATATTGAAAAATAATGGTCTCAGCATACTTCTCTATGGAACTCCTGCTATCATCTTTTAAACAAGATAATTCGTTTCCTGTTTTTATAACTCCAGGTGGAGGAGGGGGATCATTGAAAATCTAGAAAACCACATTGCGAAATATACATGTGTTCATTGCCATGCCTGCCTAGTGTCGGTTGCCTCTAGTGAAATGCAGGGCTCACATATAATGTGATATAATGTACAGTAGAGGGGCAAAAATCGATCCCTGTCGGGCAGAGAAAAATCTGTTTGAAAGGAAGGAGTGAAGAATGAGAAAATAGGTAGATGGAAGAAATGATTTAAGTTTGTAGAGCAGTCCATCCTGCCAGATTGTGGAATGCTTGAGTGATATTCAGAAATACGCCAGTAGCGTATAATCTACCTTCTAGTGCATTTGAAATGTAGTCCGTGAGTAATGTTTATTTTTTTTAGCACAATAGTTTTCTTTTCTCTCAAACCAAAGAAAATCTCTTCAGAGATTGCTAAAATAATAAAATCAAAGGAATGAAAGTTTCAGAAATAGGCGACAACTCACTTTTTTTCTCATTTAAAAAAATTCTCTATCTGAAAGATGACAATGTAATCCAGGATATGAGGAGAAGCAGGTTTCTTATTTCAACTGCAGTGCAAGGTGAGTAACACAAGGCTATTGGATTGGAGTCCTGAGAATGGAGCAGAACCCGGTCTAATCTTGACAGCAACCTAAGATACCTAAGGAGGACTGTGCATCAATGAGAACATTTTTCTTCTGCACCTATTTTCCAGAAAAAAAAAAAATTTAATGCTTATTCTTAAAGTACAACTTCACCTTACATTTTTCGGACTCACTGGTAAAAATAAAAAATCGTATTTAATTTCGCTAACAATAAATAAGTAAAAACTACCATAACCTCTTCTAGGCACCAATGCATTGCATAGGTGTCATTTAGGTCACTGACTCTTGACTTGAAATAAAGTGGTGGAAAAATATTTTCATTTAAAGAAAAGGCAAGGGTTCAGATAGAGATTGCTTGAGTTAACTAACAGAGTTAGTTAATATTGTAAGTGTGGGTCATATTGTGATAACAAATATTTAAATTGAAAATGTTTGTTAAATACTTACCTGAATACTTAGGTATTTTATGTGTAGACAACATTAATATCTGTAATCAAAATGCACAGGAGAGGGGGAGTAGTGAGAATGTATTAGGCTATGGGAGGGGAGGAGCAGCTTCCCAAAATATTTACGACACTGCACTGGAATGAATGAATACATTCAGCTAAATTTAAAAATAAATTAGAACTGAGCTGATTGAGAAAATAATGTAAAGTATATTTACAAATCTCTCCAAACCTGGTTGAAAATATGAGGAGTTAATCAGAGGTGCAGTCAATATAAATACTATATAATATAATAGTGTGTTGTAGATGTTCCTTCATCATGGCTAAACAAGAAAAAAAACTACGAATGTTAGTTGATACCACTTTGCATTTGTATCAATTAATATTTATAGTTTGTATCATTTGTAGCCCTGATGAAGACCTACAATGTAGGTTGGAACATCCGCAAATCAATCCAATAAAATACTATTTATATTGACTGCACTCTCGGCGAAATCCCCAAATTATAATCACAGTCAATCATCTCCACCATGGGTGCCATCGCCCTCTCAAGTTCGATTGCGCAAAAACCTAACCTCTCCTTCCCCCAACATATTTTATTGTTCACCTTTTTTAAAAACAGAGGAAGGGAAAGTAGAATTTAAAAATCGTAGATGATACACAATTACACTTGCTGCGGTCTGTTCCATGTTTTTTGAAACTTTTCATTCATAGCCCTCTTGAAATGTGTCCTCTCAAAACATGCCACTTAAAAAGTTTGATAGTGCAACTTGTGCCATCAAATCCACCTCTAGGCAGCCGTGATCTTCACGCCACTGGTTGAAAATACTTTTAATTTTTTCTACTGGTCAGATCAATTAAATCAATCGCTAAAAAGCTTCATGGTTCAAAAAATCATTTTACAAAAAAATGTGTATTAATTGATGCGATAGTTTTTGTGGTAAGAAATAAAAAACGAGATATCTTTATCATTTTATAAAATATTGTCCTTTCACTGCAAAGGACAATAATTATGTAACATTTCATGCAATTAAATTACTAAGTACTTTGACAAATTTTTCCTCTGAAAAATCAGAACATTGTTCACATACGATATCTCTCTTATTTGATATATAAAAGGATTTGCTCATTTTATTATATTTTCTGTGTTTTAGAATCAATAAACAGGTCGAAACACAAAAATGTACTTAAAATTTAGCTCCATCAAAACATTTATGTAGTAAATGTTTGCAATAAAATAGGTATAATGAGAAAAGAAAATGTTAATTTCAAGTTAGTGTTGCATGAGTTAGCCGTTGGCCTGGTAGCTAATTGTGGTTAAGCTATAGTAAGACATTTTAATGGCACTCAATTATATTATAAGAGCAATATATTTAAATGGTTTGGACAAGGTAGAGGTGAGATATAATTTAAGAAATTGGTCGGGCAGTATAATAAACACAGAAAAACACTTAATAAATGAAAAATTTAATATTTTGGTTCAAGCTTAAAGCCTTCATGAAGGCTTGTATCTTAGGTCAAAATGTTGGCAATAAACTTGATTTATAACTATGTTGTTCTTCATTTACTGCACCCTATGACTAAAATCTTCCAAAAAAAATTTTTAAATGTAACCTTTCTTATATTAAGTTTGATAAATCTCATATCTCGATAATAATTAAAATATTTCTATTTTCATTACTAAAATAGCCACATAATTAAAAAATAATTCATACGTAGGAAATTTTATAATATAATAGACAAAATGAAAAAATAAAATAAAAATATAATTATTTACTATTTACAAATTAATACGATATGACTTAGAGTCAACACTCAAACACAACTACATTCCTTTTTCTAAAATAAACTGTTGAGCATAGTGCAAATAGTCACCACGAAGAACTATTCGGCATCCGACTTCATCTACTTTTATCCCAACATCGTGTTTTACTTGATCTTCGATGTACTTTTTCAAATCAGTGCTAAAGAGCCATATATCACCCAATATATGACGGATAGTTGTCCTTTTTTTGATACCTCTCTGTCCTATGGTTAGATAAACTGGTACCATATGGTTCCTAGATCGCCTAACGTAATAAGGGCCACTCACTGCATCAACTAGAAAACAGAGTGTTTATGAAACAATACTTGCTTAACCACCATATTTATGATTTAGATTAAGAAAATTATTTATGGCAAAATACTTATAGATTCACCAATTTCACAATGTGAGATTAATAAAATATATAATTAATTATTAAATTAATTGAAGAGGAGACTAAAGTTAGGCTGAAGGCGGAAAATGCTTGTTATTTTTCTGTGACAAAACTGCTTAGCTCATGCCTCCTTTCCGGAACTTAATGATTAGAATCTAGAAAATCATTATCCTACTTACAGTTCTTATCGATGCAAAACATGGCCGCTTACATTAAGGGATGAGCAACGTCTTAAGGTTTTAAAAAATAAAGTATTGCATAGAATATTTGGACCGAAGAAGGGTGAGTTAACCAGAGATTTCAGAAGGTAACACAACACCGAATTACGTGGACTATATCCAGTTAACATAATTGGTGAGATTATATCATGGCGAATCAAATGGGCTTGTAAAATTGTTGGGCTTAGTAAAAAAAGAATTTCTAAAAGGTTAATATTTGCTATGCTGACTAGTAAATGTTTGAGGGGTAGAACCGAAGCAAAGGTGGGAAGATTGATTAGTTATCAAAAAACATTTTATTATTTTCCTGACCTTAAGTCATAGTTGTTTCATGAATTGAAAGTGACTCCAATTCCTACAAAAAGTGACAGTTAAATTGTATGGTTATGTCCTGGTTTCTTTAAACTACCAAAAAAGAAAGCAGAAAAATAACCAAATTTCATAACTTACAATGTTGTTTTCTTTTAATTTTTATTTCTTTAGGACATAGCTAATACTTAACACTTATCTTTATACGTTTTTTAAAAGCATTTACTCTAGCATAATCATTTCCCCGACCATAATATTTGAAAAATAGTACCAATGAAACCCATGAAGAATCGTAGATTCAAAATTTTGTAAGAAAATATTGTTTCTGGTTCGATATTTGTGGAAGGATGTGATATGACCCAGATCATGCTCAACCACTAGCTTTTTGTACTTAACTAATTGATCGAAAGTACTCACTTTTTAGAAGATGAGCATGCACCATGATGGTCTTCCAACCCTTCGGTAAGCTCTAAGCTAATCCACGGTTATATTAGCACAACAAATAATTATTGGCCACAACTTGACCTGACCATTAACACTACAACCCATGGAAGGTTTGGAGTTTTGTACTTTGTAATAAAATACTGTTTCTGGAGCCATTTCTTTGACTACAGTTATGCAGGTGATTGGCCTGAGATCACGCTGAATTTACCTCATAATTAATTACAAGTCAACACTTTATGTCAATATGTCACAGAAGGGCACAACCAAAAAAAACTGAGAAATAAAGAGTTATTGCCACTTTGAAAACAGTGGGGTCATATTGTTGTAAGCACCAGTGCTTAAGAGTTAAGTAATTCCATCCTATTGATAAATTTAACTCTACAAATCGCCAAGTTCTAGTTTTACTAACTTCAATTATGTGTACCATAGTTTAAGGAAAAAAAAGAAACTTTTTTTGTAATAACTAACAATTATTAATGTAGTAAAGATTGAATTTAATTATCTAAATTATGAAACATACCGCTTTGAGGTTTCCATCCTGATGGAAAATTATCCTTAACAACAGGATCAGGGATAAACTTAGCAGGTAATAATCTACTAACATACTTCCATTCTTTAGGATCTTTGCTCACATCAAAATCAACCTTATCATCTGGATTATACAATTTGGAGCCAATAAAACTGGAATACTGCCGGCCAATCTTCAAAACAGTTTAATAAATAAATAACAAGAATTGTAATTACAAAAAGAAACCAATACTAGAAAATCTATTACTTTTTCCGAGGAGGATACATCCCATAAACGTTTATCTTTTGAACAGAGTGATGAAAGGGTGCGACGAAACGATATCATTCTCCTTTGAATAGAAATAAACTGTTAACAATCTTCCAAAAATCGGTCTATCATTTGTAAACCAAAATCACACCTCTAGGCGACCAGGTTATCAGTAATTGGCAAAGAAAGCGGAGGAGTTGAAGTAGATTATTCGAAAAATGTTAGAGTAGTGGGGTAGTGACGTATCGCTCAGGAGAGCATTCTTCTCCCTTTTCTTTTGGATTTCCTCTTTTCACTCACTTTTTGAGAACATAGACACTTAACAATATTAATTTTCTTTTTTTTTTTTGGTTTTTAAACACACCACTGTATTCATAAAATCTTAATATATTAATTTCAAAAGTATTGGTGTTGGTTTTAAATTTTAGTACTTCAATGATTAATATGTTTACCATTGCTTTTGCTTTCCTACCGCTACTCTAGTTTAGGAAAGTATTGCGATCAAATTTCCGATGTGCGGATTTATTTTCAAGTGGACTTTTCGTTTAAAAGCCCTCCGGGTCCGAAAACATATTTTCAACTATTGGTCTTTGTCCTCAGGAACGAGTAGACCGGTTTTATTACTTTTTTTTTTTGTTTTGTTGGGTTTTAACTATAGATCCCTACATTTTCAGTCCATGTTTTGAAAGTTTATTTATTAATTTCCCGACAAAACTAAAAAATATTGTCAAAATTGCACCATTTTTAGCACGTTTAAGTTGCTTTATAGTTCATTAAAGAAATTGTAGTGTGACTTTGACATATTTAGTTATTGAAATTTGTCTAAAACTGGTAGAAAGTAATTTGAATGGACAAATTATATATTAATATTTGAAATCGCTTTTGAAGTGACCCAAGTTTTTGGATTTCTAAGTTATTCATGCGGATATCTCTCTCTCTTCCTACCCGTAACGAAGATCTTGCTCATTATTGGCCCTTCGTATGAAATTTGGCTGGTTTATATATTAAATTTTAAGCGTTACACTTCTTTATTAATTTTTCTTCTTTATTAATGGATTTAAACATTTTTTTCTTCCTCTTAGTTAGTTACTGCTCTGTAACGGTAAAACTGTTCTGTCACCGTGCCTCTGAGGTGGTTCTGTTTCTCTATATTCAGTCAATTAATACTTTTAAGCAGTTGAAAGCTGTCAAAGAAAATTTTTCCGTTAGTGCTGACGATGCCTTCTTTACATTTTTAATGGTAAGGATTTATTATATCTCTAAAATAATAAATTCAGTATAGACTGCACCGTTTTGGCAAGTATTAAATTTTAAGATTTTAAATAATATATAGTAGAAATATAAGGCAAATTGTAACTATTATGCCCACTTAAAAATGTTTATTCCCTTCTAATTAATATTTATAGTTTTTAACATAATTAACAGAAAATAACCAAAATCATATTCATATCAATATTTTTGTAACCCATTTAATACAGTTAATCAGGGGTGTCCAGAAGGGGGTTTGATGGCGCAACTTGCACCATCAAAATTTTTGAGAGGGGTGGGTATATTTTGGCGGGGCTTTAAGTTTTTGAGGGGGGCACATTTCGGCGAGGTTGTGAATTTTCAGAATGAAAAGTTTCATACTAAGGAACAAGGAGATAACTTGGAGCTAGCATACTTGTATAAGATCTAGGATTTTTTAAAATTCTATCTTCCATTACTCTGTTTTTATTTATTTATTTGATTTTTTTTGTTGCCTCTACCCTGCAGGGTCATTGGCAACACCTTTGAATTACACTCTGTTGTAGAGTTTTATCACTTTTTTATACTTATTTTTTACTTATGAGTTTAATCAAGTTTTTTTACTGCACTTTCACTGTCTTGTAGGTTTTCTTTTATACTTTGTGCCATGTCTAACTTTTTCCATGTAGGTTCAAATGTAGGGCATTCCTGAATAATGTGCTTTACTGTCCTTTGCAGTTTTCGCCGGTCGGAGAATCAAGTCCTCTTAGTAGGTAGGAGTGCGAGAACTCACAATGTCCAATTCGCAGTTCGCAAAGGGCTGTCTCCTCTTTTCGAGATGGTCGGTGCGAGGTTTCCCATTTTAAACAGTAGAGTTTAATTTCTTTTAATTCTCCTTGTTTCCACTTGTTTTGCCCCATGTTCCACACATTCTCCTTAATTTCTATAACGTAATCCTCTAGAGGGATTTCATTAATTGATTCCACGGATGTTGTATCTGGATTTATTGCCATGTTGGCTGCTTGATCAGCTTGTTCATTACCGTTGATCCCGCAATGGGAAGGGACCCAAATGAACGCTACTTCTTTTCCCTTCTCCCTTAGTAGCCACCAAACGTTTCTTACATCTTTCGCGTGAGTGGTTTTGGTCCTGATATGTTCAATAGCTAGTAATGAACTCATAGAGTCTGTCACCACTGCCCAATTGGTAGTTTCACTTGTCTCTATGTGTTTAAGTGCTTCTCTAATTGCTAGCATTTCACCAGCAAACACTGAACAAGCCTCCGGAATTTTGAAAAGTTTTTGACTATTAAAAGTTATCGTAGAACCTAGATACCTAAATTTATCTACCTGTTCAAACATATTACCATCTATATCGATATCACCAGTAGTATCGATATAGATGGTAATATGTTTGAACAGGTAGATAAATTTAGGTATCTAGGTTCTACGATAACTAGAAAAAACGAAATTGAAGAAGAGATTAAGGTTAGACTGAAGGCGGGAAATGCTTGTTATTTTTTTGTGACAAAATTACTTAGTTCGCGCCACTTGTCCCGGAACTTAAAAATTAGAATCTATAAAGCAATTATCTTGCCTACAGTTCTTTATGGATGCGAAACTTGGCCGCTTACATTAAGGGATGAGCAGCGTCTTAAGGTTTTCGAAAATAAAGTATTGCGTAGAATATTCGGACCGAAGAAGGATGAGTTAACCGGAGAGTTCAGACGGTTACACAACGCCGAATTGCGTGAGCTGTATCCGGGTAATATAATTGAGGTAATTTCATCGCGGCGAATCAAATGGGCTTGTAAAGTTGTTGGGCTCAGTAACGAGAGAATTCCTAAAAGGTTAATATTTGCTGTGCCGAATGGTAAGCGTCCGAGGGATAGACCGAAGCGAAGGTGGGAAGATTGCATTAAAGCCGATCTGAAGGGACTGGGTTTGGACGGCGAACGGTGGAGGGAGGTGTGTAACAAGCGATTGGTGGTGTCGGCATCGAACCTTCGGGTTCGCTAAGCCTTATTATTATTATATATTATTATTATTATTATTATTATTTGAGTATTAAAATTTATAACGGAACACCCTACTTCCTTATCAACTTTTGAGGCATCCGTATACAAGATGTGACACTCTGTTTTTAGGAAAAGATGAGCAGTAAAATATCTTGGGAGTGGGGGAATATGTTCTTGCGCCATCGACCTTGGGGGGGAAGGGATGGGCATCTCTGCGTCTTATATCATATGGTCCAAATCATTAACGGATCCAGGATTTGATTTGGGGGGAGGGCTTCAGCCCGAAAGATATTTTTTTTTATATGTATATATTAGGATAATTATTAATTCGGAAGAAAGAAAGAAACTAACTACCTATATGAGATGGCGTTTAAGTGATTCTTTAAGCCCTCTTAAATGCAATTTGAGAATCAATAATACTTTTAGAGATTTTTTTTTTTTTTTTTTTTTTGTTGTTCTTCCCTACCTCGCCTTTTTAGGCTATACGGGATTTTCCCGGGCCGGGGGGTGAGGGCGGGGAAATTTAAAATCCCCTCCGGCACCGGGACGCGAACTCGTACTTTTTATTTCATCTCAAACTGTTATCCGGTTGCCAGGCAACTAGCGGTGCTGTTACACACGCTTTAGCCTATTCGGCCACCCCGCCCCCTAATACTTTTAGAGATAATTTTTTTCATAAAACATGGTTATATTTTCCCAATTTTGGGGGGAGGGCTTCAGTCCAAAAGTCCCCCCTCTCCCCGTAGATCCCCTGTGGTCCAAATAGAATTAGGTGAACTCCAGTTTTCCCACTCCATCGTTCCATTATACCACTTGGAATGATTTCAGTGACCATTTTAAATAACAAAAGAGAAACAGATAAATAATAAAAATAAATCCACAATAAGATTATAAATAATAATACCAATATGTACAAAAAATAATAAATTGAATAAGAGAAAAATGTGAAATCTTAAAAATAAAAAACTTTAAATTTGAACTGATAACGAAAAATAATACTGTGGAGAAATATAAATTGAAAAATAATATGATTAACATGAAAAAAAATGTGATCAAATAAACCGACTTAAAGCACGCTGACCTCTTTTCAAAAATGGGACTAGTTTAACATCCCCATTGTTTGTTAAAGGTGCAATCTAAAACTTCCTTTTTACTTTATAACCTGAATGCACAGGTGAATCTACGGGGGAAGGAGGAACTTCATAGTTTTAAGTATTTTGTTCATAGTTTTAAATGTTTTGTAAATAGTTTTATCTATATTTTATATAGCTTGTTCACCTAAGGTTTTCTTTACTTTTTAGTTTCTTTTATTAATTTTATTTATTGTTTCAAACTTTTAGGCCAGTAGTATTCTATTCTTCTTGTACAATTTTGTTATTCTAAAGGGGCAGTCCGAGAATAAAGTTTTTTTTCTATCTATCTATCTATATATATATGAAAAAAAAGTTTTCGGGCTGAAGCCCCCCCCCTTCCCAAAATTAAATCCTGAACCCGCTAGTGGCTGAGAGTAAGTTTATGTTTAGATAATAACCTCCTTTTGCTTCGCTAAGTAAAACCTTCACAGTCTTAGCCATAGTTCCGCTGCCAGGTTATGAAAATAGTTTTAATAATTAGATATTTTCAAATAAGCAGCAATTGCTATCGGTCGAGCACGAATGGTCTCTGGGAATCCCAGAACGCTGACCTTGTTGCCAACAGCTCTTGAACTGCTGACAATTCTCTAATCAGTAATTATTTCAGCTAGTTTTGTCCGTGGAGGCTTTTTAACTAACATTACCCACAATTTATTATTTTAAATTTAAGTATTAAGGAGCTCCTTCGTCTCGCTGTTTGGAGGCAAGTTAGTTTTTTATTATTTCCGTTTTGCTTATCTCAGTTTTGGTTATGTAGTTTTAAGTTTAATTCAACTATCGACATTTACAATAAAATTTAAAAAAAACTTCAAGAGACTTCAGTGTAGATGACAGCAGTGGTCGAAACACTCTAACAAATAAATCAATTTAATTCAAACAAAATTACTTATCTTATTTTTAAAATAATGTTGATAAAAAATATAGCGATTTTTAATTTTGACATTACTGTAATGTTCTTTCTAGAGCTCATTTAAATATAAACTAGAAATGGAACAACCAATTCATGACCAAAGTAAATAGCATTATGCCCAAATTCCTGACATGCTAAGGTTGATAAGTATTTTATATGGTTGTAAGTATTCCATTATGTTTCAATTTATTGATAAATGCTTCCTCAGTGTTTTGCTGCTGCTAGTTAAGTTATTATTATGCTTTGTTGGGTAATTATATTTATTATAGTTTTTTTTTTTTAATTTTAGGCCAATGAATGATTGTTTATTCAAGCTCAATTATTAAGAAAACAAACCAGTTTTTTGCAACATTACATATTATTTTGGTTAAGCTATATAACATAAATTAGCCATCTTCAGGGCTTTAAAAACATATCAAAGAAAAATGATAAAAATCATAGAATAATAGGAGCATATAAAATATTATAGCTAGGAGCGAATAATCTACAAACATATAATATATAAATATTATTTCACAAAGGTGATTTTTTGTTGGTATGCCATATCTTCATTAATACTTCATCAACACCTATTCCTCAGTCCTCAATATGAAGATTATCTTGTCTACTAATGCTGAAAAATTAAGTATCACTTACGATAAATTAGAAAAAAGGTAATGAAGAGAAGAAAAAGTATACAACTTATGATGGCCTATATAATTGATAAGTAAAAAGTAACCAAATTTTTACAAAGTGAAACAAAAAAATTATATTGAAACATAATTAGCAAAGATATAGCCTGAATTTTGTACTCATCTTTCGGCCTAAATAAATCAAATAATAACGAATACGATGTATTCATCTATAACATATTTGCAGATGACGAAGTTAATATGTACAGGATACATACAGAAGCTGCAGTTTATAAAATGAGGAGATTAAAAGAGGGAGCTGGTCATTAATATTGAGAAGAAGTAATTGATGTCATCCAGTACCAATAGCAAAGAACTGACCCCTGTGGAAACGGAAAGAAAATAAAGGACCCCAGAAGAAAAGATTATATCTATGCTCAACTCAATGTTATCGGGGAGGAATATATGAATCATTTTATTTCATATCATCCAGGAAATGGAACCCAACTTAGATTATAATGATCTTTGTTTCTTTTGTTCCTTTGCCAATCTTAAATACTTTCATTATATCTTAATTTTCAAAAATATATGAAATAGGAAGTTGATGTTTTAAATTAGAATTTCTTTTTATATATATATATATATAACAAATCGTCTTATAGTAATGTCAGGAAAAACAAATTAACTCTTAAAACTGATAATATTTATATTAGCACAACTTTTTTTTTTTCATTTGTCTGCTAATCCTGCATCCATTCTCTAATTTGTCTACAGCACTTTTATTCTATAAATATATCTTATAAATACTAACCCAAATTGAAAACAAAATAATTATTTAACATCTTAAACCTTATTAACATCTCCTTTGTCAAAAAGTGTTAAATACCTCACCTATAGCTTAAGTCAAGACCAACTGAACTTCCACTGGGCTTAATTCTGTTATTTTTAATCATTTCTCGAACCCCACCTATGATTATGTTAAATATTTTTTTATCTGATTTATTGTCTTTGCTTTTTTGAAAATTTATTTTATGTAAGGTATGTCTACATAGTATGGCTATTTTCATTTAATATTAGTTACAGTTTTTATAATGTTCATTAAAATATTTCAATATTTCCTCCGAATGTTATCCCATTTTGCTATTTTCCACAATATTTACTTTTTTTATTTTATTGATATCAGGTTTGTTATTATTAACTATGTTTCGTTGTACTAAAGTTGTTACATTAACATTTTTTTTTTTTTGGTTTCTTAATATTGTTCTTACGTTGTAAGTAAAGCATTGGCCTAGCTAACCTATATAAATCTTTTTATACATTGTTCACAATCAGTCTTTTATGTCACATTATAATTTTTTTAAACATAAATTTTGTCACATGTTAGTTATGAATTTAACAAATTTGTTAAATAATTCTAATTTTAAATTTAAATGGATTCATAATTTTATGAGTTATTTCAGTTATATTTTTCAATCTAACCTAGTATGGCTATTGTGAAAAAATTGGACTGAGGTGACTGGTTGTTGAAATTGTTCGAGTTTTAATTTTAAAAATCAACCCATGCTTATATTATTTTGTTTTTTATTTTACCTGATTTCTGTTTTTCTTTTCATTTAAATAATCTGTTTTTTTTTCTTTTCAAAATAGTATTACTTTTTATTTGTTTTAATATACTTTCACTGAAGATACTGTATATATTCTTTAATGTTGATTAATGTAATTTTTGGCCAGATGTGGTTTTTATTTTTTTGTTCATAATTGTTATTTATAAGAGACCTCGTCCCAGAATAAAGTTTGTTTTCTATCTATCTATCTATGGCTGCCTAGTTCAGTAATTTTCACTATTTATAATTTCAAAATAATCCATAATCAGACTTATTTTTCTTTTCGTTTTAATTATATATTTTTTATTATTATTCTTTAATCCATTAATACATTTTAAACCAGTGATTATTAATATATCTGTATTGATACAAATTATTTACTAAAATTTTGTAAATGTTATTTTTAACTTTTTTAAAAATATTATACATTTATTAAGGTTACAGCATTTTCCTAATAAATCTTGGGCAGTAATTTTAATTTTATACTTAGTATGATTTTGAGTGATACTTTAAAATTTTATCTCCTCTATAGTGTTTTTTTTTTTTTGTCCACTCTGTTTGTATTTTATTGTTATCAAAAATGATATTAATATCTAGATATCTTAATTTGTTATTCATTGGTGTTTTTGTGGGGAACTTAATGTTTTTGTGTACATTATTTAGTATAAATATAAAAAAAAATTATAATTTTAAAATAAATGCTGATTTTATCATATCTTGATTTTTGTTCAGATATGTTCACAGACATTTCAGAGCAAGACAATAATGCATTTAGCTATATATTTATTAAATGGTGGTCATTATTACATCAAACTTGGACATCATAAATATTCTTATGAAAAAAACATTAAATTTTAAAGTATGATTTACGGTAAAAGGCCTTCCAGTTGTCAAATGATTTATTGTTATTAAATAATCATTAAAGTATGGACTTACATGGCATAGAATAAAATTATTGGTTATTTAACCACTCATCCAATATGTAAAAAAAATATTCATACACTTTATTAAAGTAAAAATACTGACATTATTTAAGTAAAAAATTACAACTTTGGAAATTTTTATTATATGTCAATATTTTTTTACAAAAATACCTGCAGATACAACTAAAATAAATTTAGCTATATATTTATTAAATGATGCTGTCATTATCAGCATTATTAAACATGGACATCTTAAATATTTTTATGAAAAAAAAACATAAAATTTTAATATAAGATATAAGGTAAAAAGTGCTCCAGTTATCAAAGAATTTATTTTACAAACCTAATAACTCAAAACTAATAATAAAACCACTTGTCAAAGTATAAAAATTGTTATATTTACTATAACTCAGAAACTAATACTTTGAAGTATATCACTAACAGATTGATAAATACCAAAAATATTATAACATAAAATTAATGAACCATAAAATGCTTTATTAATTATACAAATTGGTCTCTGCTGTCATGGTGAACAGAGACTAATGGTCGCCTTCAAAGAAGGATCTGATTGAAAAATATTTCTCAGAATATAATGCATTTGTGCATCACCCCTCAACTCAAATTTTCTACATCAATTGTTTTACCAAATCGTACATACTCTGTAAATATAGCCTGAAACCCTCAATTTTTATCCTAAACCTTTATCCTTTGTTTTTATCCTACCATATCACATTTCTGCTGTAAATATTCTACTTTTCACTGTCTAATCTCTAATGTATCACTATTGTTTAACATTTCAGTTATTGTATGTTATATTTAATTATTTATTTAGATTACTATAATTTGTTATATATATATATTTATTTATTTATTTTATTTTCTAATTATTCATAAAATTGTAATATATCAATACTATGTTACTTAAACTAACTATGTATCTCAATACACGTTATGTCGCAAGATGGTACGCGTAGAAATATATGCACCCATTACAAGAATACCATAGTTTGGAAAAAAAAATGCTTTATTACAAATAATTTTAAGCTCATAATTATGTTATTAATTTATTACTTATTTCTTGCTAAATTAAACATAGTCATAACAAAAAAAAAAAAAAAATCAATTTTACTCTATATCATATTTCACATTAATAAATATATTCCTAGAAGCATTTTATGTAAACAATTATTGTGGTATAATCAAGATTGCCAATTTTTTTTTTTTTTTTAACTCAATGAAGCTAGGAATATTGGGTATGCAAAGTTGCTATATCACAGAAACTATGCAACTTAAATATGCACCTGCCTTAGTTACCTTCCATGACTCACTCTAAACCAATTAAAGTTGTTCAAATGAGGAAAGAGTGGTACTACCATACCCTTTTTTTGCTACTCATTACATTACTTTTTTTTTTAGGTTTGATATTTCCACCTCAGGTCCTTCCACGAGTTGAGGAGTGTGGCCTTTTTGCAATGACTATTTTTATTTTCTGTATTTGTTTGCAATGTACTAAATTTATCTGTCACCACTGCAAGATACTTAAGAACAGTGTTTGTTGGACCATCTAGTCCACCGACGGCTGAAACGGAAAGGCGAATTGAAAGGCATGTACTGTGTTATTTCAGTACTTACATCCACACTGGAGGAATTTCCTTATCACAAGCTGCATACCCCACTACTCATCTGTTGCTATGTTTTGTCTTCCGTAAACCGACAAGTGAACAGGAAATCATCTCTAAAGTTAACTCTTATCCCTTGGTTCCTTTGCTTCCATCATTTCTGTTCTTGTGCAATAAAGATATTGAAAAGCAGGTCACAAATTATTGGAAAAAATGTTTTATGAATTGTTTGGTGTTAAATAAATACTGATATGTCTTTATATAAATAAATATGATATATTCATAATATTCTTTAAATATGATATATATTCTCAAAACCAACCTACTTGCAAAGATGGGGTTGTTATCAACTGGATCTAATCTGGTTTCTATAAAATAAAAGTTTTTACTAACATTTATTTATATAATGTTTTAATCAATTTTGAATATGCATTTTTTATATTACAGTCTCATATTGTATTTTGTCTGTTTACAGATTTGGTAATCGAATAAAAATATTCAGCATATCAAAACGTCATTCTGAAAGTCTAATGGAATTTGTATCAACGATTTGACTAGTTAAATAGTTAATTAGCTAAGGGTCATTTTTAATTTAATTCAAAATGACAGAGTTGGACATTTCGCTATGGAAGGAGGAAGCTATTAAAAGGCAATCTTTTTATTGTAAATATCTTAGTGAAGATGGGAAAGATACTTTGGAAAGTTACACTTATGAAAAAAATGATATAATTCATCTCAAAAACAAATTAGGTTACATTTTATTTGGGAATCCAAATTCTTCTGATGATAGTAAAGATGCTAAGGAAGATTGTCAAGGAAAAGATATTTCCTCTGAAAATAATATTGATGTCCCTTGTTCCGAAGGCAAATCTAATGTTGAGGTAAGTGAAGATGTGGGTTCCACTGAAGAGAATAGTGAAAGTTCTTGTGAAAACCATGACGCAGAAGATACTTTCAATTTTATAGTTAAATTACTTGACAAACCTTCTATAGATTTAGATGATGCGTCATTTCCTTTAATGGAGCAAGACAGTCATTTTTATCGACAGTTTGTGAAGCTTATTTTTGGACACGATTGTCAAGATGATTTAATTAATAGCTTCGAAGAGGACTTGGAGGAAACAGATTTGGGAGAAGAGGTGAATTTTATCAATACAGAAACTGGCCAAACATCAACTTCTCCCGAAAGTTGCTCATCTTCGTTGCAGGATGAAGAAGAAGGTTTCATATTTTATTACACTGATCCAAAACAAATTAAGCAGATCGATCACATTCTGTCACAAATTGAGTCATGCTCTGGTCCTGATCATCAAGATAAAGGGCTCTTTGTTTCCTTTATTTTTGTGATTGCAAAAATTGATGATAATATTGGAGAGTTCCCAGTTATTCGAGTTCTTAAATCAAATAAAGACCAAAGTAAAGATATTTCATATTTCATTGACCTCACCGGACGGTGTTACAATGGTTGGGATACTTTTTTAGAAGATAATATTTTTCCTAGTTGCATCTATTGCTATCCTAAAAATGGATTTTATACGTGTGGTGAAGATGGCAATGTCTTAGTAGAATTCGGGTGGTCGCCAGAATCAAAAGTGCTTAGAAAGGTGGGCCAGTACGGTGACATAGCCTCCACTATAGCAGGGGTGGGATGCGCGGGAGTGGCGTTAGCGTCGCTCCTCTGCCCCATAGCAGCGCCTATTCTCATCGGAACCTCTGGGGCAGGGATCGCCTCTGGGCTCTGGTCGAGCGGAAGATCAATTTACCAATTGGTAGATAGAAAACTTCACCGACAGGATCTGAAAAGTAGAGAGGCTGTAGGATCTTGGTTGGGCGCAGCTACTGGTATGTTTAGTGTTGCTTCGATGGGAGTGTTGAACTATACTCAGTACCTTGCAAGAAATGGCAGAGTTCTTGGAAGAGCTGCAAATGTCGTAGTTAACGGAATAGAAGTGACTAACACAGGATTAAATGGTGTCAACATAGGACATCAAATATATACTATGTATGAAGATAGAAACTTTAACGTTGTAGATTCTGTTAATCTTGCCTTATCACTCCTATTCTTCTATCACAGTGTGATGAAATTTAAAACAGCAAAACAAATATCTATAGAGTCGCAAAAAGATGTTATTAATAATATAGAAAATCAGCTTTCACGTAGACAGAGAAAAGCATTTAAAAAAATAGTGAGAGGTACAACTGAAACAAATCTAATTGAAGGTAATGCGCGTGTTATTAAAACAATTATCAACCTAGAAGATCCTGAGTCCTATTTTAAGGACATTTCTAAAATTATTAAAGTGGCCAATAAAACTAAGTCAAAAGTAGCATTTAGTGAAGATGCCTCTGGTAAAATTAAAATTAATGGAAAAATTGAAGCTCAGCCTGATGTTATCAATTCCATGAGCAATAAGTCTAAACAAAAAATCTTCAATTCTTCAAGAAAATGGTATCGAAGTGAAAGATATCATAAATTATTTAAAAGAGATGTGAGAATAGTGACGAAAAAAGAAAATTTAATATTTAAAAAAAATACTCATGAATTACTAAAGAAGATTAGTATAAAAAACAAACAAGACATTCAAATCAATGTCAATAAATCTTCGAATCTAAAGGTTGTTAAAAATATTGATCGTTTCTTTAACATTATGAAACGTGATAAAAATTATAAAAAACTAAATTCACAAGTGAAAATTGAAGCTAAAAATTCATCTTCAGAACTCAATTTCTATTCATTATTCATGATTATTATCAAGTTGATACAGGCGTTAGATGAAGGAAAAGAAACATATGAGAGATCAATGAAGTATTATGAAGAAAATTTAAAAGATATTCTCGAAGAATTCATTGAGGATGTTTCCAAATATTTAGACAAAATATTCAATGAAACAAATGGTAATTTGAGAACATTAAAGCATAGATTCTACAGAAAAGTTATAAAAGGAAATGAATTTACATCTTGGAATTACTTAGAAACGTACTTGCAGAAGTTAGGGTATTTGGTCCCAGATGCCGATTCTGTAGTTATACTCCCACAGAAAGCTGGCTGGCTCTACTTACTGGCCGACGATTCAGTTGTCCGTGGTGTCTTCATTGCACCCTTGAGGATAAATACTGATGTAGAATCTGTTTGGGTGCACGCTTTCATTAAAGACTGATCATTTAATTTTTCAATAATCAGCACATTTTGTCATCTGTTCACTTACTTGAGCTGTGGTGATTTATTTGTGAAAATTTTTTAAAAATTTAGTATTTATTTGACCGCACCACTCCCCGACCAACTCCTCATATATTTTTTTAATTTAGTACTACTTCTTTATTTTTATAAATGGGGTATTAACAAAAATAAAAGTGATGTGATTTGTAATTGAAATCTTTATTGAGATTTCAATTTGAAACTGATAACAAACTGTGATAAATAAATTATAAATTATTTGTAAAAAAAAAGTTTTCATCGTTTCATATAAAGTTATATAAATATTAAAATAAAGTCATATATACATATTTTATTGTCATATAAATTAACCAAATTATGTATTTATATAATATAAAAATGTAAATTTTCTCTCAGCCCTGAAAACTTCTTCCATCTCTAAACATTGATCTATTTATCTTTTGAAACATTGCCTAAAAAGAGAGTTCTTTTTTTTTTAAAGAAAATTATATGTTCTGGTTGAAGTAGGTAATTAGTATAGGGAGCCTTCTGGATTGAATATTGATTGATAACTTTGAAATAGAGTGAGAAAAGCCTCCTGGATTGAATAATGATTTGATAAGATTGAAAAAGTTATTATACTTGCTATAAAATTACTTGTAATAAGCTTTTTTTTTCTGATTTATTAATTACATAACTAACCTGTTACTTGAATATATATTCAGAAATTCCTACAATGGAGAATTTCCTCTCAAAAGAGCACAATGACAAAAAAACAACCCATATTTTGAAATTAAAATATGTATTTATAAATGTGTGAGGAGATGAGAATAGAGAGGTTAATTACTGTAGATCTAGTCTCTAAAACTTTATTATTGAATTCAGTATTTTTTTAATTAATTTTTTTTCTGGTTTCAACATTTCGATCCAAGCTTATGGGTCAATACCAGGGCAACCAGAAAATTTAGACTGAAAATTCTCACTATTTATCATCCAACATAGTTTCTGAAACAGTTGACAAAAAAACTTCTCGAAAATTCTTTTGTGACCATATTCTTAAGATTATTTACTAAGAATAAGAAACTATTTCAGTGCCAATAAAGGCATCATGTTTTCAAAACATTTTTATTCTTAAAAAAGGGTGCTTTTTAAAAATTATTTACTACTAATGATGTTCCTGTTATTTTTAAGGTCAATGAGGCTGTTATATTTAATTCGATAGAAATTATATATATTGATTGTATAATGTGGATTATTGCATTTAAAATTATAATATTTGAGTACTCATGTAAAGTCATTATTAATAAAGATGAATTTATAAAATTAGTGAAGAGCCTAACATCTTTCCTTTCCTTTAATATAATCCTATATCATGACAAAAGATAGCAGATAATTATTTATGTTTAAAATGTTACGAGACGTAAATTATGAAAATTATATATTTTTTTCATTGGTCCATATTTGTTTCTGTGCTAAATACTTACGTCATTTGAGCTAATTACTTAAGAAATCATAATATGTTATCTTTTAAATTATAAAACACACGCAGCTACTGAATGTAAGCAAAGATCAAAAATATAAATATTTACTATAAATATATACAAAACCATCATTTTATATAATGGTCTTTTTTTTCCCCCTTTCATTCTGAGTAATTTCCATTCTGACAAAAACAAAAAAGAGAAATAAATATGCCTCCCAAAATTAAATCCTAAATTTATATCTGGTTGTAGAGGTACATGTTTCTATTTTATTTAGATATATTTTTTTATTACAAAAGAGAATAATTCTTAAATTGAGGCTTGATGTTACAGGATTGAAATTTAAATTCAATAAAAAAGACGTTTTTCTGTATAATATTGTATTTTTTTTCTTTCTGCGCAACCGGTTTTGGTATTTGGTCAGACCTTCATCAGGTTAGATAATATAAAATAATAAAATTAACAATATGAGGTCATCATTTGACAAGCAGGAGAGGAGGACCACCATAAATAAGTTAGGTGATTACCATTTTTATTAAATAATTTATTAATGGGTTTTAAATTGTTAAATTTTGAATTAAGTTTTACTATTATTTGATTGTTTTGTAAAAGATTTTTATTGCTATTGTTAATTTTATTATTTTATATTGTCTAGCCTGATGAAGATCTGATCAATGAACAAAACAGATTGCCCAGAAAGAAAAAAAAAATGTATATATACAGGAAGACGTCTTTTTTAATGAATTTAAAAGAGAATAAATTATATCCATTGAGATTAAGTTGTAAACTAGGGTATAAAGTAATTTTCTAATAGTTTATTGCATTATACATAATCTTATATGTATTTATAAACAGATACTCTATAAATATAACATCTACATACCAAATACATGATTATGTCCTATTATAACTATTTGAATGACCTGTAAATTATGTAGTTTTTAATTTTTTAGGATACAAACTTTTTTAAGCTTGTTAGTAAGATAGTAAACACAAGAATTCATAGTTTATATAGTTCTAAATATTTGAAGAAATGCCTCAGGAAAAAATGTCTTAATAAGAAAAAAAACTATATGACTACAATCTCTGAAGGATCTATGGTTCAGTATTTTGTAATGAATCTTTGTTTCCAGTCAAGGTTTGCAAGGAGATAGTTTATTCTGTATACCAATCCACAGCTGATGTAAATGAAAAACAAAATTACTCCAGCCCTCAAAAATAGAAATGTAGTGCCTTACTCACTGAGCTACCCTGATCTATCTGTATTAACAAATTTATATTAATTAATGATATAAATATTGAAAATAATATATTTATGTAAGTATATATTTCTAAATTTTCTGTTTGCATTACAGAAGTAAACGTTTTGGCATGTCAACAAGCCTGTCTTGGGATATTTCTTTCCAGTTATCTGGATGCTTCTTTATTGCTACTTGGTTGATTCTTTCCACTCTATTTGGTTTTTGATCTTCCCTGTGAAGTCTTTGCTCTGCTGTTGAGCCATTGATTGTCTAGTGGAGGCTTCCAGGTGGATACCTCTCAACTATATGATGGGGCAGGGCAAAAATCTTAACTTACGAAATACTAAATCTTACAGAGAAATGTATTGTCCAGATGTTTTATTTAAAAGCATTTTTCGTTATTGTTGGACATTTATTTATAAACGACGCTTGATTTACAACTTTAGTTTGAACGAGTTGAATAAATCGACTTTACCAGTTTTTTTATTGCCTAGACCAATTATTTTTTTGTTTTTTCGTTATTACCTGACTGTTCAGCTTTAATTAATTGCCAATTATGACGAAACTAAATTTAATTCTAAATCCCAGAGACCGACAACCTAAATCAAGTCAAAGTTGATAACTACCATTTCGGGACAGTGCGTTCACTTTTTTTTTTGTGGGATCATTACCTTCCTTTAAATAAATAGTTGCAAGGAACAAAATGATATTCAATTTATAGGAGTGAACGGTAGAGGGGCTTGTACCACTGCACCGATACTAAGGGCGAAGATGGCATGGGCGATCAACCCTTGCCGAGGACTCTCTCGTACAAAGAGGATGAAAACCTGAATCCATGTAAAGTTGTGAGCGTAATATTAAGAAGTTATTGAGGACAGTGATAACAATGAGGTTTATAATTGTTTGTATTTAATGTAACAAAATAGAATAAAGTTACCATGAGACATAAGCTACAAAATACAATATTATTTTTTTCAAGTAACATGATTTTTTTTCTACTTTTTTAACAATTGCATATAAAGTGTAGCCACTAGTAAGACTAGACAAACACCATTCGTGGTTTAAGAATATGATAAAAATAACGTTTTCTAAAAATGACAACATTTTACGAAAAAGTTTAAAATAACAGTAACTGTAGACGGGTTGGAGATTAATTTGCTAATGTATATATATATTCTAATAGAGAATTTAAGTCTCTATAACTTTTTATAAATGAATTTCTTTAGCTGATGAATAGTTTAGACGATTTCAAGGAATGTTTGATGAAAAATGTTTTTCGATAATGTCAACATTTTATGAGCATATAGCTCGAAAAATTGGGAAAAACCTTCAGAATTATTAGTTGTTTTTTTTTTTAAAGACAATTTTATAAAATTCCATTTATTTTGATACAATTTTTCTCCGCAACGCACCGTTTTAGAGATATAAGTCAACCTGCAAATCGTGCCCTTTACTCCCCGGCTCACATCCTGGACGTCAGAAATTTTGATATGTTCACACCCTAAGCACACTTTGATGTGTTCACATCCTAAGCACACTTTGATATGTTCACATCCTAAGCGCACTTTGATGTGTTCACATCCTAAGCGCACTTTGATGTGTTCACATCCTAAGTGCACTTTGATGTGTTCACATCCTAAGCGCACTTTGATGTGTTCACATCCTAAGCGCACTTTGATGTGTTCACATCCTAAGCGCACTTTGATGTGTCCACATCCTAAGTGCACTTTGATGTGTCCACATCCTAAGCGCACTTTGATGTGTTCACATCCTAAGCCCACTTTGATGTGTTCACATCCTAAGCACACTTTGATGTGTTCACATCCTAAGCGCACTTTGATGTGTTCACATCCTAAGCGCACTTTGATGTGTTCACATCCTAAGCGCACTTTGATGTGTTCACATCCTAAGCGAACTTTGATGTGTTCACATCCTAAGCGAACTTTGATGTGTTCACATCCTAAGCGCACTTTGATGTGTTCACATCCTAAGCGCACTTTGATGTGTTCACATCCTAAGCGCACTTTGATGTGTTCACATCCTAAGCACACTTTGATGTGTTCACATCCTAAGCGCACTTTGATGTGTTCACATCCTAAGCGCACTTTGATGTGTTCACATCCTAAGCGCACTTTGATGTGTTCACATCCTAAGCGCACTTTGATGTGTTCACATCCTAAGCGCACTTTGATGTGTTCACATCCTAAGCGCACTTTGATGTGTTCACATCCTAAGCACACTTTGATGTGTTCACATCCTAAGCGCACTTTGATGTGTTCACATCCTAAGCGCACTTTTATGTGCTCACACCCTAAGCACACTCAATAAGTTTCTCAAGGAATTGGTTAGGTATCTGCTCACGCACTGTACATCCCCTTTTAGTACATTCACTGACTGGACTACTCCCTGTTCTCACCCTCTCACCACATCTTATGGGCTTAAGAAAAAAAAAAGTCTGAACCGGTTGTTTCTCTAGCATTTTTATATCTTGTTTATGGCAGTAAAATCTGCTGTTGGTTTTTCAAGAGAAATCAGAGTTTGGGCAAGCTCTTGTCTCGTTTTATACATTTGTTTAGGATTGCTTCCGGACATTATGTTGCTTGAGGGATTTTTAATTTAATGGTTCCTGATTGATGCAATTTAAAAGAAGTTTCTTCAAAACCCACCTTCTTTCTTTTTCTTTGGCTTCCTTTGATTTCCTTTTAAAATTATAATAGGTTAAGACAAAGGCGAATTCCAACATCTACGTGTTTGTTTATCTGGAAATACTGAAATATCCAATCATCTCTATATCACAATCCTTCTCGTATTTATTTGTCTTTTTTTTAAATGTCTAAACTCGGTTCAGACACGAAGCTAGATGTAATCGATATAAATACCGAACATCTATATCATCAATACTTGTGCAGTAACATGCTTGAGCCATCAATAATTACACTCGTTGACTACTACTCTTTTCAGTCTCCGCTAAGAATCATTATTGAGATCGTTATAAAGAAAGAGTAGTGACTTGAGAATCAAAATTATATATGTGAATTTTAACAATTAAGATACATATGTCTTTAGATATTATAATATTTATAAGTTTCATTGATTGACTTATTAATATACATTTTTAAGTTATAACCTGTTTCGGCAACTAGACCACCCTGGTTTCCTAGGCTACGAACCGGTTGGCTGTTAGAGATAGTTGTTGATACCTCTTTGGTTATAATGCGAGCCGAGAGCGCTCTTTTATGGTGAAGGATTGGACCAGCGAGAAGAGTCCAGGTGGATGTGGAGAACTGGTCGACGCCAGCAAGTTCTTCTCTTGCAGCCTCGTCCGGAACTTGACGCACCTCACGGCAGACATCGCCTTCTTCAGTCCCCTTCCTTCTGAAGAGTCCGACTACGAGAAATGGAAGTCCGTCTTCAATGTCATCCAAGGGTAAGTAGGAAACGAACTTAGGTCTCTCTTCATCATGCTTGCTTCTCACCCACAATAAACCTAATCTCGAAATCACTAATCAATACCTTAGAGTGAGGATAAACTGTGCGATATTTTATTCAAGGTACTTTGATTGTATTATTTTTTCTTAGGATTATGCTAACCTTTTTTCTTGAAATGGTAAAATGTTTACATGTTCTTGCCTCTTTTGAGGAATGTGTATAATCACTAATTTACTTATGATTTAATTTTTTTATTCTAATTTTAGTTAGGAATATTTGGAACGCAGAACTGGACATCACAATTTCTGTAGAGAGGTGGAAGAACCTGGAGCACTGCTATGGAAAAAGGCAACGTGGCACTCTAACTTTAGTCATAGAAACTGGTCTAGTTTTATCATGTACATTTTGTAGCAATGGTAAAAATAATGTGTTAACCTGTCTTCTTGAAACAGTTATGGAAATTAGAATCAGGCAGGTGGGAAAATCCAGCGCCTGGAAAGAGCACCCTTATTGAAATTATCACAAACCAAAATGCGATTGGTTATTAAATTGTTTCTGAGTACAGGACGAGTACGTTAAGGTGTAACTTTCTGTTTAGCGGCGCCATTTCGAATCTGGTTCGGGTGGTCTGAAATTTATTTGGTGGCGGACCCACAGGATGAATCTCGACCTTCCCACTCCGGTCAGATTAGGTCGGTTACACTTACGGAATAATCGCCCATTTTGTACCCATCACCGTATACCAGAAATGTTCAGTTAGGTAGGTGGTAAAAGAAAAAAAAAAATTGTTTAGCAATGTAAAGATTTTGCCAACACTTATTTCATAATACATATAAGGTACGTATGGTTTTGGAAACAATTGAAAGCATTAACAGGGTGTACTGGTTTACTTCTTTTGTTTATATACATTTACTTTTAATATTATTATTTCCTGTATTATTTATTGTAAATAGAGTGTGAATGTGCTCTCTGAACAATATTATAAATGTCCTTAATTGTGACAGGTTGTAATTTAAATACAGAAATAGAGTGCATAATTGCTTCAATTTTAATAAGCGGTGCTGTTAATATAAATAATTATAAAATAATTGAAAAATGAAATCAACTTTTGTGTAAAGTGCTTGCGGCCGAAGGACGAACTGAGGCGACTATCGCAGACTGTATTCCGTTCTCTACGTTCAAAGGATCACCGTTCAAGCTGTGCAGGTTGCGTCTGTTTGGATCAACTCAATCTCTAAAAAATACTTTGAATATTTGTTTACTACTGTAGTAATTTTTTTTCCTTTATAAAACTTGTACGATCACGTGGTCTGGGCTGATGATTATATCATGTTCATATTCTGAAGATTTGACAGGTACTGATCAATCAATATCCCATCATATGAAGGCACGGAAGTTAAGCTGGGGCGGGCATGTAGCTCATAGCAATCCATCCGGAAGCCTCTACGGAACAATAAATGCCTCATTAGCAAGCAAAAGACCATGCGGAAGCTCAAAAAACAGATGGATAGATAGAAATCTACAAGGATGCAATAGAGCTGCGTGCAGATAAATTGAAAGAAATAGCCCAAGACGCAGAGATGGCTTGTTAAGGCGGCAAATGATCTACATGGTCTGTAATGCCAAGAGAATAAAAAATCTGAACATTTATTCCCTGATTTATTTTTATTTATTTTACTCTAAAGCACACCGAAATCGAAATCGCACAAGTTGCAGGTCACTATCGAGGTATTTAGATGTTCTTATAATTTTATCGCAGGTTTTATGTGCGTCAGTGGATCCGATTATCGATTTTAGCCCTATCGATAGTAATACATCCTTATTTTTATGTTACCACTTCTAGTTAATTATACACAAGGATTATTGTTACGAAAAATGAAGGATCAGTGTGTCTTCAGTAGAATAAAGTTCCAAAGTAGAAAACCAGTAGAACTAAGGAATGGTTAAATTTCAATGTGCGAAATCTGATATTGACTTCTCCTCAATCAGCAGATATAAATACTACTAAATACTTACTACATACCCTTTTTTCAATTTTTAAAACACTTTTTGGTTTTATTCTTTCTGTCAATATAAGTTAGATTTATATAAGGAATTAGGCAAATACTTACCTGTAGTTACCAATATATGTTCAATTTTTGAATGCAGGTTGGAGGAGGTCAAATATTTCGTGTGTGTTAGAGAGAAGGCGACAGTGTTCGGGAGGTTCTCGTCCCTGAAGCCGCTCTTGAGGGCGCTGATGGCCGTCATCAAGATGGAGGCTCCGTAAGTCCTCAATCAAGGAATGTTAGCAATTACATTTAGTATAACTCATCAGCGGCCACGATTCCAAATCAAATTATAGTTAAACGGATTGCAAGTCACAAATTTAGAATTAGTCTGTACAGATTGGACGTATTTATTTCCAGGGAGCCATGTTTTAATATATTTGAGGGACGAATAGTTCTAAAGGTGGACTGATTTGCCCTGGAGTTGGCCGAGAATTTCAGTATTATTTAATTATTAAAATAATAGTTAGGTTTCGAGGACAGGAAGAACAGCCTCGCTTTCTTGTATCCTGAACGATCCTTGCCTACCTTAGGTTCATGTGCACAAATCAAAGGAAGTATGCGAAAATCGGCACATAAGCGCTGTTACTTGAAAAGTCTTTGAGGTTTTGAAGGATATGTTTGTTTCATTTTTATATAAAAGGGGGTACTTTATATCAAAATGACAGTTTATTCCAAAAAGTCGATGCTTAAAAATGTCTACTGGTACATTAATAGATCGATACAATGGGTTAGTTATTAATGCCTACATACCTAGCAGGAGTGCCCAAGAAGGGAGTTTCGTGGTGCTATTCGTTTCATCAAAATTTTTGGGGGGACATATTTTGGCTGCTTTTTGAATTTTTGAGAGGGGGTTCATTTCGGCGGTGTTATGAATTTTCGAAATGAAAAGTTTCATACTAAGAGACAAGGCACTAGCGGATTCAGGATTTAATTTTGAGGGCTTCAGCCCGAAAGTGTTTTTGTTTTCATGTATATAATGATAATTACTGTGGCAAAAAAGAAAAGAAAGAAACTAACTACCTATATGAAATAGTGGTTAAGTGATTCTTAAAGTAATTACACGAACAATAATACTTTAATAGACAATTTTTTAATATTTTTTTCTATAAAGCATGGGTACATTTCACCATTTGGGGGGGAGCTGAGGAGGGGGGAAGAGGGAGGCTTCAGCCTGGAAGCCCCTCCCCCCACCCTTCCTGTAGATCGGCTTGGAGGACAAGGGGAAAACATGGAACAGCCTGCAGCAAGTGTAATTGTTTATGATCTACGATTGTTCTAATTATACCTTCGATGATTGCTCTGTATTAAGAAAAAGTGAGCAATAAAATATCTTGGGAGTGGAGGGGGGGTAGTTTCTTGTGACATCGATCTTGGGCACCCCTGATACCTAGTATTATAATACCCCATGCCTCTTTTTATTTCCTAACTAAATCAGTAAATTATGTGGAGCCAATAATTTCTATTTCTCTCTCCAATAATTTTCCTTTTCCCATTATTAATTTCATAGTATATTTTATTCATCAATGCTAAAGAGATTTCCATTTATGATCATTTCTTACCATCCTCACCTTAAAGCTACCGTATAGAGAAGATGGACCTGAAGTGGCTGGACGAAATCCTCTCCATGAACGCCCCCCCTCGCTGTCCGGAACTGTTGTCCTGTTCTTCCAGTGTGACCTCCCTCTCGGCAGCATCCTGGTGCTACCACTTCTGGAAGAAACTGTGCTGCTTGAAATAAATAGTATCCTATCTCTGTCAATCGTATGAGGAATAAAATAATTTAAAAATATTGAGTAATATTAATTACCAACGATTTATTTTATGACTATTTATATTATGACTCTAATATTCGATAATTACTTGCAGTTATAACTTGATATTATTTGTTTGTTATGTTGTTAAACCTAAATGATATCTGACATACATTCATACTTCTAACCATTTTTTTTTTTTTTTAAATTAAATTCAGTGAAAATTTTAAAATTTTCACTTTCCACTCAATGCCATAACTTTTATATAGTATGTAGTAATTAACCTTTAGTAGCTGAAATATATTCATTGTAAAAAAAAAAAAATCTAAGAGAAGAATGGTTGGGGTGATCAGTCAAAAGAGAAAACTAAAAATAAATAAGTATTTATTTTTATTTTTGCTGACCTTTCGGCCCAAAGTTCAGGCCTTCTTCAGGGTCAAGAAAAAAAAACAGATAACAATAAAAAAAAAAAAATAATATGTAGGTCAAAGGTATAGTCTAAAAAAAGAAGGAAGAATAAACTTAAAGTAAAATAAAGTAGATAGGATAATAACAGTAACAGAGAACAAAGAAATAAATAATAACGGCAACAAAGTAGGGACTAATGAAATAAACATAATCAAAATAAGGTAACATAAAAAATGAAAAATGAATTAACAATAAGAAGTAATGTGAGAAGGAGTTAGTCGAGGGTGCGGTCAAATAAATAAAAAAATTAAAATATATAAATTATTTTAATTTTTGCCGACGTTTCGACTCACTTTGCAGGTCGTCTTCAGGGCGTAGGATGTGGCACTGGGGGAGGCAGTTGAAACACTGGCAGTGTTTCGAGAGTTTTTTGACACTGCCAGTGTTTCAACTGCCTCCCGCAGTGCCACATCCTACTCCCTGAAGACGACCTGCAAAGTGGGTCGAAACGTCGGCAAAAATTAAAATAATTTATATATTTTAATTTTTTTTATTTATTTGACCGCACCCTCGACTAACTCCTTCTCATATTATATCAACGGTCAACCATCTCTACATCATAAAAAGTAATGGAATTTATGAGATAAAAAAATGTAAGTGTAGACAAAATAAATAGGGTGACATAGTTGCTAAAATATGACGTAATAGTATGCTAAAAGGAAGTGAGATAATCATAGAATAAAATGTAAAATAGAGAAGAGGAATATGATGTTATATAAGGAAATAATAGATGTCAATACAAAATTGAGATACCGTAAAATCTATCAAAACATGCTGACTATGTAGAAGAGAACTTTGGGCCAAAACATCGGCAAAAATAAAAATAAATATACTTATTTATTTTTACTTTTCTTTTCTGACTGATCATCCCAACCATCCTTCTCTTCAATCATTCACTATAGTCAACCATCAACCAACAATTTAAAAAAAAATCATTTATTTTAAGATCAGGATTTTTTTTACCATCGACAGTCTCTATTGTCTTTTACAACTTTATTTGCAGAGTAATTATAAAACATCAAATAGGATACATTAATAAATTAATGAATGACATTGAAAGTTCATGTATTTCATAATTTTTTAATTGTCATGCAATTATTATCACATCATGCCATACCTTTCTATTTTTGTCTAATTAAAATCATAAAAGATTAGAACAGTATTCTTCTTCTTCGTCTCAGGAGTGCCCATCCCCCCCCCCAATGTTGATTTCGCAAGAAGCTAACTCCCCCTCCCTCCCAAGATATATTATTGCTCACCTTTTCTTAAAAATAGAGCAAGATAGAATTAGAAAAATCGTAGATCGTATACAATTACACATGCTGCAGTATGTTCCATGTTTTTTTCCTTGTCCCTTGTTCTCTTGTCCTTTCCCGAAAATTCATAGCTCTATCAAAATTTACCTCTCTTAAAAATTCAAAAATACGTCCCCCTCAAAGCTGCGCCATAAAACCGCCATCTGGGCACCCCTGCTTCTTCTCTTGTCAATTCTGAAATGTTTTTTTAGATTAAAATTTTGTGTTTAAATGAATAAATAATTTATTAGAAATTTTATATACTGACTTCTCCGAGAATATGACTCCTCTTTGTCTGACACCATCTCACTGAGAGCTGAGGAATTATTGTCAGCACCCTCTATATTATTGGAACTAATTGGCAACCCAAACCAGTCTTAAACAATTCTTCAACATCAGCTCACTAAGTAATACACTAAAATATATATTCAATTTTTCATATTATTAGCATGTATTTCAGCTACTAAATTTATCTCTCAATCTATTTTTTTTACTTGTCTTTAAGGATCACTTAAAAATTATTATATACAGTTTTTCTTTTTTTGCCAGAATAATTACCGTTATAGGAAAAAAAAATGTATACAACATGCTATTACAATAGTTTTAAATGGAATTAATGTAGTTATATATATTAATTAGAAGAACCTCAGAAGAATCACTAATTTCCTTATTTTATTACCGAGCATGACCTTTTAATTGGAAGAATGAAGAAGAAAATTGGAATTAATTGTTTTAACGCTGTTGTTGGCTGGTGATAAGTTGGTAATATTTACCAACCTAGGAATGATTTAAATACATGTGCAGTTATCAAAACTTATTTTGAATGGATCCCGTATATTCATGAAAATTATAGTTAAAAATTAAAACTGGAAATTGAACCACAATTTTTGAATTGATAGCTAGAGATTCAAGTAATTTAATTATATAACCAGCAATAATATAAATATAATCAGTCTCACCTAGAGATATAAAATATTTATTATTTATATCAATTAATTAATTTTAAGAAATAAACATAGATAATGCAATAGCTATGTAACATCAAACTAACTTGTCTTTTCCAAAATACCAGCTTAGCTTATTTATTATTTTATTTTTTTCAACTAAAACTATTTCTCTAAACTACTGACTTCCTGTTCATCAACCACGGTGACTAAACCATAAGTGTTGTCTTCTGATGAAGCTTGTTTTTTAAAACCTGTTTTAAGCCTAATTGATTTTACTTGTTCTATTAATTTCTTAACAGCCTCGTGTGCTAATTTAAATTCTTCATATTTTTGTAAAATACTTTGAACCAGCAATATGAATTCATACAAATTTTTACATGAAACTGATCGGACCATTTTTTTAATTTCCATGAGAACTTTTTCAAAAGCATTGCTATTTTTTTTATTTGTTTCTATAGCTTCTACTGTTTTATGCAAAATGTATAGTTCATCAGATGATGCTGTAGCAAACAACTGTTTATTGTCATTACAGATATCATTTAAAGTTTCAACATTAAGTTTTTTGCTAATTTCATCTTTTATTATGAGCAAATTTTCTTGTTTTGATGTAAAGTTAATATCCTGTATTAGCTTTAGTTCATTTTCTGATAATAGTTTTACATTTGAATCTATCAATGTGTCTTGTGTTACCTTGTTTACTAAATCAATGTGGGCGGCACAGTTATTTATTTTATCATCAGCAATTACAACATCACTCGTAGATCCTTTTGAATTATTTCCTATTCTCAGTAATTCCTGAAAAAATGTTTCTTCATTTCTGATCGTTTTTAGTGTTTTAATAACTTCAACATTTCTATCTACCAAACTGTTTTCGCAAGTTTCATGAAATTTCATAATAAATTCATTTTGCAGTTTAATATTTGAATCTTTTTCTGCATTGTTTATAATTTTGCTCTTAATACCTCTCATAATGGCTTTAGCTGTGATAAAATTTACTGATGCATGAAAGAAAAACAAAACAGACAATATAACTTGAATGGAATCTGAGAGAGTGCATTCTTTCCTCTGAACTATGTCGACGATATGATTGACCATGCTGAGGCCGCCTACGCCAATGTTCCCTATTTCCAAAGTACTTGCCGCTAGGCACGGTATCTTGTTTAAGGCTAGGCCGCTTCGCGCAATCAGCTCCGTGTATTGTACAGCACCCGCTGATGCTCCTCCAACTATCCCAGCTGCTAGTGATAGCCAACAAGCTCTTGCATTTCGGTCAGATACACTGAGGGTTTGACAATGTTTTTTCCTATCTCGTAAAGTTGTCACAGTCCGACATGTAGACCAAAGGGCAGATGCAAGGCCTGCTGCTGCTGACCCTAGGACAACTGGGCTCGACAAGGGCACTGCCAATGCAGCAATACCTACCGCAGCACTTCCCACACCAGCTACTCCATTCACTGTGTCCACTTTTCTCAGGAAACGCTTCCTTTTGCTGTTTTCAGGGGAATAACTGAAAATTAACTCAACTTTTCCATCTTTGTTGCAGGAGTAAAATCCATTCTTTGGATAACAATAAATACAACAAGGAAATATATTATTGCTAATGAAATCATTCCAATCTTCATACACTCTTCCAAGCATGTCAGTAAAGAAAATGGAGTTAGACTTTGTATTCAGAACCCTAACTACAGGATATTCGGCATATTCATTATTTACAAAGGCTATTACAAAAATAAAAGCAGCATAAAGATGATTGGATTGAGATATTTTACATATTGTTTCTGTTATTTGATCAATTGTTTTCTTATGTTGTGCATCTTTAAATTGAATTACTGGTTCATCAATATTTTCATCCTCCACATCAGCTAAAGGTCCGAAAACGGCAAAACCTATTTTTAATCTTAAAAATGGCACTTCATCGGTTTGATATTCTTCCCAGCTCCTTCCTCCAAGGGATTCCAGATAAAACTGTTGCTTTTCTTCTGCTTTAGATTTCCATTCTTTCAAATTTTCATCTTCCCAAATGATTTCCATTTTGGTATTTAGTTTGTCTTTTATTTTTGTAATATTATTTTTCAGATAGTTACATCCGGATTCCATCACAACTAAAAACAAAAGGTTGGATTAGTTTTCTGAAGAAAAAATTATAAAATTTTATCTATTATCATTAGTAAAATGCTAATTTACTGAAAAGGTATCGAACAAATCACATCAAGAAATGTAAAAGCAGTATAATCATTAGTTTATTTGAGTATATTAATTTTATTGATTTTTGCAATTATATTGCAGTTATATTGATAAAAATTGTAAATAAAAACATATTTATAGTTTTTAAAAAAATAAGCATTCTGCAATTTTTTAACTTTGTAAGCTTTAACTTAAGCTTTGATCTATGATGTGATTAGTAAATATAAAAATACAGTGAATTAATATATTTTGACAATTTAAGCAACATTGTAATTTGTAATAATATTATATAAAAGACCTGCATGGTCATAGTGCAATTTGACACACACACAAAAAAATATATATACATGTATAGATATATAAGATTCATAACAGAAAATAAATCAAATATAGAGGGATGAGTTATCACGGTAGTAATAATCTTTATTATTACTTTTTTTTTCAGATTGTATATTTCTAAAACATAAAAGTCTTAAAGATTTATACTTCTTTGAAAACAATAGCAACAGCACATCTTAAAAAGTAAAGATAAATATACATCATAATATTGTTTCTCTACAAAAATTTAACATTTAATTTTGCTTAATTGAAATTTTAAAATGCTTATGGTAAATACTTAAATAGCCACAAAAATGTTCATAATTCAAATCTATTTAAGCTGTTTTTAAGTACCAATTACTTCAAACTTAAAGGTGATTCAAACATTTCACAAACTATGGGAAACAATTATCTATCATAAATAACAGCAAAATTATTTCTAAACCAAACTATTAATTTTATTTCTCTTGATACGAATAGCAGATGGAAATATCAAAAACAAGAAACAGAAATATTAGCCTAGTGAAATAACCATTTATATATTTGTTTGTGAAATGTCTAAATGCACCTTCAAATGTATTTACTTTGAATGGGTTATAACTCAGATATATAAAAAAAATTGTCAAAAGTCATGAATATTACGAATAAATAAGAGTATTTATATTAAATATTTAGAATTAGGCTCATAATTACTAAGAAATATATTGCCTATTATTCAATAATACTGTTCTTGACCCTATTAATCTTATTTCTCAATCATTTCACACTGCTTTCATAATGCTATTTTTCATAAATGGACACATAAGTTCAGAAAACCAAAAGCAGTTTTGACAAAAAGTTAAGGCTTGAAAGATGTGTGAACTATAAATATTTAAATATTAAAGGCATCACTTCTATTGAAAAGATGATACAATCAATAATTCTAGATCTAGGTGAAATTCAACATAAAGAAAATGAACTAAATTTACAACAACGAAAAATCTATTTGCATATACATAAGCATTTTGGTTAAAGATCAGTTACAGTATTAATTCCTTAAATTTTGCTACTGAGAAGTGAATTCATTCTCTATTTTACATTAATTTTTTTCAAGCCATTGCACTTTTAATTTCTATAGAATGGTGTATATATGACATTGTGCACTGAAATGGGTGAATTTCATGCTGCAATTGCTAGAGTAAGAATTGTGAATTGATGATTGACCTGCTCAACCAAATACAGCTCATACTAATGGAAGCAAACCTGGCTCAGGAATCCCCTCCCCTTGCTAAAAGTCATGGCTGTAACCATGGCTACTAATGGAAGGACTAGCCCACCTATCTGTTGTCACCCATTCAAATTGAAACTTCATAATAATCACTATTTTAATATGTAATCACTATTTTAATATGTAATCATTATTTTAATTTGTAATATTACTATTTTAATAAGTAATTGTAAGTATTATGTGATTAAACTGTGTATCAGGCGAAAGTAGTTGATGAGCTATGACATTGGTTTGACTGTTATTTATATAATATAGAAAAGAAAAAGTTAAAAGCATGGGATTATTCCTTGCAAATAATGACCTATTCTAACATTATAAGTAACAAAAAAGGATATTTCAAGTTTTCTAAAATAAATTATTGTTGTAAAATATTTAGTTTGTAACTATTATAATATGTAAACAGCAGAGAATTTAGATAGCTTCACAATGAAGAATGTTGATTTACGTGCACCCTCTAAACAATATTGTAGTAATATAGCCAGAGCGGTTGAAATTGGTACATAAAATTGAGACATTTGCAACGAACCCTTGGGTTCGATAAATACATTTTTTAGTTATATTTTTCAACAAATTAATAAAGTAGTGCTGCATAAAACATTATCTGGAGGATTTGAGGGAAATTTTATGCAGACTAGCTAATTACCTGGGACAGCAAAATTTGAGTGATTATAAATTTAAATTCAACCAACTTTGTAAGTATAAAAGCTGCTTAATTAATTAATACAAGAACAAAAGCTTGTCAAATAAAAAACAATGTTAAAGAAATGTCTGGTAGTGGCTGAATGTAGTTGCCATATGTTATATGACCCAAACCATGGAAGTAAAACACAACACTTTCTGGGTATTGGAGCACCTTTGGTCTGTCGGTACACTCAAGTGGATAGCAAAGTAGTGAAATTTAACAAGAAAGAAATAATATTCAGGGGATAAAATTACATCAACACAACAGATTGTCGTTTGGCTAGTTGTTAATTGATAATAATACTAATTTAAATATATATTATATCTAAAATATAGGTTTTTCAAAGTTAAATAAGTTTATAATTAAAAAGATAAAAACAATTTTAAATTTAAACATTTATCATTTCCATGAAAAGTTAGTTTGTTCAAAGACTTTTTACACCACTATATATCTGGTACATTTGCATCAGAGGTGCCCATTCCCCACCCAAAGTCAATGGCGCCTGAACCTCCCCCTCCCCTCCCAACACATTTTATTGCTCTCCTCTTCTTATAAACAGTTCAAGCTAAAGCAGCATTTAAAAAATCATAGTTCATATACAATTACACTTTCAGTGGTCTGTTCTATGCTTTTCTTCTGTCCCACACTTTGATACTATTTATTCCGAAAATTCATAATCCTGTCGAAATGTGTCTCCTCAAAAGTTCAAAACCCTGTCAAAATGTGCCCACCTAAAACATTTTGATGATGAAATCCCCTCCTTGGCACCCCTGCTGTGCATAGTGTGTTAAGTGCATAAATCATACTTATGGAAAAACACAATTGAAAGTTTCGAATTTTCACAGGTGCTAGTTTAATTTTCAAGTTTAAACAATGTATACATACATATATATATATATATATATATATATATATATATATATATATATATATATATATACTTTTGGGCTGATGTATTGGGCTCCTCCCAAAGTAGATTTGTTTGTTTTTCATTCGTCCATATTCATGTCTATGAGTGATTTGAACTAAATACATTAATATTGACAATATATACTTTTTTAAATTATATTTAGCTACCAAGTAAGAATGGGAAAAAACTAATAAATATACCCCTAAAAGCATTTTTGTTCCTGTAAATGCATTTTTTTTCTAACTTGTCTTCAAGGACCACTCAAACACCATTTATTTACTTTCTTTCTTTTATGTTAAAAGATCTTATTTTGAAAGAAGGGTCCCACCGGTTTTTCCCTCACCACTGCCACTTTGATAAATTGAATTATTAAATGTTTAAAATAAAAAGATGAGGCAGAAATTCAGCAGATCAATTTACATAAGTATTATATTTACTTTTATGAGGTAGTTAAATAGCTTTTCATCATTTTACCAAACAGAAATAAGGGAAAATACCACCTAAGAGAGGAAGTTCTCCTGCTGATGATTTATTTATTGTTTATTATAATTTCTACACATATAAAAGATTGTGATGTACATCAATAATTGTCAGTAGATATTAAATTGAAAGTAGAACTAATCATGGCTCCTGCGTCTCCAGTTATAGCAGAAGGTGAAAAGAACCCTCAGGGAACCATGATACACCATCTCCATCATGCTGAGGAAGCTCAGTCCACAAAACAGGCCCAGGAGACCTCCGCAGTCAGCTGAAAGCAAACAGCTTAATTTAAAGGTCTATGATTAATTGAATAATAACAAATTTTACTATGATAGATATTAACGAGGCCTCTTGGATAAGTAGGAATTGACCAATGTGGATTTACAGCAGAAAGATCGTGCATAGACCATATATTCACCCTGAGGCAATTGTTGGAGAAACATCAAGCCGTTGCCAGAGACATTGAACTAATGTTTATAGGCCTGAAGAAAGTGTATGGCAGTGTCCCTCGAAGACTATTATGGCAAGCCCTCCAAAATGTAAACATTAATATAGGCCTGATAGATATAATAAAGGAAATGTACAAAGGAAACACCTGCCAGGTCAAAATTGGACCATACCTTCCTGAGCCTTTCCCAACAAGCAAATGATTGCTCCAGGGGTGTTGTACCTCTCCTTCTCTGTTCAAGATTTATCTTGACATCTGTTTGAAAGCATGGAGAATAAAATCTGAACCCATGGGGATTCAGTTGAAAGAAAAGGTGTTCCTTTATAACCTATCCTTCGCAGGTGACCAGGTCATCATTGCACGGGACGCAGAAGATGCTGGATATATGTTAAGAAAATTAAATGAGGAATATCAGCAGTGGGGAGTAGTTATATTGGAGAGAAAACGGAATACATGATATACAGTGGCGGGTCCAGAAATTTTCTCAGGAGGGGGCGCACCTCTACCACGTGCTTCCCCCACTCCTACCCGTTCCCCCACCCCTACCCGTTCTCCCACCACTACCCAACTCTCCACACTCCTTAGCTGAGTTTAACCCCTCAAAAGTTCTGTTTAAATGAGTTTTACAAAAGCAAACTTTATTTTAAATTTTGTCTAATTTACAGTGAAACTATCATTAATTACTTAAATTAAGTAGTTTTTCTGTTATCACTTCCTATTCAACAAAAAATGTGACAAAAAAATCACAAAACTTTAATTCCCTACTTTTCTGCTAAAAATCGAAACATTGTTTATATAAACTTTTTGTGTTTATTGAGTTTTGCTATAACTCCTTTAAATATTTCGCTCTACGAGACACCCTCTATATGGGTTTAGACATGTAAAAAACTAAATTGCTAACACGCTAAGACAAAACTTTTTACAGCCAAAAATTCCAGATTTATCTGATTTTTGTTCATGTATTACTACTAAACAGTGCATCAAAGCGAAAAATGTATTCTTTAAGAAATTAAAGAACCTCAAATTGTGCGTCGAACGAGTACTTAAACTTAATAATTTTATTAAGTGATATGGTCTCTATAGCTTGGAGATGAGTTCTCTAAGCAAAAAAAAACTCGGAATAATTTTCGATTCCGATCAAATCGGAGACCAAACATCCTAAAATAGTACATTCCTTCATGAAAACGTTCCCAGCAGCTATTTTAATAAAAGAACAACACTTTCTTATGAGAAATATAGAAATTATTATCATGATCAGTTTTATGAATCGCATGGATTGTTAAAAAAGACTATAGTTAAATCTAGAGGCTATCTTTAAATAGGTTTTTTTGTCACTTTTTCCTCCATCCAAGGGAGGGAATGCCCCTGGCAGAATTCGCTAGTGCTGGTCACGATAGTATTTTTTTTTTATATTACATTAGGAAATTCGTCGTTCATGAGGATGAACTTTTCTCTTTTCTTTTACTTTCTCTTACTTTTTTTGGATTTTTTCTGCTGCTCCAGGGGGAGGGGCACGCGCCCCCCGGCTGGATCCGTTAGTGATGACATTCAATAATGAGGATAGAGAACTGAATCCAGGAGGGGTTCTAAAAAGAATTAAACATTTTAAATATCTTTGTTCCATAATTGAAATAGATGGTGCATGTGATGTGGATATGAAAACAAAAGAAGTGAAAAAAAAAATCAGATGGAAAAAAGACCATATCAATGCTCAACTCGGTATATGGAACCGGAACATTATTCCCAAAACATCTACAATAGGATGTTGTATTATTACTGAGCATTATCACGTATGGGTAAGAAACTTGGGCCATAAAAAGTAATCTCAGGAAGAAACTTCTAGCCACCAAAATGGACTACTGGTGAGGAGCGGCGGGAATATCCAGAATAGATTAAGTGAGAAATACGACCATCAGAGAAAACATGGAGGCTAAAAGAACCATTCTGGGAGAGATTGAGACAAAACGCCTGAAGTGGTATGGAAATTTGAAAAAAATGCCTGAAGGAAGACTACCCAAAGAAGTCCACTTATGGAAAACTAGGGAAAGACGAATACAAGGAAGACCTGCGATAACGAAGTGGAGGAATCCATGATGGGTCATGGTCTACAGGAAGAATGGACCCTGGAAGGAAACCCACTATTAGTGGAAATTCCTAATTAAAAAAAATTAACAAAGATGCAAATAGATTTTTATATACATAATAATCTTTTCCTCTTGAAGGATACTGCATTTACTATTCTACTACTGTTTTTTTCCTGGCTGATATATACTTTATTATACCTTTATGGTATTTTTTGTTGGACAATTTTATATTTTTTAATAATTAAGAAAATCCCATAACCGAGGATTTACTTTGAATAAGGAAGATAATATTTAGTGTTTAAAATTTGGTCCTAGAAAAGTAATTCGTATAAATGTTTTGGCCTATTATTTTAAATGAAATATCGTATTCAACCAAGGAACACAAAATTAGTTACTTCGTCACATAGTACACAAGATCTACTAATTTGTATATTATTTTGCTGTTCCTTCACTAAACAATATAATCTAAGAGTTATTCACAGGAGCTAATCAACAATACATTACTTCTCAAAGGTTTTTTTTTTTTGGTACGCCATATTTTTGTTAGTTCATCAAATCCAATGATTGAGCCATCATTTTGAAAATCAGAGAAATCGTTTTGAAGAAAAAGAAACTTTATTTGCACATAACCCAAAAAGTATTCTATTAATCGGTCCATTTTTAGCAAAGATACAGCCAATTGTATTTTGTACTTATGCTTTGATTTATTATTCGAACGAATGTTGGGCTGCCCCCTTCATTAAACAATGGGAGTGCTGCAAAATGGTCCACTCCCGGCGCCCATGCCTATCCTGATTAACAATAAATTTTTGTAAAAACTTTTAATATCCGACGCTGTTTAAAGATCTCTTGATAGACTTGAATTTTGACATTTATTATTCTTTGAAGATCAAAAACTTTTCCCAAGAAGCGCTAGCCGTGATAAACATGATCGAAGATCTTGCCATGAAATTGTGATAGCTTAATGTTAATAAATTTAAGCACTTGTAAAAAGTTAAGTAAAATGAGAAATAAGCCATAATTGGGCTTATCTGAAATGAATTTTCTGATTCTCCTATCAAGAAAGTACTACTATATTACCATTTTACTTTTTAACGACATGAATTGCTTTAACAGGACTTTTAAATAAAAGTTCTATAAAACTTGTAACTAAAAATGTTCATAGGAAATGGTTCCATTTCCCAAAAAAACAAAAAACATTAGAATTAAAAGTTCCAGTTATACTTGAACGTATCAAAAGTAAAAGTTAATTTTTCATTTTAAGCCCTTTTTCTTTAAGTTGATAATAATATAGATGCAAGGAGGTAATAATTTAATATGGCTATACCTTGGGCTAAACCATTGTTTACCTATTTTTCATACAAAGAGGTAATAGTTTTATGTGACTATATCATCAATTGTCTATTTTCTATACAAGGAAGAACTAACAATAGAAGTCCACTTTGGTGTAGATGGGCTTCCTCTCCGTCATGAAGAAAAGCTTGTCTCTCATCACTACTGATAGGCTGCTGTCGTTCCACACCATTTCACTGAAATCAAATAATCCATTATTTAAACTTAAAAAATTGTCAATCTTTAAAGTACAGTTAAACCCCCGCTTCAAAGCTACTGTCTTGCTACTGGGGATAGCTCGCTTCTAATAACATTATAAGATCTAGTTCGCACATGATTTCGCGGACTATCAAGATATAGGACGATATTTCATCGTAGTTGTTAACGAAAAAGAAATCGTAAATCTTGGTTACACTATCATCATCTGTACCCTATATTTTCTATGTTAAACTGTCAATCCAATATATTTGATGACTGTTAATTTCACCGGTTTATCGCAGAAAGCAACGAAGTACATTTTTGGAAGAGGTACACTTTTAAGTATGCTTTGTAAACTTCGACTTTGTTTATCGATGCAAACCTGTTCAACAAAATGACAAAACCCATTTATATATCAAGAACAGTAGCACTAAGTGCCCAAGATTCTGATTTCAATGAGGGAAAATTGATACTAGGGTTCATACTTTATGAAATCGTAATTGGTGATTTTCTGCAATAAATCGAATTAAATCAATTTATTGTTTTAGGATTTATCGCATGTTCAAGCACAAATATACATTTTATAAATATAATGGTTTATTTCAGGATAGTCCTTAGCAGACTTTCTTTCTAGCATTTTCAAACTTGCGAATTTTTAAGAACTTATCTGACAACACCAAGCACAAAATCCGGGACATAGAAAGAAAGAATTAAGAATAAAACTAGAAGAGAGAAAGTAAAATAACATGATAAGAACTAACCTGAATTTGAGTTAAGAAATTATTGAACAGCACCGGATTAAGATATTGGCCATGTCTCAGAGGAAGAAGAATGGAAGTAAAATAGGAGGAGGATAACCGTAGAAAGGCATTAAAGGATCTTGTCCAAGTTGCTGCGATACATGAAGAAAGAAAAGAACTGTTCCAGGGAAAATAACGCACGCGGTTGAAATAATATTTACAAAATATCGAACAAAATCCTCATATCTAATCTGGTTGACATATTGAACTTTTTGAAGACAAGAAATATGTTTGTGAGAATCCACTTTTCACTCATTACTTCTCCACGTTATAGCTCGCCCCCTTACTTTATGAGTCACCTCAATTTGTCCTGATTGATACCACATGAGATATGCACTAGATATAAACTCTCTTACCCTTTATCTGGAGAGTAGCTGTACCAAGCTTTGGCATGGTACTCGATTTGGCTGCACGAGTTCAAACAGTTACAATTCTTTCCTCCTCGCCTTTTCCAGTCGTCTGTAATAAATATTTACGAAGTGTTATGGTATTAATAATAATAATGATATCTTCCTATTTATGTAAATAGAAAACAAAAGTTATATTAAAGGCGAGAAATGGTTTTAAAACTTGCTCTATCGTAAAACTAGTTTTAGTCAATAAACATGAAAGTACTATTTTAAACTGAAGTATTGCACAGAATATTCACCCAAAAGATGTGGGCTGTAAATCTTCACACTTGGGCTAAAATAGTCTGCAGACCATTTTCCGGAATTTTACTTCGGTGAGGGCTTTAAACCTCACAAACCAATAATTGTGCCTCGCAGTTTGGCTTTGAGGAAGAGTGAGCATGATTAACATTCAAAAGAGTGAGCATGATTAACATTCAAAACCACTCTTCAAATATTTCTAGTAAAAGTAATCATTTAGAAAAGTAATTACCTACTATCCCCAACCTCTTCCAAACCCCTTATCTGACTGCGTGTATGATAATTTGTTAATGTGTTCTTTCCGCCCTGGTTAGAATAAACCATGTAGAACTAAACCAATTATTCTTCGATACCGTTAGATATAATAAGTTGAAGTAGTTAACATTGTCCCTTTATAGTTCGTATTAACAATCATTTCAAAGGATTCTTTTAAAAATATTTTCTTTTGACTTGTTTTATAAATGAAACCTCGTTGAAAATTAAATAAGTATCACACCTTGTTCCGATAATCCATATCGCAGGTATTAGAATTCACTTACCTAAGACTGACAAGATGCATCCTAGGTGAGATCTGTCGCACAGCTTCGTCTCTTTTACTCCTGCAACAGAAGTTAGTTACATTGAACTAACGGAATTTTGTTTTAGTTACTTGGTAAGAAAATAAAGTGGACGGTGCAGTGCAATGTCGACTTCTTAACTTTTTCAAGTACAAGATAGCCAGTAGTGCATTGGGTAGTATTGGTTCTAGTGAGGATCCTGCTTAATTGAGACAGGGATTCTTCACAATTTCCTATGTTGATCTAGATATAAAAAGTTGAATAAGAAGGATGAAACAAAAAGCTCACTGGGCATGTAGTAGTCGGCACAGAGGCACTCGCTGAGGGTCAGGTTGGCGACGCACTCTAGCTGGCAGTTGGAGTACGAATAGTGCCGGAAGAAGAAAAGCTCTCTTTCTTCTGGGAAGTAGCAGCCCCGGTGCTCGGCCGGAAACTGCCTCAGTTCTTCGTCAGCTTTGACCAGCTTCGGCTCCACGACCAGTTCAAGCTCCGCCAAGAACACCATTTTTTAACATATTCATTACATGTCAGTGTAATCATGGATTTGGGAGGCTTCTGAATTTTATAATAGAAGGGAGGACAGCGGGGAAGATCGTTTGTGTCGTTTAGGTATATATTCATATTGATAACTACGTCAAGTTGCTATTAATTCGTATTTTCATAGAATAAATATAGAAGATTATTTCCTTTGGCGACGGTGTAAGAACACCACTGTTATAATCATTTCAGCCATTTCGGAAGGAATATGTTTTTATACATTATGTTTAATAGTCAGTAGGCCAGTAGCTCATTATCATATCCTCGAACTACATTCTAAAATGTTTTGAATCTTCTTAATGGGTTGCAGTTTGGTGATGGGCGGTGTTAAGCATAAAACGGAGGAATTAAAGTCAACAGGCGATCTAACAACATGCTATCCATAACATCAAACAATTCAATAAAAAACATTTCACATCCTTAAAAGGTGGAATAAATCATTTGAAACGTTTAATAAGACTCCAAATAATGCAAATGTTTTCATCAATTTGACAAGAATAAGGTTTATAATAACTTTTTAGAAGTTAAAAACATAACCAATTAAAACAGGAAAAGAGAAATAAATATTTCAAGGTGGTCGTACTTGTTAACCAATGAGGTACCATTCAAGGCCTACATTTAATATTTGAAGCATGTGAATTGTAATATTAATTTATATAATTATTCTTCTGGAGTGGACTAGTTCAGTGACGTAAGGCACTGTGCTCCTTCGCTGTATCTTGGGTTGGAGTCTGCTTATTGTAGATAATTATGTAGTATATTATATCAGTGATGGATCGATCCTGGAATCGGAATACTCTCCTAGGGTATATCCAGTCACTACAAAGTGGTTACTCAAAATAAAATAAGTAATTAAGGGGTGGGAGTGCTTAATGCTACTTAGAAGAAAAAAAAAGTTTCAAAATACCTTACGTTCCATCGGCAATAAAAAGTACTGTCCTATGCTGGTTTCGTTGAACTGGAAAAAATAAATAGAAAAAAAAGTTATGATATGGATAATAGGACGGTATAAGAAAAACTGATCTATGTCTTATAATAAATGGAAGCGAAAAAGTCTGCTCTGGCTGAGTTAAATGTGACCTCTTTGACTGAGAAGAATAAATCAACCTGAAAATTTGAGTATAAACTAAAATAGAAATACATGGGGAAAAATATATAAATACAGAATAATATAATGAGTTAAAATGTTGTAGCAATTTTAATTTATATGTTCAAATTCCAATCAATTTACAACAAATGCGAAAAATGTACAATTAGAGATACAAAGAGGAATAAAGAAGATACACTGAGCTAATAGATAGGCAATTATATTATATAAATACTAACTTCTGTTAGGCTCCGAATGTCCCTTCTATGACCGACCATTGGAACTTCATGCGGGCTATGGAGAATTATCTGAAAAAATATAGACCAATCATCACCCATAAAGGCTATTGACAACTTGTATGAACATCTATATGAAGTTCCCACCTCAATGGTCTTACATAAAGAAACCTTTCCGGTTGTTTTTCAAAATGAAAAAATACGAAATTATCCGATAAAAATTAATTTTAGCCAAATAAATTTATAAATAAACTGAATTGGATACATATAGAATGTAATATAGTTCAAATATAAAGTAATATATGACAGCATAAGAAATTGATTTTTTTTTTTGTATGGGGAGAGGAGCGGTCATGACGTAATTTTCCAGTGAAGTTAATTAAGTTCGATAATCGATTAGTTACGTATGAACTGTTTATCAACATAAACCTCTTACTGGTATATATAGGTATTATAGGTATGCTACTGAATAAATTTAGTAGCAGATATTCATAAGAATAAATTTAGAAAGACAATGTTTTGTAGTTATTTAAATACCCTGCTCAGATCACGTATAGAAAGTAAAATGTACCAATAAAAACAAAATTAGTTTTCATTATATATTTGATTTATTTATTTATTTTTTTGTATGTGGTGAGTGAAATTTCACTTCAACTTGGCACCGGGACGCGAACTCGTGACTATTTTTATGACATTTGTCGTAGATCAGGTTGCCGGGTAACGGTGGTGCTGAGCACACGTGTTAGCCCATTCGGCCACCCCGCCCACCAGTTTTACAACAGTTAGTAACGAACGATCATTATCAACATTTAAAATTATTTGGAAATACATAAGAAGTACTAGAGAAGCGGAAATTCTTTATTATTTAGCCGAGAGCTGTTTAGACAATGTGACCTTGAATCCCAGGGGATCAGAGCTATCGCAGAAGAGTGCCTCGAAAGCTCCGGACGGGAGTTGGTTGAAGAGAGTCACGGTGAGTTGATTCTCCGCTCTTCGGGGGTAGGGCGAAGAGAAACCCTGTCCATTCTTGTTCACTGGAAGCGTCTTTTCGGTGTAGGCGCTTTCTTCGGGCATCCAATCTGAACTCTTGTTATGTTCCTCGTATTCGATTTCACTGAAACATTTGATTTTTGTAAATTAAACTGTAAAGTATAGAAGGCTATATGCAATTTTTATTCTCTACGTATATATTATCGAATAAGTATTTCGAAAATTATAAACTGAGAGAATATTAAAAACTGCAATATTGTCGCTGATGTAAAATGTCCGCTATCATTAAAAAATAGTAACTTCACATCTTTATGACGACTTTACAACAAAAATATAATAATTTCTTTTAGCAAACATTAAATTAATACTTGACTTGGAAACGGCTTCTCCATGAAACTGGAATCTGTTTCTAGAAGTTGAAACAAAAAAGTGATTGTAGTTTTACATAGTAATGTCAGTCGCCAAACTATAAAGTCCCCCCGTTTCACGGTACTAGCAAATTATACTTTAGAAATGTATATGCTATTGCGCCAGGGTTGGTACGACAAGTTCTGATTGCAAGCGGGTTCTGGGTAGAAAGTAGTCCAGTGCATCCATCCTTTACAGAATCTTCTTTATAAGAAACAATAACATTTTTTAATAAGTCACACTCAGCATTCGATGTTGAAATGTTCACTTCTGCACAGTTGATAACAAATAAATTATTATTTTATTTCCATTTTGAAATCTTGGCCTTAATTGACTTACTATCATATTTTATGAATCTTAATTTTCCTCTTAATCGATTTAAATATCCTTATTCGATTATTTTTTAAACAAAAAAAAGCCAAAATACAGAATAATATTAATTAAAAATAGAAAAAGTTTATTTACAGTTCCTGGAGTCTTGTTATTATAAGACGATTGAATTTGTAGTATTTAAAAAAAGTAAAATGCATTTTAAAACAGGCGGGTGGAAGAAGAACTAGTAATACTTCTATAAGTAGATACTTTCTATAAGTAATAAACTTATAAGTAAAACCGTTTCTGTAGCAAAGGAAGAGAACCTAAAATAAACGTACATTAGTTTCTCTGCGACCAGGCGTTCTGATTATTCTTTCCTTCAAAAATATCATAACCCAAGCAAGTAATTAATCCTTTGATCTTCATTTTTAAATAATTCAGATGATGCTTTTGTAAAATTACACTTCTAACTTGTTTTACATCTTAGCATTAGAACTGCATGTTTTGTGTTATATACCCAGCCTTTTTCGTTTTTTCTTAAATTGCTATTATTTATTTATATTTTCATCAAACAGGATATGTGCCACAGTCCATTGGATGCGATCTAGTTCTATTCTCCAATGAGCCATTCCCTTGCCACATTATTGGTTGAAGCGATCACTGGATCGGTCACCAGTGTTTGTATTCCAGTTAAGGAATTTTAATTTACGTGAGAATATTTCATAAAAATATTTTGCATAATGTGTACTGCATCGAACTTAAATGACTATTAATGAATTCTTGAGAGTTCAACTTACGTGCCTTCGGTAAAGATTTCGGATGGTGAAAACATGTTGAAGGTCTGACATACCCCGACATCGGTTACTATACGCTTGAACATAGCCGTGCAATTGGTCCAGGTTTTCTTCGAAAAAGCATTGCATAAATCACAACTTTGGTCCAATGGAGGGGACATCTGTTATTCAAAGAAAAAAAATAATGCCCTATAAAATGATTTTTTTAAATGTTATTAGTGGCTACTAATTATTGTATAAATAAAGTCACCTCTAGCAATTTCTCCATGTCTGTTTCTTCAGAGAGTGGATGAGGATCACCACAGATCAACAGCTTGGCCTCTCTGAAAGGCCTTGTCCTGAAAAAGGATTAATTTTTACTTTCTCTTCAATATCTTTCTGATATGGAGGAATTCTTCCGTATTAGATTTGTAAGGAGATAAGGTTTGTTCCTTCCAGGATGAAATCCTGCGTTTTATCAGCGGTAATCTTAGATAGATCCCATCATGAGGCCGACTCAGACGCCACCACGCCAGCTAAATAGTAAGTTGGAAACCGTTCTTTTTTTCACCATTTAACCTATTAGAAAACCAGTTCCATTCAAATGGCTCACTCTTACAGTCATCTTCTCTTTACTCAAACCATTACCAACCTGTCCTCAAATTAGATGCAAGAGACAGTAGGAACACGTATTGCCACCAAACGCTGTCGAAGGATACCTCAAAGTGTAGAGAAAAGGTATATCGGTTGCCTCTCCACTAAACATGATTTCTTTTGTCTATGGTTTCAAGAAAATAAATTTTCAAAAAATAACAAGTTTAATCATGTTATTCTTTGAGCAGAAAGCGTTAAGATCTACAGATCTAACTCAGATACTTACGAATCGTCTTCACCAGGTACTTGTGCAAGGAAATAGGACTTCCTGTTGTCACAAATGGTAACGGCTGGAAACGGTATCATGGAAAGATTTCCGCAGTTTCCTTCGGGAATTTCTGTGATAGGGCTGTTGATCAGTTTCTTATATTGCTGCCACGCATTTATGCCAGCGAACGCCATACTGAGGAGTACAACAAATAGCCACCATATCCTAAACAGAAAAAATGCTCAATAAATAGAAAAAATCATTTACAAAAGGTCAGCTGACATCGAGCCTTCATACTTCTCTACCAGAGGCCGCTTCGGTTCACTTAGGTACCTCACACCATGGATAGGAGTCACACTGCAGAACTCACCCCAATGAGATCTCATTTTATCTTTCGTCACTCCCAGAATGAGGGAGCATGATTTCATCCATCTTTCAGAAAAATAAAACACAAATTATGCCTCTATAAGTATGTTGGTATTAATATGTACGAGAAAACAAGATACAACTAAACTAGGCCAGTACGCTCTGTTTGTGGACGCCTTAAAGTTAGTACTGTAAAGTAAGAGACATCGTTCAAAAAGTGGACTTTTAAGTTTGGATCGTATTACTTATATCGTATATTCTAGCTTCGTCAAGTGTTTCACAATAGATCTTTTTATCTAACAATTTGCTATATCAAGTGCTTATAGAAAACATTATTGCATAAAGATCATAAACGGTAGAAACTATAACTAAATCTCAGTTTTCCTTTTTGTGAGATTACTTTGATAATTTTCTGTTAAATAAAGAAAGTCAGTATTACCTATTTTTAATATTGTTTTAATGTTTCAATTATTAATAAGACTTTTTGGTTACCTGCATGGCATTATAGATTCAATGAGAAATGAGTAACCATCACATAAATACCAATAACAACGAGAAAGTAATCACAGAAATTAAAATTATCAATAAGGAAAAATTTTGGCAAGATAATGCTAATTCAGCTTGCTGTAAATATCGTTTGCAGTCGAATGAAGAGAATTCAACTAACAATTATTTGTTGCCATATCGAAATCAAGTTGCTGAGAAAACCAGTTTATAATTATTCTTGAGAGAAAAATAATAAAAATATTGTTTATGCTGAAGTACTTCTTTACCGTTTATTTAAACCGTTGGAAAAATAGATTCACAAATAAATTGTGTAATTATAAATCCATTATAATGAAAACGCTTCCTATCAAAATAAATTTTTTTTATTACTATTGTTAATTGTGATTGGTTATTTTGTTTTTTTTTGGTCGAATACATTTTGTTGTTTATTCAGGTAATTATATGCAGTTGGTCATGTAAGTGAATCATAAATATAGCCTAAAATATGATATGTAATAAATATCTGTTCACACGATAAGGGAAAAACGAAAATAGAAAATTAAAACCAAATTTGTTTAGGAAACACTCACCGTTCTCTTTTGTTCCTGAGCCTATTGTCCGGTGACTTCTTAATTACACTAGCGCTCATAGCTCAATAATTTCTGTCGGGAGCAGTGACAGGTGTGAGGACGAAATAGCAAGTAATCCGATACGCGACAGGCAGCGCTGGAAACGAATGCGTTGCACGCCATTATCAAACCTTAATTAAATTAGTCTTTACATACTGGCACGAAAGACTAATGGATTATTTTAATTAAAGTTTTTGCTTAATTCACTTAATTTAAAATAATTATAATCATTGACGTGATGTCCTTAGATGATTATCTATACATTTTAGATGATGAAACTTTATAGTATTACAAATTTAAAATAATGAATAAATAATAATAATAATAAGGCTTAGCGAACCCGAAGGTTCGATGCCGACACCACCAATCGCTTGTTACATACCTACCTCCACCGTTCGCCGTCTAAACCCAGTCCCTTCAGATCGGCTTTAATGCAATCTTCCCACCTTCGCTTCGGTCTACCCCTCGGACGCTTACCATTCGGCACAGCAAATATTAACCTTTTAGGAATTCTCTCGTTACTAAGCCCAACAACTTTACAAGCCCATTTGATTCGCCGCGATGAAATTACCTCAATTATATTACCCGGATACAGCTCACGCAATTCGGCGTTGTGTAACCGTCTGAACTCTCCGGTTAACTCATCCTTCTTCGGTCCGAATATTCTACGCAATACTTAATTTTCAAAAACCTTAAGACGCTGCTCATCCCTTAATGTAAGCGGCCAATTTTCGCATCCATAAAGAACTGTAGGCAAGATAATTGTTTTATAGATTCTAATTTTTAAGTTTCGGGACAAGAGGCGCGAACTAAGTAGTTTTGTCACAGAAAAATAACAAGCATTCCCCGCCTTCAGTCTAACCTTAATCTCTTCTTCAATTTCGTTTTTTCTAGTTATCGTAGAACCTAGATACCTAAATTTATCTACCTGTTCAAACATATTACCATCTATATCGATATCACCAGTAGTATCGCCATTTTTGCAGCTAACCATATATTTTGTTTAAAATAATGAAATTCAATATAAATATTTATTTTTGATATCTGCTATGTAAAAGATTAGCAGAGATGGATTATTTAATTTCCCTTTTAAAACATTAGCTAAACTAGAGAACATTGAAATTATAACATTTTAATTCTTAATTATAGAAGTAAATAGTTCTCTGTTAAGTCTTAGGAACCCTCAGCAGTGTGGCCCTTAGTGAATCATACAAAGGCGGTACTGTCCTCTGCAATCTGGGCCATTAGCGGTCATTGTGTTTCCATTCTTTTTAAAATTAGCAGATCGATCTGGAATTAAATCGTTCGCCTCAGCATATTCTTGCAGTAGAAAAACGACCATTCTTTCGAACAGTTTACGGAATGTGTTTCGGAGAATCGGTCAGTAGCTGTTGATATATATAGTTCTTTTCCCTTCTTTAATAATTATAGTACCTTACCTTTCTTCGGTTACGCTAGAGGATAGCTTTTCCATGCCAATTTATAAATGTTACAAGGAATTTCTTACCACCCTCTTTAATAATTTTCAAGAATTTAGGGACTTCGATTCTGTTCATGTTTTTCTCAGCTGTCTCTGAGACCTTATAGGGGAAATAGGGCCTTGGACCACTTAGTTATTGTTTCTACTCTTTCTAAAATCAGCTGGTCGATATTGAATTGATTTATGGACACAGCAACATAAAGTCATCATTTTTTTTTTAGTTTTCTCAAAGCAACGTCAATTTCAAATCTTTAAAAGACCCAACAGAAAAGTATATGCTATCATCTAAGTTTAAGCAAGTTTGATCTTTTAATATGTTTTGATTTGTTATTCTTTCTGGAAGAGAAATATTACTAATCTTGGAACAATTTCGTAATAGTATAACAAAAGCATAACAAACTAATTAAGCATAATAGTGTTACAAAGCATAACAAATTATTATGCTTCAGTTATAACTAGTTTATTTCCTTTTTTGATTGGTACTTTTTTAAATATTTTTTTCTCCGTTTATCTCGTTATGAAAGCGTATGCTTCCTTTTCAATTTTTCCTGAAGTTAGTGGTTTCGATCTTGTTCCTTGAAAACATCTTTAAGAAATAAGACTTAATAACATTTTATATATTATTAATTGTTTTATATTTTAAGTGGTTAGTGGCATTTAAAAATACGGATTATTACTGTCTATGTAGCAATTTTATTTGATAATAGGCTATTGCAGTAATTGTTTGCTGCAATCTGTTTCTCATACCTTTTATTGAAAAAAAGTGGAGATGATAAATAAACATATCTCAAATTTTTCCCTTGTGATTAAAACCGTCCTAGGGAATCCCCAATTCCTTAAATAAGTATACTTTATAAAAATTAAATATATATATATATATATAATGAAGGGCATTGAGGAATAGAATGAATAAGTTAAATAACCTCTTTGGTTGGATAGCTGTCTTATAACCTTTTTCCGCCATACTTTGACTTGGGAAATTGAGTAATTCTGTTTCAGGATCTTTGTGCTTTTAGTTGTAGTCAATGTTTCAGATATATTTTTAGCCAAATGAATTATTCTAACCGTAGCTTATGGCTCTTGGGACTTTCCACATTCGGCACTGTTTGTGTAATAGGCATTTTTAATTACAAATTTAATCAGTGGATGAGGAAACGAGTAAACAAGATAAAGAAAGACAACCAAATTGATATATTGAATAAAAATCGCCTTTTAACGTTTGGTGTGAGCAGTGATCAATGTGATGGGCACATGAAGAGACAATTCGATTGTGGCAATTTAGATTGCAACTATGGACGTTTGAGGTATTCAATATAGTTTAATCTTGTTTTTATTATAAGAATTCCTTCTCATTTAAGGTGGATTTATATTACTTAATTAAAATACTTAATTAATTGGTAAGTAAGATAAGTGAGAATGCTGTTTTATCACCAGAAGTATAAGTGTTAATTTACTCTCACTTTAAAGTGCTTAACATGATATTTAACTTCCTAAAGGATAGATCTAAATATGACCAATGCTGTTTCAATGAATTGTCTCAATTACTCCTTTATATCAATTTTTATAAATTCTCAATCACTTTTTATTGTTTTTCAGTCTTTTTCATTCCATTTAACTGAATGGAGTCGTGTTAGCTATATAACTTTGAATATTAATGTAAGAATTACTACTTCTATTTAATTAATTTGATGGGAGGTAAATATGTCTTGGTATTATTATTTATTTATTCTGAATCACTTCTCCAGTGACAGCTCGTTTCAAAATCACATCGAGTACACTCAATCATGTTCATCCAGTGAGATGTGTCCTGAGTTATGCTGTTATAGTAATTGATTGTAAGGTATTAACACACAAGTGTCACTCCACTTTGACGAGTGGACCAAGATCATAGGATCATGCTATAAATGGGATTTTAAGAATGACTGAGTATTGACAGTTTAACCTTCCTTTATTTAGATAATGATTTACGACTCCCAAATTCCCAACTGGTTTTTTTCATTTAAAACCCTAGCCAAAATTAGCGTTCATTACATAACTGATTTCTAACTCCTGGTAGTCCTGACGTGATGTTACTGATGATCCTGGAACTAGCCACCATCTTGGCGGAGAAATGTGTGACTTGTTCCTTAATTTTTATTTTTTCCTTTTATTTAAACTACACAAATGTTTTGCATAGATATTTAGATGGTACTATTATGAATTATTAAAAACTTTTGTATAGAAAAAAAAAGCTTTTTTTTAAATATTTTACTCAAATATGAACTTTTAATTATGTTTCAGTTATATACTAGGATTTATTAATAATTGTCAAAAAAACTTGGATGTTTGTATATACATCATCACAGCTAAACTGTTTGGAGATTGTATTATTAATGCACATCGGCGAGGAGTCAAGGTGCGAGTCATAGCGGATAGTGACATGTCATTTTCAGCTCAATCTTTGATAAACACTTTCAGGGCAGGAGGTAAAATTATTATTATACTTTCAAACTTTCATATCTAATCGACACTGGATAAAATGTGTATTTTGCTCATTCTTTCTAGATTGATTTCCCTTCTGTATTGATTATTCTTCCTACAATTGATTAGTTCTTGTAATTCAACCTAAGAAATCAATTTAAATTTCATATTCTCTAATTTACATAATCCTTACATGCTAATATTTAATTCTATTTTTTCCCTATTAGTAACGGAAACATTTATATGAGAAGTGTCCACCAAGGAACCATTTTTAATTATTTAGATGGGCAAACCTTTCAAGATTTTCTCTGTGAGATAAGGAAATTTGAAAATGTCTAAAGTTATCGCTACAGGCATTTGTATAATTCTCCCAATTGCCTTTGTCTATCCTCCATTTCCTGATAGATTGTGAAAGTAACGGGTCAATTTTCAGTGAAAGCTAGAAAGGTAGGTGATCACTGCCTGCAAGATCACAATGAAAGTAAGATTAGGGAATTATAGGAAACCAGTCCAGATTTGATGGGCGTGGCTATAAAAAGATTGTTCACAGGGGCTGCATAGTATAATCGAATGTCGGCCTGCTTTGACGAAACAGCATCGAGCTTTAAAAATGTTAAAAACTCGGCCTTCATTAAGTAATTACATCAATTACCATAAAGCCAGGGCAGAAGCGCGGTGGACTATCAACCAGGCAAAAAGAAATTGCTGGACAAAATTTATTTCTTCCATCTCAACAGCAATTTCAATGAAAATAGTATGGAATAAAATAAAAGGTATAAAAGGCAGACAAATTAACAATATCCCGTGCTCGATAGCTTACAATGGAAAAACTCTTGCCGATGTCTTTGGTCTGCATTTATCTAGTATTTCAAAAAATCCTCTGGCACTTCAAGAACTTTAGCTCTCCCCTTATCTTATCCTTGTTACTAAACCCTACAATTTACCCGTAGTAGTAGGTCACCTCGTTCCAAATCAGATTCACATTGAATTTATAAAGCACTTACAAGAGTTATTGACGCTCCTCAACAATTTGTGAATAAATAGAGACTTTCCTAAAAGTTGGTCATCTGCAACAGTAATATCTATACCAAAGTCTAATAAAGATTCAAAACTCGTACAAGTTATAGGCCCATCTCTCTTACGTCAGTTCTCTGCAAAGTGGCCAAAAAAAATAATTAACCGCCGCCTTTTATGGGAATTAGGGACCCGGCATCTACTACATAGCGAACAATGTGGATTCTGTTATTCTAAATCAACAATGCACAATCTTTTTAAATTTAATTCCTTTCTAAAATCTTCTTTTACTGGAAACCAGCATGTTTTCACAGTTTTTTTTAAACTGGAAAGTGCGTTTGACTCTTGCTGGAGAAAAAAAATTCTAAAATGCTTACAGTCATGGGAATTCTCAGGCAATATTTTATTTTTTATACAAAACTTTTATAGTAATCGGAATTTCAACGTTTGTGCTGGCTCGACTTTTTCAAACAATTTTGAACTACACAACGGTGTTCCTTAAGGATCGGTTTTAAGCCCAACACTATTCAACATTGCCATTAATAATATTAAATCATTCATACCAAAACCTGTAAATGTTGCACTATGCGCTGACGACGTCCTGATTTATTATAGTTCTGCCGATGTAAACTTTGGGTAATATGTTATACAAGAATCTCTTAGCAGCCTTGAAACGTGGGCCACTGGTTGTGGCTTTAGTCTTTCTAAACCCACTTTTGTCAAATTCGTAGATGTACCCAACCATTTACAGCACATATTGGAAATCAAACTTTGAACAAATGTGATTCAATTTGACATCTAAAACTAATGTTGGACTCAAGACTAACGTGCAAACTACAAATCAAAATATTATTGTCCAAAATGTCAAAGAAGTGCAATTTAATAAAATCACTTTCTGGTTTTACTTACGGCTGCGATAGAACTGCCTTGCTGAGTTTATACAGATGTCTAATAATGCCAATTATTACTACAGATGTGAAGTATACAGAGATGCCTCAAAGAAAATATTAAACAAGCTAGACCCAGTACACCATTCAATGATCCGTCGAGCAACCGGAGCCTTCAGGACTAGCCCTATTAACAGTCTACTTTGGGAGCCTGATGACTGGCTGCTAGAACTCCGCAGACACTTCCTTTTGTTAAAGTTTTTAGGCTACTTAAAAACAACTATAGACTTCTTTGGCTTCTCGACGTATAAATTACCATCTCGACTTGCCAACTACCCACCACCATACACACTACCAAAGTTGTTCAAATCGATCGCAAACCCTTCTCCTTGGACAAACAGTAAAGCAGTTTTTGGTTTCTCCTTAAAAAATGCAACAAAATTATTTAACCCACCAGGAGTACTAAAACAACTCTTCTTAGCTCATATAAATAACTACGATGAGTTCACATACGTCTATATCGATGGGTCATACAGCCTCAAAGCCTTCGGCATTTATTATTATTATGACTTTTATCTTAGGGATATTAATTATATTTTGTTTTATTGTGTTTGTCAGATACTGACTTTTGTTTGTGTAATACATATCTGTTTCTTGATACATTTTCGTATTTGGTACCATAATAACACCTGCCTCAGAATTGAAACTCTGATGTTTTTCATTGAGCAAATGGATGGAAGATAGCCTTCATGAATGGCCTGACCTATATTGCTATTTCCATGATTGGATGAATGTACATGGTTGTATTGTGCCAGTAGTGTATATTATAAAATTTATAAATATCACCACAAAGTTTTAGTAACAAATGTAAAAATAGCTACTTTTCAGAAAACAAAAAAAAGATCATTAATGTTTTGCTTTTAATTTTCTTTATTTCAAATATATTTGTAGCTTTTTACTTCTCTGTGCTCTAGGTTAGTGTTTTTAAATTTTAGTTTGTAATGAATTATATGGTAAATTGATGAATATAATTAATTCCAAAAATGCAATTTTTTATATTGGTTACATAATGTAGTGTTGACGGTATGACTTACCTCTGCTGTCAATACTACTCTTTTCCTCTAGTTCATTTTTCAGTGTAACATGTGATTTACCAGATGGCTATGAATCATTGTTCTTAACAAACCAATACCTTATTCTACAAAAATTCCTTTTTTTTGTGTGCTATTTGCAGATATACCAACGAGGCAGAGAATGTCTCCATTCATTATGCACCACAAGTTTGTGATTGTCGACAGTGAGGTACTGATTAATGGGAGTATGAACTTCACAATGACCGGAGCGTTTTGTAATTGGGAAAACGTTATGATAACAACGCAACCGGAACTAGTCAATTCCTTTCAGAAAGCTTTCAATTCTCTCTGGGAAGATTTTTCACCTCTTAATTATTCTCCTTTAGATGGAATAATAAAAGCTCAAGCGCCTCAGCACCAAGTGGCTAACGTATAAATAACCTTAAATGTATTTGATTTACATTTTAAATGTACCATATTTATGTATTTTTATAAAAACATTGATTGAATCCAGGTTTATTTTATTTTTAATGAAAAAGTCTTAACTATTTCCTAATTTGCTTCTAATTATTAATAATTTTATTAAATATACTATTTTATCTACCATAACATCCCATTTTCAGACAATCGAAATATTAGTATTACTCTAGCAACATATTATTCTATTTGTTGTTTTGACTTCATTTGTCAAACTTATATTACACACAACTACAAGAAAATAAAATTAGTTTATAAACCGATAATCCAGAGTGAAAATGTTTGGAAAATCAAAAATATACTTCCTTAGTGAATATCAATTCGATTGAAATGAAGGTTTAGGAATATAAAATGAATAAATTTTGACAGTTAAAATTTAAATTCTCTTTTGTTTTATTTTAAAGACATCGGCTGAGTTAACTCAACCTGAATTATACAATTTATTAAACAAAAAACCAAATGCCTGAACTGAAATGCATTTGCGAGAAGTGTAGATATCTGTAAAGTAATGATAATCAATATATTGACAAATATTGGTTAGGTTTATTGGTAAATACAGAATATGGTGACAAAAATCCATCAATATAACATCAATGTATTTTGATTTCTTTATTCAACAAAATTTCAAAACACCAATTATTAGAGAAAAATATCTAACATTTTTGCTGAATTTTCTGAATACAATAGAAACTTCAACAGAGTCCTCTTTATTCCAATACAATTTTATATTACTTTTTCTAAAAAATCAACCTGATATCAGTCATCAAATTTTATTCTATCACACACCAATCAACAGAAATAATCATTGAAGAAAATACATATTACATTTTAATGATGTAGAGATGGTTGACTGTTGATATAATATGAGAAGGAGTTGGTCGGGGGGTGCGGTCAAATTAATTAATTTGACCGCACCTCCTCCTCCTCCCCCTTCCCACCGATCAACTCCTCATATTAAATTTTAGTTCAAGACTTTTTGTAATGCTTAGAAGATCAATCAATGTATTTAGACTTTGTAATGCTTATAACATCAAATAATGTATTTTTGTAATGCTTAAAACATCAAACAATGTATTTTTTCACTCAAAAGAAGATGGATAAGATGAGAGATAAGAAGAAACAATAGTGACTTTGTGAAGTGGCTCGACTTCTGATTAATGTAATCAGTAATTTAGGAACAGGTTGTTATCAAACATACTGATTGTTAGGATTGTCAACATGTCGGCAATACATTAAAATGAAGCCATCGTATAACTTAACATTTTAACAACAGAAAAAGTATTCATCTACTTACTGGTATCAAAAAATAGCATTTCATTAAGCCAGTGTTTGGCTACAGGATCGTTATTTACTTGGAATATTTAAAAAAACTCAAAACTAATGCTGCATATTTTTTTAAATTTTTGTGATGAAAGTATTCAACTAGAAGTAAATTTACTTTGGTCAATTTTATTTGAGAAGTGGTAACTTAATTCAGATCAACGTGATCTCCATACTGAATCTACACAACGCATATAGATAACATTGTAGAATTATAAAATTAAATAATTTACCAAAAGATTTCTTTAATCTTTATTTTTATATCATTATGGCAAATTCTATTTTTATAAAAGTAAAAAAAAAATTAAAAATTGGATAAATTTATTGTTTTGTCATTATAAGAAGAGCCAACCTCAGAAGTTATGGTAATATGTCCAACATGTAAAGCCATATTAAATTTTGGGATAGGTACAGTACATAAGTATTGATGGAACAATCCCCATAGATTCAAGAATAATATTAAAACAACAATCATACAATGTATTGTGTACATATAATAATATTATTAACATATTCAACACGTAAAACATTGACATAAAATAATCTATCTTAAGAGGAAGTCTACATGCTAGGGATGCATAATGTGGAAGATAGACTTTTATTGGCAACAACTAACCTTTACACTTAAGTACTTAGAAAATATAATGTACCCTTGTATTTGTTAATATTAATACAACGGAAGGCAACTTCAAAATGATAATCCAGCACCAAGAATAAATCATTCCGACTGTAGCTGATAAACTTTTGCTGAAAGGTCAAAACAATCGAGTGTAAATAAATAACAATGAAACATCAAATCAGCTTTGATACAGGCTCTTGGTAACGGTGGGCATAACCTATTCACTGATTAGATTTAATCATTAATTAACTGATTGGTTTTTATTAGTTACACAAAGTTCACTATTATAATAAAAAGAATTTGAGAGAATAATTAGAAATACAAGTAACTTAAATGAGTCAATAGGCCATTTTAGATTGGATAAACATCTTTTAAACAATGAAATTAATAAGGTGTCAACTAACTGCTATCTATTAACCAGGCATTGAATCCTCTACCACCCTATCAAAATATCAGACACCGTGAAACTCATTAATATTTTAACTTATACTTAAATGAATATGTTAAAAAGACTTTTCAGTAGACTAAGAGGAAAAAATAAATTTATTTATTTCCACAAGATCTAAGGGTTTTAAATAATAACTGATGGTAAAACAACTAAATTAAATACAGAAATATATTTGGTAATAGGTTTTAATGCAGACATTTTTGAAGAAGAAAAATAAAAAGTTTTCATAATTTAAGGCCATAATACACCAATATTTCATTTATTTAACATTATCATTCTTAGCAACATTTTGGCCTAAACTAGATCCATTTTGAAGTCTGGAAATTTTTTTATTGTTAGTTTACAATTTAATTAAGTTGGTATTTAGTTACTCCTAGTTTAGTCCGAAACACCAAAAATAATATGAAATAAATAAAATATTGGTGTAATATGGCCTTAAATTACGAAAAATGAAAACCAAAAGACACCAAAATTAAAAAAATTGTCTTCTTTCTTTATTTTATTTTATTCTTTAAAACAAGTGAGAATTAATAATTGTACTAGTGCTAAATACAACAAAAGTTTGTGGTACCATTTACTAAATTTTATTCCTTACTTTATTAACCCATTATTATTTAAAATAAAATGATCATGGTTTATTAAAATAATTTTCAACTTGAAGCAAATCAATTGTAAAATTAAATTAGAGCTGTTTCATTAAGTACTTAAGGATTTATCATTTCTTAAAAATCTGGTTTCTGCATATAAGCTCAACTAATGTTAAAAAGAAAAGAAAAAAGATAGCTGTTAGTTGGCAGCATCTGAAATAAATAAATAAAAATAAGATTGCTCAAAAAATTAACAAAAGTTCATAATAAGACATTTTTAATTTTTTTTAAAAACTCAAAATAAAATAATTATTACCAATAATAAAAATTAATTCAATATGGCCTTAAGACGTCCCCCTAGACAACCAATTTCTTTTTCTTCTATCAATTAACCAAAATTAATAAACAGTCACTTGATTATAATTCACAAATTAATAAAAAAAACCTTTCAGCTTGACAGAGTGGAGTTCTCAGTACCAAATGAAACACTTGCTTAATATTAAGGTAGTAATTACTACCGCAAAGCTCAGTCGACAATCAACTATGCCATCCTCTCATTCCTAACCTCACTTATCTCACAGCAAACTCTCTATTAATGTTAATATTTACAGTTATTATTATTTAGACAATCTACAATCTGTATTAGTTACACCATGGTAATACTGAAAACAATTTTATAATCAGAATTATTGAAATTCAGATCCACAATGGAAGTTAAAGGCACAACCCTACCTAGCTGCCCTCTAGATCTTGATACAGGCAGCCGATCTGGAATATTATCTCCATTATTAAGGAAATATTCTCTTTTTGAATACGTACAAACAGAATCAACAGTGTACTGTCTGCATGCTCACCAAAACCTTAATATTGTATTAAATATTGTTATCGTTACATTATCATATTAAAACTATATAATACACATTATTAATCAACGATAAGGTTTATCCGATTAGCTCATAACTGCCCTTTTTTCATATAGACACTTATTGTTTTTCTTTTAAACATGTCTAAATGTAGAAGAAAGAAAAAATGTTTTAAAATATGATACATAGACACTTGATCCTTATCTATAACAGCTGTGGCTGGGAGAACAGGTCCATGAGGTTACAATTATTGTTGATGCTATATCTCTCAGACAGGAGTTTCTTGTTCTGTCTCCTCGATCCTTCCCAACCTCCAGGCATTGGGATCATTTGCTGCAACAGTTCAAGAGCAAATGTTAAAACAATAATTATTTTAAGTACACTTTTTACAAATAATTTCCCATAGCAAACATAAGTAATAATCACAGACACCAAATCAAAATGTTCTTACATTATAAAGTACATAAACACAAATTACAAATAAGCTACTTTGCTTAAGTACAGACAATATAGTTTACTTAACTCTACGATTATATACTTATGTTAAAAAGGTATTCAAACAAACATGATGAAGGTTGAAATAATTATGCATATAGTTTTGAAAAATGAAACAATTACAACAGAATAAGCAAGACACAAATTGAAAGTAAAGAGCAATTAATAAGAGGTAATAGTAACGGATGATTACAGATAACAGTAACAAATAATTACAGATAACAGTAACGATAGATCAGAAAAATTAGAGAAAGATGAGATATTTTGTATTTTTGAAAGAGAGGAAATAGATAGGAAATATAGATAATTCATTGACAGAGGAGTTAAGGATTTCAAAAGACCACAGCACATTTACTTACTCCTTATTAAACTAGCATTTTCTTCTAAATTGATATATTTAAAAAAAGAAGCATTAATTGGAATTTATTATAAATGGTTTTGTTTAGACATCGCAGATAAATCATACATGGTAGCATCTAAATTAAGTTTTTAAAGGAGCTGAAAAATACGTCTTTGTGATCTGAGAGTTGCACACAAAGTTAATCTATAACCTGAACACAGGATTTACCAACAATTTACCAAGTTTATTAGTTATTATCTCTTAAGTTAATTTTCCTCCTATCCATCACTACAGTGAATATAGTCATGACAAAAGCGAATTACAGAATCTGTAGGGCTTCAAAATTCATTAATTAAATTTAAATGGGAAAAAAATGAATTTTTACCGGCTTTAAAATTCATTTATGGGTGGTCCCATAATTTAACAATACAGTGGGGGAAAGAGCAGCTCAAACTATCCCAGGCAACTATTGTAACGTGGAACAAATTTTTAAGAGAGGTTTGTGCCCATAACATGTTATACAGGTCAAGTAAAAAAATTGGAGGTCCTGGTTGCAATTTGCCTATGTTTATTATTTCATTTATTTTTATATATATGTTGCAATGTTTTCATAATGTTTTTTAATTATATGTATATAATTTTGATCTATTTAGTATATATCTTGTAAAATAAAAGTATTTTTTTATTATTACATTTGTTTTTGTTAACAATTTCTATAATATCAATACAATACAATAAATATGAATACCAAGATATTATCAGTTGCTTATCAGTGTTAAGGTTATAAAGATTGGCAGATAGCAGTCGGATGCTACCCCCTATTAAACAAGTACAGAAAACTCATTATTGAAGCAGTAGTTAGCTGTAGTGGGGCAAGATCAAGAGGATTATTTTACTGCTATAATCATTGTGATATTGTGAATCGTAATTGAAAAAATAACTTTATGTCAATATGCTTGTCTGCAATATATATGCCCTGATCAAATATGATAGTGAAGCCAAGTTCATAGCACATTAATTTATTCTAAAAATATGCTATGCATTTACAATTGAAGAACAGCTTCTGAACTGAAACTAAGTGCTGCAAAATTTAATTTAAAAAACACTGATACAGCTGTACAGTAAAAATTGGAAGATCAAACTAAATCATCCGATAGGAACTGATTTCATGATTCCTTCATCTTGCGGCTTATTGGTGTTTAGAGTTCATGCTCTGTAAAGGGCAGCTCATAATAGTTGAGTGTTTGGCTTCAACACACTTATCCCATCTAGTAATCCCAATTAATGCTTCACAAAACATACTTTAGTAACACAAAGTAAGTTACTTTTTCACGAAATTACCAAAAATTTAAATTATCATGAAATAAGAAAGTGGGAAAGGCTGATACAACGGAACGGACTCCTCATGCACATTCAGATCGTATATACATGATGAATGATGATGGTTTGATGAAATATAAAGATATGATGAGGTGACCGATTACATTGACTCATGCTGCTTGTGTTCCGACAGCAAGCTGGGTAATTAGAAGTAAATGTGAGGGCTAAAGTGTGAATGTGTACTCACCGACGTAATAGTACCTAATCCTAGGCATGGCTGGGCAGAGAACAGTATCATATAACCTCAAGCATCAGGTTATAGCAACCTTTCAATAATAAGAGAGTGTCTGGTGACGGCTCCTTCCAAAAAACTTTTAGCTTGAAATTGTGTTTTAACTCTGATTAATCAATTGGAAATCCTGATTTTCTAAAGTTAAAAAATGGATTCCAGCTTCAAACATTTTAATAGTGATTTTTTTTTCATAAAAAATGGTAAAGATTAATAATATTGAAAAAAAAATTCAGATTGCTAAGGCAAAATTCAAGAATAGTAAAATAAGTCATCCTCATTTTATCGTAATATAGTTTGGATTGAATTTTGAAGAATAAATTTAACTTTACTTTGTTTGCAATATATCCACTAAGTCTAAAATACAAAGATATTCTTTCTGTTTTTGTTTTTTTAACTAAGAAGTGAAGTATTCACACAAAAAGGGCAACCTTGGGAAAGGAACCATGGTACTTCAAGATACATGTGGGCTCCCTCGTTGGAGAATTTATTTTAGCAACCATATATCAAGAAAAATAAACACTGCATTAATACAAATAAAAAGGGTCTTTAATATTTTAAAGTAGACTAAAAAAAAAAAATCTTAAATATTTACAAAAAATCATTGATTACATTTTTAGCGAAAAAATAAATCTTCCATTTTAATGAAAAATGAATTTGGTTTTTCTTTTACATTTTCATAACACAATTTTGTTAATATACATTTATTTGTTGATTTAGATATGTAATCAATTTAAAAAATCAACCTAAAAATGAATATACATATGTATAATATACGGAAACATTAATGATATACATAAAAGATAAAAGACAATTGATTGAAAAAATAGCGGATTTTCTTTCACAGTAAAATGCATGAACTATTAACTTTCTACTAATAAAATATTAAAATTATAAATTATTTCTTCAAAGTTTATTTTTTTCTTTTGAAAAAACTTATCAATTCTTATTCGTTTAAATTTTGAGAAGAGTTTTTCTACTGCAACTGACCTACCATCATGCACACAAATATTCTCATACCAATTTCTATATTTAGAAAAATGCCTATGATTTTGTCTGCTGTTATAAGTTTAAATACATTTTCTTCACTAACATCATTCTGGACAGCTTTCAAATAATCACGTAAACATAGACATTACATTGTAATGGATGTAATGATTAATTTAAAAATCTAACAGCTGTAAGCAAGCTAGTGATGTTGCTATTATGGCTGGTAATCTAACAATTAACACTGAGTAACAATAACAATAAAACGAATTTATAGAATGTTTTTTGATTGAATAATTGCTAATAAGACATTGTTCATTCTACTGATAACTGTATCAATCACAGTAGTCCAGGGGACCCTGTCAGATGGATGGCGGGGAGGGAAATTATAGCCCACGGCGTAAAGGTGACAATTAGTTTATGCCCTAATTATTACCAAAGAAAAGTAGAATTACAAAATCATTATCCTGATAGTTCAGGGTACCTCATAAAATAAGAGCCATATATGCCCTGCTTCAGTAGTTTTCAACCTGAAAAATAGAACTATTACAAATAATTAAATAAGTAGAAGAAAAAACAAACTATATGATTTGAAATAAAGCTGATTTATAATATTAATTAATATACTTTGAAGTTCATATTAATGAATTTTTTCTGCCCTTCATTATAAGATGAGTATTTTAAAAAAATATTTTGAGAGTAAGCAGACTTTAAAAATTTGCTTAATTTTTTTCATTATTTGTTGACTAATAATGATAATTGAAAAGCAGCCATATTATTAGAACTGATAGGTCCTAGAAGTATTATAAAAAACAATATGCTGTCCATGCAGGACATTGGGAACAGAACCCAGGACCAAACACTCTCTTATTATTAACTTAATACTAATATAAACAAAAGATAGAACATGTTATCTTGTTAAATAAATGTGGTGAGGTAATATATAACTACATCACAAAGTTACCTGTTTGTACACACTTATAGTACTTAATTTACTATTAGTAAATAGTACTATTAATAATCTATTTATTTATTGCGAATGTATATGTGGAGTATATATATATATGTGTGTGAGTATGATTTAGTTCAATTTCTACTTAACTGCTGTATAGCTTTCTTCCAAGTTTATTGATTACTCAAAATATAACCAAAACGGCAATTTTTGGTTGTCATGGTCATAACGAATTAAAATATCTAGTTATATCACATGATGACCTCACACTACTTGAGCAGTCAAATAGGAAATAGATTATGAGATGATATATCACATGAAATGCCAGTTTTGAACCTAACCTTTACTGCTCCAACCAATGAAGGATCTTGGGTTGAGTACGATGCAAGCAAGTACTTTATCTGATTCAGCAGTCATGCAAAGGGGTGATTGGACCAAGAACACGCCTAACAGCCAGGTTTCCCCACTTAATTAATTAATCAAATATTTAATAGTAACCATTTTATAGAGCCTGGATCTGCCCCAGGTGAGCCTTCTAATCCTAGGGCTGATTTATCAGAATATATAATTACATGCCACATCAGAACTCGAACCCAGGACAATGAGAACAGAGCCTTATTCATTGAACTACCTCAACCTCCCCTTAACATTTTAAACCTAAAATCAAATCAGAGAATAAAATACAAATTTATGGAATGGTTAATTGTTCATAAATGATAATTAATATTTGGACGAGATCTTTCAATTTGAAGTGCCAAGGGACTGACCATTTAAAAACAAAATTCTTCAATTCCCACCAGCTAATTAGTGATGAATTTCCTCTATAAAGACCTTCAACCACTTCCTAAATAACAAGATGTTTAAAACTAAAATAAAAATACCAAATATTTTTCAGGACTCCATCTCCTTCAGACTACAAGGTTTTTTGAAAAGTTATTCAAACAATTATTTATTGAAATGAATAAATTGAAAAAATGACAAAGATGAAGTAGTCATTACTGAAGGAACTTAATACTTTCTAATGTAATTATTGAACTCCACTGGTCCATCCTTTATCACAGGGAGTGTTTTAACATCTTAGAATGTTGAACAACAAAACTATATAAACTATATATAAGGCAATTATTATATTATTGCCTTAAAACTAAAATTGTATACCGGAATTAAGAGAGAATAAGATAACCATCACATAAGTGTAACCAAAATAATAAAAATTTGGAGACAGCAGCATTTTGTTGTTTCCGTTTTCTTCATTTTTCAAGCTTGCAGTATTCAAACCTTCTAGAAAAACAATTTTTCAACATAGTATTCATGCTGCCAATTTGAACAGCGAAGAAAATAATATTGAAGTTGTTTCTGATAAGTCTTCATCGGGCCATTAATCTGATACACTTCAGAAACAAATTTATTAAAAATAGATATTTTTATTTAATTTTAATAAATTATTTCCATCATTATTTATCTAATGGAAAATTTATATTGCTATTATATTTCTATAGGAAACAAGTGTAACAAAAAGGTGTATAATGTAGCAATGAACCAATCTGATTCTTTGAACCATTGAAGACAAAATAAAGCCAACCGTTTTGTAATCAAGAACACACTGAGATAGCAACATTCAAATGAAAAAGTGTATAATTTACATGTATGAAAAAAAAATTAGATAGTGGTAACATTTATGGTATCTTCCTTTTAGGATGGTTGTCATGCAAGTATCAATAAATCAATCATGCTTAATAATGCTAATTTATAATTATATTAATAATGCTTATTGGCTAGAATATGTTTTAGAAGCAACATGCAGTTATAAAAATAACAATGCAATAAAATAAAATTTAAAGTTTCAATGTAATATCCAATCATCTCTCTTAGGCCTTTCTCATAAATTTATATATTTTATCCATTCAGAGGCATTATAATAAAAAATAAATAAATCTCATCAACCGTAAAGAAAACTATAAACCCAAAATTAGGAAAATCTAAAAATGCACAACTATATATACTATTTTCGATAACATTAGCTAACATATATAAACACTAAAAAAATATAATGCAATCGAAAAAATAAACAGTAACAGCTACTAATATACATTAAAGAAGTAGTTGGTTAAACAGGTTGGAAACAGCTTAAGAAATAGACTGGTTGGTTACCTGTTTAACTGATTTGATGGTTACCAGTAAACCAGAGTGACTGGTTACCTGTAAACCAGATTGGATAGTTTTACCTGTTAAACAGGTTGGATGGTTAAGTATTAAATAGATTGGTTGGTTGCCTGTTTAACTGATTTGATGGTTACCTGTTACACAAGTTGGATGGTTATCAGCACTAGCGGATCCAAGATTTAATTTTGGGGGGGGGCAGCTTCAGCCCGAAAGATTTTTTTTTTCATAAACATATAACGATAATTAATTTGAAAAAAAATAAAGAAATTAATTACCTATATGAAATGGTGCTTAAGTGGTTCTTGAATTCCTATTAAATATAATTACACGAGCAAGAATACTTTAAGAGATAGTTTTTAATATTTTTTTCTGTAAAACATGGTTACACTTTACCATTTTGGGAAGGGAGGGGGGCTTCAGCCCGAAAGCCCTCCTTCTCTCCTCCCCCATAGATCCGCCTGTGGTTACCAGTTAAACAGTTTGGATGGCTACCTGTTAAACAAGTAGGATGGGAACCTCTTAAACATATTGGATAGTTACCTGTTAAACAGGTGGTCCAACTTGAAAGCAAACAACCAACAGAATGCAATGATAGCTAAAATATAATATCTTGTATATTGCTTTTATAAGTTAATAATTAACCTATTTCCTTGAAAATATTGACATAAGAATTAAATATATATGGACAATTTATTCAGAGACAATAGTTTAAAAGTGAATAATTCTAATAACTTACAGAAAAAAAGTTATGAAATATAGCAGGATTTTTTTTTTACAATTTTTAAAAATTCATTATATCGTCTTTGAAATATTTTACAATTTCTAACATCAATAACAGACAAATTATGAATTATTACAAATATTCTAACATGCAAAAATTTGATTTACAAAAGTACTACCTCTGAAAATACTTTATATCGTAGTCACTATATTAAATGAACGAATGTGAACCTGCCCAATGCCTCACATTCGTTACTTTAACATGGTGCTGACAATATTACTAAGCAAACAATTATCAAAATTTAGCTATTAGTAAGTTTTATACATTAATATGTAAATCAGTACATATTATCCCAGTTGAGTTTAATGTTCCAGCTGAGAAATATTCATTCCCAGGAAGAAAAATTTAACAATTAAAGTAGTCCATGACAACATAGATCTAAATTTAAAGGGTAGCAACAATCTTATTATTCCTTCACAAAACCAATAAAAAAAAAAGAAGGAAAGAGTAACGAGTGCATCATTTGTTTAAGTATATTTAGCATCCATGAACTACCGATTTAGGGAACTTACTCGATCCTGTTTAGTAAAATCTTTTAAAACAAGTTGAAGGCTCAAAATTGAGCATGTAAGATGGAAATACATTTTTTCAACATCTAAGAGCAAAAGTGTGACAAGTTGAAGAACGGTAATGAAAAAATTCCAAAGGAACTTTAAAGGATAAGAAGAAAAGGCTTTACACAACAATCCAATGAAAAAAAAAAATCATTGTTCTTTGGATATTAAAATATATACATTTACATTACAATTTTATATTTTTTTTAAAATTTCATATTTACATTATAAGAATTTTTCACTTGTTTTTATGGCGGGATTCCATCAGTATTGAACAGATGTCTAAAGAGATTTTGAAAATATCTGTAGTGTAGTTATTGTGAGTGTTAAAATAAAAAAAAGATCTAAATTCGTAATCTTAAGTAGGTTGGCCTCAAAGTTGTCAATGCTTTCAATTAGAATTTTTGTATTGAGGAAAAAGATTAGAAGCTATATTCAAATTAGAGCTCAACAGATATTTAAATAATGTTAGGGCTTCGAGTTTTTCAAGCAATGCTTTCCACCATAGTAAAATGTTGATTGGTTAAAAAAAAAATCTTGGAGCAAATACTTAAGGATAAGCCAAAAGTTTAAGATTTTTCATGCAGTTGTTAAAATGATAAGATACAATAAAGAGTCGATTTGATTACTTCTAAAGATAGAGCTTAGCTGGTTAGTAAAATGAATGCGTTACCTGTTGTTGTTGAACGAGTGCCTGTTGTTGTTGAAGGCGGAGTTGACGAGACCAACGCAGGCACCGAGGCGCCCGCTATCGAGCAGCGGCTCTCGCTCTTCCAGCTCTGGCATGCAATATACATTACACAAGCGTACAACTACTGCCAACAAAACCAGTCCTAACTAATTGCACTGTAACTTTTATGTCTAAGTCGATGGAATAAAATTAAGAAAAAAATGGTCTTTGAGATTTTATCATCAGGCTAAATATATTGATAGAAGTTAATCATCATTTCTATCCTTATGTAGGTGCAATAAATTATGAATTTCATAAATCAGTAGGCAACAAGTTGACCCGTGAGACCTCGTTGACAAGAGAGCGCAGACTCAAATTAGCCTCAGGCTCTTCCAACTTCTTGTCTCCAGGTTTCATCACTCATGTAGATTGACATATTGATATATAACATTACCATCTCCTTCTTGATAAGGATAGCATAAGGTCAACCATCAAGAGTAAAGCAACAACAATTTAGAGAATTGAAATCTATTGTACCTAAATAAGGGAATGATACATTACATAGAGATGATACATTTTCATTGAAATAAGAGAGTGTAGTTTTTCAATAGTTTCGAATCCAGATTCTTTTTCCTATGTAGTTTTAGTTGGCTTAATTTAATTCTTCATTATTTCAAACACTAATATCTGATTTATACCAATCTTTAAAATATCCTATAAAATAAAAAATAGTCGTTTTAAATTTTAAAGGAATAATTTACATTTAATACAATATTGAATCAATTTATAATCATGATAATTAGATTAAAGTGAATCTAAGGTAATACGTTTGTCAGAGGATACCCTTTCTTATTAGGTTTGGAGAGAAGTGAGTGCTCCGATGTGGCCACGCATGGGGCTAGCAGCGAAGGAATAAGCTTAGTGAACGGGTCGGTGCTCTGTTGTAGCCGTTGATTCATTAGGTTCGAAAAATTCAGGATTGACTGTTGTTTTGGGAAGATAAGTCTGACCAAGGCATATATAGATAGACCAGTTGATTTTGTGCAAGGAGAATTCTGTGTGGGCCTAATATTAAGGACATAGTAAACAAACTATCAATCGTTTGTTATTTACAATTAATGATTGCGAGCAACCTCGGTAAATGATGATATTCCATTGTAGGTACTCAAATAAAGAAAAGTTGATATTACAGAGTTTAAAGTAAAAAAAAAAAACACAGAGTGCATACAAATATTTTTTGTAATATAGAAATGTCATCATTGAATAAAGAATTTTCAAATTCTTTTTATTCAATATGTTTAAGCTTTAGTATCATTCAACTTGAGTAAGGAAAAGGCTGATCATTGTGTGTGAAAAATGACCCTAAGAGCCGTTACTGATCCTTCCCTATGTAGTGATGTTCCAATAATATTTGGAACACAACAAACTGAATTTTTTTTTTTGCTTATAATAATAAAAACACATTGTTGGTTGCATTAAATGAATTCAAATGAAGAATAAATTACAAATACCAATAAAGTAGGCCAAATAAGTTTTTTTTGTGAAAACAAATTTCAGATTTATTTTCAGAATTCTATAAAACTCTTAAATAAGAATTTGTTTTTCAATTAAAAAATATACATTTTTGTCCTTAATTTTATGGGAAGATTTTTTTTCTAGCCGTTTAGTAAAGCATTAATAAATCCGCAGGATTTTCTCCTAATTCAACGTGCCTACAACAGTTGGATAGCTAAATTATTGCTCTTCCTAACAATACCAATAACTTAGATTTTAAGCATTTTTAAGAAATAAACAAAGAAAAACTCCTAAAACTTTTATTGCTTTATCTCTCCAGTTCTAATTTGTTTACTGAGGTTTGGTTTGTGCAGTTTAAAAGGCCCTTAATTCATGCAAATTTTCTATTTGAATTATGGAAATCATGTTGAAATTTTCCAAATCTGTGTGTTTTTTTTAAAAAAGAATCAAAGGTATAGGTGAAAATTAGAAGCATAAATTTTTATTTTTCGATTGCTATGAAAATTCATATTTAAGGGTTATTCAAGGTATGAAATACAAATTTGTTTCTCCTTGACACAATATTTGAACCAATTTTGTTCATTAAGTCGGTATAAATATTTCAATATTGTACTCACGCTATAGTTGTATACTGTAGATGTATTGTTTTTCTAAACTATAAGTGAATCAAAAGTTAGATTATGTACACAAAGCATGCTATGTTGCTCAGATTCAGTCAGAAAATATAAGTAAAGTGTGTACTGAACATGAGATGATATACACATCCGGATCCTGTTTAATATTTTTCTAAGAATAAACAAACAGGATAATATGTGAAAAACCCTTAAATAAGAATTTTCATTACAAATTAAAATTAAAATTCTTTGCTCAATGTTTCACCTTTTGTTAATAGTTCTTATGAGATCCATCTGTTTATTTATAGCTTCATTGTAGTAGATATTGTACCTGCTAAAGATAGTGGACATATTGAGCAAAATATTTTTGTTTTTCAATATCAATTTAATTCTCTTAATATTTTGCTGTGAAAACATGCAAATCAAAGATAATAACACATATGGATGTATAAAGAACTATTAATAGAAAGTAAAATTTTGACATAAAAAAAATTCATTTTTCGATTGCAATAAAATCGAATATAGGTTTTCTCAGGCAAAGGGAAGCGAAAGTAAAAATTACAGACGGTACAAAATATTATTTGCAACAGTTAATTACCATATATTTTTCACAACTGTCTAATGTATTATATTTATGCTTTTTTTGGCACTAACTGTTTCCATTTTAATTATTTATTTTATTATAATAAATAATTAAGTGGCACAAAATATTTTTAGTCCAACAAGAGTGCCACTGATAAAGAAGGCTGCTATATTGATTTATATTTAAATGTGGGCATTTTTATTTATTTGTGTATAAAAATTTTTTAATTTTTATAATGCTATACTTTATACAGTTAAATATAAAATAATGCCAACACTAGCATTTATGAAAACCATACATGTGGATGTAATAATAATATTATCGGAGACCATAATTTATTATGAATGTGTTACATGTGGAGGCAATCCTGACCTTTCGGCCGAGTTCTGGTTTCTTCGATTGTCTATTACAATCCCTTATTTCTCCTTTAGTTAATTATCAAATTCTTTCATATTTTATATTTAACCATTTATTATATAAGGTTGCAATGTGAAATGGTTAATTATTTCAAAGAAAAAAAATTAAAAGTACTTTAGAGGGTGAAATTTTGAAAATTAGAAAACATCAATGAGAAAAAGACCGACATAAAATTAAAAACTGCTTAATTCTACACTGATGCAATGAATTTAATCAAAACCATTAGAGCCGTTGTAAAATTGTAAAATCGATGATATAAAGTGGCGCTTATGGTAAGCTGATTTTTACAAAAAAGTTGCTGTGACATCCCAGCCATATAAAAAGCTTTAATACGCAATTTCAGTTTTGTACAAATTTTCATTTTTTAGCTAGAATGTTGACGTACACACAGATCATTTTGTGAGACTTGGTTATTTGGACTCAGAAGACTTCAAAACATGTATTTCCATCGAAAACTCAGATTTGAAAATTTTCATGATCACAATACTTTCTCTTACTATATATTTCATATATAGTATAAAGTGAAAGTTAAAAAGGAAGAGTTAATTAGACCATATTCTAATTAGTACAACCAACATTCGATTGCTATTTAATCGACTTAGTTACAGTGCAATATACTTAGTTAAAAATATTCTGAAATAAATATATATCTTTAAATAAAAATATAAAAGTACTGCTAGGCACCTTGTAAAAAAATTATTCTGCTTACATAATAAATTTTAAGGATTTTTAAAGGAAATAAGTAACATAAAACAGTTACAAAAGTTGTAATACACAGTTAAATTTTATTACACATAAAATATTTTACAATGTCTAACATATAAGCATGCTTTGAACACTGACGATATCATCCATGCTTCAACAATAAACTTTTAAAAGCTTTTACTTAAAAAAATAAATAAATAAATAAATTGATTTAAATAACAACTACAGTCGGTGACTACAGGAAGTATTAGTCACACAATAATCAAGTAACAGGAATTAGAAGCAACTCACATGAAAGAAAAGGAAAAATTACAAAATGGTGGCTTATTTTATCAATGATTAAATACGAAGAAAATAAATAAACTACAGCTGATCGGGTGAAGCTTTCAGCAAATTCTAATTGACATGATACAACGGGGCAACAAAAGGAATGTGCAAATTTTTAAGGAGAGTTGTAAAGGTAAGAAAATCAAATATATTTACATATGGGCACGAATTCACCAACTCATCTCATTGTTTATCATTAATCCAACTACTATTGATGTCATTTAACATAACCTTTCTTTTAAAGTACTTATAATCAAATTAATTAATTATTATTAAACAATAAAGCTAAGAAATTGTTCATAGTAATCCACCTCAGCATTTAACAAGCAGGCAGCAGTTTATTATAAATTATACCTAAAGCTGGTAATAATAGATTTGAACCGAATAAATAATGCCTAAATATGTTGTGATAAATTTCCAAATATACCTTGAAGTTGCCTGTTAATTAGGGCCGTAATACCGGGCCCATCTCCTGACTTCTTGACGATCAGCATCGGTTTCTCTTCAGGAGCAGCTTCTTCAAAACCTCCTCCGAGGTGACCGTTCAATTCCTTAGTAGCGGACATCGTTTCACTGACCTAAAGAAAAGTAATATAAGTTACACATGAATAAGTATGACAATTAGGATTTGTTAACACAAACTTCTAATGTAGACAAAAATAGAAGTTAAATTCAATTTTGGAATTGGAATTAGGTTTTCAGTTTTTAATTGGAATCATCAAATGGCTTAATTTACTCTTTAAAGGATAGCTCTACTTTAATGATGTATAAATTGATGAGGCAATAGGATACAACTCTCATTTTAATAGTGAGGTACGGTTTCAAATAATCAAAGAATTTTATCTTTCTCAAATAAGATAAATTTAAAATATTTTAATATATAATTGTCCAAATTAAATAGTAATGATTTAATCATTATCATTTTTATCTTTCCATAAGATTTATAATTAACACTGACAGTAATACAATCAATACCTGTAAAAGTTTCTTAACAACATCTCTACCAAGAACGTGATCGAAGACAGCTTGAAGGAACTGGTCTGTTATTATTGATAACTTTAATTTGTCTCGATGCCAAAGAAGGACCCTCGACTCCTCCATGGCAGTCACCGATACCTAATAGGCATCATCATCATCATCATCACCAAATTAAAAATAAAAATAAAATAATAATAAAAGATATAATACAACATTATCCCAACATTATTTTAAACTTGAAGGCAGCTTGAAAAAGTAATAGGGAAGTTTTGATGAATAGGAAAAAACTGAAATTTTTTTGTCAATTACATAAATATGAATCTACTCCAAATTAAAACATTTACGTTGAGGAAAAAAAATTAAGCAACCAATGCCATGTTCCTTTGATTTAACAAAATATGTGTAAAATTTAATATTTTTAGAAATCAAATATGTACATTTATATTTTAAAAAAAAATATGCATCAATAAAATGCACGTGAACCTTCTCAAAACGATACAAAACAATCATTTTTGTAATTATTCAACAAAGTAATTTTTCATACCTTTTTGATAAAATAAGAAACTTATCATAATGTGTGACAAGTGTGCTCGTTGAACATGAAATGAGTTTCATTCAGGTGAGTTTATATTTATTTTGTGGGGATCTGAGGGTTTCAATGTTGGAATTTCTATTCTAATCAGTAATAATGATAACATCAAGGTGGACGGCTGACGCTGGAGCAATAAGCCAAAGCCAGCGAATGGGTTGATGTGCCTCTCTGCGAGTCAGCCCGGTACTGTATAAAGGAAAAATAGTATTTCTTACAAAATTATCCCAAAAAGACCATTCTGCTCCCTGACAATAACACTTTTAATAATTCTGTTTATGTTTACCTCTCAATGATCATATCTTAATATCTTGTTCACTAACTTGCAATTTCAAGGTTAAAAAAACAATCAATTAAAAATATGCAATTAAAAAAAAACTATCATGAAAATAAACACATTTCTGATGTAAATATTATGAAATTCTGATCCCATAATCAATCTATTTTTTATGAAATTTATTGAGAATATATTATTATTGAGAATAGATAAATGAGCTTTAACCTGAAAATATTCATCGGTAGAGACTCCAAACCACTCCGGTGAATCGAGAAACTGGTGTGGGAAAACTATATGAAGGGCTCGTCCATTCTGTGACACTACCAACCTAAAAAATAATATACAATCATTACTGCGAATTATTTGTTAAACACCAATATTTTGACTAAGGATACTTGAAAGCATATTTTCCAACTCACATAAGTGTATACGATTAGAAATAAAATTCCGGAATTGTTTACTTTGTAAGAATGGAGCCACAAGATAGGGTCAATGTTGATTAAATATTCCAATAGAGCAAAAAATAATTTTGAATTTTAAACATTTTTTTAAGTTCCTCGGCACCAGCTGCAGATCTTCCTATCTCCGTTTATTTTTCCTCTTATCTTTTACCTTGTGCTGTTGTAGCTGAACAACCAAACTAGTTTATTTTTCAATAAAAAATCTATTAGATATTTACTAGATAGAAAAACAGCAGGCAGGGCTAGTAGGAACATGGCTTGCCACTTCAATAATCTATCTATCTATCTAATCTAATTACTTAAAAATTTCAAAAATCTATGTACCTAACCTAATTAGTTAAAAATTCAATAATCTTTGAGCCTAATTACTTAAAAACTATCACCACTTTTCAAGCAATCTAAGTCATAGATTTTGTTCATATTACATTTAACCATCTTCAAGTCGAAATTCACAAGAAACATGATGGAAGTTATATTACTTTAAGTAATTACATTATTACGTGCAATATTCTACACAATAAACAGTTAAAAATAGTAAAAGACATTGGTTCATTAAGATTTGAATGAAGAGAAGTGTAGTGTACTATTTAAGAAGAAATGGTGACTAGATTAATCAAAATCAAAAACCTTACAATAGTAAGAGTTTATTTTGACATCAACAACAGTGCAGAGTTTAAACCTATGAAATTTACATTTTGTAAATATTTTTTATTTGAAATTTTGGATAGTGTCCAGGAAGAAGATATAACATAATTTACTAATTGGCTGTGTGTGTAACCAGGAGGCTAAGGTGGAGATAGTTTTAAAATTTTAAATAAATTAGCAAGAAAAATATACAACAAATTTCTTAAACATTGATTCGTAGCATTTAGGAAGAAAGAAGAATAAAAACAACATGAAATAGTTTGTTTTTTTTATAATAGGAAATATTTCTTCCATTAATAATTATTTTATTTATTGTTTCCTAGTTGACGTTTCGGGTTTCTGTGTATATATATATATATATATATATATTCCAGCACTAGCGGATCCAGGATTTAATTTTGGGGGAGGCTTGAGCCCGAAAGATTTTTTTTTTTCATATACATTTAACGATAATTAATTTGAAGAAAAAAAGTAAAGAAATTAACTACCTATATGAAATAGTGTTTAAGTGGTTCTTGAAGTCCAATTAAATATAATTACACGAACAAGGATACTTTAAGAGATAGTTTTTAATATTTTTTTCTGTAAAACATGGTTATATTTTACCATTTTGGGGGAGGCTTCAGCCCGAAAGCCCCCCCCCCCCGTAGATCCGCCTGTGTATTCCAGTACCAAATTTAAAAATATTTTACATCTCTTAATAAACATTGCCATTTTCAGATGTTAATAGGAAACCTAACGATCCAAAAATTAAATACCTCTCTTCTTAGTCTAACCAAGTTTGATATATATATAATAATAATAATAATAATAATAATAATAAAAGGCTTAGTGAACCCGAAGGTTCGATGTTGACACCACCAATCGCTTATTACACACCTCCTTCCATCGTTCGCCTTTCAAATCCAGTCACTTCAGATCGGCTTTAATGCAATGTTCCCACCTTCGCTTCGGTCTACACCTCGGACGTTTACCTTTCGGTACAGCAAATATTAACCTTTTAGGAATTCTCTCGTTACTGAGCCCAACAATTTTACAAGCTCATTTGATTCGCCGCGATGAAATTATCTCAATTATATTACCCGAATAGAGTTCACGCAATTCGACGTTGTATAACCGTCTGAACTCTCTGGTTAACTCATCTTTCTTCGGTCCGAATATTCTACGCAATACTTTATTTTCAAATACCTTAAGAAGTTGCTCATCCCTTAATGTAAGCGGCCAAGTTTCGAATCCATATAGAACTGTAGGTAAGATAATGGTTTTATAGATTCTAATTTTTAAGTCCCGGACAAGAGGCGCGAGCTAAGTAGTTTTGTCACAGAAAAATAACAAGCATTTCCCGCCTTCAGTCTGACCTTAATCTCTTCTTCAATTCCGTTTTTTCTAGTTATCGCAGAACCTAGATACCTAAACTTCCCTATCTATTCAACCATATTACCATCTATATCGATATCACCAGTAGTATCGCCATTTTTGCAGCTAACCATATATTTTGTTTTATCCGCGTTTTGTCCATTTTGTCCTAACATCAAAAATATGTTTATTTTTTTTTTTTAATGTGATGCATACTGGCCACATTGCCTCTGAATATCTGAGTTCGAAGTTTGTACGAATCTTATTTAGCTATTTCACCTCCCTTCTCTCACCCTCATATATAGTTATTTGTTCTCGATTATTCTCGATTCGGGCCATTGTTTTTATATAAATGTGTCAATTTATGTTAGTCTGTTTTGATATATTTCTTTTAATTATGGATAATATGAGGATAGTGATATTTCAATTTATTAATTTTAAAATTTATTATTAAAAACCCAAGATCAGTTATAACTCTTCCTCATATATTATGAAAAAAAAAAATGAAATAAATCAAATTTCGAACTCTCCCCCTCCCCCACCTATCTTGAGCAGAATAACCCCAATCCAAGGCACATTATATTTAAGTTTCGAATAAAGAAGTGGTCCTGCATGTTCCATCAATCAGAACCTGTTACTCAATACGAATTTACCAATATTCTGTTCATCCGTTTTGAAGGACTGAGATGAAAAGAGTTAGGATAAGCGTTTGGTTAACTTTCGATAGCACTATCAATGACTAACAACAATCGATACATCGATAATACTATCAGCTCCTTATTCCTATTATAAGCGACTCCTTTCATTTATGTTTTGTTCCGTTCGAAATGATGATAAATGGAATTACCATGCTAGAAATCAGCTTAAATTAATTTTAAAAAGGATCTGCCAGAAGAGTTCTCAGCAAGTCCCAACTGTAATTAACTTTCTTAAGGCAAAAGGTTTGCTATTCAAACAAATTTGTGCCTCAATCATTAATTATCCATTTTTCCACATCTACATCGACCTTTTGAAAAAATAAAATAAAGAGCAACTGCTTGGACGACCCTGTGAAAATTTACAACTTTTGGTCATTTCCAACGACGATTAAACAAAAAATAATATAATCAGTGCCCACCAACACAGATCATACAAAACTGCAATATGATCAATTTGAAGTAGGAAGTACATTAGCCATCTATAGCTGCACTCTGGATTCAAATTTTCTTTGATCTCATAAATTCAAAATATAGATCGAGTTTGTAGAGCATAACGATGTGACATCTAAAATTTGTGAGATATTTTCTAACGCTCTTTATAGAGAAGCATTTTATATTGAGCAATAATGTCGATGTATCGACTTTATATCCATGTTTGGATTGCACTGTCGCATTCAAAGACAGTAAACAGGTACCAAATACTGTTAATTAATGTCACAAAGTAATGAAATAAAAATGAAAACCTATTTCAATGTTTGCACTAATCCTGAATGTAGATATCCTAACCGGTTAAATATGAGGTGGGGAAGGGGAGGATTCCCATCTTCTTCGTCAAATCGATCAAGGTAGATCAAAGATAGCGAACATTTAATCGAGTCATAGATCAAAGGCAATATTATCAGACATTAGTCCCAGAGAAACTAGCCGTTGTTATTTAATGATTTTCGTTCGTGAAATTGGTTAAAATATTTCTTTGAAAGAAACGAACGCCATAAGTTGTTTTTCATTCAAGATTGTACGAATTTTGCTGTTATTATTATCAGACATAATCACGTAAAAACTCGCTGTCACTCCACTAAGATTCAGGTTATAATAAATGTATGATCTCATATCGACGGTAGGCAATGGAAACCTTATAACTCCATTAGTCTTTTTAAACGACCAGAGGTGTTCAGAGCTAGTTGCGCCATCAATTTTTTTGATGGGGTTTGAATTCTTGAGGGAGCACGAAATGAAATAAAAAGTTTCTTACTAAGGGACAAGATAGTCCGGGAGCTGAGGCCGATAAGGTGGTCTGATTTGAAGAAAGTTTTTGACCATGCATTCCGAAAGTATTCTCACTTTAGTTGAACAAGCTCAGATGGAGAGGGGAGGCCGAGAATAAAACGTAAATCAAATACAGAACCTTATAAACAAATTTTTTTCTCCCCATTAAAGACAATTTCAGAATATGCCACACCTGAAGACATTAAAATATTACCTTAAGAGGTATTTTCGCCTCATATTTGGTTATTTTAAGAACAAGAAACATCGACGATGGAGCATAACAAATAAATAAAATATTTAAAAAATAGTAGGGGTTACTTCAATAAGTAATTTATTTTTTGTTTTGCTCTCCTTTATCTAATCAGTTCTCAATCGCCACTCAAAGATCGTGGCTGATTTCAAGATTACATTGAACATACTACATGAGCATTTTCGAAAACAGTTGAGTGTTGACTACTTGTACTGATATTCATATTATGATATGAGACACAGTTAATAACCATTCTCTTAAATTTAATTATATATATATATAAAAAAATAGCTTTTTTCGCGTTTAACTCTTACGCTAATTTATTTTCTAGAAAAAAAAAATATGAAAGTTTTTACGATCAGCTGACAGATATTTCGATGTGTTCTTTCACGGTGTGATTTCTACACAAGTGAAGGAGGTGGCATGACCTAATGTGATCCTTCTGTAGCGGGAACCAATTTCCTTTCTAAAGCCATCTCCATCGATTTTCGGGCAGTGTGGCGATGCCAAAGTGTGCCCAATGTGATCTTAAAATCAGCCGTCATCTTAGTTTTAGCGATTTATTCTAGTTGAAATCGCTTCGAAAGTAGATGGATACGATCTATCCTCAACCCTGAGAAAACAAAAAATGATTTTCAAGATAATTTCTAAGGAAGAACCATTTTCAGTAAGAACCGCGATAGCGTCGCCGCCATTAATTAATGACCAAGTGCTTGGGGTAGAGTGGTCTACCTTCACAACCGGCCATCTTGCTCTCGGTCAGGGCTTGAACTAAGTTAGACCAGCAGAAGAAAGTTATTTATTTTGCAACAGTAACAGTATTTTATTAGGCAATATACTTCGAAATAAATATAATTAGGTTTTGCTATTTCATGTGTGAATGAAAGTAAAAAAAAAATTTTTTTTTTTTTTACTTCACCTGAAATTCAATTTTCGCTCGAAATTTACCGCCTTTAAATTCCGCCACTCAGACAAGTACCACATCCGGACAAGCCTTCCTTTAGTTCCGGTGACGTCGAGGATAGCAAACTGAGCGTAAGATCCCACGACTAGCAGAGGTCACTCATTAGTTGTCATTACCTCAAGTAGCAACATCCTCCGTGAATCAGATCCGGCCAAGTTCAACAACTTGGATAATATCTTCCTCTAACCGTATCTAATAACTATAATATGTATCTTTTATGACATGGATCAAGGGACAGCGCATCTGTAAAGGGCACAGATCTTAGAGGCATCGACAGAGATCGTCCAAAGAGATACACAGCATCGAGACAGCTAATCATTAGATTTACGAATGACAGCTCAAGACACGAGGGCGATTGGTGGATCAATTTCTCTTTCAAAATTTTTGTCTTTTATCCTTCTAGATGACCGGCACCTCGACTCAGTGTAAATAAAACAAAACAAAACCTTCATTTATAATATTCATTTTCAAAATATAATAAACATTACTAAAAATACCAAATCCTCTTCTACACTCTAAGACACCCCAAAACAAGAATAGCCAAATTGGTCTCTGTAAAAAAGAACTACCGGGGTTCCTGTCAGGCTCAATATCAGACCCCAGCTCCCTCCCCCCTCCCCCCAACTCTATTTCGGAGTACAAAGAGCAATAAAGAAAGGACCGCACAGAGATAAAACAGACCTCTATGCCCTGTTGTGTTTTCACCGCGCCGAGGGTAAACAAACGTTATTGGAGGTAAACATCGAGTGGCTAGGGATACCACCCATCTCCTCTACTTCTAGAGGGAGGGGCCCTCTAGAGGCCTTCGGCGGCGATCGGCAAAGACACAAGTGTTGCCGCTCGTGACCGTATTAGTTTATTAAAATGCTCCTGGATATATCATCTTCGATCGGTGGGGGCTTTCGAGCGACTAGAGACATTTAACAAACTATCCCGAGTACTCTAAGCGAGCGAAAAAGATTGAAAAAAATAGTAACAAGGTGTTATTTTTTATTTAAAAATAGTTTAAGATGTGTTGGCTAGGAGCATTTGATTTTGGAATTGCTAAAAAAAAGTTATAGTCATTATTTTTTGTTTTATACTTAAATTATTTTAAGATTTAAAAAAAAAAAGTAAAATGTCTTCCGCGTTATTCTTATCACAAAGCGTACTCCACCATCCAATTTAATGAGACAGAATTCATATACCTAGTATGACCATCATCGAAAATAATATAGAAGAATACTTGAGCGAAAAAATCATGTCCAAAGAACTGATGGTTCGTCTGATGATTATGTTTCGGGTTGATGGGACAAATCTAACAGACTTGTCGAAAGCGCTTATGTTGCTTCGAGGATTCAACATATATTTTCATTTCCGTTATTTTTTTTTAATTGCTATTATTTTTTTGTTTTAATAAAAATAATATAAAAAATATATATTTTTGTTTTAAACATACACACACCACAACAGAGGTGCCCAGGAGAGGATTTCATGGCGCAAGTTGCTCTATCAAAAGTTTTGAGGGGAGCAGATTTCGACGGGGTTTTAGTTTTTCGGAAAGAGAAGTTTTAAACCAAGAGACAGAAGTTAAACCAAAAACATGGCGAAGAAAATGTAATTTTTAATGATCTAAGAGTTTTCTAATTTCACTTGCACTGTTTTGGAAAAGAAAAGAAGCAATATAATTTCTTTGGGATGAGTTCATGTTTCATCGATCTTGGGGAATGGGCACCTCTGCACTACAACCCCCATTTTTGTTTGAGAAATCTATAAAAACTTCTAATAAATCTATAAATATATCGTATTGTTTCTTATAAACGTTCGCAAATAAGTCTGCACTTTTTTTTTTTTATGAAGATGAATATTTAATAAAAATATGATAAGATAAGGTAGCAGTACGGCTAACTATATTGAAAGAAGTGGTAAGCAGCGATAAAAAGTTCGGGTTTCCTTGTGAGATACAAATACATAAATCTAAAAAGGAAAATGGCTTATGATTTGGCGAGACGGCTTTAAAAGAAGTCCTAGACGATCTATACAAACATCTAAAAAGGAAAATGGTTTATGATTTGGCGAGACGGCTTCAAAAGAAGTCGTAGACGATGTATAGAAACATAAAGCATTGCATTGAAAGAGTTGTATAAAGAAAGACCACTCACTTTCCGGAGAGGACGAGCGAGAGAGAGTCGACCTTGGTGACCTTCTCCTCGGCGTAGACCTCCTGGTAGCGCAGCTGGCGGATCATCTTCATGCAGGACAGCACCTTCTTGAACTGCGTCCTCGACACCCGCAGCGGCTCGAACACCGCGGAGTAGACCTGGGCAGGGAGCAACACGTCATCAACATCGGTTCGTGCTGAGCCGGGCACCCGACAAAGTCTTCGAAATGAAGCCTTATCGAGCACAACAAATAAAACAAACAATCAGAATCCAACTCAGATCTCTTCTGTATCGTGGCAGTAATTAATTTGGTGCATTCGTCACTCACTTTTCGTAAATAAAGATATCACCAAATAGAAATTTTATGATTACCTGTTTGTTGAATAGAATTAAGCTTAAACCATGTTATTTCCAGTAAAATTAATAATACGAGCTCGATCCAGGTATGGGCAAATGGTGCTCTGAGTACCGAGTACCAACTATTTTACTCAAATTGAATCGTTCGGCATCTACTCAAATTCTTTGCTACTCAGGAAAGATCAGTATTTGAGTAAAATAGACGTTACTCAGTCCTCAGGGTCAGTTGCACTAGCCCACCCCTGGGTTGGGTTCATCTTTCAAACGCCGGCCTCAGAGAAGTGAACAGTTCGCAGAGGCGAAGGAGAGAGAGATAACGATAGCAACGCATCCTTTGTTCACTGCCGAGAAATCGTCTGAAAAAGTAACTGTGCTCAGGACTTTGTGGAATTGAACACATGTATTTCGAAACCAAATCATTTAGTTATCTTAAATGACTTATCTTCCTGGCACTCTGATTTTATTGAACATCGAAATCTCCCCTCCGCCCACAGCGCACCAATGAGCGAGGAGCTCTATTCTCTAGAGATCGATTTTCCTAACTTCAATAAATGTTCTATATAAGGTATGATGATGGTTGACTGTGATAATTGTGTGTGTATAATTTGAGGAGTTGGTCGGGTAAATATATTATTAGTATACATTTGCCGACGTATCGATCTACAATGTAGTCCGAAACGTCGGCAAATCCAATCAAGTACTATTATTTATATAATACTATTATAGTATAGTATTATATACTGAACGCACCCCCGACCAACTCCTTCTCAAATTAAATCGATGAGCATTAAATTGGTTATAATAAAAACATATATATAGGATGCAACGCTATGTTCTTCTACTTCTTAAAAATAAACTCTACAAATTAGAAAATGGACGTGATAAAAAATATAAAGAAGTTTTTAATTTTTTTTTAATATACAACAGTTATAAATATTATTGAATAATATTACGTTCCGTCTCACTTAAGGATACTAGTAACAGTGATAGAGTGGTCCATTCACTCTCAATGTACAATAGATAAAAATAAATTAAACAGTAAAATGATAATACTCAAAGTAAATATATAACAACAAAAATAAACTAAACTAATCAAAATAACAACTTAAATATAAACATAATTCTATTCAATATTTACTCAGGAGACTCCGAACTAAGCCTTTCCCCAACTGGTAGAAGGAGATCCCAGCGCCTCTCACTCAGCCGCAATACTGATTTTAAGGACTAATGGAGGCTGAGCAGAGGTTTAAATAATATTTTAAAAATAAGCTTGCGAAGAAAATCGGACAAAATAAGATGTGTTTCTTTCGCAACCATAGCAAAAACTGAGTCCCGTTTTTTGTCAAACTGGACAATTTATTGAAATATAGAGAAGATTCAGTAAGGGTTGCAAAGGCACGCCCTCAGTGAATCTTGTAACAAAGATGATTTCTAAGAAATGTAAGACTCGAATTGCTGTTTCCAATATGGCCTCTTATCATTTTAAATTTCTGGAATGTCTTCTTATTGCCTCATTCTTTTATATATAAAGTCATCACAGGAATTTATAGTTGGCTGGGCCTAAGAACTCATAAATCAACATGAAGAGCATTTGACTTTAAAAAAATTGTTCGCTACATCCAGAGAATAAAGGCTTTTTCTCCAAATTGAAGCTCTAGCCAATAATTAATAAAGGCCAATAAAGTTGAAATTACTCGGTAAAGAATAGTAGCAATTTATAGGCTAAATCATTAGAATGGTACTTCAACACCTTTAATGAAGTACATTGATGAATGACCATTTTAAGAAATTGGTTGAGATAAATATAGCTGAGGAGGCAGACCTTTTTTAAAATCCTTAGCCAGGTGTAAGCTCAACTTGGAAGAGATGCAGGGCGTTATTAGAGTTTGAAAGCAACTTAATTACAACTCAAACAAGGTTAGGAGCTAAGTGCTTTCACAACTTACAGTCGATAATTATCTCAAAGTACAATCACCTTCCACCATCCATAGTTACAGAAATCACTACGGGGAAGCCGTACATATTCACTTTAAAGAGGAACTATTGCAAATCACTTTTAATAAAATTAACCATTCAATTTACATGTGTTGTTATTTTAATTCAACTAGTGAATATTAAGAGGAAAACATTAATAGAAAAACAGAAAATGATTTGGTAAAGTGAAAAAAAGATATAATTTAAAAATATTCTATTTTTTATTACCTAAAAATAAACCAATTATTTTCAGGTAATATAAATTACCGATGAAGACAAAATAGTTATAAACATATAACTAAATAAATTTGTAAGTTAATTACATTCATGGACTCCAAATTATTGTTTTAACAGTACGCGAAGAGATAAAAGAGGTTTACAAGAAAGACAGGCTAATAAATGTGTACTAAGTGTGCTAAGACCCCTCCTCTTCTACCTGTCCAAGGTGTAGCTAACATATTGGTTTAATACTTCAAACTTCAAACAATATAATTTACACTTGTTACTAATGGCGGATCTAGGGGGGGAGGGGGAAGGAAAGCTTTCGGGCTGAACCCCCTTCCCCTCCAAAAATAGAAAATTAATTTTTTTGGTAGGTCTATAGTTGTTCCTGCGAACGATTATAAAAAAGTATTTAAACAATTAAAATAAGTGTATTATTTTAAAATTATAATGCATATGCCGAATGGCAGATGCCCATGCCACTAAGGGGGGGGGGAGGGTGTTCTAGTGTACTAGCGCCGGGGAGGAAGATAAATCAGGATAAAAGCTCGTTGCTCGGCAACCACATCTGGTCTTTGGTACCATAAATGATGAAATCATAAAAAGGTGTTTGGCAACCACATCACAAATCTAAACCCAAGTTAACAAGAAATCAAATAATTACGAGTTCATGTCCGTGCAGGGGGGCTTTTAACTCTCGGGAAATCCCCGAATAACCTAAAAGGCGAAGGAGGAAAAAAAAAGATCAGAGTAAAATACTAAACCAATTAATACAGGCACATTTTTTTAAAATTATATCGCATAAACTGCTATTAAATGTGCTTACATTTACGTTTCAAGTAAACAATATTTAAAAATTATCCTTTAAAGCTTATTACTTTTTTATATCTCAAATTACAGGTCTTTTTTTTTTTTACACGCCTTCAAGTCGCACTTATATTAAAACTAAAAAATGTCAATCCCAAAATTAAATTCTGGATCCGATACTGCTCACTAGATTTTTGAAGTTGATCGAGGATATAATATTTGTGTATCCTTCTCATGTATACCTTTTCAAATACTTTTTTTAAATTATTATTATTTTTTTTTGTAGATGGAACATTATGCTATGATACTAATAAGCATTGGCGTGCATAAGACAAACTATTTATGCAAATGAGAGAGGCAAGGACAAATATAACTTAGATTTTCCAACAGCTGACATCTGATGTCAAGGTCTCTTAAGAGTCCCCTCCCCAAACTTAATCACAACTTTTATGATATTTCACCTTATATTAATTAATGTTCTATTTTAAATAATATGCACATACATTTATTATATTCAACCGAACGCAATAAAAATAATCGTTAAAATATAAAATAAAACATATTTAACGAGTAATGGTTTAAAAAAAAAACATATAGGATGCATCACACAACTGTCATTTATTACCCAACTTTCTGGACTAGATCCCCCTTCCTAATAGTACCAGTATTACCTCACGTTCAAAAGAAATTCACTTTTTAAAATTAATAAATCTATAAATAAAAGATCAACACGATAATTAATGGCGAATAATGAGGATTCGCGATCCTATTCATTATTAGATTGTAGATTGCCGGCGTTTCGGCCTATCCAAACATGTCGGTGATGGTCAGAGCAATGGTTACTGGCCTAGCAACAAGACCCCTCCTTGTACATAGCAACACAACTTCAGTTCTTGTTAGGCTTCACAATAACTCTGACGATGACCCACATGCTTGGTTCGAAACGTCGGCAAGCCTAATGTACCATATAAGAACTGCAAATCCTGATTATTTATTAACAATATCAACATAACGGTAAGCTATTTATCAACGTAGTTAGGAAGAATGAACTTTAATTTCGGCAATAAAGACCTGTCAGGCTGCTTCAATAAGGACAAAATTAAAATACTAATAAAATAAAATACTATTTCGGGTCAGCCGATTTTGATAAAAATGTTGCTGTAACATAACAGACGTGTACCTACCTGCAATAAGTGAGTCCAGTTTTGTACTTCTCGTTTTCTTGGTTATTTCGACTACGGAAATCTTGAAACATGTTTTTCCGCTGAAAACTCGTGTTTGAATATCGCAATACTTCCTCTTACTACAGATTTCATGTATGTGTGAAAGGAAGAAAGACAAAGTTTGTACAGCCGACAAGCTGATCACTTCAGCCTCAGAGCTTTTTTTTTATTTTTTTAAATAAAACAATAATTACTTTGGAAGAAAAAGAAAGAAACTAACTACCTACACGAAATGATGTTAGAGTGATTCTTCAAGTCCTATTGAATGTAATTATAGGAACAATGATTTTGGATATTTTACCATTTTGGGGGTCTTCCTCCCCCGTAGATCCACCCATGATTGTGACAATATGAACAAAGGAATGTTGGGTAGGAGAAGTGGCAGAAGCTGGGTAGAGCAATAATGGTATGGATTAGGAATACCAACGGTTAGGGCAATGATAATCTTTTAATAATATAATATCTGACAGTTTTACAACCATAGAAACTATTCATACTTAAAATAATATGGAGTTATTATAATTTTTTTCGATAGATAAAATTGTTTAATTTTTACAATTCAAGGTTTATAATTATTGCGGTTTCTACTATTTGTCGACTTCTAAGAACTATTTCTATCAAAGAAGAAAAGAAAAAATAAAAGAAAAAGATAAGAGTCGAAGGTCGGAGGCCCGAAACAAGTAGCCCACCCCACCTACCTCCCAGGCTTCTAGAACCCCCCCCCCCCCTCCGACTTGCAGTCCACTTCGGCAACTTGAAGGTAGTCAGGTCCACCAGGGTTGTTAGAATTGTCGTCCCAGATCCTCTTCTCTTATTAATACCCGCATATCCTTCGTAGACATTTTCCGCTCCAACTATCGCAACTTCGACAATAAATAAACTTTGTTTTGTTTTTTTCTGATCAGAATACGGTGAAACAGAATAACAGCTCAGGAAGAAAAGAAGCGAAGAGAATATTACGAAAGAGGTAATTACGAGAATAAAAGATAACAATGGCTGAAAGATGTAGTTCCCAGGGTCCCGGAAAACATTATTTACCAGCGGCTTGGTGACCTTGCCCTTGTCGAGCTCATTTGATTGGTGGATTGATAACGGCTGGTTGATAACAGAGACCCGCCGGTGTAGTTGCAATGGACGAAGTTGTAAGTGGACATTGAAATTAAACAGCTGTAATATTAGGCGTATTGTCGACGTTGTGTAAGGAACCTTCTTCAACATAAAAAATCAACAATTATAACCTTCGATTATCAGTTTATAAAAGATATATTGAGTAAACTGCAAAGTATCGCGATCGCTTTGAGGTCCACTCGAACAATATAACCAAGTCAACTTTTTCACCAGAATCGACTTACCGGGATGTGACATTTTGTAGTTTTGTAGTACTTTGAAACAGGAATTATTATTATTATTTTTTTTTACGAATGAGTCCACCTTTAACTGTTTTTAAAAACTGTTATCAATGAGAAGTTACAGATAAGAGTTGTTTCAAAACTGTCAAATGTCAAAAGTTTTTTCTTTTTTAATATATATCTAAATGTTATAAAGAAGTATTTGTTGAACTTTTACTCATTCCGTCTAACATAAAAGTTAAAAAAATCAATAAATTGTGGTGATGCTGGAAAATATTTCAATGTTAACTTTCTAGAACATTATACAATGTAAAGTTTTTCTTGTTCCATGCCTTGTAAACCTTATATTTCCTATGTTAAAAACATACACAAATTATTATAATGTTGTATAGCGCTATGTACATATACTGATGGTTGTATTTTCTTTCAATAAAAACGTAAAAGCAGATTACTTTTTTTAATTAAAACCTTGAATAGTTTATAAAAATTAATAGGTAAAAGTTAAGTTTTTACTTTTAATTATAAGAGTTAACTATTAAGTTATAGTATTTCATTCGACCCCTGTTTTTAATTATTTATTTTCAGAGAGCTACCAACCTCATCAAAATTATGTGACATAGCTTAAATGTCGAATTTTCAAAAAGACTTGTTCTAAATTACGTTTAGTTTTGCTTTGTTATGAAACTAATCAGCTAACGGAGCAGCCTTCAGAAGGGAACATTGGTAGATCCGGCAGTGGAGAGGAAGGATATTGTATTCGGAGGAGGTTCTGAATGGAGGAGACATCAGCTGATCGAGGTGCCTCGTGACTTCTCACAAAGTGCGATTTCATTTCAGAAACAAAAGTCAGTTTGGGAAAACTAATCCAGCTAGCACTCAGGCATCAATAATGAAAGCATTAATTTTTTTTTGATAAGCAGAACAAAATATAATATTTAAAAAAACGTAAATTTATTTAAAAGTAGGGGGGTACCCCCTGTCCACCTGACCAACCCGTATTTTATGAATTATACAACTGTTCATTTAATTGTACTACTCGCTGCCCAAATTGTATAACTTTAATTTACATCCAGTCTATAGTTCAGATTGTATTTTTTTTTTTTGTTATCAACATAAAATAAACTGAACGAAATCACAGTTCGGACAAATTTCTTTAAAAATCTACATTATACATGGCGCCTTATTGCCTATTTATGTCATTATATAATTGTAATTATTCTTATTGTCAAATTGTAACCCACAATATATATTCAACTTGTCCACTAATTTGGGCTTTTTATTTCTAATTTTCTTATTCCATGTTATATCGTGCTTCCTTTTCTATCTTGTATATTATTTCTAAAAGGCGTTTTTTTTATCGGTACGCCATAACTTCGTCAATTCTTCATCAAATCCAATTATTGACCACTCATTTTGAAGATATTCTTTTCCTTCACATGCGAAAAATAGGACTATCTTCCCGAAATTTCGGGGGGGGGGAAGTTATTAAGGAAAAGAAATTTTATTTGAGATTAACTCAAAAAGTATGCATTCTTTTCTCGATTGCACCTATGATAATTACAGAAAAATTACTAAATTACTTACAAAACAAAAACAAAAAAAAAAAATGTAAAAATCGGACAATTATTAACAAAGATGAAGTCCATTACTTTTGATATACTTAATAATTTTATACTCTTACTCTTTAAAGATACTGCGTTAACTACTCAACTACTTTTTTTTTCCTGGCTGATATGTACTTTATTATTTCTTAAAGGCATGTTTTTGTTTGTACATTTTATATTTTTTAATAATTTAGAAAATCCCATGTTGAGGCTTTATTTTGAACGTTAGGCGTTTAGAAATAGGCTCTAGCAAATCGATTTGTACAAATATTTTAGGCTATTATGTTAATTGAAACTTTGTAATCTATCAATCTATAAGATGTAATAGGATCTACTTATTCCCACATTATTTTGCTATACCTTCACTACTGAAAATTTTCTGGTAATTATTCGCACGGGCCAACTATTTACATAATAATTATAATTAATATATTATATATATTTTTTTTATGGATACCCATACCTCGCCATTTCTGGACTACGGGGTGGGGGAGTGGTTCTAGAGTTACAACCAAACCTATTCTAATCAGAGTGGGAAGGTTGAGATTTATTCTGTGAATCCGCCATGAAATAAATTGTAATCTGCCCTCACAAAAAAAAAAAAAAAAAAAAATAGAACTAGATTGTATCCAAGGAGAAATGTATAGATCGACAAATAAACGCTGCCACCAAGGTAAAATCAAACTACCACCTCCAGGTTATTAAATACACCATTTCCTATATAAAAGCTGTATTTTGTATTAGGAAAGTTGGCGGTTACAGGTGCTGAATACATATGTTGTAGCAGGAGGTTACAGGAGCTCAACACATATGTAACTGAATGATCAGTTGTGTAATTACAGCTAATTATAGAGCTAATAATAATATATAATATAATAGGAGATCTCCTGTAACCTCCTACGCTCCTAATACTAAAATAAAATATGACATACACTAAAAACTTTTTTACATAACAGAGATATGATAAATAAATTTGTGATTATGCATTTTGTATAATTTAAAAAAAAAAATTATCGTTCTTTAAATAATGTAAACAAAGTGTAGTATAAACAGTTATTGACTTACAAATGCTAAAAACTGTAAAAAATCATGAAAAATAAATGTTTTTTTCCCTCTAACTTCATAAAATTTAGCGGAAAATTCTGAAATGACTAGTAAATGAATTGAAAAACACCATTACTTTAAATAAACAACAGACAAAAGTATTAAAATTTCGAAAATTTCTAAGCTACTTCACAATACTAAACATTTTTACATAGAAATGTTTTATTAAGAAATTAAGGACCGGTCGTTAGGAGTCCAAAATTAGTTGCTTATTTAAATTAGTTATTAACCATTCATTAGAGTAGAAAATTAATTTTAATTGTTCAACATTGTACAAACAGGCAGGATTCATAAATTGTTCCGCGAAAACATTTACTTAATATTGTGTTCCTACTGACGACTGACATGATAGTCATTTTCGTTGCTGATAAGACAAACCTTAATACCGCCGGACTACCGCCGTAGGAGCGCTGATGAAAACATGGAAATTTATGTCCAATCTTCCTCGGGAATATCAGCAACAACGGATAAAGTAACATAGTAATTTTAGAGGAAAGGTTACTGGAGAAAGGCTGGAGTGCTGGAAACTTTATCCAGGAGGTGGTTTCATTATAGAATCTTAGCCATGATCTATTGGAACCTTCAGCCAGTCTATAAAGACTTTCGGAATAGATAAATTTGCTGTTATTCAAAAGGAAACGAACAAGGAAAAAAGTTGTAACAGAAAAGATTCATCAAAGGAATCTGCCTTCTTTTTTAAATATCTAAATATTAGTCACGTGATAAATCCAATACAATTTATGAAATAATTTAATTTAAGGTAGGTTAAAGTTAATGCACAACCTTTTTTTTTTTTTTTTATTTCCTATCTTATTTACTACGTAAGGGAAGTATTGTGATCTGATAAAATTTCCGATGTGCGGTTTTTAACGGATTTTAACGTTTCAGATTCTCTTCCGTCCGAAAAACTCTTTGGCGTTCGCATGCTTGACTGTGAGTATGTCTATCTCAAAATTATCACTGCAATGAGTAGATCGATTTTGTTTTTTTATTTTGTAGAGTTCCAGTAACCGATGAATATGAACCAAATAGAGTGCCCCCCCCTCCCCTCCGCAATAGAAGAAAACATGTTTTTGCATAAACTGAGGCACTGCTCTAACGGTTACGATGAAATATTATTGTAGTCAGATACTAGGCTTTAGCCTTTACTCAGAGCCCTTTAATTTATGTAGTACATGCTCGAACAAAGTACCGAATAAAAGAAATATTATTAGGGACATAACTAAGGTAAATTGTGTACAAAATATTTTAAAAGGTAATTAAATTTTCCTAAAAAAAAAAATCATAGAAATCTATTTTCTACACGTTTCTTTACTTCCTTACCGCCACGATGAAATAGAAGTAGAAGCCGCAATCGGCTCAAATTTTCGATCTGCGTTGTTCTACAAATCTATACGTTTCAAAGGTCCTCCAAACATGATCGAAAAACTGCATTCAAGTCCATTTTTCGAAAAATAATTAAATTCTCTAAAAAATAACTTAAAAAAAATGTCGAAATCGGACAAGTAAAGCTAAGTTACGGTGTAACGAATTTTATGTATTTGTTTTAAATTTACGAAAATATAGTGGTTTTCATTAGCCTCAACTAGATAGGAAAGTCCTGTGAGTGAACTCACTAGTTTTTTTTATGCTGAATCGAATCGAAGTAAAATTTTTTTTTTTTCATTCCTCATAATGAGATTCTTCATCATCGAACATTGATATCCTCCCGGCGATGTCAGACTAGTAAACAGTACCATTGGCTCACTATACGAGCAGACAGACCGCCAAAGAGGTCGGAGGCAGCAGCCGCAGCCATCGATCCCGGCTGACCTAGATAGCTGGCTCCTACCTCGCTGCTACCGTACCGTCCTGTCTCTCCCGCTACGGGCCTCTATGCTTATCTTACTGTCTGGTCACGTCTCCACGCCGTTCATTATGGCTAGATTGTCTGTGATACATATTTATAACCGCTAGTGCATATAGTTTATGTTATCATATTATTGTATAAAAATGTAATATTTGTAACCGATAACTGCTGAGCCAATCTTTACTAAACTTGAACTATATTAACTTTATGGCAATAATAAAATGTACCTATTTATGATTATAATTATTCAGAAATATAAATATTATTACACAAAGCTGATTCCAAGAACTACAATAAGAAAAAATCGATTAAAGGAAGATAAGATTATAATGGAGGAAAATTTTTAACGATGGCGCCCACTTGGATCGCTCCAGCCTGCCTTTGAAGTATAAATGTAACTAAATAGATTGAGTCCTCCTAGAAGTTTCAATAATACTGGAAATTGTGTGTTGAGCAAGAAGAGAAGACATTGCTGGTCCATATTCTGGTTTCATGGTTCACCTTCTTCTAGCGACACAACCGGCCAGGGGTATCCCTCCTCGGACCGACGATGGCGAGAGCCGGTTTGGTTAAAAGAGCACGGCCAAGGCTCACTTCCTATTCAGTTATATTCACAGTCTAGAAGGGGCCCAGGTGGACGCCCTGCTTCAGGTTTCCGAACTACGATCCATCAGAACCGAGCAAACGATACAACAAGGTGCGAGGATATGGAGCCGGTGGCCGAGCGGCCTAAATCTCTCTTTTTTCCCCACCCCTTCTTCGCCTTTTAGGCTATTACGTTTTTCCTAGACCAGATGAGAGGGCGGAGTATCAGCACTAGAGTTCATAATCCCCCGTCACTAGGATGCGAACATGTAATTATCTTAACACATAAACTTCGGTTTATCAGGTTGCTGGGCAACGCGTGTTTTGCTTACTCGTTAGCCCTCTCGGAAGCAGGAAATGGGTCACTGCCACCAGGAGGGGGCTAACTCATTTGCCGTTGCATGGCGACCAATTAGATATTTATACTGCTATGGGAAATTAAAAAATATCGTTTAAGCCGAAGAATGATAACTTGTTTCAATAATTTATCCATGCCATGCTCAACTGTCTTAATTATGACTATATAACCATCAAGTTTATGAAACCGACAATTGACACCCCCAATAAAACATATTTAATGAGAGTGAAAACGGAAGAGGGAAGGGGAGAGAAAGGAAGAAAGAGCGTCGGGAACGGTTGTAAAAGTACGGCGCTAAAAGTACCACCTAATATGAGAAATTTCTAAAAGTAATAGTGTTGTTGACACGACCACTTCATACCCATCTGAGAAAGTTTACTGCGCAAATGTTTTCATAAGCGTACCAATTTAATTATTGTACCAATAGCTAACAAAAAAAAGTTTCTTTTTCGCATATATTTAGCACTCAATTTATTTAGCACTTATAACATAGCCAGTGAGACAACGTATTAACTTAACTGGTGTTAGAAGATGCTGAGATTGTTTTTAACAAATTATAAGTTCAGGTGAATTAAATAATCAGTCATGAACAAACGTATTTAAGGTCCATTTACCAATTTCTGTTTAAAAGTAGATGACCTAATAATTAATCAAAATGACCAAAAGTTGTAAGGTTTTCTTGTAACCAAGTGATTTTTAAAATAAAATTGCAAAAAAGTAGATCCACAAGTAACCCCTTCGGTAACACATGATTCAACAGGTCTTTCTTTCTTGATTAATAATATTATGCTGCGCTCTACTTGCTTGTATTGAATCATATCTTACATGATTCAACAGGTCTTTCTTTCTTGATTAACAATATTATGCCGCGATCTAGTTTTTTTCTGTTTGTTTTTGTCAAAGTTCCATGCACGGTTAGAAGAAGATAAACTTTAGACTAGCATGAGCAGAAGCCATAAAATCTTAATGAAAACTAATTTGAAGCTATGTAATAAAGCCATAAATTGGAAATTTCGGAGCCACCCGAATAATGTCTCGTGTTTGTCGAGCTTTCAACAAGCATTTTCTACTCAAAAATAGATTTCTTTGTTAATTGCTTTGAGTGGTTCAAAAATGAAAGAGATAGAATTAAATGTACAAAGACTGCCTTCAAGTGACTTGTTTTCGATAAAAAAAAGTGCTTATTATGGAGGGAAAAGCATGACAATAAGTATGGTTACATATGTTTTTAAAAACACTAGACGAGGAACTAACCAACTAATCTATATCCTAATAATTTGATCATTAATCGTCTGAAGAGCTTTAGTAAATAGATTGGCCGAATATCGAATATCGACGAATTGGGACTCCACGACCCGACGAACTTTAAGGACGGGCGAGGCACAAATGGCAGAACTTTGGGGAGGACTGAAAGACAGAACGGGAGAGACCCCGGCAACGAAATGCCAAGCGAAGGTCACAGCCTTCATAATCCGCCCTGCGGTATCATCGCGCGGTTGCGAATCGTCGCTAGCTAATGTCATCGCAACGAACGCTCGCTAGCACCAGATAAGATACCTCATGTGAGTCAAAGAATAGTCAGAGATAAACCTGACTTAGAATTCAGCCATCTACTTGTCAACTCATATGTCACTGATATCAAGGATATTAGAGTAGCGTCGTTCTATGATTTGAGCGATATATTTGTGAGGTCAGCAGAGCTTCTTCATAACTTCTATCGGGCACATAATTAAATATATTCAAAGATTATTTTTTAATTTAATAAATTAATAAAAATGTTCAGAATTATACCACGGGAAGTCTTTTTTGAAATATAGCTTATCTAGAAAAATACACTTCCGCATTTTTTTTTATTTGGGTTTTATACAACTCAAGGAGTCATATCCCGGGCATGACGTTAAGTTAAACTGCGACCTGGGTGGACAGGACTCATAGCCATAGTGAAGGCAACCTGTCTAGGGGAAGGCAACCCCAAAATCAAACCACTGTCCTTGCAGTTTAAAAAAGGTTGATCGTAGGGCCAGCACCCCTTCATCGGAAAAAAATATTTCGCTTTCAAACCCAAAACAGAAAAATACACTTCCGCATACTTATTTAATTTTTTTTTATACTTTCTATTAAGAAATAATAAATTTTCCCACACTTGAGGGCTCTGCGTACAAGTGTACGCACATTCATACCATATGTACTCTACGACAAAAAGTAAATAAAAAATCATAAAAAAATACAATAATACTTAATGGAATGGATAAGTTTGCTACCAAAAGTAGACATTCACAAGTCCACATTGGTTTGCAGATTGATAATAAAAACAGGTTATTGAAGAGAAGAGAAGTAGATGGTCGGCAAAAAAATAAGTAAGTATAATTTTTGCTGACGTTTTGGCCCAAAGTTCAGGCCTTCATCAGGGCTAAGAAAGAAACAGATAACAATAGGTATGAGAACAATAAACATTAAATAATAAAAAATTAATATCAAGGTGAAAGGTATAGTCTAAAAAATGTAGGTAGAATAAATTTAAGGTAAAATAAAGTAGGTAGAGTAAACTTAAAGTAAAATAAATTAGGTAGAATAATAACACTAACAGAGAACTATGAAATAAATAATAATATCGGCAACAAAGCAGGGAATAATGAAATCAACTTAAAGTATTTCATATTATTTTAAAACTGTACTATTATTTCATTAGTCCATACTTTGTTATTATACTATACATTTCATCTACATATTAATTTTTTATTATTTAATATTTATAGTTTCTCATACCCATTGTTACATGTTTTTTTCTTATCCTTGATGAAGGTCGGAATTTTGGGCCGAAAGTCGGCAATAATAAATATACTTATTTATTTTTTGACCGGTAACAGCAACAATTCATCTCTTCAATTATTAACTACAGTCGAAGATTAATGCACAATTATTCTTGGGTTAGTTTGAAGAAACAATCTTTCCTTTCTGTGGAGTAATATAGACGTGTCAAGGGAAACACGCCTGAGCTTACATAGGCAAAGGTAGTGGTTGTGATTTAGATAAAATGGATACCGGGCCATCAAGTCCAGGATTTAATCCTATCATGAACAGAATTTGCGAATTTATCCTTTGATAAATATTATTTAATCGTTTCATGAGGGTCTACTACTGAATGCCCACTACAGAAATCAGACAGTCCGTGTCCACTCCAGCGTGACTGATCGCTTCGATGGCTGAGGACCGACTTCTGATGTCTTCATCACATCAGTTAGGTAATCGATTATGTTGAGTTGAGGCCAACTCAACTCTATTTGTAGGGGCGGAGAGGGGGGAGGCCACGTTCGAAAACAAATGAATAATTAAATACTGAGTGATCACACTTATGCTTTATACCCTCTGCTGAAAATGTTATTTTACGAGCAGTTTAATAGTGATCGAGAGGGCTGAGGCGTTACACCCTTAGCATCTCGAATCTAGATATACCCTTAGACCTGAGCGGGTTGAAAATTATTTCGTGGCGGATCTGCAGAGTATATCTCGACCTTCCCACTCACGTTAAAACAGGTTGGTTACTTGAACAATAATACCTTGATAGATTTAATGCATTCTTGTATATTTGGCCTCTGATAACAGAGCCGACTCTTGAGTACGTTAACCAACTTACGCAAGGATACTTCTCCACTCGTCTTCCTTTCTACTTGAGATATGACAAGAATGTTAACTTTACATTTGTCTTTTTCCTTCGCGAGTTCAACTTTTTTTGGGGGGTCATGCCCTTCCTCGCCTTTAAGGCTACACGGGGTTTTCCCGGGCCAGGGGGTGTGGGCGGAGATTTAAAAGCGAACTCGTGACTATTTTTAAATGCATTATCTCATATATCACGTTGCCGAGCAACGGCGGTGCTGTACACACACGTTAGCCCGTTCGGCCACCCCGCCCACACTCGCGGGTTCAACTTGGTACCCAGTAATGATTTTCATATTCCACAAACATAAACCAAATACTCAAAGCGAATTATTAAATTAGTGAGTCTGGTTCCGATCCCATGTTACTTGTACAAAGAATGTCTTCCATAAGGACGACGGGCCCACTTGGTCCAGATGAGATCGGAGGTGAGGCTGGGCGTGTATTGTTCATGTCTCAATGTCAATGTTAATATATTGTGCAGCTTGTACAGTACAGGTTGTATGCGATGTACCATACCGGAAGGAAAATCTCAATTAATCGCTGCAAGTCCCAAGTCCTGGTATACATACAGAGTCAACTATCTATCATCTGTTTCTTATAATTTTATTAATAATAAATAATATCGCGTTGAGATGTCGATCCTAACCTATCAAGAATAATTTAAATGTTTGATTGCTCCGCACGGAGGATAAGGACCAATAAAGAATTGCTTATAGGAAGTGGTTAGTCTATATATGGGGTAGAACGACGACGTAGCTGCAAATCATACAATTTTATAAGAAAAGCAAAATAATTAGAAGAATTATTATATTACCAATGTATTTTTAAAAATTAATTATAAAAAAGTTAAAATTATATTATACACTTAGCTAACAATCTTTTTGATTCCGGTATATTGGTGGAGCCATGTTTCATCCACTGTCACATGGCGACACAAGAAATCCAAACAGCGCTCTGAATCGTAGACGCGTCGTTGTGTCAGGTTCGGTGTGAGTAAACGCGACCCCTCTCTTTGAAAGCAGCTTTGGCATGCCCAAATTTTCATGCAAAATTGTAAAGACACTACCTTATGATATATTGTAAAGACACTACCTTATGATATATTGTAAAGACACTACCTTATGATATATTCAAGGTCCTATCGCTATCTCACACAACTTCATTTCAGTCTTTTAAAAATATTTTGTGGACATTTTTTATGTTTTCCAGAACAACTGTCTACCAGAGCGCTCAGCTTCATCGGGTCTATACGACCGCGTTTAAATTCAGCATATCAGAAAATAATATGTTATTTCGCAGCCAATAATATGTTATTTCGCAGCCAATAATATGTTATTTCACAGTAGCCATAATGCCCCATCAAAAAACAATCTTTAATCAACACATGAAATTCCTTTATACCCATAGTATAGAAAATTACAAAACTGGATTCACTAAGACGACTGCAACCTCTAAACCTCTCAACTAACGGCCATAGTGCCATGAAATTTTGACGCATACTGTTTGAGGTAGCCGAATTATACACGGTAATCACGTGGGTCTGTCAACAATGGTGCACACCGGAGACTTATTAGGCCAAATAGAAATGAACAATGCGAACCCTGTTATCAAGGTGAGGAACCGTTACAATGCGAAACCCGTTATCAGGGTGAGGAACCGTTACAGCATAGTGAGAGTGCGGGGGGCTATATCTGTATTCCAACACTGAAATGACATCGACATGGAGGAAAGTGACGGAACCAGTTGGAAGGAGGCTGCGCCCACTTTCCAATCTGCTTCACCCCGCGGTGCAGCCCGACAGGCCCACTCACCATACCATACTCACTATACTACGCTAACCTAATATCCTGCACTATATTACAGCAGCGGATTTAGGATTGAATTTTTATATTTTTTATTATAACGGTAATTGCTCTAGGAAAAATGACGTTTAAGTGATCTTGAAGGCCTGTAAACAAAACAAATTCTGTAATTACAGAAACTACTATAAAGGCTTGCTGGATAATTTTTTTGAAAACTTCTTTAGGCGCGTTTTGCACTTTTTTTGTGGAAAGTGAATTAGATTGATTCGTCAGAGCTTTTATCACAAGTTACGTAATCTCCAAAGTATTTTCTATTTCGGAGATGAGCACCGAGTCCGAAAGTCCTCGTAGATCCGACCGTGCTATACTATACAATGTTATCCAATATTGTACAATATTATACAATGCTATCATATAATATGCTATACAATAGAACGTTATCCTATACTATACAATATTATACTATGCTATCCTATCCTATACTATATATTATTCGCGTTAAACTGACTGACCTCTGGTAATTAAGGTACTATTAAAAAAATGTCAGTTAAAGAAACATCCGCAATGACTGATTTCTGTGTCATAATTAGAATCGATTAACGGAAAAGTATACACTAGGTTAGATAGTAATAGAAAGAATTAATTTAAATACAAAGCATAATTTCAATTTTGTCCTTAAAATATCCACACATTAAAGATAAATTAAATATTTTTGACCAATAGTCGATGTAATTTTAACGTGGCAACGGCAACTTTTAAAGGCAGCTGTGACCAAAGAGAAAGCAGACTGACAAACCTGTTAAGAAGGTGAGGGCAAAGGTTACCAATGGCAAGTAAGTTTTGTACCTCCTTGCTCTGTATTAATAACCTTTAAGAGGACTATTACCTTAATGCCTCCTTCCTCTGTATCCGCGACATTAATAACATCTAAGAGGACGATTGGGGAACGAGGTAGGGCACTGGCTTATATTATAAATGAGGTAGCCCAGCGGTAGGGCACTGAAATTCCGATACTCCAAGTCTCAGGTTCGAATTCCGGCTCATGGCAGAACAATTATTTATTATTCTGTTTCATCGGCCATGGGTGATCCAGAGGTAAGCAGAATCTCTTGGGGCACACCTACCCTCTACAAAATGGGTACCCTTAAATATAATAATTAATTAAGGCGGAAAACCTGGCGGTGGAGCGTGATTCTGGCCCGATCTCCTCCCTGAACAACCGTGGACCTTGCAACATACTTTCCCTAAATAGTACTGAACCCAAGACTCTTGAGTTGTAGTGGAAGAACGATTATCTTATACCTCCTTTCTCTGTATTAATAACCTTACATAAATAACCTTTTTGCAATTTTAATGAATAGTATTACATTCCTCACGTTTTATAGTGTGACATTTAAGAACATGACCAATGATACGACCGATAATAAAGTAGTAATCATTGACTTCCAAGACCATTAAAAAGTTACGGAAAATTAAAGAAAGTTGAAATGAAATGATAAATCGAAAGGATAATAATCGATTATGAAACCGATAAGTGAAAAATAAAGTGAGTGCCCTACCTAGGCATGCCTTCCTACCCTGCGAGCTAAGAATTATAAGAATTAGTAAGGTAAAGTGCTCAAGCAGCTACTTAAAAAAAACCTATCAACATTGTAGAAGACAATATTTCTGCATTTCTCAACATCGCCAGTACTTTTAAAAATTAATAAATGATATCAATACAATAATAATTTGGCAATCTTAAAAATAAGATAACGCGCGTAAATAAATAAAATACAATATCAATGCAAGAAAAGATTTTGAAACATGGTAATAACGTTATTTATTATTATGTAATAATATATATTATTTTATTAATAATAATTATAACACTTGAGTGTGTTATTTATTTTTCATGTATTGACGCTGAATTCAATTTTAGTTCAGAGGACTAACTAACTCTTTTCAGTGAGTAAGTTAAGGGTAGGAGGAAGGAAGGGCTATTAAAACGTATTTATCTGCTTTTTAGAGAAATATATTTTATGAGATTTATTTCATCGAAAAATGGCAACAGAACTTGTAGCAAAATGAAAACTCAAGACAGATCCAAAAATAAATCCTTCCAAAGAATTTAAAGCCAGCCTGAGTTAAAAGTCGACAACCCAAACTTTTTAAAGGCTTGTTAAAATATGATAGAGAAGCGATCAGTATAACGTTCACGTTTTTAAAAAATAAGAATAAGAAGCTTTTTGAAAGGAATGTGCTAATGTCAAAGTTTAAATTAAATTTTCTCAGAACTGTGAACATGATACTCATCACTTTCATCCACCTGACTCTGCCAATGATATTATTTTTTCATAGAGACGAGTAGAGATAAAAAAATAAGATCCCTTTTTCTGTTCTCAGGGCTAGCAATCCTTCATAACAACTTCATTTCCTCCTCTAACCTATAACGGATCAACGAGATAATCAATATGTGAAGTAAAACAATATGTTGAGGCAGGATATGAGTGCAATTCCATCTTTTTTTCGCTAGCTTCGAATTCAGCCTAACTATAATTGAAAATGTATTCATGAACAGAACAAATAAAAAAGTGGCTCTACTTTTATTTTTAAAAGAATTCAGTCCTTCCAGGCAAACGTGTTGGCCAAGAGACCTGCTGATCTGATTTATATCCAGAGCGTTATGGGAAGCTGTGAAGCTGCCTAAACATTTGCTCGTTACAAAGAAATTCGCAGATTGCAAATTTCATTTAATGTTTTAAATTTTCGTTAATAGTTAATACATTTTATTTAAAAACTTTTATTTGGAACGAATTGCATGTTTTGAGGTCGCCTCATAAATTTTCACATGCTGAGAAATGTTAGCACAAAATTATATCCTTTCTAGAGCTTTAGACGTAAAGAGTTTAATTTACAAATTTATGCGTGAATAAAAAAAGTTACGAAGTTAACACTACGAAGTTAACACTAAACGAAGCTAAATGGGAAACATCGGCCTATGTCAATAAAAAAAACACAGCAATTATTAAAAAAAAGTCTGTAAGTTCTCTCAAGCAGTAATAATGTTGAGGACTGTTCTGTGTATTCAGAAAGTTTTAATAAATTTACAGAATTAGTTAAAAGTTAGGAACCAGATCCACCGCTCTCTTTGTATTTTTAAGAATAATAAAAATAAATAAATATATATATATATATATTTAAAAAACTCAGTTAAATTTGAATAAGCAGTAATTAAGTTAAATTTTAGAATTTCAATTGCAATAAAATACATTATGAAAAAGACATAATTAAACAAAAATATTTTGTAATTACATCTTTTTGGACGTTTTATGATTTTTATTGGACGAAACTTCTACTTATTATTATAATGGTATATTAAGCAGTTATAGGATGGTGGCCGAATCGTGCAGGGCTAGGTCGGTCATATTGGCAGCTCTACTGCCTGAGGATTGAAAGGCCAATCAGAAGATAAGACAAGTTATCGATACAGTGATTGCCTATCGAGTTGTCAATATTGTCGATAGTGGACCTGCCATTGTGGCGGTGACCCGGCCAGATAGCGTGCTCCAGTCAGCTGGCTTCGACTGATCATCTGTTGGCGTCAATTCAGTCCTTTCACAGTATCTTATTTATTTATTTTATTTTTTTTAAATCACACATAACCAACGTAAATTTAGAACGAAAAGAAACTATTTAAACACTATAAAACTACAGATGCCTGCACTATAAACAAATTAAAATCACCCAATAATTATCAATTCAGTCCTTTCACAGTACATTATTTATTTTTTTTTAAATCATACAAAACCAACGTAAATTTAGAACGAAAAGAAACTATTTAAACACTATAAAACTACAGATGCCTGGACTATTAACAAATTAAAATCTCCCAATAATTATCATTTGAGAACTTGACTAATTGCTCATTTTTTTAAATGTAACAGATTGTTCACGTGCAAGTGCCAAAAAGGCTATAAACTAAACTTGCAACTCACAATATTAGCTTATATCTTTATTTTATTTATTTTCTGTTAACTTTACAGACCTTGTAGATTTTTGGCCGCTCAAGCAATCATTCATGTCTGGCTATCCTTCTTTGCAGTTATCTGTATGTAGGTCTATGCATCTTGTTTTGGGCATTCCACGCGGTATTTTGCTTACTATTGAAGCACTGATATTCATTGTTACATATTCATACGTAACTTCCAGATGGATTGCTCCAGGCTTCACGCTCCGCCAATGCACCTCCTCGCTTTCATATTATAAAATATTGATTGACTCTGATCCCAGACCGCTCCAGTTATCGAGCGGAGGATTTCTCTTTTAAATCTTTCCATGATTCTTCCTGTAGCCATGTATAGTGTATAGGTCTCACAGAGGTTATATCAGAGTAACGCTATGCACATCCTTACTTTGGCTATATCCCACTAAGGCTATGCACATCCTTACTTTGGCTATATACATCCTTAAGACTATGTACATCCCATCTATTTGTACATGCCTATATATCACAGCAAGGCTATGTACATCGTTAATTTGAGATTCTTCAGGATTTCAAAACCTCTGAAAGAGAGGACAGAACCTTCTCTACTGGACAGAACCTGTTGCTGGGAAGGAATTTTTAACATTTGATCATGTATTTAGTTGATCATGTATTTAGTTGATCACGTATTTAGTTGATAATGTATTTAGTTGATCATGTATTTAGTTGATAATGTATTTAGTTGATCATGTATTTAGTTGATAATGTATTTAGTTGATAATGTATTTAGTTGATAATGTATTTAGTTGATAATGTATTTAGTTGATAATGTATTTAGTTGATCACGTATTTAGTTGATAATGTATTTAGTTGATCATGTATTTAGTTGATAATGTATTTAGTTGATCATGTATTTAGTTGCATCTTCATGCGATTCCCTCTGCTTCTCCTTCTTCTTCTTCTTCAGAATATCGACGAGTTTCCGAATGTCTTTTTGGCTGCTTCCAAGGGCGGCTATATCAACTGGATATACAAGGATTTTATGATTCGTTCTGACGTACACCTCTCAATTTTGTTCTTATCAACTTCTGCGCTAAGTTGAATCTCCATTTAGGAAATTTCATGAGTATGATTAAGTCTTTTATCTGAATTATTTTCCTTATTTTTTCGTTCCTCGCTTTCCATTTCTTCTTATATCATGGGAGTAAGAAATAAGTAAAGTACTGACTGGAGTTTATATTCTTTCTGTTTTTTTCAAAATATCTTCTATATTGTACTACCATCATTTACTTCTATATTGTACTACCATCATTTACTTCTATATTGTACTACCATCATTTACTTCTATATTGTACTACCATCATTTACTTCTGTATTGTACACAATCATTTAGGAACACCAGAGTCAGGAAAATGTTTAAAGTATCATCGGGAACCAGAAAAAGCCATCTTAAAATAAATTATGGGAACAATACAGCGATCATTCAAATATTTGTCATTATTTTTTATTTGAAAATAAATGACAAAATAAAAATAGATAAAATGTAAACTAAACTATTTATAGTAACTATTTATACAGTGATTATTTATAAATATTTACCAAACTAAAGGAGAAAAGAAAATCGTGGTTCCCGAAGAAGAAGGGGAAGGACATATAAGTTATATTAGATCACAACAAGCTCTTAATAAACAAAAATTGCCAACTGAAAACAATATCTTAATTTATAACATTTCTTATTTTCTTCAAGTGCAAATGCTAGTTGATTCCTCCATCATTTTTCTTTTATTATATATTTATTACTTTTGCACTTTATTTTTAGCATCACACCAGACGGATTTTGCCTAATGGCTATTTTTTTATTATAAATAAACTGTATACTATTTTGAGATTAATTATTTAATACTTCAATGCTTGTTCTGGTAGCGAACCGGAAGGTGAGTCATGCCCTCCTGACTAACCCTACTCCAAAATTGAAGAGCGTGAGATAAAATAAATAAATAACGAGTGACGATTGTCCTACCTCGTCGTCATTTCAATTCAACGAACCTGATTACCAGATATTTTTTGCAGCTTTTAATTCAAATTTGAAAGTTTGTTTATTTAAATATTGCTGATATATAATTTGATACAAAAAAAAAATTGTAAATTATATTATATATATGTTATAAGAACATTGTATTTGAAATTGAAAAGATGCATACTATTCAATCAGTTAAAATATAAATACTTTATATATTGTTATCGATCAGCAAGGCGGTCGCGTGGGTGGAGCTACCTGGGCGGTAATGCAGACAACATCAGTGTTTAATAATTTAAATTACAACAACTCCGTTAGGGATTAGAAATTTATCGCTACTTAAACGTCTATATGTCTTTCTCTCTCTTAAAATATGGCAAATCATGTTCTTATGCCATTTATGAATGAAAGCGATAGGAGCGCCAAGTAAATTCTTCTCTCGGGTACCTACGGCACTGTCGATTAGGATAAACGATATCTTGAATAATTTAAAAGGATCCAATGTTCAACACCAAACTGTTGAAAATAGAAACCAGTTATCCATGACAGTGTATCGATATAGGTCACAAATACTGTTTTAAAATCATAGCACTGTTGAAAATACAACTTGAAATTCTCCAAGCAGCGAAAATGTATGATACAGTGACTGGAGAATATATCATTTAACAATAATTGTATACGACTATACATTCTAAGACAGCATTACCCAATTCTTCCAAGAGGTAAAAAAAGGTCAGATTTCGTTGCTAAAGACCTTCTTATAACTTATATTATAATTCAACCACGATTATAAAGATGATGTTTATTAATTATATTTCAGTTGTAATTTTTTGAGGGAGAATATTAATAAATATGAGAGTTTTTATGGGTCAAACTAATAAATAACTATTTTTTAAATGTAATAGATAAAACAATAAAAATACCAGGTTTTGGTTCAAGTTGACTTGGAAGCCTTTCGGGTGAGCACGGGCGCGCTTGTAATCCTTCGGTTCCTCCATTTCAACTATTATCCGTTTAGATCTCTTATTCCTCCTTTAGTTAATTATCAAATTATTTCATATTTCATATATAACTATTTTTTATATCAAATATTAATGTGAAATGGTTATTTGTTTCGAATAAATAATTATAACAAATTAATAATTAACGTTAAATAAATAAATAATAACCTGGTTATTTGGACTCAGAAGACCTCAAAACATGTATTTTCATTGAAAACTCAGATTAGAAAATTTTCACGATTGCAATACTGTTCCTTAATATATATACTTCATATATAGGTAAGTGGAAGTAAAAAAGACACAAATAAGGAACACTGTTCAGACTCTCATTTCCATAGGGTCGGATTTCTGCTTATAAATATCAAATATAAATCATGGTCCTATTGATCGGTTTACACTCGACCAATAGCATTAACTTCGGAGCTGAATTCCATTATGGCAATGCTTTTTAAAATACATATTAATCTCTTCTACATTCGACGCCGCCAGGTACCTCTCGCCAGGAGAGACATGTGTTTTGCGAAAATAAACTAGTGGAAGATTCTAATTTGGTAGAATGATTTCAGCGTTAGGTTCACTCTGCGGCGGCGCAATATTCAGAGCAATGCTTTAATATGAGTACAACTCCAAGTACTGACAAGTTAACGAAGTATAAAATGTAGCTACAATTAGAAATATATAAATGAACTCACACTTCGGTGGATAGTGTCCATTAAAGAGTAGATCCTTACCTGTCAACAAAGGATATTGTTAATATATCGCAATGATTGTAGTGGAACAATAGTTACAGTAAATAAAGAAATAAGAACTCGTTCCGAACGAGATTGGGGCTTGTATCAGGTCTGCGAGCTACAACACTGCAAGGAAATGAATTAGCAGCACGCAATGTAAAAACATGAACGCGTTTAACCTTTACTTTCTTGACATCGTAGCACATGTAATTATACAACTAAAGATAAATCTCATGTTGTCATTAATAATATAACTTACAATGATATACATAAACATCGATCATTCGTAATTGTACTAGCATTATTATGTTGGTCTTTACTCATTTAACTTTCCATTTGTTCCATCAATGAATTGACTATTATTTAAATTTGACCGCAAGTTAATTAATTATTGTTATTTTATAAAAAAAGTGTTTAGTGGCCGTGCAATATTTTATTTTCTAGACGAAGCGGAACGGCCGCAGAGCACCGCCGCCTTGCTGGTTCGTAGGCGCGGCTGCAGCGCCCCCCCCCCCCCGGCCGACCTGGAAACATATTTTGGAGCTGACCTGGAGGTAACTAGTTCCAGCTATTGTATTATCCAACAATTGCTGTCTTTTATACACCTTTCCATTGTATTCTTTGTAAAATGGGGGTTGGGCCGCCGCTAGGCCGGCGGGGGATACCCTCCAAGTTATTTATAAAAATTATTAATGATAATTAAGATAATCAACAAAGTTTTTGTAAAACGAACAATATAATACCGTACATAAAAGTAAATTTATATATTGTCGATACAAATGCTAACTATCGAATCTGAAAATCACCACTCTAGTATAATTATCAATTCAGCACAAACAACGAGGATGTTTTAATTTCCTAACTAATGTGTGTTTTTAAGAATGTTTGAAGATTTTCTATTCGCTCTTTAAAATACTTAATTACAATTCCTGGAGTGCAGGATTGAAAATTTTCGACATATTCGATACTAGCATTTGCATCGATGGTATCTGTTAAATATTATTTATTTATTTTTTTTTTTTGCATATGGGTCTATTAGGAAATATGTTAACAAAGCAATTGAATATATTAAATATGTTTATTTTTATCTAAAGGCTTGACGCAGTGCGATGAATTCCTAATGCTCACATGCTTCAAATATGCCACCGAAAATGTAATAAAATATTCACGTAAAAATAGAAGGAAATTCCAAATACATGTTACTACATCTTTGAATATAAACTTTAAATTTTAATAATAGCAACTTAGGGAGGAGAGAGAGGGGGGGTAAAACAGCTTAGCCATGTAGTAGACTTTTCCAATTTTAGTTTACATATTTTAATCATTCATGTAGATTAATTGTTGTTGAACTTAATTTTAATTTTTTCTTTGATTTTTTTTTTTTTTTTTTGTTTTGGAGGGGGGGGACATATTCACGCCTACTTTATTGGCGAGACGATCGTCCATCTAGATCCTCTCCAAGTCTGATTTATGATGGCGCTATGGTTATTGTGTTTGATAAACTGAAAAAGAAAACGATCTCGTAATTATTTGCATTAAGGATAAGTCAATTTATGCTATGATTTATTTAATAGAAAATATTTTTGGACGTGTAGTTACGACATTTCTTGAAGTGTGATTGTGTATTTCCTTGCTTATATACCTAAAGTTTTTAAACATTGTATTTCTATGGCCCGGAAGTTAAGAACAACAAGTTAATTTTTATTAAATAATTAAATTAATTTATTAAATAATAAGTAACCAGAAACCAATTTTAGTAGCTCAAAGTTATGGACACAATTGGCTCCTCAATCAAAAACAAAAATGTGAAATAGTGTCCTTTACCTCCGAGCTACAGATTTAGTGACTTATAAACAAATTTTAATAGCTCAAAATTACGGAATATTGTATCCCCCATTAAAATGAAATGCAAAAAAAAAAAAAAACAGAATCCTACCAACTTAATAATACAATAACAATAACAATAATACAATAACTGTTGCTCATTGTGTATTATATTAGCAATATACACTTCTAAATTCTTATATAACTAATTCATTTTTAGTTCAATCATAAAATCAGCCATAAAGTCAAATACATTAACTGCGCTTAAAAGTCGCTAATTTTTATTTTAATTTTTATTTAGATGTGAAATATTCTTTAATTCGGCCATTTAAATTCAAACCAGCACATTGAATATTTCTATTCAATAACACTTTATAAAGGCCCTGAATAAAGTTGGAAAACAATAAAGGTTATAACACAGAATCAAAACATGTCAACCTGCTCCAAGTCTATAAAATACCTGGGCGTGTATTTAGGCTCATCATCAGCTGGACTTCATCAATCGCTATTAATAAGATCTGATATACTCTCATCATCAGCTGTCTTCATCAATCGTTACCAGCCATGGAAGAAAACATCAACACCTCGTCAAGTTATAAAAACAGGAACTTATGGTACAAGGTAGGTTTGAATTTATAAAGAAACACTTTTTTTTAAAAAATGCGCCTCAGAACAATAAACTCAAAAAATGGTAAAAATGGTTGCGTATGGATTATAAAAGAACCTATTCAATGGAAGATATTAGTTACGACATTGCCCATTTGCAGACTGAAACCCTGAGGGCTGATGTAGAGTAGAATTGTCACGATTCTGCGAAGGTAGTGAGCAGGTCATTACAGATCATAAAAAAATTGCAACAATCGATAATAAACACCATGTCCGATAGTGTACGATCGATAACAAATACCATGTCCGATAGTGTACGATCGATAACAAATACCATGTTCGATAGTGTACGATCGATAACAAATACCATGTCCGATAGTGTACGATCGATAACAAATACCATGTCCGATAGTGTACGATCGATAACAAATACCATGTTCGATAGTGTACGATCGATAACAAATACCATGTTCGATAGTGTACGATCGATAACAAATACCATGTCCGATAGTGTACGATCGGGGGCAAGGACGTTCGCCGGAAATGACCTCTGCTCTCTTCCAATTTTCTACGTACCGGCCTGATGGATCTATTTGTTGAGGATTGAGTTAGCATTGGCTGACCGACAACACACCTGTGGGGACTGCTCTCGACACCATGTTCAAACCATCGAAAGAATTCTCTGCTTTGGGAGATATATTTTAAACAAAAGTTATTTAGGAGTTAAGGCGAGACAAGATAGTACTGGCGTGCTGGAGATTTAAGAAATGATGGTTGAATAGAAAATTACTTTTCTTTATTGCATTCTAAGAAAGGAAAAAGATTCGGAAGTACAAAAAGTTTGAACAGCCTTATTACAATATTTCTTCCATCTTGCCGTGCCAAAGTTCCACATTTTATTAGAGAAAAGCGTATAACTTTAATTTATTTATCGATCTACCTATATTTTACAACAAAAATCGTAAGTGTTTAGGAATATCGATGCTTTCTTATTGATCAAAGGCTATTTGAAATAATTATTAAATCTCTAGTTAAAAAGATACATTTCCTACCAACAAATCGACTATTTCATAACAGGAGCAAAACAGCATTTTAGAACAGAATTAAAAGTTGTCCAAGTATATCTGTATTTATCATGAAAAGGCTTTTCAAAATACAATAATCTTCAAATTTATATTTGAAGTCATTTATACTTAATGGTTTAAGATACAATTCTTGCCTTTAACATTCTTTAATTTGATCCATTTGTCTTATTTTTAAATATTTAATAGTTATTATACTTTGTAATATTTATTATATTAAATAGTAAATTTATATTATTGAGTGGTTCATATTAAATAGTAACAAGGCTTGGAGAAAGTTGGCGGAATGGTTTCTAATTATAATAAGGTTCATAAAAATGTAAATGATGAAGATGAGAATAAAGACAATGATTCAGTTCCCGGACTGCTCTCCGTTTGCTATAATAGAAGTCGTCATTAGAAATGTTGATAAACCATCTGCTAACATTAATGTTTCGCCCCCCCCCCAAATATCGGCCCCAGCTGTAAATAGGACCAGATCGAACGTAGCTTCATCATGTTCTGTTCTGTTTTGGTTCTGTTTCCAAGCGAGGACCGTAACTGAGATCGAAGATTAGTCACCGGACCAGCTACAGTGCAAGATTATAAACAGCTGTTTAATGGCGTCAGCTAAGCTACCCTTCCTCGCTCATTAGTGAGGCGTTCACCAGGCACTGAGGTAGGGTAGATAGATGGGTCATAGAGGCCAAGCACCAACAACGTATATCAATGTATAGTGTCAGAGAGAGGGGAGAATTAGACCTCATGTTTGTCATTGCTTTTCTGTATTTAAAGCACTGTTTCCGCACTGCGGCTACAATTCATTAAAACTAGTAAAGTCGAGCCTGCAGTAAATAATAGGCGAGAACTTATAGCCATTACTGTCACCGTTTATAGTTAATTGACTCACATTATTTAACTTAAAACATAACTTAATGGATTCATTAGCCATGGATACATAGTCGCCTAATTTACAAGCAAAATAAGATAAGAAGGGGAAATCTAAAATAAGATTAGTGGAACCCAATATTCAGTGGTAAGCAAAAACAATCGAACTTCCGAGCAGTCAAATCTCAATACATACAATTTTTTTTTAAGAATCTTTGGTTTTTAATAGAAAAAATATATTGTATGCATCGGACAACAAATGACCTAAAAATATATTATTATATACATTAAATTCAGATTAACTTTGTCTTTGTTGCTGTGAAAAAAGTTGAATAAAATGAAAGAAGCTGAATTGAAATGATGCAGTGTCCCAGTCCAAAGTAAATGTGTCTTTATGGGGCTCTTTATGTATTTTAATTAATTTCCATATAAATGATATGATTTGAGTTGTTTCTGTCCTCAAATCTTGATTTGACTAAACGTTGATGAGAGTTAGTTTGTTTTATCTGCATTTTAGATGTTTGAGGCTTTGTCTTTGGAATTTTCCAATTAGATTCTGCTTATTATACTATGATAGGCATCATTTTTTAGGTTTCCAAATAGTGAATGCAATGTATGTTTAGCAATAACGATGTACTGTTTGTCAAACGAGATTTTTCTAAAAAGGTTATGTTTATTTTCCTCTAATATTTTACATACCTTTACTTTCCCTTGTTAGTTTTCCTTAGGCACTTTTCAACGAAGTCAACTTCAATATTATCTGTAATAAATAATCTGTGTATAGACTTTAAGTGATCCATTATAAAAAATTCTTTTATACTTATTACTTAGATTAACTAAACAAATTAATGCTTCAATATATACATATATAATGGTTTTATACAAAGTGTCGTCGTGTTGTATAACAGCGGAGCAGTCCGGGCCGACCTTCAAGCATCGAAACTCGGGAAAATTTACAATTGCAATGTTTCTTGAAAGTTTGTTGACGAGAGTTACGTAACGAGCAGCCTAGCAATGGAAATGAGATGGAGGTGTGAAGACTCAAGTGTTCATTTAACATTAACTAAATTATATTTCTCTCGTCGTTTGTTAGCTTCTCATTCAAAGCCAAGTATATTTCCTAATTGCTTGCTAGCTACACTCACATGTACTATTATCGACTAGACCAATATTTCGTAAGCTGGTATATCTAATACATTTGTTTAATAATATATCTGTGTATATGTCTTTGCCTTTTTATCTAGAATTTTATAAAGTATATAACGAACTGCAATTTACAAATTATAAATATTAAAGTGCCTTTGATAATCGATGTAACTGTACGCCACTTTTCCAATAAGCCCAAATTATGGTCTTTTACGTGAATCAGGAGTGAACAGGGGGTGGATAAAGGGTAAAGAGGGGGTGAATCAGGGGAAGAGGGGGCACAAGTGAGAGAGGGGAGCTGAATCCCCAACTCACTTTCAGCCCCACTGATATCAGTGGTTCCCCAGTCCTCATGTAGATCGAGCCCCCAACAGTTTTAGTACACACTTCACTAATATTGTAATATTATCAAAAAGCAGAATAGAGTAATTCAATAAATATGTTTACTGCCACCCTTATCTGACATCCACCATATTCTTAATAATACCATTCATTCTAATTGGCAAATAAAAACTAATAACAGGTCTTATATACATTATTCCACAAATTTCCATGAGCATTCCGATAGTTTTTTTTTTTCTTCTTTTAGTCAATTTTATTATTCTTATAATTATTAACTGCAATATTCAAGCAGATGTATACTTTCTGTTCTCAGCACTTATCTACTGCGATTTACATGTACGAGGCAAGGGGTTAACACTTAATAAAAAACACGTCATGTAAAATTGAAATAATAAATAAATAAAAAAACGGGTAAAACGGTACTCGCGGGTAATAATTTTAAATCAACTAACATCTCCTCGACAATGTTATCACATATATTAACATTTAGAATTCTTTTATAATGACAAAAAAATGTTTTGCTCTGCTATGGTTGTCGCTTAACTTGAGGAAGTGTCGCAATGATAATTAATACAGGTTTGCAGATAGCTCCGTTGATCCAAAGAGGTATAATTACAACGAGGTAGAGGATCCCGAGCCGAGAGGAGAGCGGACAGTAATGACGGCTGCACTGCAGTGGCTCGGTTCGCACTGCACGCCACACCACACCACCTTACCGCTGCTCTCGAGAGGGCATCTTGTACTGCAACGAGAGGCTGTAGAGCTGTTGTCGCAGTCATTGCTGCTTCAAGATACAGCTACCTCGAGGGGATAATTGCAAACGGAATGGAGAGTACTGCACGCCACACCGGGTTACCACTGCTCTCGAGAGGGCATCTTGTACTACAACGAGAGGCTGCAGAGCTGTTGTCGCAGTCATTGCTGCTTCAAGATACAGCTACCTCGAGGGGATAATTGCAAACGGAATGGAGAGTACTGCACGCCACACCGGGTTACCACTGCTCTCGAGAGGGCATTTTGTACTGCAACGAGAGGCTGCAGAGCTGTTGTCGCAGTCATTGCTGCTTCAAGATACAGCTACCTCGAGGGGATAATTGCAAACGGAATGGAGAGTACTGCACGCCACATCGGGATACCACTGCTCTCGAGAGGGCATCTTGTACTGCAACGAGAGGCTGCAGAGCTGTTGTCGCAGTCATTGCTGCTTCAAGATACAGCTACCTCGAGGGGATAATTGCAAACGGAATGGAGAGTACTGCACGCCACACCGGGTTACCACTGCTCTCGAGAGGGCATCTTGTACTGCAACGAGAGGCTGCAGAGCTGTTGTCGCAGTCATTGCTGCTTCAAGATACAGCTACCTCGAGGGGATAATTGCAAACGGAATTGAGAGTACTGCACGCCACACCGGGTTACCACTGCTCTCGAGAGGGCATTTTGTACTGCAACGAGAGGCTGCAGAGCTGTTGTCGCAGTCATTGCTGCTTCAAGATACAGCTACCTCGAGGGGATAATTGCAAACGGAATGGAGAGTACTGCACGCCACACCGGGTTACCACTGCTCTCGAGAGGGCATCTTGTACTGCAACGAGAGGCTGCAGAGCTGTTGTCGCAGTCATTGCTGCTTCAAGATACAGCTACCTCGAGGGGATAATTGCAAACGGAATGGAGAGTACTGCACGCCACACCGGGTTACCACTGCTCTCGAGAGGGCATCTTGTACTGCAACGAGAGGCTGCAGAGCTGTTGTCGCAGTCATTGCTGCTTCAAGATACAGCTACCTCGAGGGGATAATTGCAAACGGAATGGAGAGTACTGCACGCCACACCGGGTTACCACTGCTCTCGAGAGGGCATTTTGTACTGCAACGAGAGGCTGCAGAGCTGTTGTCGCAGTCATTGCTGCTTCAAGATACAGCTACCTCGAGGGGATAATTGCAAACGGAATGGAGAGTACTGCACGCCACACCGGGTTACCACTGCTCTCGAGAGGGCATTTTGTACTGCAACGAGAGGCTGCAGAGCTGTTGTCGCAGTCATTGCTGCTTCAAGATACAGCTACCTCGAGGGGATAATTGCAAACGGAATGGAGAGTACTGCACGCCACACCGGGTTACCACTGCTCTCGAGAGGGCATTTTGTACTGCAACGAGAGGCTGCAGAGCTGTTGTCGCAGTCATTGCTGCTTCAAGATACAGCTACCTCGAGGGGATAATTGCAAACGGAATGGAGAGTACTGCACGCCACACCGGGTTACCACTGCTCTCGAGAGGGCATTTTGTACTGCAACGAGAGGCTGCAGAGCTGTTGTCGCAGTCATTGCTGCTTCAAGATACAGCTACCTCGAGGGGATAATTGCAAACGGAATGGAGAGTACTGCACGCCACACCGGGTTACCACTGCTCTCGAGAGGGCATTTTGTACTGCAACGAGAGGCTGCAGAGCTGTTGTCGCAGTCATTGCTGCTTCAAGATACAGCTACCTCGAGGGGATAATTGCAAACGGAATGGAGAGTACTGCACGCCACACCGGGTTACCACTGCTCTCGAGAGGGCATTTTGTACTGCAACGAGAGGCTGCAGAGCTGTTGTCGCAGTCATTGCTGCTTCAAGATACAGCTACCTCGAGGGGATAATTGCAAACGGAATGGAGAGTACTGCACGCCACACCGGGTTACCACTGCTCTCGAGAGGGCATTTTGTACTGCAACGAGAGGCTGCAGAGCTGTTGTCGCAGTCATTGCTGCTTCAAGATACAGCTACCTCGAGGGGATAATTGCAAACGGAATGGAGAGTACTGCACGCCACACCGGGTTACCACTGCTCTCGAGAGGGCATTTTGTACTGCAACGAGAGGCTGCAGAGCTGTTGTCGCAGTCATTGCTGCTTCAAGATACAGCTACCTCGAGGGGATAATTGCAAACGGAATGGAGAGTACTGCACGCCACACCGGGTTACCACTGCTCTCGAGAGGGCATTTTGTACTGCAACGAGAGGCTGCAGAGCTGTTGTCGCAGTCATTGCTGCTTCAAGATACAGCTACCTCGAGGGGATAATTGCAAACGGAATGGAGAGTACTGCACGCCACACCGGGTTACCACTGCTCTCGAGAGGGCATTTTGTACTGCAACGAGAGGCTGCAGAGCTGTTGTCGCAGTCATTGCTGCTTCAAGATACAGCTACCTCGAGGGGATAATTGCAAACGGAATGGAGAGTACTGCACGCCACACCGGGTTACCACTGCTCTCGAGAGGGCATTTTGTACTGCAACGAGAGGCTGCAGAGCTGTTGTCGCATTCATTGCTGCTTCAAGATACAGCTACCTCGAGGGGATAATTGCAAACGGAATGGAGAGTACTGCACGCCACACCGGGTTACCACTGCTCTCGAGAGGGCATTTTGTACTGCAACGAGAGGCTGCAGAGCTGTTGTCGCAGTCATTGCTGCTTCAAGATACAGCTACCTCGAGGGGATAATTGCAAACGGAATGGAGAGTACTGCACGCCACACCGGGTTACCACTGCTCTCGAGAGGGCATCTTGTACTGCAACGAGAGGCTGCAGAGCTGTTGTCGCAGTCATTGCTGCTTCAAGATACAGCTACCTCGAGGGGATAATTGCAAACGGAATGGAGAGTACTGCACGCCACACCGGGTTACCACTGCTCTCGAGAGGGCATTTTGTACTGTAACGAGAGGCTGCAGAGCTGTTGTCGCAGTCATTGCTGCTTCAAGATACAGCTACCTCGAGGGGATAATTGCAAACGGAATGGAGAGTACTGCACGCCACACCGGGTTCTACTGCTCTCGAGAGGGCATTTTGTACTGCAACGAGAGGCTGCAGAGCTGTTGTCGCAGTCATTGCTGCTTCAAGATACAGCTACCTCGAGGGGATAATTGCAAACGGAATGGAGAGTACTGCACGCCACACCGGCTTACCACTGCTCTCGAGAGGGCATCTTGTACTGCAACGAGAGGCTGCAGAGCTGTTGTCGCAGTCATTGCTGCTTCAAGATACAGCTACCACGACGGGATAATTGCAAACGGGATGGAGAGGGACTATTAAAGACCTTTCTCTGTTTCTGAACTATTCCTGCTCACTCACTCTTTTTCTTCCTTCCCCGCCCAGACTGTTTGTCAATCCTTCCATTTAGTAATAATTTGTGAAATATTATAAGCACATTTTTATTTTCGCTAAATTGTTTTCTTTCATACCTTCGGGAATACACTTATAATCTTATATAATTTCCAATTAAATCGATATTTCCTTTATTACACCAGTTTATTGTTGTTAGCCTCGAAATAAGTTATACATAAGGCGATTGATTATCGACCTGATAGAAGTTGGAGTGAACACATTAATATCAAATAGTTAGCATGAGGAGCTGCGACGTATGAGTCAGGCAGGATATTTGATCTGAACATGTTTCTTAGAGAAGCGGGTCCTTGGTGTTCAGCCTACACACACTTTTCGGCTCCTGATGGCCCGCCTCCTCAAAACGTATGTCCCACCACCGCCATCCACATTGCGACTGTCATTGTTGTATATCAATAATAAAATGTCTTGTATTTTCTCTTTTACGTCTCTATACACTAAATATCTGGAACGGGAGAGTACGGGTATGTATGTTTTAATGTTCACTGAGTTCAAAAAATCAAGTCTAAAATGGTGTGTATGAACAGTATTCAACTCGTAAAATATCACCGGATGTGGTCATTTATATAATAGATTTTACACTTTTTTAGATTTTTCTCTAAAACAGCTCAAATGATATTCATTAAAAATGTTAGATCGACGTAAAATTAAAGTAAAAGGTTTTTTAAGTCGGGTAGGTCTTACCTCCATTAATATTTTCTGATATTGCATAAATGGCAAATTATTCCTTTACTATGGTTTATGGTTTGTTTCAAATAAACGACCGCCTTTCATTGTTAGTAATAAAAAAATAAAAATAACTTTAAAAAACCGACTACAGAAATTGGTAAATTCTATCCACCCTGAGGGAATATACTTGATATATAGATCCATATATATGGAATATATACCATATATATACTTGATATATAGTCCATATATATGGAATATATACCATACATATACTTGATATATAGTCCATATATATGGAATATACACTTCGATATCTGCTTAAACATCTTAACAGGTCGATACGGTAATTGACATCTACGAATATTCAAACTTGTTAAAGTAGTCAGGTGAAAGTTGGGCGAGGCCTAAGCCAGAATATATATGTGAATGTAGGTGTGTATTTACATATACATACATATATATATATATATAGTTTAAAAATCTTTAAGCTAAATTATATGGCATACATATTTTTCATTTAAGGAGTTGGCGGCAAATAACTTGCTATTTTACCAATTGGTGATGCTGAATTTCGTTCAGTTCACTACATAACTCAGGGTCTCGAAACTACGGCCCGCGAAGATTTCTTTAATTACATGGTAACATTGTAAAAATTATTTAATATTTAAAAATATGAAATTTGTTGGTTTTTCATCATAAACCGGGACTTGTTAATGGAGGTTTATGATGAGCTGATGCAGCCCGCGGGACTTGGTGGGGTTCTCACGGGCCGAAAAGTGAAAAGAGACCCTGCTATAACTGACCAAGTAATTGATATCTACTGTACTGGAGCATAAGAAGTGGAGGACTGGGACAAGAGGAGGAACTGTATTAGAGGATGTGGAGAGGACAAATCACCCGACGGGAGGTAATAGAGTTGAGGTCAGAGCTGATGCTGGGGCAAAGAATGCGTGGGTTTGCTTCGTCAATACTCAGCGTTCTCCCGGTACCAACAATCTATTACAGCTCTCTCTCTCTCTGTCTCTGTATATATATAAATATATATATATATATATATATATATATATATATATATATATATATATATATATATATATATATATATATATATAAAGTTAAACAGATTGAAACCAGAGGCAAAGTATTCCGCTTCGGCGGCCCTCAACGAAATAATGACATCTGTGCCCCGGACGTAAATGGACACTATGTCTATTTTTTTTTTATTAAATAATTTAGGAACTAAGACAGTAATTTTTCAAAGTTCAAATTTAAATGTAACATTTCCAAAAATATAACATGGTCTCGTATACCTCTGGGGCACAGATTTAGTAACTGAGAAACAAATTTTAATAGCTCAAACTAATAGAACATTGGCTCCCCTCAGCAAAATACAATAAGTGCGACATGATGTTCTTTTCTTCCCGGGTACAGAAAATTAATTTTAAAAAATTCATTTATTGATATTTAGAACTGTATACAAAAATACAACAAGTGAATCTGATAAAATAATATAAAACATGATAAGTACTTGTGAATAAGCTACCCAGCTACTTGGTAACACTTAATTAAGGATTATATTAATTTAGGAGGTTGCTTAGTCATCTTCATTCCTTAGTCTTTCTTTCTCGGAGGATTTTCAGGAATTGTTTGGATGAAACGTTATGAGCTAGAGGGTTGGGGTGACCAAAAAGTTTGGAACTAAAAGAACAAGCTCTAATTCGTGCCAAGTCTTCAACAAAAGAAATGCTGAGGTCATTATGCATAATTTTATTTGGAACATAAAAAGTAGCTTGAAACATTTTACGGAGGATCGAATACGGGAAGATAAATATGACATGAACAAGTTCGCGTGCCGGTGACGGGATAATTTCAACTATGGCATTAATCCCCCGCCCTCACCCTCTGGTCGGGAAAACCCACTTATAGTATAAAATGCGAGAAAGGGAACAACCAAAAAAAAAAAAAAAAAAAAACAGTGTAAGTTTAGTTAGATGATCATAATTTATATAACTCGTTATAAACATAATTTGTCAATTAAAGTTAAAAAAATACACGAGGCTTCCTTTTGAATTTTTGGGTATATTTCCCAACGATTGAAAATGTTTTTACTACATCATATATTTTGATAACAAAAATATATATCACCTAACGACGTTTTCCACACCTGCAAGGAAAAGTCACAGGAAATTCTCTCGAAAGAAATTTGATTTGGAAATTCGGTTTCCTCGGCTGGTTCAAGATATACAAATCAAAAAAACTCATCACTGACCATTTATTCATATATATTTCCCACATCGGATAAAATATATCCCTTCAGAACACTACCAACACCGTGGTCAATAGAAGTACACATTCAACCATTACGGGATAATTATCACACTTATCCTTTACATAACGTGTTGTTATCATATTTTATCATATTATGACAATGAAAATATGTCGTTAGCATAATCTGCAGTTATAATATTGACTAATTACGTTCTCTATCGCCTCGAAGTCCTTCGCGTTGAAGGCTCCGTCAAGGAGAGCTAACACCATGTGTGCTTCATTATTTCCGATCCTGCCCGCGCTCTAATGGCCTATTGTCTAAGCAGGGAAAGTTATTGGCAAAAAAATAAGTTCCGTATTTAGAGGCATCTATGAAATATGTCGATTTGCTTTCGTCTTCGAGAAAAAATGGTCAAGTATCTATTTCATCAGATTCTATCCAATTTAAAAAAAAAAACATCATCCTAACGCATGTGCAGAACTATTTTCTTTTTGATCACAGCTCGTTCCGATTGCCCAATGTTGGAAGAAATTCGGGGAATGGTAAATATGTAGTATTGATTTAATCGAATTCTGTGAGTTATTAAGGTTATAATGCCTGTGAAATGTAATAGGCAGTACAGATACGGAAAGGGGCGGGGTGGCCGAATGGGCTAAAGCGTGTGTGCACAGCACCGCGAGTTGCCTGACAACCAGATATATGAAGTTTTGAGAGATAAAAAAATAGTACGAGTTCGCGACCCGGTGCCGAAGGGTATTTTAAATTTCCCGCCCTCACCCCCCGGCCCGAGAAAATCCCGTATAGCCTAAAAAGGTGAGGTAGGGAAGAACAAATAAAAAAAAATAATAATAAAAAAAAAAGATACGGAAAGGGAGTTTATAAGATTTTAAACTTTGTGTCATTCTTCAGTCGAATCCAAAGAGCGGAAGTAACGATAACGATGGAGTAAAGTCTGAACTCACAAAGTTGTTTCTTGAGCTACGACTCGTTAGAAAAAGAAATCAAAATGGTTGGTACATATCAAAATAGGTTACAGACCACATATTTTGATAAAAATAAAAACTAAAGAAATAAACTTTATTGCAGAAATATATTAAGAATAAATATCATCATGGTGGAATATACACTTTAGGAAAGGAGAGCATAAACAGCAGCGTGTTACCTGATGAAAATTTATTGACTTGGACGGCAAACGACTCCTTTAGTGCAGTTCTATGGATAAATCAAAATAACAGCTATAAAGCAAAACAAATAACGGTAAGCATAAAATTTACGGTTATTCAATCAATAAAGGCTCCCCTTTTATCGATATAAATGAATTATTTTCAAAAGTAAAATAAACACGTCCTTTATTTTTTTCTCAGATTTTATTTAATCGACAGTTCAGGAAAAAATACCAATTTTTTCATCGTCCGATGATGATCAACCATTAAACAAGTAAGAAATACAAAAAATGATCATCGCCAAGCAGGATCCGAAAGAGGAAGGAAAACGCTAGATCAGCTGGATATGCCTTGTCGATTTGATAGCAACTAATGATTTCGTGTACAGAAACTGTCTTTAGAAAGTCATAACTGAGCTTGGGAATACTGAGACTTCAACATGATTGGCCTAGGCGTTTACAAATGATGCTAAATGCTGAGGCATAACACAACAAGAAGTATCTGAAGTTCTAACAGGTTTGATGTAGGGGGAAGGACTTAGCCCTGCAATATAGGGAGCACCTCTGAATAATTCCATACAAATCTAGAAAATGCACATGATCTAGCTGTGTGGGCGGGGTGGCCGAGCGGGCTAACGCGTCCCCGTGAGATTAGGTTACACTACTCATGCTTTATGAAAGTGTGTGACAGCACTGCTGTTGTCTGGCAACTGATATATGGCTCAAATGATATAAAAATAGTCACGAGTTCACGTCCCGGTGCCGAGGGAATCTTTTAAATCCCCGCCCTCATCCCCTGGCCAGGGAAAACCACATATAGCCTTAAAGGCGAGGAAGGGGAGTACAAAAAAAAAAAAAAAAAAAAAAAAAAAAAAAAAAAAAAAAAAAAAAAAAAAAAAAAAAAAAAAAAAAAAAAAAAAAAAAAATTGGAAGCAGTAATTGGAAGCAATCAAGAGGATATTGAGAGATTTGATAACAGAAGAAAAGAAAACCACAACACTCTTTGATACGAGGTTGGAAAAATCTGTACGTTCCATCCCGGGATGCACAATATTTAACAGCTTCTTGGATATGCTGACGAAATGGAGATTGCAGCCAGCACTGGCAGGGCTTTAGAGAAGCTTGAGGCTGCAGCTGCGGCGAGGGTCTGTGCATGGATGAAAAGAAGAGTGTATACATGAAGAGTAGCAGACGTCACAGCACAATAAGACTATGGCCATAATTTATCAGTATGGAAGGAGTTTAATTACTTAGGCTCCTTAATGACCGACAGTAAAACTGTTAAGGCTGAAATTGGAGCCAGAATAACAGCGGGATGTAGATGCTATTTTAGATGCGCACTTAAATTTCACGGTGTGTCAAGGAAGGCACGAGCAGTGGGGTACAAGTCCATGGTACGCCCTCTGGTATCATACATGGCAGATGGTGGGCCTGTGGCAACGAAACTTAGACAATAACGGCCGAAAATGAAAGAATAATGGGAGTCTGGAGAGAAAGATCCAACGCAAGATATAAGGGGCCTTTGTGTTGGTAGAGAAGTCTGGAAAGCTTCATCCTTATAAGATGGCTGGACCATGTGGAGAGAATGCATGGAGAATGGTGCCAAGGAATGTGCTGTATGGAAAATCTGGAGAAAGAAAAATAAGAGAGATAGCCGACCACTCCGGTGAGAATCTTAGCATTTTTGAAGGTTATGTGCTCCTCTAAAGGTTATGTGCTCCTCTAAAGGTTATGTGCTCCTCTAAAGGTTATGTGCTCCTCTAAAGGTTATGTGCTCCTCTAAAGGTTATGTGCTCCTCTAGAGGTTATGTGCTCCTCTAAAGGTTATGTGCTCCTCTAGAGGTTATGTGCTCCTCTAAAGGTTATGTGCTGCTTGGCTCGAAAAATCCCACTTCCGCCAATTTAATTAATTAAATTCTGAAACAAATCATAAAATGTTCAAAATTTCTTCAGTAACTATTAATTAAAAAAATAAGTTTTCATGTTTTTCTACTCATGCTTTATGAAAGTGTATGACAGCAGTTCCGATGAACGCTGTCGACATCACATAGATAAATACCGGCCAAGGTAACAAAACAAGGGGGACCAGGAGGGCGAAACCCCTCAGGCCTGTGGGAGGAAATATGTCGGTCCCTCTGTCCCGCAAATAGCCCGCGGTAAGGAACGGTTTGTCACTGAGCCCTGTTAAATCACCATTTGTTTAGCCATAACGATAAACTAGGAGGAGGGTGGGGCGGTACGGGAGTATTCTATATTTATGGCGGTAGCTCGTTAGGAAGCGCCCTGGCGGCAGGTTCACTATACTACGGCTAAATTATTTTGTAACCCAGGGCATGCTTTTATTCTTTTTTACTTGCTGATACGGAGAAGTAAGTATATTCCTACTTCTTGATACAAAGTGTATGTATATATAGTAGGAATGTATTTAGCTAGTTCAATACAAAACCAGCAAGACTCAAACATTAAGACTCTGGTGAAAGAAATTTTCTTACTACCATTGATTAAAAATAGGTATATCCATGGAAAGGTAAAAAAAGTAAGAAGTATAATTTTACAACATATTTAATCTATTTATTTGAATAAACTAATTGCCATTTTTTTCACCATTCTAATCAATTAAATATATGCGTTTTAACTTTTTTTCTACTTATTTTAGATGTGAACTTGAACAAAATATTTGGCTTATCAACGGTATGGTATATGCCTGTAGTACTATTTTGATATTCGTTTTTAACTTGTGATAATATTCCTCCTCTAGTTATCAATGACATTATTTCGTAGTTCAAAACAACTAATAATGCGACAGATTAATTATTATTAATATTATTATTGTAATATTAGACACTTGGCGGGTGACGTACTATTAGGATAAGGCGAGGCCGATATGTAACAGCTGACCTCGGCTATGGCTCGGGGAACATCGAGCAAGTCCACTCCGCCATGCTCCTTGTCTTCGGTCAACCGAACTCTACTTCCTCTTCAGTGAATTATAAATCCATTTCAAAATTTATATTGAAATTTTATTTTTTAATACCACTGAATATGCGAAATAGTTATTCAAATAAACCAAATTAAAAGTACTTTGTAGACATTTTTTGAAAAATGCGGTATTTAAATTGATAATTCTGCCCTGTCTATGTGTTCGTCGATTTTCAGAACATTAAAAAGTGGATATAAAGATCTAAATCTATTCCATCAATTTTTATATTAATTTGTTGTTGGTACCTGTGTAGAATAGGACCGAAAAGATGGCGGCTTGCTTTAAGTCCTTGCAAATTGTAGGCTATTTACTTTCGTGCAGACTTGCAAAATACTCGACCACACTAGAAGATATTCGAATTTACATTTACATTATAACCACATTAGCATCTGGTCAGTTGCCATTTTGCAGTCGTCTTCTAGGCCAGTGACAAGGACATGTGCGAAACAAAGGCGCAGCGTGTGGATGATGACTGGTCGAAATAGGTTTAACCAATATTTAAGACAATAAGAATAATGACTATCAACAAAGATGCTGGAGAGATTTCGGGTCGCTGAGGGCTCATGCTGAGGACGATGGATGTCCTGCTAATTCCACAGAGCATGTTAGCTCCGAGGATCTGAGTGGATCTGGAGTTTTCCATATTTATAAAATTGTAAACATATTGGAATGTACTAATGTGCTAAGGGTAATGGACATGGTCTTTATCTACATCCAACATGATCAATCTTCATCCACCACCTGCTGAGTAGGAAATTGACGCCTTATCAACTCACATTTGGGTCTCGGAACGTTTTACCATTAAGTGTTCTGTCGGTTGGTGGATAACCAACGAACTACCCAAATAAAGAAAGAAACAAAAAAGATACATACCTCTTCTACCTCGCTGGAGAACCTGACGGGGCGGAGGCGGTAGAGCAGGGCGAGGAGGTGGAGCGCGTTGACGAGGGCGAGGGCGAGGTTCCAGAAGAGGCGATCGGCGGCGCAGAGGGCGGCCCAGGCGGAGAGCGCGGCCCCCGCCCCCGCGCACAGCCGCAGCAGCAGCAGCCCTGCGGCCGACCCCGCCGGCGCCGCATGCCCCACCAGCAGCAGGGCGCACGCCGCGGTCTGGTACGGCTCCCAGCTGGCCGCGCAGCTCACGTTGGCACCCCCGGGCCCCTCTAGGCTGATCGTCATCCGAACATCACCTGCAACACAGACCGCCATCAACATCAACACAACAAGGATAGTTGTTGTTTGTCAAGTTTGCCGGCTTGGGTCAGCAGCAAAGCAATCGTGTTGATCACTGCTGTTAGTAGTCTAACCACCATCATTGTCCTGATAAACAAATATACTTTGGTCATAACGTCATATTACGGCATATCTTCAATATTTCAGCCTTTTTATATTTGAATTGTAGATTAAATCGAGGCTCATACCAATGCAACGTCAGAAAGGGAAAATCAGCAGTTGATTTCAGTCTTCGCATTATTCTAGAGAGGAAACCTGAATATAACATCAAAACTAATCACTATTAGTACATAATACGTTGCCTTTAAGCACATTACGGCAGCATAAATGGAAACAGCTGTACAAAGCCTCAGATAGCCTGCTTAACTCGCTCATTAAACGTACAATGTATAGTACAAATCACCAGCAGCAAGATCATATAATTCAGAACCAGCTAAGCGACTAGCAGTAGAAATGAACATTTCGAAAACTAAGTACAGTATACTGGAGCAGCACCCTCGGAAGTAGAAACAGTGGGAATATAGTCAAATAAATCTGAAAAACTGGCTGAGTTGACTTATATTGATCCGACTGTAACACAGAGCAACGTTATAGATCGAGAATAGGGTTGTTTTAGCTAAAAGATGTTATTTTAGACTTGAAAGACATTTAGCGAATGATCTCCAGACAAGATCTCTCCAAACAAACAAAAATATATCTCTATAAAACTCTCATACGCCTGACTCCTCTATGGTTCTGAGACACAGATTCTTTCAAAGAAAAGTGAGAGGGAGTTTCAAATCTGAGAGAATCTAGAATGAAAAGGAGTGGCAAACGAAAGCTGTTAGATATATGCCGAGAGCCCAATGGTGCTTGCTCAAGTCCGACGTACAGCAAGGCTGCGTTGGGTTAACAATGTGACCCGGAAGAAGATGAAGAGATGCCAAGGAAACTGCTGAGAGAACAACTCATCGGAAAGAAACGGAGAGAAAGGCCAACATTCGAAAGTTGATGGTGCTCAGAGGCTGGATGGTGGAAGAGGAAAGGATTCGACACCAAGTTGTAGAATGCAACTAATAATATTAATACTACTATATTAAACGTTTAGAATGTCGAGGTAGGTGTCTCAGACGTGGCTTCGAAATGCTCGAACCGGGGACATAGGCTGCTTCCCGCGGGGAAATGCAGGAAGAGGGTTGGGAGCCCTTGCCTTACAAGATGGTCAAGCAGTTAACCAAATGGATCATGTTCTGTCTAAAAACAGACATGTAAACAATGTATTTAACGGTGCAAATCTGAAACGGAGGAAACTTCGAAATTTATCATTTTAAGGATCTATAAATCAAGCACAAAGAAGTTTAAGAACAAAAAAGTTGACATTTATTCAACAATAATACGCAGAGAACTGTAACGAACTAAAGAAGAATAGGACTTGTGTGCCTGCTGATTGGATACACTTGGTGGGGTAGGTCATGTCGCCATGATGCTGCATATTGATGTGTTTCCTAGAAAGCAGAGAACACGACTCATGTCTGGGAAGACCAAGAATAAGATGGTCAGGCTGCGTTGCTAAAGATGCAGGAAAAGGAGGATATGAGAAAAGACAGCAAAAGAAGCAAATACCTGTTATATATAGTAGAGAAATAATATCCATTTTAAATTAAATTCATTTAATTCTAACTTAAAATAAGATAAAAAAAGGAATCACTTTATCAACTGAGATGGAAGCTGGTTGTTGTTGGGTTAATAAAATCATAGTCCTAATGGGTTGACATTTAACCAAGAGCTTCAATCTGGCTCAAGATGATAAATACGATTGAAGAGCTATATTTTTCTTTAGCAGCTATGTCCCTTAATAATATAATTTCTTTAATCAAATCTCGCGAGTCAATTAAATACCAGCAATTGATGAAACCGTGATGGAGGGAGGCAGGTCTATATGAAATATAGACCATGTACAATCTCAGTTGCTGTGTCTCGTTCATGTTCCCCTCCCCCTGTACTCCGGGTAACCTGTACCCCTGTAACCTTTCATTCCAAAAATTCAACTCCATCGAAATGTGTTCCTTCAAAAAAATTTAATGAAATTCACTTTTGCTCCTCCCCCCCCCTGAATTCATGAGAGTGGACCTCAGGCTGCGGTGAACCCATTTAGTGAACACCCTAGCACGAGGCAGAGGTCCAGTGCGTTACAGTGTACCTTAGTAACTTAGATGCAGAACCGGCACTAGTTCAATCTGGCCTGGGCGGGTTCAAAATTTATTTAGTGGTGGACCCACTCTGGCTTTAATAGAACAAGCAAAAAGATAAAAGATAAATAAATTAAATACTGAACCAACACTTAGATGAAAATTGTCAGATTTTTTATAAACTTTACAATATAACAAACAAAATATTTTCTATTATATAGAATTTATTCATTTTTAAAACATTTTGATGGCTAAGAAGTGAGTTTTCGGGATTCTTAGTGGAATTATCGGGTGATAATTCGGGATTGCAGATATGCTGTTTTTATGCCATTCATATCATCGAACTATCAATATACGTTACAGAGTGGTGAGACCTCGTAAATGAATATGAGACCTCGTAAATGACTACATATACTATTGTCATGGATTCCAGCAGGGGTGCCCATCCCCACCAAGGCCGATGGCGCACGAACCTACTCTCTCTCCTAGTCCCAAGATATTTTATTATTTACCTTTTCTTAAAAACAAAGCAAGATAAGGTAGAATTAGAAAAATCGTAGATCATATACAATTACACTTGCTGCGGTCTGTTCCATATTTTCTCCTTGTTCGTTTGTCCGAAAATTGATAACCCCGTCGAAATGTGCCCCCATGAAACCCCCTTCTGGGCACCTCTGGAATCCAGTAACTGACGAGGAATCAACTTTTCGAAGGATAACTCCGTAATGACAGAGAACAGTCCGGAAAATTGAAAAAGATTTTTGTAGCGCAATAAGCCTGCTCAATCATGTGAATGCAAAAAAAATAAGACAATTTTAGGATATGAGGGGTCACTTCTCACCCATCGATTTGTTACCATTGTGCTCTTACCATTAATGTCATGTCTTTTTTTTAAGTATCGTCATGCTATCGATGACCTGGAAGAAACTATCGACCGAGCTAGCCACAGGCTATCGATAGTAAACATGGCCTAACACAGAAACACTACGAGAACGTTCGTGAGATGACGAACCGGACTTCCCCTAAGGACAAGGACAAGGGTAATGTACTCCAATAAAGTCGTCTTCCCTCCCGGCTTTCTCTCTCTCTCTCCCTCTCCCCTTCCCTCCCCCCCCCCCTCCAGCAGATATCGACCGGTCTCCTCCAGGCGGCGCTGTTGTTTCAATCAGCAACAACAACAACTATCAACAGCTATCCCCAACATACAAGATAAGGGCAAAGAACAGCAAAGTCTTAATTTCTTACAATAGCACCACTTACCATGCCAACGTATCTAACAAAACCCCAGGAGGGCTCGCCCAAATAAATTATTGAAGTCTTTATAAAAAACGAGTGTGGTCCTCAAGAATTTAAGAAAAAGAAGACGGTTGTCAACAGGTTTCCTCGTCATATTATGGAGAGAGCTGCTAAGAGGTAGATCTTTTAAGAAAGATAAGATGGTTGTCAACAGGTTTGCTCGCCATATTTTGGAAGGGACTGATAAATGGATAGATCTTTTTTTATTCGCTCTATTTTAGCATCATAGCATTGGGGACCGAAAGATCGTCTTACTGATCTTGACATCGATAGGCCTCGATCAATTCGCAAAAGAGACAATGTTGAGTTTGAAGAACCATCTTGTAAAAGTAACTCATTTTTTTTACATACATTCTTTGATAAGAATGTCATCTTGAGCACACTATGAAAATAAATATCATCTATTTTTATTATAACTTGAAGTGTTAACAAAAATCTGGTTGCGCGCAACGCACAACTTACACTTACCGCTCAATTTGAATAGAAATTATTTTCTGGCCATGTTGGGCTATTATAAAATGTTTGAATTGCATTTTTAACCGAAGTAAAGCTAAAAGTTTGCAGCTATCAAATCACAAATACAATTAAAATAACAAAAGTCCTATTTATTATATCACCGATTGATTATGGATTGTACGATTCATTGATTATGGATTGTTCGATCCGTTGATTATGGATTGCACGATCCGTTGATTATGGATTGTACGACTATTAGTTATTGAACTGTTATTTTCCATTTCGAAGTTTGTTAAAACGGAATTAAAAGATTTGCATTGTCTGTTATAGACAGGTCAAAAGTTGTCACACTAATTGTAAGTGGATTCTGTTGGAATACCGCAAAGGGAAAATTTATCAAATTATTCACTAATTTTATAAAAGCTTGCATACTGATTTTTCGGAAAAACGGACGATAGGACTAATTATTTAAATATGATGTCAGATCTAGAGTTATTAAACTACTGTAAATATATTTAGGATTATAAACGTATCCATGAAATATTTTTATACTTTACTTCTTCTTTCACACAAGTACAATGAAATAGTATCTTAAACAATGTCATTGTCTTGAATACGTGGGTTTAAATACTTTTTCAAACTAAAAAAAAAACCTAAAAGTTTACATTAAGCAAGAAAATTTCATTTAATTTCCTTGAAAACATGTTATTATTTATATTTTTACGCCATTCTTCGTTACCTTCTACAACTTTATATTTTTCTACAATTCTACGTTTTCCAACGTATATTATACGTATCCCTTCTGACCAGAATTTCCGAAGATTCATTTTCGACCTGTATATTTTATTAACTCATCAATTTTAATTTTGTTCTCCTTTATTAACTTATCAAATTCTTTCAAAAGTTATATTTAGATTTTTTTCGTAACTTTTAATTATGAGAGATAGTTGATTATTTAAAATAAACCATATTAAAGGTACTTTAGAGGAAGGCGAATATGAACATTGGGCATTTAAGCCCTGTAAAGTGACATCAATGGGAATAAGACCTAAATGATATTAAAGACCACTTAATTTTACAATGGTACACCGATTTTAATCAAAATCGTTAGAGTCGTTTTTGAGAAAATTGTAAAAATGTTTGAAAAAGAGTATTCACTGACATATAGACCATTTTTCGGGACTTGGTTATTTGGACTCAGGGAACCTCAAAACATGTATTTCCGTTGAAAACTCAAATTCAAAAATTTTCACGATCGCAATACTAACACTTACTATATATCATATATATATATATATATATATATAGGTAAGTGAAAGTAATAAATGCCTCATTCCTTCATTATCACTACATCAGTTTCATCTATATATTTTTACTTTCACTTACGTGACATATGTAATGTATAGTAAGGGTAAGTATTGCAATCGAGAAAATTTTTGAATCTGAGTTTTCAACGGAAATACGCGTTTTGGCATACCCTGAGTCCAAATAACAAAGTCCCGAAAAATGGTCTGTGTGTCTGTATGTCTGTGTGCTGGAAAACGAAAAGCCGTACGAAATTGATATTACATATTTAAGATAGGTATATGCCTTAGATGTCCTACCAACTTTTTCCTTAAAATAAGCTAATCGGGAGTACCACTTTATATGAAAGCTGAATCACATTTTCACAATTTTCCCAAAAACGGCTCTAACGATTTTTATTAAACTCGGTCTATCATTTTATAATTAAGTGGTCTTTAATATCATTTAGATCTTATCCCCGTTGATGTCACTTTACAGGGCTTAAATGCCCAATGTTCATATATGTCTTCCTCTAAAGTACCTTTAATATTTATTTTAAAAAGTTAATCATTTCACATTATTCACACGAAAAAAAGCTAAATATAACTTTTGAAAGAATTTGATAAGTTAATACAGAAGAAAAAATAAAAATGCATAAAAACCTGCGTTGCTATAGACTGTAGCGCCTAAACGAATGTACCGATTTAATGAAACTTCGCTAAAGTCATTTCCTCGACGCCCTTTAAATTTATCTACATAACATACTTCAACGAAAAGAAGCTGGACAAAAAGTTACAAGGGATGGTAAAATTAAATTCCGAATAACTCAAAAAGCTAAAGGTCCCAGGTTCGAATTCCGGCTGACGACTAATAATTTCTCATCAGCTGTGGGTCGACCCTGGGGTCGGGAGACCCTACTGGGGCAAACCCAGCCTTAATTAAATAATTGATTAAAGGGAAAAATCTGGCAGTTGAGCGTGATATCGGCCCGACACCTTCCTGCACAACCGCTGTCCTGTAACAGTACTTGCTCACCTCGTACTCAACTACTGTACTGTTAATGGTACAGGTTTTTTTTTTAATAATGACGAATGAGATCAATAACTTTATCTTCGATTTATTGCAACAAGTCACTAAGTACACTTTTGGTTGAGCTAAACATTAAAGTTCGTAGCAGTGAATATTTATCGATATACCTAACGAGTCATAAACTGAATCAAAATAACTGCGGTCCTAGTATATACTAGGACATAATGTCATGATTTAATTGAGCATAAAATTATCAAATTACTTACTAATTTAATTATCTAAACTGCACTCAATGACTTTTCGCAAAAAATCAACGATAAGTGGTATTTTATATTTATCTTTCTTTGGTTTTGCAGAATTGGGTTGTTATACGTCACTGGATAACTGCCTGGTTCTGCAACGAGGCCAAGCTTCATATTTAGGTCTGCTGTTCATCTTATCCTTCTTCGGCTCCTCCTTGTTCCGGCGGCTCCCTGGCGCGGGTCCTCTTCTGGTGAGGTGGAAGCCTGCGGGTGGCCGATTGCCTCTTCCCACCCGCACACACATTATTTGTAACATGGGGAGTTTTCTACAACGGTAAGTCTCACTTGGTGAACTGGAATCGTGGCGATGGGTAACTGTTTGAACGTTAATTTGGATCGGGAATTGCAGTCATCCCCACAGGAGGCGATCCACTCCAGAGAGCGTCCTACGGGTTATATATATGTACTAATCAAGCAGGCTTATCTGAAGGCGCCGATTTGGGGATTGGCCTTTGAAATACGAAGCCAAATCATGATATGTTCCTCTGTGGAGGGGAGATGTCTAAAGTAATATAGTTCGAAACAATAACAAAATTGTATGTTCAAAGTTTATGAGAAAAGAAGTTTCCACCTGGATTTTGAAATACTAATAAACAACAAATTACTGCTAATCGATTTTTCAGAAATTCGTTGATTATATTTATCGATATTTTATTTTGGCTACATCTACTTCCGCAATCTCAACCCTTTACAAGCATTTTTTTTAGATAATGTGATGTTATACCACTAAAGAATAATCTCGTTTAAAAATAATAAAGATATTGAAGAGAATCAAAGGCAACAGTTAATAGAATTAAATTTACTTAAATAAATGGCACAACCCTATAATCCTTCGTCCTTTGGCAGGACAAATGGGAACCATCTGGCCAGCTTCCAAGTCTCCAGAACTTCCAAGAAAAGATGGACTCCGAGAATATAGAATCCAAGGCACGTCAGGCGTTCATTGTTTTGTATTTTTTATATTTTGTGTTCCCTCTTCCATACCTCATGATCTTCACAACTTACTTTATCTTTTAGAAATTCAGAATCTCCGGACATCCCAAGCGGCCTGAGAAAGAAGTCCGTCGTAACCACAGCAACCAAAGGACCACAACAAACTAATTTTAATCAAACAACTTTTGTAAGTAGCAGTAAAAAATAACTGATCATGGAAAGCTCAAGTAATCTCCCAGTGACTTCAGTAGTTTCAACAACGACCTTTCCCAATTTCTCTGGTGATCTCCAGTTGTGATCTGTAGTTATCTCCAGTATTAATCAGTAGTTATTTCCAGTATTAATCAGTAGTTATCTCCAGTTACAATTCAGTTCTATTGAAGTTTCGGCGTGAGAAGAATATATCTATATATTGTAAACATAGGAGCAGACTTTTCATTTAGATTGGGGCGGGTGGAGGGTAACAAAGGACCAAAAAAAAAGTCAGTAATTCTTATCATGAGTAAAAATTTAATATAATTATTTTGAAACGAGCAAATATAATACTGAATATTTAAAAAAAAATTTATATATTTGTTTGAAAGTTGTAAACATTTTTTATGTGCATATTGATATACTTGAAAATATCTGAAAACAACAATTGGGTTTATTACAACTTGTATCCATTAAACATGGATGGGAGGATACAGTCTTAATAACACATGTACATTTTTATTACTTCAGCTAAAAATGAATAATGTTAAAAAACTGAAAAATATTGGTCTTGGTTTGCACAACCTTAAAATAAAAATATAATGTTTTCACAGTCTAACTATTTACGTAAAAATGTCTTTAAAAATATTCTTTACAAAATATATTTATACTTATTAAATTTATTTTTCCTTTCGTATAAAATTTGTAAGTAAATCACATGGAAATGTGCACACGTGAGAGGCGAATGAATCATAAAATTCTAGGAAATTATCCCTGACTATAAATGAAAATTTAAAAAATAGCAATATTTAGGTTGTGATGAAATAGCTACGTACCAACTTATATGCCTTAACTTAGCTAGCTAATCGAATTTTCTTAATCGAATTTAGTTTACATAGTTAATCAATTCATATATCTTATTTGTTATCAATTTTAATTTTTTTTTTTTTGGCTTTAAATTATTGGGGAAAGGTGGCGAAACAATATTCTCGCCTTCTCAACAACTTTATTGGAGGGGGGGGGGGAGGAGTCCCTTTGCCGAGGCAATCCATATCCAAAAAAAATAATTTTACATCTGCGTAGTATTTTGGGCCCACAATGCATTATTAATAATTTTCTGTTAGATTTTCTCAATTCTTATTTCAATTATTTTTATTTTCAATACAACAAAAAGATACTTTACAATACATTTTATATTTAAAAAATATTTTACTTTATAAACATAATTTTTAATACATTACGCACTGCTGTTGTTACAAACGTAGCTGGTAATTAAAATTAACTGCGTTGCGTTTAAAGTGTAAGAAACTCGAGATCCCAATAATATTAACGTATGCTTGTATTGGAGTATTTGGAGAGAGATTTTAGCTAGAGGTAATTTTATATGTTTTTATCACTATTTTGAAATTTTATATTCAAAAATTTGTATATCCATAAAGAAAATTATATTTTGCTAAAGCTTATGGTATCATCAAATTCTGTATTAGATTTATGACAAATGAGTAAATTTTGAAAGCTCTCGGTCAATAAATATTAGTTTTTAAAGCTCTCGGTCATTAAATATTAGTTTTACATACGAAGACCAATCAGGTACATGCCGGTTTTCAGTCCAAAATGTTTTCCCAACTTCAAATATTTCAAAAGTTTAAATTAGGTATTTTTACTTACATGTATATTTACTAATTTTCATTAAGATCTGAGGGGGGTGGGTTACTAATTGAACTTTTTCTGGGTAATTTGGCATGGCATAATCCAACACTATTTATGGCAGAACTAGGTATAATAACTTAATTTTATTTGCCTTATTTATTTAGATTAAAATACTTGCCAGAAAATTCTGATACTAAAAATAACCGTTACTCCCTCATTTAAAACATGATAAGTACTTTTGGGACGGAATTAAAGTTTTTCAATTTCTAATTATTTTTCATGTTCAATAAATTAATTTAATTAAGGCTTAACTAATTATTTTTGTTGTTGTTATAAATTAATAAACCGCATTAGAAAATCAGAAAATACAGCTTTTAGTTGATCAGTTAATGAAGGTGGTTAAAACGTCATAAAGTATTCCTATCATTATTCCGGCCTTGGCACGGTTTGTCTGTTAGGTAAATCGCGGTTACGAGATGTTTTTATGTTTCTATACTCTGCACTCGCAAACGTAACCAGGTGGTCACGTCTTGCTATGAGCTCATTAAGATCACTCACCAATCTCAATCAACATTTATTAAGATCACTCACCAATCTCAATCCACATTTATTAAGATCACTCACCAATCTCGATCCACATTTATTAAGATCACTCACCAATCTCGATCCACATTTATTGTACCAAGACTTTATTGTAAGGAAGCAGCTAATAATCTACTCGAAAAATATTAAACCAGGATTCGCTTCAGATGCAATCATTCGCACAACAAACTGCAACGAATGCATTATGGATTTCTACACGACAGCAAACCCTGCAAGAATCTCAATTTCACAGATCGGCTGCTACACTTTCATTTTAAAGAGATTACACAAAATTACTAATTACGAAATCTTTATAAAACTTTGCACAATATACCTTTACTACTTTACTAAACCCACTGAGGAGTACCATTGCGTCACAGTAACCTCGATGTATAAAATATCAACTTGATAGATAAGGTAGATATCAACTCAAGAACAATAGATATCAACAGAAGGTATAAGTTAGGACAGAACATATTGTTAGTGGATGGTGGGCTCATACAAAATTATAGCTAAGCAAACTCACTGCATTTATATAAAATAATATGTAAAATCAATTTTAAAGAAAGGCTAAGGTTGAGATAGGTAGAGAAATAATTGATGTTTGTAGAAAGAAGATTCACAAATAGAAAAACCTGGGTGCGCATCACACAACTTTTACTTACCGCTCTACTAAGAAAGCAATTCTTGTCTGGCAAAATTGGATTATTACAAGTTTTTGAAGCTCATTTTTAATTTAGCTAAACTTTAAACAACATATTTTTTTTATTTCGGCCATCTTCATCAATACAAAAGCTCATTAGGACCGTCGCAATAACATAAACCCTATTTATAATATCGATTTTAGCCTATACACTCTATTTATAATATCGATTGTAGCCTATACACCCTATTTATAATATCGATTGTAGCCTATACACCCTATTTATAATATCGATTGTAGCCTATAAACCCTATTTATAATAGCGATTGTAGCCTATAAACCCTATCTATAATATCGATTGTAGCCTATAAATCCTATTTATAATATCGATTGTAGCCTGAAAAACCTTAGAAGCAACTTCATCAGCCTATTTGAATAAGATGACTCCAGTATCTGAGCTCTATAGGCTGAGAGAGATTTGAAAGTTACCAAATCTTTATCACTCTTTACGTGTATTTAAATTCTTATTTTTTATCAGCGGAAAACATACCAAAATACAGTTACTTGCTTTTAAATATAGCATAGCTAGGTCAAATGTCGTCATACTAAATGGAAGTGAATACTCTTGTGATTTCACAAAGGAAATTTTTTTAAAAATAAATCTACGATGTATACCTAATTATTAATTTGAATTATTAAACTACGGTAAATGTATTTAAGGTTATAAGCATATGTTATACACATTCATGAAATATTCTTATATTTCACATTTTCTTTTTCATAATATTCTTTTTCTTTCACACAAGTACAATGAAATAGTTTTTTAAACAATGTCTTTGGCTTTCGGTAGATTTTAAATACTTTTTTTATCAAACTTTAAAAAAAATAAAAATTTTACATTTCGTAACTAAATTTCATTTAATTTCCTCGCAAACATGTTGTTTTCATTAAAGAATGTTAGTTTTCACAAATTATTATTTATAATTTTTTCATCACTCTCCATTACCTTCAACGACTTTCTATATTAGATATTGTTTTTCTTCTACAATTCTCCGCTTACCGACGATATATTATACGTATACTTTTGTCCAGTATTTCCAGGGATTCATTTTTGACTTAAATGAATATTTTCCCTTTTTTCTCCAGTTTCCAATAATCAAATTCTTTTATACTTTATATTTGCCCATTTTTTACAGTTACTGTCAATCGGAGAGAGGTAATTTTTAAAAATAAACCAAATTAAAGGTACTTAAGAGGAAGACGTATATGAACATTGGGAATTTAAGCCCTGTAAAGTGACATCAATAGGTATAACACCTAAATGATATTAAAGACCAATTAATTATACAATGATACACCGAGTTTAATCAAAATAGTTAGAGCTGTTTAAGAATAAATTAAATTAAAATCGAAGATACAAATCGCGTTTCCTATAAATCGCTTTTAGCGGAAAATTCGCTATAACGTCCATTACATATACCTACCTTAAATACACAATGTTAGTTTCGAACAACTGGTCGTTTTTAAGCTAGGCTGTTCATATTGACACAGACACACACGTACATATTATTTCATGAGACTTGGTTATTCGGACTTTGGAGGCCTGGAAACATGTATTTGTTATTTTGTTGATAATTTGAGTTCTAAACTTTTCACGATAGCAATATTTTCATTTATTGATATATTCCATATATTTGTTAAAAGAAGGAGGAACAAAGAAGAAAGGATTTGGCAAAGTAAATTGCCCTACGAGAGAGAGCACGAACATTAAATTCTATTTAAAATGAAATGTTTTTATATATATATATATATATATATATATATATAGCTTAAATAGCTCAAATTCTCCCTGAATATGTCATTACAACGACTAATTAAATGAAGGAGGCAGTGAAATAAAATTGAGGTTGAGGATCGAGGACCTTCCTAATGATGATGGCCGTTGAGAAGAGCTCCCACAATGGCCGGCTGAAACTACCTCCATGCAATCAGCGGAACGAATTATATTTAAAATTTCAAGATGAATTCTATTCAATAATGTCATGCACTGAACAGTTTATAAAGTCATTCAAAATAAATATGATTTATACCTCATAGTGGAGAAATATGAATAAATACTATAAACTCCACGGACTTTTTTGGGGGAGAGTCCGCCCCCCCCTCCCTGACCAGAATGGTAAACCTGCGCCTACGGCGGTGGCTAAATGATTACCTCTGCGCGCGCTTATGTCTAATGTAAAAGTGTACCTACTTTAGGTCTTACAAGGTACGTTTAATATCATTAGGGAGATTTTGAACAGCAATCTGGTCACCTTGGAGACAGTCTGTGTATTTTTAGGTAGCTTAACTAAATAACCATTCACTCGGCTAACTTTACATCAGTACAATAATCGTAGCTTTATTTAAGACACGGAGTGATTAATAAACTGTGTTCCAATCAGCTTATTCCCCTCATTGCCTACACGAGGTACTTACTTATCTTGTATCGAAGTTGGCCCAGAAAGCATATGACAAAACCACTGGTCCTGCCCAATTCAACACCACCAATTCGCAGGCGCCAAACTCGAAGAGGCTTGTCAGTTCTTAGGAAGGCTTATGGTTGTTGATATCGGCCTCCAAACTTTTGAAATGGAATACGTTCTGAGAAAATGATCTTCAAAATGACTTTATTATCAGCTTCATAACAATGTTGGCTACACTGCACTAGACGGCAATGAAATTACTGCACTATCCAGAATAGTACTTCGAATTTCGCTTTATATCAGTGAAAATCCAAACACGTAAATATGTCTCAATCGAGATTGTAATGACAAAGCTAAGGTAGGGGAGATGACGAAGTTGGCACAGAGCTGAGGTAGGGGAGATGACGAAGGTGGCACAGAGCTGAGGTAGGGGAGATGACGAAGGTGGCACAGAGCTGAGGTAGGGGAGATGACGAAGGTGGCACAGAGCTGAGGTAGGGGAGATGACGAAGGTGGCACAGAGCTGAGGTAGGGGAGATGACGAAGGTGGCACAGAGCTGAGGTAGGGGAGATGACGAAGGTGGCACAGAGCTGAGGTAGGGGAGATGACGAAGGTGGCACAGAGCTGAGGTAGGGGAGATGACGAAGGTGGCACAGAGCTGAGGTAGGGGAGATGACGAAGGTAGCACAGAGCTGAGGTAGGGGAGATGACGAAGGTGGCACAGAGCGACGAGGAAGATAAGAGATACCGCGAGGGACCTCTAGCAGCACTCCAGAGTTCTTATCTTCTCCACTCAGCGGTCCCTGTTGTCATCTGATTGTGTAGTTCGTACACGGGCTGATTAACAGGTCCCTTCCGGATCATCCGCTACCTGCTAGCGAAGTGACACCTTTCGATGGGCTATGCCCTTGGAAGCAGCCAGCTCTGAGGGCGCTCCAGCAGAGGACGGCTTCGCAACCCTCCCCCACAATACAATAATAGCTAAATGGATGATGTAACATGTTGCGACGGATTTCCCATGTACGAACAAGAAAATAAAAACATTAGTTGCTCTGGCCCGGAAGACTAATATGGACCCGAAAAAATATTTTTAACAAACATTAATTAATTCTTGAGATCCCGCATTCTATTGCAATAGTATCTTGCAATAGTAACTACTTCTCAACAACAAATTAACTGTCGAAAATAACATGATACTATGTTGTTCTTAAATATTACCTTGCATCACCTTGAAGGGAGAATAAACGAAATAGGGTTAGCATCTACGGAAGATTAAGAACCTTTGAACTATATACTCATGGAAGGATTTAGTGCTTCCTGAAGAAGACAATTTTACCGAAGTTTTAAGTTTTACTGAAGTGTTACCAAAGTGATCGTCGAAAATCTTTAACTAGTTCAACTAAACATGAACCTTCCGTTCGTGTTTGTCAGGATCTTCAACATCTGAAATAAACGGTAAATCTTTAACTGGTTAATAAAAGATATTAAAAAGGAAAACGTTGGTCATAGAGAGATGTTTGTGTATGATCACAAATCTCATTGGCTAGCAGGATAACCTTTCAGACAGTTGGAAAGCATCTTTCTATATAATGTAGAATGAAGAACATGCACAACGAATCCACATGATGGGCTTACTCAAGTAATAGAAGAAAAGAGAAATATGGTAACAATCTCTGCGATATTATTAAATTGTTATTGTGACTATAAGATATAGACAAGTGGCCAGTCCAGTGAAGAAAGAAACAGTGTGTTGTGCTCTGGCGAAAGGAAGAAAGGCAGGTATGTAAATAGTATTGATATTGGAATTGACCAACATCCCAATGGAATTGAAATGGAATTGACCAACATCCCAATGGAATTGAAATGGAATTGACCAACATCCCAATGGAATTGAAATGGAATTGACCAACATCCCAATGGAATTGAAATGGAATTGACCAACATCCCAATGGAATTGAAATGGAATTGACCAACATCCCAATGGAATTGAAATGGAATTGACCAACATCCCAATGGAATTGAAATGGAATTGACCAACATCCCAATGGAATTGAAATGGAATTGACCAACATCCCAATGGAATTGAAATGGAATTGACCAACATCCCAATGGAATTGAAATGGAATTGACCAACGTGGTCATGAAGACGAAGGATTACATAGCCTTGATGTTCCTATACAAGAAAGTTAAAATGGAAGGATTTGAAATAATTAAAAATAAAAAACCTGGTAACTTTGCTTAAATATAAATGGCGTGTATGCTCAAGAATTACTCACTACGCACTACTACTACTCACTTGCTATGTTGGCCGGTCAAACGACTCGAGGTTCCAGGGCACTGGCTGGCCCCACCTGCCCAAACAGAGAAATCAACTATTAATAAAGTTAGGATATATAATCAAGTACAATTAATACAATATTATAATCAAGTACAATTAATATAATATTATAATGAAGTATAACTTTATTATCAAATGGGAGATTGGAGTTGTGATTTGGGCTGAGTGCTGTATTGTCATTGGCAGCTAATAGTAAATGATTTCCACAACAGCTGCCTCATCCGGCTCGAAGGGCGTTAAAAGTAGAAGATTATAATCACAAAATTAAGGGCAACGACAAAGAGAAAATTTATGGCGAATTAAAGTTGGCAAAATAATAAGCAGTGGCTTTGTTGGACACGGCATTAGAACAAATTTAATTTATCCATGTACTATTCTCGCCAATTCTTCGCTTCCACCTCAGGGATGCTTTCCTGTCGTACTCTTCATGTTAATGTGCTATCGTGCTAAAGGAGTAGAATTGATCTAAAGAGAAGTCAGTTGGCAGCCTGCTAACCTACCTTTCACTGATTAGCAATGACTTGCCTTTCACTGATTGATTTTAATGTTTGATATTTAATTCGAATAATAGCTACTAACCAAGGCGTGGCAACTCTAAATTTAAATTTAAATTGAAACAATTTTGAATATTATTCACGAATATCATCGGATTTTCCGTAATTAAGAAAAACAGGACATTTTTCTATGCCCTCTAGGGTTTTCTGAATATCTTTCACATTCTTTCCTCATATACTGATTTACTTCAAACAAAAATATTAATTACTATAACTATCTCTAACGTTTACGAAATTAGCACAAGTTTTAACAGATCGTGTTAAAGAATAATCTGTAAGCTGACATATTTAATAGACAAATCTCCCATGCCTGGAATCTAACATTATTAGCGTTGGTTGCCAGAATTCTGCTAATGATTTCCATGGCAATGTCTTACAATACAAAAATTACACAAAGCGACACAAAATATGCCGACAGGGCCTTCTAATTATTTCTTTTCCTGATATATCGTAATAAGACAAATTATTGATATTATTTGAAATCGATTCCCGAAGACCCGTTCACAGCCTCAACAAGTGGCAGGTCTCTTGGCGTACCGAGCTCTGCTGGAAGAAGCTACAATATGCTTTTCAAGATTTTGATTAAATTCGTTATTTCAATGTAAAAAACGAAGTAACTAACTAACTTATACTAGTATATATTACAGATTTTCAATATTACGTAGGTAATTTCTTCATTCTTTAAAATTGTTTCCAGACAATCTTCGGTTATGCTTCGCCTATTTTGTTTCAATCTTCGTGATGACCGATATATAACCTGTTATACTTGTCACAGATGGATCACCAAAGCCATTATTAAACATTTCAATTACCAAATATCCATTCCCAAGACCTTGTGCCTCGTAAGAAATGAATGGTTCGTCGACCAAGCTTCCGTTTATCTTCTATAAAGCCAGGGCACGCTCATGCTCTCACCTGACCAATCCACTCGTTGATGTAGCCCGTTTTTAATCAATTGAGCTTTGAACTTTTAAATATGGGTCCACGGACTAGGAAATAGATTGAAGAGAAGATTGGTCGGCAAGTTCAGTAAAAAAATGTTAAAATAAATAAATTGTCTTTATTATTATTTTTTCCACTTCCAGATAATGAGAGTTTTACTTTATGAGGTTCCATGACTGTTTGGTATCTTGTGGACTACATATATGTGAGTAGGGCGTTCAATTCTACGTCGCGTTCTCCAGACTTGCTGGAGGGGCCCCCTCGTGGCATTGCAAGAGGTTCGTTGCCAGGAGACGGATCCATAAAGGAAGATAAGTACACTTTTTGGTACGGAGGAAGCGGAAATCATTGTTCAGATACCGGTTTACTTATTAGGAATAGATTTCTATCCGCTTTGAGGGACATGCAATTCTTTAGTGATAGGATTTCGGTGCTCATATTCCAGGGGCGTTAATTTAAAAACGTGTTTAAAAACATACACAGTCCGACCGAAGAGAGTGATGACGTAGGCAAATGCAAATTTTATGATAAACTGGAGTGGGTTTATGATACAACTACCGCGAAGCTGCATGAAAATAATTTTAGGGGACGCTAACCAAAAGGTGGGAAGGGAAGAAAATGATTTTCTCACGATTAGTAAAGAAAGCTTGCACAATCATAGTAATCATAATGGAATTCCACTAATACATTTTGCCTTTTTGAGAAACCTAATAATTAAAAGTACTAGGTTTAAACAGAAGGATATTTACAAATATACTTGGATATCACCGGATTCGCAAACACGAACTCATATAGATCACATCTTGATACAACATAGGTGGAAAAATAGTATACTCAATGTAACATCTTATACCGGAGCAGAATGTGGATCAGATCATGAATCAGTAATCGCGAATCTTCGAAAAAAAAACATAATGTAAAAAAGAATAAAGAAAACCGTTTCGATTCCGAGAATTTTAATTTGGAAAAATTAAAAAAACTTTCAGTAACCACCCTACTTGAGTGATAACTAACTTTAAATAAATTAATAAACTTTAAGAGCATTACATCAAGTGTAAATATAAACCAACGACAATTATTAGAAAGTGAAATAATCCTGTGCACTATTTTTTATTTATTTATTTTTATTTCAGTCAGACTGATAGTGAATTTTAAAAGTTTCAATTTTACACCCAGTTTCAATGGTAATTCCATTTAATTTACATGAAAACATTCATTTTATATTCAACAAGATAAAAATAGAAATTATGAATTAAAACAATTATTAGTAAGTCGATTTTTTACCCATCTTTTAACAGATTAGATATTTTTGCAATGCAGTAGGAATATATATTTCCTACATAGGTAAATGAAATTAAAAATCATTTGTTTTTATTTATTTTTTACACATATATACCCCTCACATATATACCGCCCACCAGTGTATTTGCTGCCTCAGCAATGAGTATTATGTCAATGGCATGCTTGAGGGAGTTCAGTACCCATTGGTACCTCTCCCTGCCTTGTGGTTAGTTCAACAGATCACTCATCCAGTTTCTTTTGAGCCTCCCAAAGGCATTGTGCATCAGGCATATTGATTGTGGCCGTGTCTTAAATGAGTCAGTTTGTACGAGTAAGTTGTAGTAAAATATTGTGTAGTGTGTCGGTATGTGATCGCTAACTGTTGGTATGTTAAGTTCTTTGTGTAAAGTAGTGTTGCAGACGTAGCAGGGAGCTTTGGTTACAGTCGAATTTTCCCGAGTTTATACCGATCATGGAATAGTATAAGATGATATAGTCTGTGAGTATTATAATAGATTTTGATTTGTCTTGAAAAATAAAATTATAGTATATGAATTCTACATGTATATATTAAGTTAGTACGGGTCTAATATATTAAAGGTTCTATCTGTGTTGTGTTTCAGTAATACTTGGCTTTAATATTTTTTACAAAGCACATAGAACAAGCATACTATGCATTTTACAATTTGTTATTCAAAACAGATCAAACTTCACAATGAAAATGAAATTTAATAACTAACATAACAAAAAAAAAACTATAACTAAACAAGATAAGAATAGATTATTTTTATTAGCAACATCCTTCCCATAAATATCGTTAGCAGTGACTAAATGAAGGTACAAACTTTGAAGTAAATTGGAGTTAAAGCTTTTTGGTTCGAAGTAGTTCAATGGTATTTATTACCGAACATTGATATTTATACATTAATATAAATATTCAATAACGTCATTATTTATCTAAAACATCTGCAATGAAAATTTAACAACTTACAGCAAAAACCGAATGGGTTAGGTCTCAAAGAAAGCAACTTATTAAACTTTTAACTAAGAATTAAAACTTTTGTACAAATGTGTGTAATCGATTCATGCAGGTAGCTAGTTCCTTATCCGTATTGCTACAAATGGACAACGTTAAAAATATGGATTGTTGACAATTTGTTAAGGTTACTTAGGAAAGGATAGAAATTGAAATGACATCCGTCATCACGAGGGACCGGTTCCTTATGTAACTGCACTTTAAGTAAAGCGGTTACTTTTTAAGTACCGTTCCTAATATCCATCGCTAAACTAAACTTAAAGGTATCCTCCAAGTATCTTTTAGCATACTTTATACCCGGTTTATTTTGTTTTTAATGAAAATAGATAACACGTTATAAAAATCAAATTGAGTGATATCTACCCTTTTAATAATTATTTTAATATACACAAAAAAAGACGAATATCTAAATCCGTTGATAACACATTATGAAATACTATTATTAGTGGCTTTATGTCATTTATTCGGGATTTATCTGAACCATATTTGACCGGAAACTTCATTTTAGAAAACCTATTTTTTCACATTTAAATTAATTTTTAAAAACAATATAAACCTCAAATTTAATTTCAAATGCCTGAAAAAAAACAAGTTGTTCATTTTTTTTTTTCATGTTTATACTAGGAGAGAAACGTTTTATTTTATTTTGTAATTGATTGCTAACTTATATTACAATAAAACAAAAATTATGGTTGACCTATTTACCTTCCTTAACTCAATATCTCATGACCAGCTGGATTAACGTAGTTTTAAAAAGAATAAACTTTATTATGTAGTTTTTGTGATAATTAGATCTTTTTTTATAACAACATCATATAAAATGTAGCTGTGTATCTATCTATGCGCTTTTCATAACATAAAAGAATGTTTAGTTAAGTTTTCAATACTAAAAAAATCTCAGGCAATAATTAAATCGAAATCACAGGAGAAGCATTTTAACATAACATTATGCCTGCTACATTATATTTTATTTTTTCTTAGCTGTGGACAGCGATGAAGTGGCCGGCAATGCAGCCGAGGGCAGTTGGCCCTATGAATCGATAAACAACAGATAATGCTCAGTCCTATGTCAACATCTTCCTTATCAACAACACATCTAAATATATCCCTTCCTACAACAACGGCCCTAGGGAGTCCCTACACCGGCTTCATTCCAATTAGAATACAATCGATTAACCAACATTAGCAACCGGAGTTTCAGTTGATATTACTATAGGCGATTCCTTAATTTGCTTTGTTACTTACAATTACTTGCAAATAGAACCATATCAATAACGTCCATCATTTATCAGCTGACCCGGAGAACTTACATCAATTGGGAACTTGTGGACTAGGAATCGGTGGCCTTTGCGAAGGTGACAGCTGATATGATAAGGAAAGCTGGCGCCTCGTCTCTAACGGTGGCATAATACAAAACATTCGGATTTATCATTTACTATTAAAGCGAAATTAATTAAATAAGTTAATTAAATAAGACGGCTGGATGACAGAGACTCACCGTGGAGAAGCGGCTATATCGGAGAACACTGGTACCACGGCACAGCACAGCACTGGGGACCGGCGGCACTAGTCCAACCCAAAATAAAAAAAAATAAAAAAAAAACAAACGAAAAGGCAACGAGGAGAGGCCCGCAATGGTCGAGGATCGAACGGACTGTGGGAGGCGAGCGCTCCCGTGCGCAGGGCAGCGGGGGGGGGGGGGGGAGGAGGGCTCCCTACCAGTTCTGGGGAGGGGGCAGTCCGGAACATCCGGGGCCGGGGTATCGTGGAGGGCCTGTGCCGTCCATTGGAGGCAGCTCACCGGCCGAAGCAATCCAAAATGGAAACATGATGTTTTTTATCATAAATCCAAATATGTTTATGTGAACGATCACAATAAATTATCTTTTCATATTAGGAAGTACATAGCTACTAAATGTAAATGTGTTTGTTGGCAACAACAAACTTATCTCTAACATTATTTTTTCTTTTTCATTTTTTTATCTTTTTGGCTTCAAGTACCATATAAACATTACAATTACATATAGGATATACATTACTCCATCAGTAATTAGCATTAAAAAAATAATATGAGAAGGAGTTAGTCGGGGGTGTGGTCAAATAAATACTAAATTAAAATATAGTAATTATTTTATTTTAATTTTGCCGACGTTTCGACCCACTTTGCAGGTTGTCTTCAGGGCGTAGGATGTAGCACTGCGGGATGCAGTTGAAACCCAGTGTTATCAGTGTTTCAACTGTCTCCCGCAGTGCTACATCCTACGCCCTGAAGACGACCTGCAAAGTGGGTCGAAACGTCGGCAAAATTAAAATAAAATAATTACTATATTTTAATTTAGTATTTATTTGACCACACCTCCGACTAACTCCTTCTCATATTATATCAACGGTCAACCATCTCTACATCATTAAAAAAATAATAATCTTCTTTTTTCTGGGAAGTTGTATGTTATTCTTTGTTATTTGATGACTTCCAATTAAACAACAATTGAATTCATTTGTGTATTTCCAAATTACATGTTAACGTTTCGGGATATTTACTCCCATATTCAGAACTACAATCCCAATGTTTTTTTGTTGATACATTGAGTTGAGGCTTAAATCTAATGTGCTCCATTGTCAGGTTCTAAATTCATGTTATAATAAATTAAGGTATATAATATCCAGAGCAACATCGCGCTTTGAGACCAATTATTGGATGTCTGCCATGGTGAATACAAGTGTGACCAATAATTGGCCTAAAAGCATGATGTTGCTCTTGATATTATATACCTTAATTTATTTATTTAAGTTATTTAAGTTTATGTATTTAGAACCTGACAATGGAAATATCCCGAAATGTTAACATGTAAACATGTAGTTTGGAAATACAACAAATTAATTCAATTGTTGTTTAATTGGAATCATCATTGCCAAATAATAATAAAATAAATTTTAAAAAACTCCCCAAAATTAAACTTTAACTAGTGAAATTTAAAATATTGGCAGAAAGGAAACATTGTATTTTAAAAAGAAACACAAACAATTCAAAAATTTTAACAAGATAATTCTTTGAAGAACTTTTACTCTTTTTATTGCATATATTTTTTAAAATATTATTACTTCTACTTACCTATCTAAAAAATATGTATCTAGTGAGAGAAAATCCGAATTTTAAACAAAAATATTGGTTATAAAATGCCCTAATAAAAGACGACATTGTAACACAGTCGTCAAGCCAGTGGTACTCTACGCAACAGAAACTTCTTATCTTCCCAGCCTAGAGAGCCTTCTGAAAATAGAAAGAAGAATTCTCAGAAGAATCTATGGACCTAGGAGAACAACTGAAGGATACAGGTTGAGGTCAAATGAAGAGATATATAAGGAAACAAAAGATTCAGAAACTGACACTAGAGTGGGAAGGCTGAGGATCTATGGCCATATGATGAGGATGAATCCTGAAAGACTTTACCATAAAATTTTTCAGCGAATCCACAGTAATAAAAATTTTATCGGGTATTTCAAACAGGTTAAGGATGATATGGACCAAGTGGGGCTAAGAGAGCAAGATTGTTTGGACAGAGATGAGTACAGGAAGGCGCTCAAGGAAATAATGGTTCTTGCGGGAAAGAAAAAATGCCCTGAGTCTAAAAATTTAATCTAACAAAATAGCGTGTATGAGTGTAAATAAATGACCTAGCTTAAAAATGATAAGTTGCACGAAACCGATATTACAAGTTTAAGATATGTAATTTTGTTAAAATTGAAATAGATTTAATAGATTTTGTTAAAAATGAATAATCAAAAGTGACAGTTTATACCATGGATTTTAATTTTTTTTTCATCAAAAATTCTGGCAGCTAATATAGCATCAGTAAGAGACACGCAGATATTTGGGTCAAAAGGTTTTATATAATCAAAACACCCGAAAGTTGCAGGTGAACTAATAACAATTTCAAACTTATCTCCTAAAGATAATTGATAAGGAAACCTCTAAGTTATTCTAAACCACTTGAATGAGTGAAAATAAATAATCAATTTATTACAATATCTCCTCCCTATTTGACAGACCACATATCAAATTCTCTCACGATATTTCCCTCGCCATATTTCACTCACCATATTTCCCTCACCCCAAAAAACTACCTCTGGAGAGTTAACATATTAGACAAGAAGACTAGTACAACTCAAAACGTAACTTTTTATATATTGGTACCTCGTTACTTTCACTTATCTATATTTGAAATATATAGTAAAGGAAAATATTGCAATCGTGAAAATTTTCTAATCTCATTTTTTAATGGAAATACACATTTTGAGGTCCCCTGAGTCCAAATAACTTAGTCCCGCAAAATGGTCTGTGTGTGTGTTTTAGCAGTCTAGCTCAAAAATGAAAAATCATAAGAAAGTGAAATTGCATATTAATAGTTTTTATATGCCTGAGATGTTACAGCAACTTTTTTGTTAAAATCGGCTAGCCAGAAGTGGCACTTTATATTATCAATGTAACACATTTGTTTTACGATTTTCTCGAAAATGGCTCTAACGATTTTGATTAAACTCATGATATCAGTATAAAATTAAGCATTTTTTTAATATAATATAGGTTTATTCTCATTGATGTTCTCTAACAGGGCTTAAATGGCTAATTTCCAATATTAATTATTTTTATTTGACACAATTAACCATTTTACATTGGTCTCTGTAATAAAAAATAGTTAAATATAAAATATGAAAGAATTTGATAATTAATTAAAGGAGAAATAACATATCGTAATGGAGAATATTTGTAATGAAGGAATCAAAGAAATACGAGCATGAGCTCTCCCAAAAGATTAGAACAGGCTTCCATACGTAACATGAGTTTAATATAATACTGACTCCGACAATATTATGTACATACACATATGAGGTTTTCGTAAATGCTATCATTGGTATTATTTAATATTTAATTGTATAGATTACACCGATATAAATATTAAAATTTTATATATATATATATATATATATATATATATATATATATATATATATATATATATATATATATATATATATATATATATATATATATATATTTATATGGGTACTTAAACAAATAAAAATACCAACAATGAAATATAAATAAATAAGGTGTCTATAATTTTTACTTTCACTTCCCATTTTTCTGAAAATACTAACTTCTGCTAAGAATAGGGTAGTAAGTGAAAGTTGTGTGATAAGCGCACCGCACCAGATTTTTAATATACAAATAGGTATAAGTGAACATATTTATGTATCACTACTTTAGAAGAAAGTCTGTATAAATAAAAAATTAAAATGTTTCCACTTTTGTACAATCACAATCAACATAATGATTATGATTACACAGGAGTTGAAAAAAATATTTTTTGAGAAATAACTGTCCTGTTCCAAGCTAGTGAATTAAAATGTTGATGTGTTGCAGCAGAATGGTACAAGAAGATGAAGAGGTCTTTGTGGATGCAGAGGTCTTTATGGGTTATGAAGCCTCCTCATCATAATGAATTAGGATGATCTTCACCAGTCGATTAGTTCTTTCTACGTTAGAGACTTAATGTTTTCTTTGAAATCCTCCAATGACGAACAAGTATTTCGTTTATCAAATGTTTAATTATATTTTAATATCTATGCATGCAAATTTATACTTTTCAACTAATTATTTTTTTAGTTTGACTTGTTTTATTTCATTCAATGTTTTAATAGTTAGTCTTATCATACTTCAAATAATTTAGGAGTAATAAGACAGGAAATAAAATAAAGGAACATTTTTAAAAATGTCATATAATTAAGTAATGGAATTCCAAAACCAGCCAAATCCAGTTTCAATTTGTTTTTATTATTATAGTAGCTTTTATACTATATTATCATGAGGCTAGTAATATAAATTTCATTGCTCAATTATTCATTTTTAATTTCTCATATTTTTCTTCTTTTTTGACTCATGGGTTTTGTTTTTAAATTTCTGCTTCTACATTTTAACTTAAATTTTAATGTTCACCATTCTAAGATTTTCTACTAACTTATCTTTTTTTATCTATTGTAAATTATAAGTACTCTATTGAATTTGTTATAATTAAAAATTTTCTATCATGTTATATATACACAAAATATTTTCTTAGATTTATTTATGGATTCTTGATATCTACCTTACTCTTGATATGAAATGTAAAAGAAAACATTGATATATATATAATATCACATGATTACACAAATATTTTTTAATGGTCTTCCGAAACCAGTCAAATCCAAGTTTTGACAGCCATATGCATGCCAATTTATTTTACTATTAATATCTAAGAACAGATATCAAAGTGACAGTAAGTAAAAAAAAAAGAAAAAAAAAAGATAACATCAGTTAGTTGTGCTGTCATAATACCAAACCTTTAGAAGGCAGTGGTCAAAGATATACCTAGCTGGTTTTAGAATTCTGTGCCTCAATTATTGTTGAATAATTATTTTACTGAATAACATAAAATTTTGCTTTTTATTGTGGTGATCCATTGAGATAAGCCATTGTCAAATGAAAAAAGGGGTAATGTTTTTTTCAAAAACTTATTAACTTACATACAAGTATGATCATAATAATAAGTACTAAAAAAAGCAGGAAACATTATTGTACGAGCAAAAGAACGAATATAATTAAATTTAACATAATGTGCTTGCATGAGCATAAACATAAACATAATTAAACTTAATATCATCTTACAAAAACAACTATTTTTAATTTAACCATTAATAAGCATGTATATAAAATTGTTGCTTTAGCATTAGCATTATATATTTATTATAATTCGAGAAAACTGAATTTACTTTGTTAGTATTTATAAGGCTTCTTCTTGTTTCTTCGATAGATAAAATGTTACCAACACCATCAATCTCTCTCTCTCCCCTTCCACTTTACATCCAATATAACAAAAACAAATAATGAAACCCAGCCATGGATATTTATGTATTACCTAAAAATCAAAACAATCGACTTCAATTCAGTAAAACAATTCTCTTTTATATTTTAAAATAGATCATAAATAACAAAAGGGTAAGAATTCAGAAGCGCTACTCCAACATGGCAGCAGTTTTAAGGATAACTTTGAACACACTGTAGATGGAATCTTGAGTCCTGACGATCTTCAACAAAAGATAAGGTGCACCAATGATATATTTTTGCATAAATTGTACTGAAAGCAATTCATTGAGCAAAAACTGAAAAAATTATTTTTTTCATTATGGTGGGCAACGAACTTAATTATAAATAATATATCAAACTATTATTATTAATTACATATTGTGGAGAAAAGGTTTTAAAATATATATTTAGTTTTGATTGCAACACTTCAATATAATTTAAGTGCTGGCACACCCAAAAATTATGCTTAATAATTCAAAAGATTACCGAGGATATTAAATTTCAGATGTAAAAGGAAAATTATAACTATCTCAATATTTGTTTCTTAGGAAGATATAAAAATTTCAAAAAACACATGGCAAAACAAAAATTTTGACAAGTTAATTCATGCTGTTATTTATATAAAAAGAAGTGAATGAAATGGTATCTTGTTAAGAAAGGTCCAAGATTAGAACAATAAGATTTTTCAGAGTTATCTTTACAGTGAGCTCAAGTGTACTCGAAACTACTTACCAACTTGGAATTACAATTCAGAACCAAATTGCAACCATGAAGGCGAACTCAAGCGACACTAGGTTGAAACTAACATTTTGTTTTGGGGTTTTATGTTTCTATAAACCTCCGATATAATTTACAAAATGTTTGAACGAAATAATTAGTTCAAAAATATAAATATATATTTTATATATATATATATATATATATATATATATATATATATTTTAAGGATTTTATCATAATGTTCTAATTTATGTCGGAAGACTAGGGAAAAAACAATATGTCAACTAAGTGCTGCATGAATACACCCTTATGCTACTAACTTATCATGGTAAAACAATAGTAAATTCTAAAGTGAAAAAGAATTACTATAATATGCTACATTCTCACTTACAAATGCATTCAAGATAGAAGCCACCATGTACATCAGATTTTTAGTAACTTAGGACATTTTTTCTAAAACCTTCATTGTAACAGTTTTAGTTTCCAAATATTCATGGAGAGCATCCTTTCCCCTGAAAATAAATAAATAAAAAACTAAAAATAGTTTTAACTTAGACATAATGGAAATGAAAGTATAATAAGTTCATTGAAGCTTACAGCTCACGGCCTTGACCAGACATCTTGAATCCACCAAAAGGTGTTTGAGGAACGACAGCGTCGTAGCAATTAATCCTTTACATGAAATAATAATATTATTATCAACAATTAAAAAACATTTCAATCTTATAAATAAAAGAAGTAAATTGTTAGCAGTCAGTTAAATTTTGTTATCAGTAGAGTAGGGATTGGATTTATTAGTAAAATAAAAGGCTAAATACTAACATGTATATGTAATTATATTTCCAGAACTATGTAGCAAAATATGAGAAATATCTAAGAAAAGAAATAGTGAAAGTAAATGAAACATGGAGAACAAGAGAGAATGACAACTGATCAAAAAAGAAAATGATGTAGGAAGTCAGGTAATGTACAAATATAATATAAGACATACTTATAAAGAAATGACGTGCAACTTAACAACATGGCACTCACCAAACTGATCTAGCTTGAACACGACACTTATTAAACGGATCAAGTTTGAATATAGCACTTACCAAACTGATCCAGCTTGAATATAGAACTTACCAAACTGATCCAGCTTGAACAGCGTGAGCAAATTTTGTTGCAACATCAATATTTTTCGTTAGTATCCCAGCAGCGAGACCGTACGTGGTTTTATTTGCTCGGTCAATGACTTCATCCAATGAACTAAATTTTAATATTTGTTGAACAGGTCCAAATATCTAGAATAAAGTAAATAAACTCTAACAGTACACTTCAAGCATGCGATCTAATAATAGCTCAAAAAGAGACATAAAAGTAATTAGACACATTATGAATGGAAAAATCTAAATCATAATGTAATTAATGCCTTGAGTATCAAAGATAGGGATGAACAGGTTATAACTGTCATTAAGGTTTTAATTAATCGTTAAGTCCTCAAGTCTCAGTCAAAGCAACAAAAATATATCACAGATTAAAGGGCAATTTAATATATAGTTGAGCTTCAACTAGAAGAGCAGATAATTTCAATGAAAATAGTTAATAAAATGTGAAAAAAGAATAGAATTTATTTTCATACCTCTTCCCTAGCAATCCTCATTCCATCAGTAACTCCAGAAAAAACAGTCGGGTAAACATAGTACCCTCGTAGATCTGTAGGTCTGCTGCCCCCAGCTTCGACTTTAGCACCTTCTGCTTTTCCACTTTCAATTAAACCGAGAATTTTGTTCAAAGCATCTTCATCGATCTGTAAAAGATATTAAATCAATAACACAAAATGCTATTTACTATATCATTTATGGTAGGAATAAAGAGATCCTTAACTGTGGTCCTTGTTGGACACCATCTTTGAATGGGTCTCCGACGACTCTAGCTTTAGCTTTTTCAGCAGCCTTCATCACAAACTGATCATATATTTTTTCATGAACAAATGTTCGAGAACCAGCACAGCAGTTTTGACCATGATTAGCGAATATTGCATTGTGAGCAATTTCAACAGCTTCATCAACTGCCAATAGATCACAATTAAGAGAGATGTACAATACAATTTATATGATTTATCAATAAATCAACATTAGAAAGATATACAACATATACATGTGAGCATAGACAGCTGAAGGTCAGTATATGCAACTTCCATCGCTCAACTGAAAAATCCTTTCTAAGAATCTTGAATTAATAGAAAATAAAATTCTGTACACTGAATGAAATTTCTGTATATCGAACGAAAAGAAACTTTTGAAAAAACTATAAAGTTTAATTGTCATAAAAAATGTTTTTTACTTCTTAGGAATAAGTAATAATTAAATAGGAAAAATACAGATTAATGAAGCAATGGAAGTTTAAGGAAGACTTTAACGTGTTAAAAAGAATGTCTTTTTGTCTCGTTGTGAACATGATTCCTTAAAGAAAATGTGATAAAGAAGTGTGAAAGATAAGTTTGACTCAATAAAAGAGATAAGACATGGGATGAAAAATAATAACGGGCAAAAAAATATAAAGTTGTGTGGTATCAACAATTAACAAAACTGATAGTTGAAAGGTTTGGAATTTTTAGATAAGAAATAAATAATTAATTATAAAAAAAACTTGTTTTTAGTATGACAAGAATAAAAAAATTTAATCTAACTACATATCAATTTTTTTTAAGGAACCTTCATGCTCAATATATAGAGGTTCAAATTTATAAAATATAACAAACAATCAGCTCATGATAATAATAATATGCAATCAGATCCTACATACAACAAATATAATATACTTAAATATTATTTTATTTTCAACATTACAAGACTTGAAGCAATGTAACTACTGCAATTACTAAAGAGGTTCTATTATACTGAATGATTTGAATAGAAAGGAAGAGGAACACTATTATTTACACCTCAATAAATATTGAATTGTCAATAAAATCATGGAAGATGGTTTTCTTAAAAACCATTCTGAAGATGGTTCACCCTCAGGTACATTAGTGTTGATGAGTTTTTATTTTGAAATAAGTTTCTTAAAAAGCACACACATTGAAAAATGTTGAGAAACTTAAAGAGGTACTTACTATCAACATCATGATAAACAACGAGCGGACTCTTTCCACCTAATTCAAGAGATATTCTTTTAAGATTAGAAGATGCGGCTGCTTTCATTATTATATGACCAACCTTTAACAAAACAGTCACAATTAGAATAAACTATTAATTTAAGTTATACATGCTAACTAATCTACTCAGAATAGCAATTGATATTCACCTCAGTCGAGCCCGTGAAGGCAACTTTAGAAATGGCTGGGTGATTAGCGATGGCAGCCCCCGCTGTTGGTCCGTAGCCGGGCAGTATGTTTACAACTCCGGCAGGAAAACCTGCCTGCAAATTTCTCATGAAATAAACTGAACAAACTTTAAAAGCAGTGTCTATTATTTAAAACGAAAAAAAATTACATCAATTACAACTACAATCAATGGGTTTTCGTTAGCTTTAAAAACCTTAAAATAAAATATGACCTTAAATATTTTGAAATAAACTGGACGATTGGGGGAAATGTGGCCATTTACTTTTCAGTAAATTACTTCATCCATGAGTCCGTTCTGATAACAATAGAAGTTAGCCTTTATCACAAATTAACCAATGATAAGAGAGGGTTGTTCTTACCTGGCTTTTAACTCTTTAGTACACGCACAGTCTTACCTCTATGAAAAATCTATTGAAATGTGTTACATCTTTTGCCAGATGATTCTGAACAAACATGCAGTGTTCCTATGGCAGCAATAGAGAGCTCAAATATAATAAAGGTTATCAATAAATTGTGCGGTAGCCCTCTAAGAGGATGGTTAGGGTCTTTGCAAGGCTGAGGCTCTTAGGCCATACAGAACAGTATTCGAGGCAGAAGCCAGATGATCAGCATTTTATCTCTGTATTTCCTCACTATTAAATATAAGGGTCACATATAAAACCATAGTTCCTATTCTAGGAGAATTTTCTCACTATAAATATTTGTGAATTATTTTTAAACATTATACATTAGCAAGTACCTGACGAATTAGATCAGCAAGGAACAAGGCAGAGAGAGGTGTCTGTTCGGCAGGTTTTAAAATAACAGTACAGCCAGCAGCGAGAGCAGGGCCTAACTTCCACGATACCATCAAAACAGGATAATTCCATGGTATGATTTGCCCGACCACACCAACAGGCTCTCTGCGGATGTATGTCATAAACTCACCATCTGAAAATAAGTTCTATCCATAAAGACAATCACTTTTTCATTATATTTAAAATGTTATTTGGAAATTTTAAATTTATTGGTAAAAATTCAAATCATGGAAGTTATTAAAGTAACATTCATTATATAATATTTAAATGTAAGATCTTTATTGTTTTTATTGAACTCATATAAGGTTTCTCAGACAGGGCTTATCACGCCTCTAGGAACAGTTATCAAGACAAGGAGATTCCAAATTTTTTGACCTGCGGGCCACATTAAAACCTTCACCAAGTCCTGCGGACCACATTGAGTTATCCATTAAGTACCATGGGCTATGGCTTGCGTTGATAAAAAATATCTTCTTCAATAAATGATACATAAGTGGTGAAATGAGCTTTCAAAGTGAATCAACTTGAATAATAAATGTTGTAGTAACCTCATAATTAAGTGATTAATTCATTAAATATCATATTTTTTAAATAGTTTTTAAAATTTTACCAAGTAATCCAAGAAACTTTTGTGAGCCATAGTTTGGAGACCCCTGATCTGGACTCATGGAGGGATTTTGGTTAAAAATGTCATATTGCTGTAAAATTAAATGGTCTTCGATATTAGTTAGGTCTAATCCTCACTGAAACACTGGAGGCACAATTTTTTACTGCCTCTCACAGTATCTTACAATGTAATTAGATGACGTGGCATGATAATAGGTAGATGATGTGGAGATTGTTGCCAGATCGCTTCCAGTACTGGCAGTCTAAAGCTAGAGGAGTTTGAGATGGAAGCAGCCGCGAGGTGTCTGTGCATAAATGAAACAAAGACTGCCTACATGAAGAGTAGCAGACGTCACCCTTAGCAGAACTGAGATCCTAAGCACCTTGGTTCTTTACCTTATTGACAGGCAGTAACAATGTCAAGACTGAAATTGGCGCTACAATAGCTGCGGGAAACCTACACAATTTAGCTCTTTAGTGGGTGCTTAAATTCCGTGGTGTGTCAAGGAAAGCACGAGAAGTGGTGTACAAGACCATGACATGCCCTGTGGTAACTCACTACAGTGAAACATGGACAATAACGGCCAAACATGAAAGAATTCTGGGAGTCTGGGAGAGGAAGACCCTGCTCAAGATAAATGGACTTTTGTGTGAGAGAGGAATCTGGAGAGTGAGATACAACCAGAAGCTAATCACATTATATGGAGAGCTTGGCATTGTCAAATTCATCAAGGCAACCCAAAGAAGATGGCTGGGCCATGTTGAGAGGATGCCGGAGGGCGTCAAGGAAAGTGCTGTATGGACAACCTGGAGGAGGAAGAAGGAGAGGCAGCCTAAAACTCTGATGGATAGATGACATAGAGGAGGATCTGAGAGGACTTGGTGTCAGGCAGTGGAGAGCTGCCGCAGCAGATTAAGTAGAGCGACAAAGAATCGTGGAGGAGGCCCAGGTCCCACGCGGACCATAGGATCGAAGAAGAAGAAAAATAATTCTCACTGAAACAGTCTAATGAGACTTATATACATGCCGAATTTTCAAAATTTCTTCCTTGAAAGAATTAGTTTTTTTTTGTTTTTTTATGATATATTATTGTTAGTTACACAGAACAGAAACATATAAACTATGAAAAATTTTTATAATTAACTAAATTTGAAAACAGAAGAAATATTTTCACAGCTTGAAAATAAATTTCCGAAAATAAGATTTAGTTGTATATGAAAATTAATATCTAAACTACACAGTCATTGAAGTTAATGGACTGGGACAAAAAATGGCAGAATTTCAGAGATTAGATGGATGTATCATAGATAAATGAATATGTTGTACCATCTAAAATTTTTACATTCACAAACATATCCATGGAAATATATAGTTCGAAGTAGAGTGGTAAGTGAAAGTTGTGTGATGTGTACACTACTCCAAAGTTTTAGATTAAATTTAACATAGATCGTAACATTATTCCATCAAACTTTATAGTAATGATATTATTATTAGCTTACATGAAACATGTAAATTGCTATGGCAAATATAATTCAATAGAAACAAAAACAGATTTCTTACAAATGAAACAGAAACCTTCATTAAGGTTATTTCAAGTAGGTTTGAAACCATCCTTAATTTTAGTTCAAATTAAATAAGCATTTGAACTAAAATTAATTTATGAGAAGGAGTTAGTCGAGGGTGCGGTCAGATAAATAAAAAAAATTAAAATATATTAATTATTTTAATTTTTGCCGATGTTTCGACCCACTTTGCAGGTCGTCTTCAGGGCGTAGGATGTGGCACTGCGGGAGGCAGTTGAAACACTGGCAGTGTCAAAAACTCTCAAGAGCTCAAAAACTCACGACTAACTCCTTCTCATATTATATCAACGGTCAACCATCTCTACATCATTATAAAATTAATTTAATACAATTATCATTTGACTTATTAAACAAAATACGTTACCAACATTTGGGGCCATATAACTTTGAGATTTTTCATTAATGCAACTAGATTTTAACTAAATAAATAAAATATTTACCAACAGGAACAGTTTTTCCATGAATTTTATCCGGCCAACCAGCATAATAACGAAAAACATCAACAGCACATGATAAATCAAAAACCGAATCAGAGTATGGTTTTCCGTTGTCCATAGTTTCAAGGGTAGCTAAGGTTTTTAAGTTATCTTCAATTAAGTCAGCCAGCTAAAAAACAATACAAAAAAGTTATGAGCTTTCTGAGGCATAATTAATTTAATTTTTTCGATATATATAAAGCTTAATTAAAATAGTCAAGAACTAACATTTACATTATAAATAATTAATTACATTAAACTACATTGTTAATATTTGTATTTTGATTATATAATTATTAGTGGTTATAATAAGTCAAAAGAATAGAGTAAGAAGTTAAGGAAGTAAATATCAATGCGATATTTCCTATTCTCAGAGAGTTGATGAAAGAAAAAATGGTATCAGAAGACATAAGTCATACGTTATTGACAACCTTGAATTCCAGAGCTAATACTCACTATTCTTCCTGATATCTCCGGAATCCGTTATTTTTTATGTTTCACTGATTTAGTCGTAGATCAAAAAAGGTAGGAAGACCAGTTAAGACCTTTTATTGTTGTTAATTACACAGATTGCTAGATGAGATCACATTCTGAACAAAAACATGATATATCATACAACAAGTTAATTCCAAAGCCAATAAAACATTTTCGATCAAAATTTGTCATTTTTGATCTTTCTACCTCTACGTGAACAGGCCAAAACTTAAATCTACAATGAATAATGTCCAATGATGTGTTCAATTCGCTTTAAGGTTTCAAAGTGAGCACAGTTTTAAAGATGCAAGAGAAAGGTTGATTCATGTAATTTTTAGATATATATAGGTATTTCTAAGTAATGTATAGTGATATGTAGGTAAGTTATTTCAGAATATGTAAGAAATAATTTTATGTAATGTATTTATATAATGTAAGAAATAATAAAAGTCAAAAACACACAAACAAATCTTTTTCATTTATTTTTTTAATTTCACTTACCTATGTATGTAATATATAGTAAGGGTAAGTATTGAGATCTTGAAAATTTTCACCTTATAAATTTACTGTAGTTCAGTTATTATAGATATGATATTATATTTAAAAAATTAGGTATCAATGTTTATTCCGAAAAATTGTCATGTAACTTTTTAGAAAATTAAATTAGTGAATAATTTGATGAATTTTCTCTTTGTGAAATTCCAACATTATCATGTCTTCCTCTAAAGTACCTTTGATTTGGTTTATTATAAATAATAACTATTTCTCATAGTAAGGAGTTATGAAAAAATACTAAATATAAATTTAGAAAGAATTTAATAATTGAATAAAGGAGAAAAAAAGAAAAATATTTATGCAGGCCGAAAATGAATATCCGGAAATAACAGTCAGAAGGTAGACATATTATATATCGTTGGAAAGCAGAGAATTAAAAAAAAAAAAGTTTATAATATAGAAAGTTGTAGAAGGAGAGTGACAAAAAATATATAAATAATAATTTCTAAAAACGAAGGATTATTTAACGCAAATCAGGTGTTTTAAGGAAATTAAATGAAATTTTCTTACTAAATGCAAAATTTTAAAAAAATTTTAAGATTAGAAAAGCATTTACAACCCATGGATTCAAGGCAATGACATTGTTTAAAATACTATTTCATTGCACTTGTGTGAAAGAAGAAGTGAAATATAAAAATATTTCATGGATACTTTATAACCTCAGATATATTTACTGTAGTTTGATAACTCTAGATCTGACATTATATTTAAATAATTAGGTATCTATCGTCGGTTTATTCTGAAAAATTATTATGTAACCTTTTAGAAAATTAAATTAATGAATAATTTGATAAATTTTCTCTTTGCAATATTCTAACAGAATCCACTCATAATCAGTGTGACAACTTTTGACCTGTCTACGACAGACCATGCAAATCTCTTAATTCTGTTCTAGTAAACTTTATAATGGAAAATAAAACAGTTTAATAACTAATAGTCTTACAATCCATAATCAATGGATTGTAAGACTATTAGTTATTAAACTGTTTTATTTTCCATTATAAAGTTAAAAAAGCAATTCAAAAATTTTAAAATAGCCCAACATGGCCAGAACATAATTTCTATTCAATGTTGAGTGTGAAAGTTGTGTGTTGCGCACCAGATTTTTTTTTGTTATAAGTTCATCTTCAGCTTTGAGCCAGTAATGTTTTCTAATTTCAAAATAAAACCTAATACCTACCAATATTAAATATCTTATTACCTAGTCTTAGGTGCATTGATGGTGGCGTTTTTCCTTGTGTTTTCATACATTTTATAATGGCTTAAAACAGTTTTCTGATTTTTCAGTTATCAGTTAATGGTTAAAAGTCTATTGAAACTTAAGTTATATGAAAATTACAAAAACAAAAATATTCTCTAGCAATTTCATTGGACCTCCAAGATGCTTATAACAAAGTTATCATAATTAAGTTAAAAGAAATTCTGGGAGGTTGATTAGAACTGGGAGGTTGATGTTTACAACCTCCCAGTTCTAATGACTAATTGGATCATTAATTACCTTTCATTTAGGAAATACCACTTGCAAAACATCCCAAGGAGAAGTTAAGGTTCACTCACATACAGGCTTACCCCAAGGGGATCCTTTATCTAAGTCCCATCCTATTCAATATTTATACACATTATATAGCCAAGCGTCCTCCTGATAAATGTAAAATTTTACAATATGCTGACGATTTAATACTGTATACACACTTAACATTCAAATTAACATATCAAAATGCAAAATCATCCCTTTCACAAAAAGAAGAAAATTAAACCTAACACAATTAATTATCCATACAAATAGAGGTGCAATAGAAGTCACGAGTACACTAAAGTTCCTTGGTGTTTATCTTGAGACGAAACTTTCTTTTAGAACACACATCCAAAAACACTCACAACAAAGCAGCCAAAACATTAAGCATTATAAAATCAATAAGAGGGGTAACTTGGGGAGCCCACCCGCATAACCTACTCGCCATTTACAAAACTATGACCATAATATACAATGAGTCTAGCTCACCATTAATAAAAAAGCTAGATAAAACACAAAACAATGTTCTTAGGTTATGTTTAGGATCATTCCGCACAAGCCCTACAAAGGCATTGCAAGCAGAACCTGGCAAATCTCCTCTTCAAATGAGAAGAAATTGGTTAGTAAAAAAATTCCTTTTAAAAGTGGCCTCAAACAGTTTCCACCTACTAAATCAAGCTCTTCGAAATGGCACCTTACACATTCCAAAAGTAGGTATCATAGTCCAAGAAACAAAACATCTATTTAACACACTTGCCATCAACCCTGGACCACTCGACCTATGTACTCCCATTCCAAAATCACAAATTATCATAAAAACCAATCCCAAACTATTCCAATCAGATTTGTCCAAAACACACGAACCACCATCAGTTCCAAAACAGAAAACACTGCAAATATTACCCTGAACGGAAATATAAAACACTTAAAAATGTTTTTTATTTATTTATTTTAAATGATATTTACAACTGTATACAAAAAAATACATCTAGTAAATTTGCACATTGGTATAAAGACATGGAACACATGTTGAGAAACTACCCATTGGTAGCACTCTAATAATATGTCTATATTAGAAGATCACGTGGCCATCTTCTTTTCAGACGCCTCGGAGGGTTATCAGGAATCGAATAGGAAGCAAGGTTAGAGACAAGAGGGTTGGGATGGTTATGAAGTTTATTATAGAAGGACAGATATCTGGATTGGGCCAAATCTGATACATAAGGAACATTAAGGTCATTATGGATAATTTTATTTGTAACAAAGTAAGGAGCATTGAGGATTTTGGATTGCAAGGACTGTATGCGAGAGGAATTTGAAGGCTTGGTGGAGCCCCATAGCTCAACCCCGTAAGTCCAAATAGGCCTTATTATAGTCATGTAAATCAGTCTTTTATAATTGATTGGAAGGTTAGAGCGTTTGTCTAGTAAGTGTTGAAGTAGTCGGAAACGTCGAGCGGTTTCTTGTCGTTTCAATCTGGTATGAGGATTCCAAGTTAGACGTTTGTCCAGATGGAGTCCTAGGTAACGGATTTGTTCAACAGGAATAAGTGAGGTGTTGTTAAAGGATACTGAAGGACAGGAAGTCATTGGTTTACGACGAAGGGTGAAGGTAATTTGATGGGATTTATTGGAATTTATTTTAATTCTCCAGTTCTGACACCATTCTTCAAGGTTTGTGATGTGGGATTGAAGGGTTTGGGATGCAATAGATGGGTCGTTATTGACTGATAGGATACATGTGTCATCAGCATATGTGGTGATGACAGAGTTGGGATGGGTTGGGATGTCAGCTGTATTAACTCTTAAAAATGTATACAAAAAAAAAAAGTTTCAGTCGGGATATATGATATCCAATATAACAGGATACTTCCATAAACCTCCCTACAAAGTTTAGCATATACAGGGTTGAATTATACAGTGTCGTTGAAACTTTCAAAAAAGCCAACAGAAAATAAAAGAATACAAAAGTCGTAATTCTAACTGATTCCGCTTCCGTAAGTAATTCACTGAAAAACATACATCGACAACATGTTTCATCGCACCTAATAAATGATATAATAGAAGAAGTTCATCACTCAACAAATAACAAATTTAAGGTTCAATGGGTTCCAGGTCATGTGGATTTGTATGAGAATGAACGAGCTGATATGATAGCAAAACGGGGTTCTAAAAGAATGGAAAATGCGAAACTGCCTTTACAGGAAATTTGTAGATGGGAGAAAAAACACTTTATTAGTGAATGGCAGGATAGGTATGCCTGGGAGTCAAGTTCGAAAGGTAAAGATCATTTCACTATCCAACTTAACGTCTCTCTACGCCCATGGTTCTCTAACACTTGTATTAAGTTAAGCAGAAAAGAAATGGTCTCACTTACAAGATTAAGAATTAACGATGGTCGAACAAATCGCGGCTTGACATTAATTAAAGTTGAAAAAATTACAAAGGTTCGACATGTAACTTCATCAAGGACCCATTGCACATTATTTTAAAATGAAAGAGATATGATAAATACCGAAAGAAATACCCCCTCATCCAAAACAATAGCACTTTCCTCCAAGGGCTGGCTCATCTAGATAGCGACACCATTAAGGCATTGTACAAATTTATTGAAGAATTCAAAATAGATTTTTTAAAATAAATAAATAATAATAATGAACATCTATATCTCCATTATATTTTAATACAATACAATAATAGTGGCAGTATAGGACTTCAGTGGGAATCTTGGGCCGACTTTATGAAAAAAAAAACTTTTAAGTTATAACAGTTTTAAGTCATTAGGATTTAGAAACCTTATACTGAAGTCCATTAAAATCTACATTAATAATAAAGAGAAGAATAGTTGGGGTGGTCAGTCAAAAAGGAAGGCAAAAAATAAATAATATTTTTTATTTTAAATTTTATTTTTTATTTTAATTTTTATTTAAAAAAAAAAGTAAAAAATAAATATTATCATTTATTTTTTGCCTTCCTTTTTGACTGACCACCCCAACTATTCTTCTCTTCATTATCCACGACATTCAACCAATTACCAATTATACATTAATAATAATTATTTAAATTTATTAAATAATACTGAAAATATATTCAATTTCAATATTGTAACCAAATCTAGTACTTATAAAACAAAGTTGTGAGAAATTCATGAACTATTTGCAAAGAAAAAAAAATCATCATTTGTTCGCTTCTGAAAAATTTCTTGAATGCACACATTATATCTCAATAAATTTATTGTTTAAAATAATAACCTTGTAAATAAGTTTCCCACGTGCTGAAGCATCCATAGTTCTCCATGGCGAACCTCTTGCAAATGCTTTGGTCGCAGCATAAACAGCATTGTCTACATCTTCCTTTCAACAAAGTAAAGAACCTTTTATTAATACATGAACCTCAAACGAGGATTAATGATGAGCATGTAACACAACCAAAAAAGTTACTATAAAACATACAACTGTATTATCAGAGACTCAAGCCATCAATTAGCTATCAAAGTTATACTAATATTTATTTAAACAAACAATTCAAAAAGAAAGAGCTCATGACATATAGATTTAAACCAGGCATGATCAAGAGTGATTAATAAAAGAGGCAATAAATGGAAAATGTAGATTAATTTGATATTCAAATATCAAAGCAAAGGCAGTGCAGTGATAACATCAGTACACAATATCACAATTTAGGACAGTAGTAAAAAATAATAAGCATCACCAAGTACAGTAATATAAACCAAATATTATATTGATTACCTTACAAAATTAAGATACACTTACTTTATCTGCTTCAGCAACATCAGCTAGCTTTTCTAGAGTAGCCGGGTTGTAAGTTGCAAATGTTTTGTTACTTACTGAGTTTATGAATTCATTGTTAATGAAGAGCTAAAAAAAAATACATATTAGTAAATAAGACAAACAAAAAATACAGATACAATATAAGTATCTAATGTTTAAAAATTAAACATTTGTTCTAAATAGGTAGTAAATGCAATCACCACCAACCTTATTGAATTTGATAATGCTTTCAGTCATGGTGTTTAATGAGTATAGAGAAATGCAATTAGGTTCTAAATGAAAAAGAGATAGAATTCACTTTAAATGTTCTCCAATGCCAGATATATTATCATAAGTGATAAGAAAAATCTTGTTAAATCTTTTAAAGATAGGGTGTTAAGCCGACTATCAGGATGATAAAAAAAATGCGACTTCTTAATAATGTTTGCTAAATTAAGAAAGGAAGCAATTCATCATACGACACAGGCATACGATTTTCTGTTGATTTAATTAATTTTTCTTATCTTAGGCTCTTGTGTTAATATCAAGGTCAAAGAAGGGCCCAAGATCGCTTCATCACACTGTTCCTGAAATCAGTGTTGCCGCCCTTCATGTCAAATCCTCGTACCTTAATTCTCCTTCACCCTGCTTGCTACCTGTGATCCTTGTCCAAAGTACAACCATTGTACAGCCAATGTTGTTTAATTAGTAAAAGTGCGTCAGAGTTCTATATATTAATTATTATTTTGCAAATTAACTGCTCAATCAAAACATTTTCTAATTTTTTTTAAGTTTATGGATCAAGCAGGAAAATGAGTTTAATTTAAAATACGAAACAAGTTCCATAAAGCCCACCTTGCATAGTCAATATTCTTGAATTTGAGATGCATATTGCACTTGTTACAATATATTCCTCAGACAGTCAATATATTTTATATTGACCATGTAAGGGCTCCTTAAAACACAGTAATGGATCCAGGATTTAATTTTGGGAGGGCTTGTTTTCATTTAATATAACGGTCATTATTGTAAAAGAAAAATAAATAAACTATATGAAAGTATGTATAAGTGGTCTTTGATGGCCTGTTAAAAAAAAATTACATGAATAATATTACTTTTAGGAATGTTTTTTTAAATATTTTTGTCTACACACGAGCTTACATTTACAAGTTTTATATGCGTTATAATTTAAAAAGAGTACACATATTGTAATAGTTTAATTATTTAACTCATATCACTCACAGGAACAAATAGGAACCTATGAAAAAATGATATGTATATTTATCTATTTTCCGGGGAGGCTTTCTATGGCTGGCGCTGGAAAGTGGTACGTATATGTATCTATAAACTATTGAATAACTTCCCATAAACATTAAATAGTGCAAAATAAACTTTTTAAAAAGCAAAAAATACTAATCATCCTTAAAACTAAAGTAAAAAAAATTATTAAGATTAATCGAAGTTGGAAAATACATAAATTTCATGAATTTTTGTTGACCATTAAAATTAGAAAAGCTTACAAGTTTTTAGCTTCTTATGAAATTTTGTACTAAAATTGCATCAAATCTTATCTCCGTACACTCACTCATTAGTATTTCACAAACATATTATTGACGATTATTTTTAAATACTTAAGATTATTTTCAAAAACATGGAGTGTTCAATTAAACAATCTCCTTTCTCCCAGAAATACCTGCTAATGCTTAATTAAAAACGTTTTTTTGGGAATAAATAAAATAATTTTTTATGAAATAGGAACTTTCAGCTAGAAATTTAAGGAAATAGCATAGCCATGGGAAGGGCCGTTGCCCCCCTCCCAAATAATTTGAAAGAAAATGGAACAACATAATGCAAAGGGTTTGCCAATAATTCGAGAAAATTAATTTTTAAAAGTTTTTGTTCTATGCATACATTGTATTTAGTACAAAAATATTTATAAATTATAATAATAATAAACTGTTCGGAAAAAGAAATTCCGTCTTGTCCTCCGGAATATCAAAGCTGGGTACGGCCCAGGACATAGTATCGGTAAAATGATTAAACTATTGGTGTAATCATGTTAGTACACACACCAAGTATTAATATTTCATAATATTAATATTAATTATTTTAAAAAAAAAATCATAATAAAGGCAGTTCAACGGACTGCAATAACTATAGACCCATCAGTCTGCTCTCTATAGGATAAATGGCACAGAATCAGAACCTTTCCCAATTGCGAGAGGAGTCAGACAGGGAGATAGTTTAAGCCCCCTCCTGTTTATAAACTTCATGGACGAGATCCATAAAATCTACAAGCGTCGGACTGCATGGACTACAATTGGAAAACGGAATATGAGAACTGTCCTCGTACAGAGCTATGCGGATGATATTGTGCTCATCGCCGATTCCAAGATGAAACTACAGCAAGCACTGGGAGAATGGGAAGAAGAGCTGCTGAGGAAAGGTATGCAAATAAATGCCTCCAAAAGTAAAGTGATGATTATGGCGAGAGAAGAGGAGGAAGACGTCCAATTGGTTTGCAACGGAGAAATTCTTGAGGTAGTAAAGGAGTACACATACTTAGGTACCATAATTACTACCGCTGGTAAGATAGATGCTGAGATTTCGTATAGAATACCTAAGGCGAATCAAGTATATCACCAGATCGCTAGCAGTATCCTCAGCTGCCGTGAAGTGGTAAAAATACCAAGATGCACGTCTATAAGTCTGTATACCTTCCTATTCTCACCTACGGCGGAGAAAGTTGGACTATGTTGGACAAACAGTATAGTCGCATAACAGCAGCGGAAATGCGATTCCTACGTAGATCGGTGGGCAAAACTAGGAGGGGTCGCATTAGAAATGAAACTATTAGAGAACAGCTGGAAGTGCCTGAACTCAAAACCGCCTTGGAGAACAGGCAATTATGGTGGTTTGGACATGTCTGCCGTATGAACGAGGACATCGACCCTATTAAGATATTAGAGGCTCGACCCACTGGGAAGAGGCCACGAGGGCGTCCCAGAGTCTCATATCAGGAGTTCATGGAAAGGATCGGAGGTAGAAGAGGCAAATCCTTCAACCAATAAAGCGGTTAAGCAGAGACTTGGAAGAGTGGCTGCGCTGGATAGAGGCTCATCGATGCTAGAAATGGCATTGTGAGGAAGACAAAGAAGAAGAAGAAGACATCAGTTTATATATATTTCAATAAAATATTCTCGTTGCTTTCTTTTCCGACATCTTAGCATCTGCTTCCAGGTAGTTTTTATTGGTGGAATTTTTAAATAGTTCATTTCATTTTTTTCCCCGTCATTATGATATCTCGTCATCTCATGTACCGTTAACAATTCAAGTTAATAACAATTCATAAACAAATAGGTATATATTCTACAAAACATTGTAAGAAAAATATCGATTTCAATATCATTACATTTCTGTTAGTCCAGCAAGCTGAATACCCGTTTTTTATGGGAATAATTTGATCATTCTACCTTATTCGTATTTTTTAGGTAGTTTACAAGTAAATTAAAAATATAATAATAAGAAAATTAAAAAATTTACATTGGTATAACAACAATTGACGCTGCCAGCCAACTCGTGTTATACATTGAATCGATCTGTTGTAGTATTGTATCGAATATTTAATAGCCTTCCTACACTGTTACTATTTCTCAGGTTTTGTTTATTACTCATTGTTTCACGTGGATTTCTGTTTCTGCTGCAATTTGTTTTGTTGATGTCATTTGTTCCAATCTCTGTTGAACATGTTAACCAAAAAGGTTTTTTACAAACAGAGCAAAAAAGGGACCATCTTAAAGGTTGGTTTTTTAAACTATCCTGTCTAATTCTGATTATAGCTTTTAACTTATCAAAATATATTTGTTATCCTCAGATTGTCAGAGAACATTATCTACGGAAAGACATATGGTGTGGCTGTAAAGGTTGTGTCAAATGTGCTCTTGAAGAAAAAGATATGATCTTAGATGCTTGTCCTGTTTCTAAGTGTTCTTTATTATCAGACCCACATTACATTTTCTTGGACACCAATGCTGTTTTAGACCAGGTAATGAATCAGTGGTAATAATGTAACTTGTAATGTTTGGGACAGAAATATCTGAAGTATTGTTTCTTAGAATAAGATAACATTAAAAATCTGGTGTGCGCAACACACAACATTCACTTGCTCTTTGTACTTTGTTCAACATTGAATATAAATTATTTTCTTGCCATGTCGGGCTATTATAATTTTTTTTAACTGAGCTAAAGCTAAAAGATTGCAGCTAACAAATTATAAATACTATTAAAATAACAAAAGTCCTATTTATTGTATCATCGGTTCATTATGGATTGTACAATTGGTTGATTATGGATTGTTCGGTCTGTTGATTATTGATTGTATGACGATTAGTTAAACTGTTATTTTCTGTTGCAAAGTTTATTAAAATGAAATTAAGAGATTTGCATTGTCTGTGATAGACAAGTCAAAAGTTGTCACACTAATTGTAAGTGGATTCTGCTGGAATATCGCAAAGGGAAAATTTATCAAATTATTCACTAATTTAATTTTCTAAAAGGTTACATGATGATTTTTTCGGAATTAACGGGCGATAGATAACTAAATATTAAAATATAATATCAGATCTAGAGTTATCAAACTAGAGTAAATATATCTGAGGTTATAAAGTATCCATGAAATATTTTAATATTTCACTTCTTCTTTCACACAAGTACAATGAAATAGTAGTGGTTACATTTGGAATATCACAAAGGGAAGATTCATCAAATTATTCACTAATTTAATCGATTTCGAGCTAGAATGTTCTCATACACATAGACCATTTTTCGGGACTTGGTTATTTGAACTCAGGGAACTTCAAAACGTGTATTTCCGCTGAAAACTAAGATTCAAAAATGTTCACGTTTGCAATACTTAAAAATTATTGCTTACTTACTATATATTACCTATATACGCAAGTGAAAGTAAAAATCTATACAAACGTATTCATTTTGTGATACTTTCCAACTATGGCTTCATGCACTCTTACTGACTTTCTGATATCGAAATGAGTTCCCTCCTGTCTTCAACGTTTTGGCCAAAATGATTTGCATCCTTATTGGGTTTCCAAAGCGTATTAGGAGGAAAATAATTTCTGTAGGAATTTAAGCTTAAAATTAATAATATGCAAATTTATCGATAAATACAATTGTTTTCGTCCTGTTAAGTGATAATTACTATCACTTAATTTTAAATTATGGTTAATAAGGTACTGTTATCTATGTGAGCACAACTTTTAAGGCTTACCTGAGAACTCTAGGTAGTCTAGAGGTAGGCAACTTAGAATGTAGTGTTTTTGTTGAGAATGGAGATGCTAATTCTATAATGAAATAATCTCATACAATTAATAAAAATAAAAGATATATACTTGAGTGTCTCTCCATTAAAACCCCATTGTTATTGTAGAAAATGGAGATTATTTTCAGGTTTTCACCTTATTTATTCTGAAACATTTGTTAAATTGGTTTCATATCAATCACTATGCTTTTTTAAAAAGTTGACAAAATTCTCACATTTGAAAAACGACAGCTGGATTAGAGAGATTTTTTTTTAAAATTAGTTATCAATGGAGGACAATTGGCAAGGTTAATTTCATAAGATATAAAAGCATATCTAACAGAAATCAGGAAAACGCATTAAGAATTTTAGTGTATTGTGGATATAGGCACAGGTTGGAGTCATTCTACATTTCACATGTATTTTTAACATAACATTACCAATTATAGGATAGATGTTCATTCTTATTGTTGTAAAAAGAATAGGAAATACCCTGGTATTACTGTAGAACCTTTAAAACAAGTCCTGCAAATTTATTTCCATGCACCATGCTCTAATACTTTCTTCAATTGTATAGTTAGTCACACAGATATCAAGATCTGATGAAATAACAATAAAAACCACCTTACTAACACTAAATAGCAGATCAAGTAATAAAATTTTTGAAACAAGAGAGTGAATTATCTGAGATTGTGACTAGTGACAAATCTATGTATTTGACAGACGATAATAATGTTAATTAATTGAAAGCAGGGGGATCCTGAAAAGTTTTATCCACAACATAATGAAAGACTTATTTTGTCATTACAACTGGGTAAAAACAATTAGGTAGCTGAGAAAAACAGGAATCTGGTGCTGATATTATAGATCATTCATTCATAAAACTGATTTCTGTTATAATAACTTTATAATGTACTTAATTTTAAAATCCTAAAAAGCCTGAGATTTTAGAATTTTCATCTATCTCATGGCTATTGATAAAGCTATGTAACGTAGCAAATATGACATTTATCTATAACAAATATTTTTGTCATAAGGGGAATGGATATTGTAAAAAATATGCAATATTAATATAAATCTTTAGCTAGGTTGTAAATTAAAAAAAGATACAGGTTTTTTTATCAAAAGTAAACAAAAAGAAATTTATGACTCAGAATGAAATTTCAGGCACTTGCCTATTATTGATGTCCAGTCTGCAGATGTTGATAAACAAAACATGTAAAATGAATTCAATAGTTGAATTCTATTAAAAGTCTATTAAATTTCCTGAAGTAGATAAATAAATAAAACAAATTCCATCTCTTTTTCAAATAAAAGAGAAGGAAAATACGACCGTAGCAATAGTGCTGTTCTAATCTTTTTTTTTATTGTTTTTCAGCTGGGCTTAATTTTGTTATTTTTATGTTGTTTCCATTTCTATTAATCAATCCCTCTACTTCAAGTTTAATCTTGAAATATTTGTTCATATTTGTATGGCGTTGGCATCAATTGCCCTGAGTTGAGTTTATCAGCTGACAGCTTTCAGATCCTTGATGTATGCCTGCATTTTTCCATCCTCTTTCATTCTCTCAAATTTTTCCACCTCTCCAACTTTTTTTGAAGCATTCCTATATTTATCAAGTGGTGCATGGCCAATTTCCTTTCTATTGTTATTGTATTGTGATGAAAAAGGTCCCTGATTGGTGAGGGACCGCAAATATTACTAATATGTGTCTTGTTATAATAATTTTGTTTTCTATTTAAGATTGATGCCATAGAAGATCCTTATTTGGAAAATATCATCATTCCTCAAACTGTATTAGATGAAGTTAAGCACAGGAGCTCTTCTGTATTCAAAAGACTTAAAGAAGTAATTTTTGACAAAAAGAGAAAAATATATGTTTTTGTAAATGAGCATCTTAAGTAAGTATTCCAACTTATCATTTCAATTTTTTAATTATTTCTGCCCTTGGAGTACGTTAAGTATGCCTATCAAATATTTAATACAAAAATAAGGATTCCTAATATTTTATAATGACAAAGGATCCATGGAATTTATAAATTTATCACTTGAAACTGAAATTTAAATACAGGAAACATTTGACATATATATTACTCCTCTAATTTCTAAGAATGTTTTCAATCTGAAAAACATTTCTCCTTTTTTTTTTTCTATTTTAGTAATTATCAATTTTTTCACTGCTTATATTTTATCTATTTTTATTGCTATTAACGAGAGACTGTTAATTATTTTGAACAAACAAAATTAAAGCTACTTCTGAGGAAGCCATTTTGAAAATTCTGCATTTAAGCTCTGTCAGACAATTTCTGTAATAATAAAAGCTAACTGATATTAAATTCCATTTAATTGTACTTTAATATAAATAGATTAATTGTACATTAAGATAACAAGTCTAATCATAATCATTAAAACCATTTTTGATAAATTGTGAAGCAGTGTAAAATTGTGCGCACACAAATGCACACTATTTTGTCAGTCTTACGTCATTTTGAGTCAGCAGACCTTAAAATTTGTATTTCTGTTGAATACTCAATTTCAAAATTTTTCAAGTCTTTACCTCAGCACTCTACTGAACAAAATTAAAGGATCATTTCATTATTTTAGTTTACAGAATTTTAATGGACATTTTTAAAAGTATTCTGTTTTTAAGTATGATAAACTAGTTTATTAAAAGAGAAAGTATATCAAAAGAGGAAGAAAAGAATTTTTTTATTTTTTATCTAACAAAAAAAAAGAAAGAAAGAAAAATGCATATTATTGAATAAAATGAAGAGAAAGTGTTTCTTCTTCTAGCCAGCATTCTCCTTTTCATTCCATCGACCGAGTTCCTTACATCTTCTTCCAGGATGTCATTCCATTCTTCCACTAAAATTCTTCTTAAATTGATTTTGGTTGTTACGAGTGCAGACACATCTCTCAAACATGCTCTATGGGGTTCATTTCCAGACCTCTGGGTGGCGAAGCCGTAACCTCGATCTCTTCTTGCTGGAGGTACCAGCCGAGCAAAATTGTCATGCATTATAATGAATTCATCTCTAGATTTCGAGCGAATAGTGTCATTTTAGCTCTATAATCTCTCTTTTGTACCTCAAAGTCATTATGGAGCCCCTATTCACAAGAATGAAATACCTAATGGAGTTTTTGTTTATGCCTCCACAAATATTATTGAACTTCCTTCATAACCAACCCTTGGAGAAAAATTGCAAGGAGCATACCTCTCACTCTTGTCTCCTCCACACTCTTTTGCGTCCATCTTGAGACTTTTGGCTGAATCTGGGTTCGTCGGTGAATAATTTATGCCTCCAGTTTTCCCGAGTCCAGTTTAGTTGTTTCCAAGCAAACCTCAAGTGCTGAACTCGGTGCTTCCTGGAAAGGAGAGTTCTAATATCTAGACAATGGGACACCAATCCATACTCGTTAACTCTTCTTCTCACTGTTCACTCTGAAATTTATACGCTCCTGGACCACTGGAGGAGACAACACTGGCTGGTTACTGTAGAATGATGATCTCGGAAAGCAAGAATTTATAAAAAGCTGTCTAGACAACCTTGCCTCGGCCTCCTAATATGCCCTACAGTTTCATGATACCTAATAATTGCCAAGGAAATCATAGATTGTGACTGCTGGATGCTGTGTGCAATGTTTCTTTATAAAAAACTTTCTGCCGTTAAAGTAAAAACATGGATAGATTCCTCTTTGGTCAATTCACTCCTATATGCCACCAAAATGTTCCAAATTACTTCACAAGCAAAATCTGTTGTCTAAGAAATGGTTTAAACACATTATTCAGATGTTCAAAATTAATGTATAACTGAAAGAAAGAGTCTGCAAAATGTGCTTCAATTATCTATTTAATCCCGAGGAGTGATTGCTGTTCACAGTTTGAGGATGCTATTGATGAAGGATCACACTGATTCCACTCTGGTACCAGAGCAATATTTATTGTTTTCATTATCAAAAAATTATTCCAAAATTTGTAGGTGACCCTTTAATTAATTTTATTCAGCAGTATAGTTGTTACATTAGCAGTTATTAGTTATTACATTGGCAGTTATTATTAGTTATTACAAGTATAGGAAAGTGAAAGTACAATGGGTTTTGTAAAGATTTATTGATATATTTAATAATTATATTGCTATAGTACATAATAGCAATTATGTAATTGCGGAAGAATTGAATAGTCTTGCAACATTAGAAACAAGTAATGATGAAGAAAATCAGTTAACAAGATTTTGAAATTCATAAATGGCTGGAGGCCGCAGGTTCCCTAACTGTGATATAAATGATTTAAAAATATTTTCACTTGATAATAGAAATCACTAAAGCCTCTTTAAAGTGAAATATTGACACTGCTCTATTTCCGTAATGTCAAGATGCAACTTAATTCCTGACATCAAATTAATATAATTATTGACTTCTCCATCAACACTTTTGGAGACAGCTCTGATGAAGGCCTGAACTTGAGGTCGAAACGTCGGCAAATGTCAAAATAAATATTTTCATTTATTTTTTCCTTCTTATTTGACTGATCACCCCAACTATTCTTCTCTTCATTATTCACGACAGTCAACCATTTACCCACAAATAATATAATTATTATTACATACACACATATATGGCGCGACCTCCTGTTACCGAGACTGGGCCTCCTCCAAGAGCCTCCGCCAGTTGGCTCAGTCTTCTGTTGCAGCTCTCCAATTCCGTACGCCAAGCAGAGTTCTTGCATCATAGGCCACGTTATCCAGCCATCTCACTCTCGTCCTTCCTACCCGTCTTGCGAGGTATATCTCCTCAATCATAATTTTTTGGGGCATTTCAAAGGCGCTATTTTCAAAGGTATTTGAAAGTATTAAAAGGTAGTTGGGTATTTTAAAGGGTATTCTGGCCACTTGCACTGCCCACCTTAGTCTCGCAAGTTTAATGTAGGTGACTACGTCAATGTCTGTATGAAGAGAACTGAGCTCCCTATTTTTTCTTTTCCTGCAGACATCACCCTCCTTTACTGGACCATAGGTCCTTCTGAGGACTCCTCGCTCGAACACACTCAGCTTCATCTTATCACCTTTCATCATCATCCAAGCCTCTGAACCATATGTCAAAACAGACCGTACAAGGGTCTTGTATATAATCAGTTTGGCCTTCTTTGAGAGATGTCTACTTCTAAAGGGTTGGCCAAATCCAAAGACACATCTATTTACAGCCGTGATCCTTCTCTGTATTTCTTGAACCGTCTAATTTTTGCTGTTTACTTCAGACCCAAGGTATATAAAGCTTTTTACTCTCTCAAACTTAGAAGAACCTACCTCAAATAGAGAGTTCAGATTCACCTCACCACCAACTCTTATATACTTAGTTTTCTTCTCGTTGACTTCTAGACCATGTTGTCTTGCAGCTGCAAACGCTTCTGTGTGTGAGAGCCCGTTGAAACCTTCCTGTTATATCAATATCATCAGCAAAACCAAGAAGCTATGTCAGGCGATTGAAGATTATGTCGCTTGAGGAAGCCCCTCTTACAGCTTCCTCCTCTGCCAAGTTAAATAATAGACAGGCGAGGGCATCCCTTGCCGAACCCCACTGCTCACTTTAAACTCTTCAGAGTCATCCATCAGAACCGACGCGAATTCTACATTTCGAGCTGTCCATGGCCATCTTGAATAGGCTTATGAGCTTCTGAGGGATGCTTAGCTCCTCCGAGGCACAGTATAGTTGTGTTCTATCAACGCTATCGTATGATAATTATTATTAGTATTAGGATTAAAATTAAAATTTATTAATTTTGTTAATCGAATCAAAATATTAATAGGTCAATGTAAATCTATCACATTTTTTTGTTTTACATATATTCTTCAAGTTATTATATTTATTTCAATATAAGAAATGTTGTTACCTTATATTTTATCGATCTTTAATTATAAAATTTATCTCTATAGATCGCAAGATTTTATCTTTAAATTTAACATATTGATACTGTTTCTTTTACCATTTAAACTTTATCTTAATAATATGTAAATTTATATTTATTTGGTATTCTTTATAGAGCAACTTATATTGAAAGGAGAGTTGGAGAGACTGTAAATGACAGAAATGATCGGGCGATAAGAAAAGCTGCAACTTGGTACCAGGAACACACCGGTGTCAAGTCAGTCTTGCTATCTGATGATATTGCTAATCGTGAAAAAGCTGTTGAAAAAGGAATTTTCGCATTTTCCTGTAAGCAATGGCATTTTGAGCTAACTGTATACATTTTATTTTAAAATAGAACTTCAGGAGAACTTGATTCAATTTTATGTTTTACCATTTATAAAATATTATTGAAATTGTTTTTGTTTTCTCATAGTGAGTGACTATGCTGAAGCTACTGACTCAGCAACGCTCAGCGAGAGGCTTTGTGCAAAAAGATGGAGCGAAAGGAGAGGTGAAGATTCGACGGACGTGTTCCCGGCCCACCTTCCCCCCGCAGCTGTTCATCACGGTCTGAAAGCTGGCCTTCTCCTGCAAGGGGTCTTCTATGCTTCCAAGGAAAACTGTCTAGAAGCTACTGTCATCACAGATAAACATAATGTACCTATTGTTCTATACCTATCAAAATATTAACATTTGCTTTTGAAATTACTAATTTTCATGAGGATGATAGACATAGATTTTACACCTAGTATATTATATCGTCGGCTCCATGTTCAAATAACGAATTTTAACCTACTCAACGTTCCACATTTGTTATTTTAACATGGTGCCCTGATGTAATATTGTTTTAATGTGTTTCAATAATGGTCTAAGTTGAAGACAAGAGTCTAAAAAATTGACTTACTTGAAATAGAATCTTGTACTCTATCTCAGCTCTGAAGAAGACCAATTAATTAGGGTGACATTAAAATTGTAATTAATTTACATTAACCACCCTCTTGGTTAATTTGTATTTATATCTTTGCGTTTTACTTCATCTTTCTCTTTTTGATTCTTAATATCAGGGTCTATATGAATGGGAGCATGTGATATTATTTATAGTTCCTACTTACTGTTATAAGTTAAGAACTTGATGAAAAAAAAAAAAAAAACTGCATTGACAATTGTTATTTCTTGGTTATAGTCAAATTTATTTATATTTTTGAGTTTCTCCTTTTTTAGATTGAAAATTATTCTGTAACATATTAATTTCACTCATATATATATTTTTTTACTTTAATTTTATTTCTCAGCCTTACTATGGTGTAACATTGAAAATTTAATAAAGGTATGATTTTATTATTTTGTAGGTATTAATCCAAGGAAGGGCGAGCTTGAACCGTGCGATCGATGGTGACACAGTTGCCGTTGAGTTGTTACCGAAAGAAGAGTGGGTTGCTCCGTCAAACCTTGTCATCGAATCAGGTTAGAAATTTGTTATTCCCTTGAACCATATTTTCAAAAGTTTATAAAATGATAAATAAATATAAAAAAAGTTTGGAAAATCGGTACATAACAATGAGAATAATTATGATGCTGCCTTTTGATACATTTTCAATTTAAAATTTATAATTGGCTTCTCTTATTCATGTTTTATATCAAATAACTTTTAACGAAGTTACTTCATAATACAATTTGATACCAATTCACAAAATTTTATTTTTTGAATTCCTAATTTTCTGTTTGTTGATGTATTCCCATTTGGTTTAATGTTTCAAATATAAATTGAAGACACTTTTATAATACTGGCTCGATTAATAATAAGTTTGTCAAACATATGGATATTGAAAAAAATAATTAAATAAATAGGTAAATTAGATATTTAAAAAATCTAGAATGAATTGATTGCATTCTCTCCTTAACTCAGGAAACAGCATCTGTATATCTAAAAAAATTTATTTTTGTTTAGACATCAATTACAGTGAGATCTCAGTAATAAGTTGTAGTAATTGCTATAAAGAAATATTCATCTTGCAGAGAATGTTAGGGAAAGCTGCGTATAGTAAAAGACTAAAGCAGACTAAATATATATAACTTTATTTGATGTGTATCTTTTCTTAAAAACTTTGAATTGAAAAATTCTCATTGAACATTCTTCGCTGTTTCCTATCAAATACAATGATACTCTGATTCTTCGTGCTTCACTGTCATTATATGAAAGAAGATGGGATATTCCCAAAATTTGTTTTTTGTTTTGTGGGTTTGGATTGCTGAGATTGCATTTTTTATGTATTGTATTATCTTGTTTGGTATAAAAAAAAAATTATATCACACTGAAAATATTACACTTACTGACAATGTACTTGAGAATAGATTTGTTGAGTTCTCAGAAGTAGATAGGTATGTGGGATTGGGATACAAAATCTGTTTTTGTTTTTTATTGAAATATTGTCCGTAAGGAATGTAATTCTTTTAAAAATTTGCAGAAGAGGCAGAGGATGAGGTGAAAGTCGAAAGGGAAATCAATGAAGAAGAGAGGCAAGTAACTGGAAAAATTGTCGCTATAATTCACAGGAAGTGGCAGCAGTATTGTGGAATTCTGCAGCTCTCTCCGATCAAAGGGGTATGTTACAGTTTACAACGTCTCTCAACTTAGACTAAATTTGTCAAAATTTATAACAAATTATTAAAAATCACAAATTATTAATAGCTAATCTGTGTTACGTTCCCTTCTGCTCATTAATAAAAATAAATAAAACGTCTATATTTCTCAGTTTATTGTAAATATCTTTATATAGATTAATTTTAATTTACTAGATCATTTAGTTTTGTTATTTTCATTAAAATCATTTACTTCCTACATTTATTTCACCTCATGTTGGCTAGTTGATGTATCAATCAATTACCATAATTAAGTCAAAGTAAATTAAGTTACCACAACTTAATTTTTGTTAAATAGACGTTTTTTAGGAATATTGCTTGCCCATTTGCTTTGATATACATTATAATAAATATAGCTTAATTAAAATAAAGTAAATAAATAATAATAAATGACTTAAAAAACAAAACAATAAATTAATAATATAGCTTAATTAAAATAAATATAACTTTGGCAGTTATCTTTATCGACAATTAGTTTTATTGTTTACTACACCTTCTTAAAATATTTAAGCTGTTATTTATATCTAACTTATATTGTCATTTTTCTTGTGAGTATTGGTTCACCTCCAAAATGTTCAGTCCGTAGACCATTTTATTGTTGCTACTATTTCTTTCAGTATTCTCATCTTTCCCATCATCTCTGTTGTGTATTTGTGTCCATGCAAGAATTTGTTGAATGAAAGATTGTAGATTAATTTCTAATACAAACAATACTATATTATGTATTACATGATATTTTGTTTCAATTTATATTTTCTTTTGATTTTCAGCATACTTATCACTTATTTGTTCCCGCAAAAAGGCACATCCCCAAAGTGAGAATTGAGACTAGGCAGGGAGAGAAGCTGGCCAGTCAAAGATTGGTTGTTGCGATTGACGGATGGCCTAGGCACTCTAGGCACCCACAGGTACTCATTATACATTATTTAGGTTAATTCAAAATTAAGTATGAGTATTTTTTGTGTGTAATGTGTATAAAAAATTATCTAATTATTGTTTGTTGTTGAGTGAGGGAAAAACATTTTTTCCAATCATTTTTTTTTATGATGTAGAGATGGTTGACCGTTGATATGATATGAGAAGGAATTAGTCGAGGGTGCGGTCAAAAAATAAAAAAATTAAAATATAAAAATAATTTTAATTTTTGCCGACGTTTCGACCCACTTTGCAGGTCGTCTTCAGGGCGTTGGATGTGGCACTGCGGGAGGCGGTTGAAACACTGGCCAGTGTTTCAACCGCCTCCCGCAGTGCCACATCCAACGCCCTGAAGACGACCTGCAAAGTGGGTCGAAACGTCGGCAAAAATTAAAATTATTTTTATATTTTAATTTTTTTATTTTTTGACCGCACCCTCGACTAATTCCTTCTCATTTTTTTTTATTTTCCAAAAGCTTCATTCTTCCAGTAAATTATAATGTGGGGAAAAAACATTACAACGTTATTGTAATTTTTTTTTCCCACATTCCAACACACTAAAAGGATACCAGTTTTTCATCCCAGATTCATTGAAACCATTAACTCTGTTTAAAAAAATAATAAATGACCTCTGATCCTTCTTAAATTAATTTTAATTTGTTCTTGTCTTCTTTCGCTATTGAAGAAATAAATTCACTGTTGATGAGTCCTATTCTCCTTTAGAAAAAAAAATCTACAATTGCTTAAACTCTATTCTAATATGATGATGAAGATGATACAGCTGTAGGAAGTATGAGTTGTGCCTTGATAAACTATTAACTATCCTTGCATCAATTTTATCAGCAATGTCATCCATTCTTTTTTTGTGACACCTTTGTCGCTTACTGTTCCTCTCTATCATCATAATTCTCTTAATGGAATAGGTTTAATTTAAAAATATAAGCATTACTGGAAGCTTGATAAATCATGTAAATATATTTTCTTAAATACATTTATGTAATATAATACATATCTATTTTATGTAAATTCATTTCCTTGTTTATGAAGTACATTGGAAAATATAACTATGCCTATATACTTTATTTCATATGTAGTATAGGTATACAAGTGCTTTAATAAAGCACAGCATAGAAAATATAAGGTGCAATTTTATTAAACATTTTAATCTAGAGTTTTAGATAGATATATCACTTATTAATCATAAAATATATAAAATTTGAAGTTGGATCTTATATCTGAATTGATCTTTTACTACATTATTTCATCATTTTGCTCTAAAATTCAAGTTCATTTAAACATAATTTTTTGAAGTATTCAAATTCTTTAAATGGGGAAAAATATTTAAACATACAATTGACAGATTTTTGTTTAAAAGTGAATTTACACCAGATATGACATCATTAATTAATGTATTAAGGATCTTTTTCAAATACTACTCTGATAAGTGACAATAACTTATAATAATTATATTTTATTTCATTCACACCAATTTGTTTTTTAAAAAATTTACATTTTGGTATAAATGCATCTTTTAGAGAGATAAATTGCTTTTTACTATTTACGCAGTTTCTCTTTAAGATAACTTCGAGATTAGCCTTTTAGAGGAAAATCTGAGGCAAGGAGCATTTATAGGATTTTACATATATTTTAGTGTAATAGGAAAGCTCAAAATTTGAATTTAAGCTAAAACTTGCCTACTTATAATTTTAAAATAGCTTACCTGTTATTGAATTTTTTATTCGAGCCTATTTTGATCCATTTTATTTTGTCAGCAGATTTAATACAGATGTTTGCTGTTTATGTTGATGTTTATGTTTTTGAAATAGGGACACTTTGTTCGAGCTCTAGGAAAAATTGGAGATAAGGAAACGGAGAATGAAGTTCTGCTTCTGGAACACGATATCCCTTGCTCCAAGTTTTCAGATGCGGTTTTGGCTGACTTGCCTAGTAACGACTGGACCATAACGCCTGAGGTAATTAATTTTTTTTCAGATTTGTATCTTTATCTTATAAATCAGTTTATCAATTTTTTAGTTTTACTTACCTATATATGTAATCTATAGTATGGGAAAGTATTGCGATCGTGAATCTGATTGCTCATTGCTTTCTTATCTCTGATGAATACTCCTAATGATATTTCCCTCAGCTATATTGTTAGTATTGTTGTTCCCTGAGCAATATTTAATATTATATTATTAGTATTGTTTTCTGAGAAGTATTTAATACTATATTGTTCTCACTCTAGCTCAACAAATTTATGGATTCTTTTTAATTGGTGCTATCACGTTTTTCCATTTGTAACCAATTAAATTTAATTTTTTCTGCAATTCTTGAAACTTATTTATTTCAATCGGTTTGTTTTAAAAGAAGACAAAGTGCCAATATTATAAATATATATATTATAGAGCGCCTTCTTCTTTTTCTGTAATCCCTACTTGAGTTAGAATTTTATCAGCAAGAGCAGGTAGGCTTGTAATGTTCCCACTTCGTTTTAAAATTTCTAATCTGTCTTTAGCCATTTTGTAAACATTGTCCACGGCTTGGCGTTTACCCTACAAACAAAAGTAGCTTATATATTATATGAAATTAAGGTTGTAAACATAAATATTTTGATTTCCTAATTATTCATTTTGTCAAGTAGAAATGTTACATTTTTATCATTGTGGGTAAATGGTTGACTGTCGTGAATAATGAAGAGAAGAATAGTTGGGGTGATCAGTCAAATAAGAAGGCAAAAATAAATATTACATTTTTATCATTGGAAATAATAGTGAGACATATTTAGAAATGAGATAAATAAATATTGATTGCTTCTAGTATTACATGTTATGAGTCTTATGAGTTTGGTTTCAATACTCTTTAATCATATATTACTAAGTAAATTATGAAATAGATAATATTTGGTACAGCAGGCTTCATAGCCTCAATATCCAGATACAGGTTGTCTCGTGAGCAGAGGGAAATAAATAATATTTGGTACAGCAGGCTTCGTAGCCTCAATATTCAGGGTGTCCCCTGTTTATGTGAGCAGAGAGAAGTTTTTAAAGGAGTGATAGCAGACCTCAAGAGCTACAACAAAATTCATATAAGCAATCTGCCAATTCTCAGCAGAAAAGTAGAAAATTGTTTTGTTAATTTAAGTAATTAACAATTATTTCACTGTAAACTAGATAGAATTTTCTTCAAACGCAAATAGAATTTGTCATGTTAAAATCATTTAAAAGAGGACTTTTGAGCTGCTAAACTTGACCTAGTTCTGTTTTTAAAAAAATCATTAATTATTGACAATTATTTTTTATCATTATTCAACAGTAGTAAAGATACCCCACTTTTAGAAAAACTTTTTCGTTTAATAAGCTTCAAGTTGATATTAATTGAATTGAGGTTTATTAAAATAATTCTTTAGATTCACCTGAAGTTGTGTATAGAAGTGATGTAAAATTCTATCCAATCACATAACACATAATAGTGCTTATGTTTTCAGCAAATATGACTAAAATTATCTGTTGCAAAGCTTTTATTTATTGCTTTTCCATGATCTTGGATTTATTTTATTAAATCTAATTGCCTAGATACACTTTTTATTTATAAATAAAAAAAAATAATAATAATGATTCTTTTAGTATTTTTTATGTTAAGTATTTATGAAACTGGTTTTTCTCCCACATCTCTGTCATAGTAATTGACCCATATTTATAAGAGACAAATTTAATGTTCTAGTCCTAAAATTTATGTTTAAAACATTAAAAAAACTGCTGATTGCTTCAATTATTTTCATAAAAACATAAACCTTAGGACTAGAAATATGAAATTTGTCACTTATAAATACGAATCAACTCCTTTAACAGAGATCTGGAAGAAAAATATAATTTCGTTAACACTTTACATGAAAAAGTATTTAACAAATCATTATTATTATTATTTTATTATAATATATCCCAGATCATGGAAAAACAAGAAAAAACAGTTTGCAGCAGTTAATTATAGTCATGTTTGCCTAAAACATGAGCACTAATAGTTGACTGGATAGAAGTTGACATTATTTAATAAAATAAAATTTTGAAGTTTTATAAAATATCTGTATATATCAGGAACTTCTTCCTTATTTGACTATAGCTCATCAGCAATGATAAATTTTCTCGTTTTTTGTTTTATTTTTATTATAACAAGTTATGTTCCACTGATGTTGATTAGGTGAAGGTACCTTTCATGAACCATCTAAATAGTTGTATCGTTAATTATTTCTTTTTTTTTTATTGACGTGATGGAAATGGATTTTTTTTTTTTTTTTTTTTTGTCATCGAAGAGCTAGAACTATTCAGCTATTGATAAAATATTAGAGAAAAAATTAGAGTTCACTAGTTGAATATCGATTTCAAAAAGGCTTATGATTCTATTGACTGCTAGAAACTGTATAATATTATAATCGAGCAGGGGATTCCAAAAAAATTAGTAAATCTGCTCAGGATGTGCTTGACAGAAACACTCAATAAAGTTAGAATCTGTAATAATTTATATGAAAAGTTTGAGGTTCGTTCAGGTTTCAAACAGGATGATTCCCTTCTGCCTCTCCTGTTCAATTTGGCATTAGAACATGCTATAATGTATAATATGGAGGTAATGTATACCCTAAATGATCGGATCTGGGTGGGACAACACTAGTGCTTGGCTATGCGCATGATC